>CM076574.1:617183182-617827762 GCA_034641835.2 Pinus albicaulis | reverse complement strand
TATACCGACGGCGGGATCAATTTAAAAAAAAAAAATGAAACTTTAAAACAGGACAATAAATCTCCAATATTTGTTATGAATTGTGGGCGTTCCAATGACCGTGAAATATTAATATAATAAACCACCCCGCAACGCTTCGACTATAAACTATCATATAAACATGGCTCTCTATTTCAAAAAACATGTTTAAAATAGAAACAGGGCAACATTTTTTTTTTCCAATTGTTATGAACATAATTCGACCGTGAAATATTAATATAATAAACCACCCCGCAGCACTTCGACTATAAACAATCATTTTTTTTTCACAAGAGAAAAAATGTTGTTTTGAATATATTATATGAAGTAAAATAGTCCATGAAGTCTGTTTGGTCTCAACCTAGTCTCCTAAATTGAGTTCATTTAATTGTCAACCAGGGTTGGTAAACTGCTGAAGTGAAGTGTACTGTATGTACCTAGGTGTTTGTCTCTTAATGCGTTGTGTTTAGTGTTTTGTGATGTTTTTGGTCTTTTATGATGATTTATGATGTTTTTGGTCTTTTGATGGCTTTTATGCTCTCAAGGAAAATGAATACAAAGCTAATGGAAGGTGGCTACTGGTTTAAAAAAAACAGAGTGAAGCCTATTTGGTTGATGACAAATGACAAATGCAAATGCAATTACTCAAACAGAATCAAACCTAAACTATGACAAAGCAGAAACAAAGCTTGATAATGACTTTTAAGAAAATGATTCAAAACTAAACTCAATTTGTCAAATTCTTTCATCAAAGAGAGAGAGCTTGAGACATGGTCAGCTAAGCATGCAAATTCTCCTAAATAAACAGTTAAACAACTAACTTATAATGATGCAACATGTTATCCATGATTAGAGATTTGTTGAAGCATATTTGGAGTAAAACATTGACACCATCATAAGATCTCTACTTTAAGACTAGTTCCTAACTCTATTCTGCAACTTAGTTTGATAGCACTACACTTCACTCAAAGGTTATAGATTTTTAAAATAGTCTTTTGAGGAAATGTTTGTTTGTGAGATGATAAGGAAGTTGCAGAAGTACTTCAGGCCTTAAAATGATATTGTCTTTTGTTCATATGGTTATGAATCAATTATAGATTTTAGAACAAGAAGAGGTTTGTAAATAATGAAGGCTGTTTTGTTAAGCTTAACAACTGAAGTAATCTAATATGCAGTGAATGACAACTGAATGTGGAGTGCAAATGCAATGAGTTAAGCTAAAACTAAACTTAAGATGTCACTAGTCTAAAACAATGCTGAACTACCAAGTCATTATCAAACTTAAAACAAAATAGATGAACATGAGTTAAGTGCAATTAAACTCCGGAGTATCCTAACTAGGCTACCATGCATTATTCTATGGAATTATACAGTCTGTTTTTCCATCATGATTGGTATTTTGGAAGAGTTTCTTAGAACAATCCTAACTGTACAATTCAGTGCAAATGCAAACATAAAGACTGAAAGCAATTAAAAACTAAGATATCATAGTTATCTCCTACCCATCATTATGATATTTAAAGAGCACTAAAAAAAAGAACAGCATAATTAAAAACAAGAAACACAACTGAATGAACAAGATCAATCATGTTGCATATTAATATGATTTTGAAGAGTTTTCTTTAAAGAGTTCTTAGTATACATAACCTGTATGCAGTGCTCTCTCTAAAAGAGTCATGAAATTAACACATTGATGCTATAGTGGGAGCCATTTCCCATTCATTATCATGATATTTTGGAAGAGCTTCTTCTTTTGGAAGAGTTTTTAGAATGAGTATAACTATAGTAGCTAATGAAAACAACTACGAATTCAACTTCAAAAACGTAAAGGCATCTAGGATACTTATCTAAATTACGCAAATAAAACCATGCAGGAGGCAGGGGCCCTCTACCACCAGACGGAATCTAACTCCAAATCAAATCAATGCTTTCAAAAAAATATTGTCTGCTTCATTAAAGGAGAAATAACTTGAACAGAGCAATCCGCGTCTTCAGAAATGTAGCACAAAATCTAACCAAAATCTGGAACAAAATCTAGCCTAGCTCTCGATTTCCCAAGTGTTTTTATAACAAATTTACATAACAAGACTTGCAAAAATTCCAGGATCATTGTCTTTCCTTATCGAAATCACATTAGGACTCTTGAAGTGGCTGCGTAAAAAGAAAAAGGACATCTGGACTAAGATAGTCCTATTAGAAGTCTCGCTTCCTAAATTTAAGAAACCCTCTGCACCAAAACCATATCCGCATTCGGTTTTTCCTTCATGGTGAGCAACGAACAATGTAGACATGACGTGGAATATACCCATATGTGGTTTTTCTTGAGAGGCCACCTGGAACATACCCAAACGTGAAGACAACTGTAGAATTTCCAGTTAGCTACGGAATGTCTGCATTCTGCAGCTAGTTTCAGTCAAAATGCATTACAATGACAAAAGTCACAAAACTTAGCAATTCAGTCATGTTAATCATTCTAAAATTAATTTTAACTAAATTCATTGATCAATTGGGTCTAGGATAACAATGGACAAGGGAAAATGAGGTAAAGTAAGATGAAAGAAAGCACAATCTTGAGGCTCAACAAAGTCATTACATTTTCTGCAATCAAGATTGGAACCCAAATATCCATCCAGAAAAGTGGAAGTCCCACCCTAAACAATGATAGAAAAATACCCCATGTCACATACAGGGACATGATATAAAACCCAATAACGGTCCACATGGAGATTATCGAAAATTTGAGAAAGCGTCCAAATATGCCCGAGGCATCTATAAGAAAGTGAAATAGTAGTATGTAGAATAGTAAAGCAACAGATAGAGTATCGGCGTCCATTGTTCCAAATACAAATTAGCACCAAATTGGAATGAAAAACACCAATCATGAGAGACATATGTCCAAAATATAAAAGACCATCAAATTATATCAATAATCATCTAACATAGAGACCTTCACATCAGAGGGCGGTAATGAGAGTGATAACCTGTCAACACATAAAATAATATCATAAAGCGGATACAGGAAATGTGTAGAGACATGTACTGTTGATATACACCTCACACAAAAAGTATCCATGATAGAGCAAAAATATGTATTAAACCTAGGGTCGATTATATGTTCTGGCTCGCTTGTTCCCGGAAATAAAAACCATCTGCAGAAACCCAGGCTTGCTTGTAAGATCAGGCTCGCTTGATTCCAAAATTGGTAACCATCTGTTGCATCTGAGATGTAAGGTTCAGGCTCGCTTGTTTCCATTAGTAGCTCGCGCAAAAGATCCACCCCGTTTCATAGCAAAAGGTTCCCGTATATAATAAGAGAAAGAGTAGATAATACGAGGACCATATAAACATGGCTCTGTATTGCAAAAAACATGTTTAAAATAGAAACAGGGTAACATTTTTTTTTTCCAATTGATATGACCATAATTCGACCGTGAAATATTAATATAATAAACCACCCCGCAGCACTTCGACTATAAACAATCATATAAACATGGCTCTGTATTTCAAAAAACAGGTTTAAAATAGAAACAGGGCAACATTTTTTTTTTTCCAATTGATATGACCATAATTCGACCGTGAAATATTAATATAATAAACCACCCCGCAGCGCTTCGACTATAAACAATCATATAAACATGGCTCTGTATTTCAAAAAATAGGTTTAAAATAGAAACAGGGCAACATTTTTTTTTTCTAAGTAGAGTTAATCTATTAACAGTGGGAATAAAATTACAGTGTGACCGAAGTCAAAAACATTGCCCAGACTTATGGGAAATTTGTCATCAAAAAATCAAAAAAGAAGACTACCCTCATACGGGGAAACCAGACTTGAATTTTTACAGAATTCAAAAATATTGCAAAGGTCCAGCACCGTAATATAATCTAAAACAGGCCCAATTAAGTGGGCCATGAAGCAAGAAAACCAAATTAACCAAACTACTCCTCCGGTGGTTCCTCGACGATTCGGTACCATCCTTCGAAAGGTCTAGGATCACCAGGTGTTATCTCCACATTCATGCCACTGCTCCCCTCCTGAAGGCCCGAATGCTGGCCGGCTTTTTTTGAGCTTAGACCCGCCAGACGGGTGCATTGTTCCTCCACTTGGGCCTCCTCACGGAAAACCCCGGTGATTGAAGCTGTGATTCGTGGGCAGTTCAGAGAGAAATTAAAGGAAAAAATCCCAGTGCGCATCGTGGGAGAAGGTGAAGCGGTGGGGAAATGAGGATCAGGGGAGCCCATATGGTGGCCAGATCCTAGAACCCGACCCTGCCCACTTCTATTGTTTTGATAGCAACCTGCGGAATAATCACTGGACTGGGAAGATGACTCGGTTGAGGGGCTGGAGGGAGCACACAGGGGTTGACCTCTATTTCTCCCCCTGCGGCAATGCATCCTTTGACGTAGGCGAGGCATGGGTGCAGTCTCAATAGTGGGCACAAGACGAGACGGAGAAGCAGGATTCCAAGAAACCGAAGAAGACAGACACAAACTAGACCGAGAGAAATACAGATTTGCACCAAGGTCTAAGCAGTAGTTCAGCTGGCCACTTCTCCTTCTCATCACAGTGAGCAGGCAATGTAACCCAGCAACCAGAGAGCATCTAAAATTCAAAGGTTGTGGCTTGTCTGAAAAACCATAGCGAAACACCATTTTATCGACCCAACTGCAATGGCATCGAAGAACACCCATCATAATTAATCTCTCATTGATGAGAGCCGAAGGCCAAATCATATTGAAGCATGCGAAATCGCTAACAGGAGTGGAGGTCCGATCTTGAATAGTGTTAAAACTTAATGCGATTTGATGTGAAAACCTTGGAACTTAATTGAATAGCGTTAAAAATTAATGAACAACGTTAAAACTTAATGTGATTGATATGAAATCGCAACATCCATGTCCCATCGCCTTAAATGCCATCAAATGCACCCGCATCCGGGAACAGGGCAACTTTTTATTGAGGACACGTGGCAGAAATTGATTGGAGCAGATATTTGTTTGGGTCGCTCGCACAGTGGAAATCCGGACCCGAAAAAGATTAGGGCGAATTTGATAAGAAATTCACGTCACAACTCTCCCTCCGTACGCCAGCCCCACTTCGGACCTGAAAAATATTAGGGCGGAATTCATTTGGTTTTCACGTCTCAAAATTGGCCGACATCAGTAGGCTATTTTGGAACATGAATTTGGTTTGAATTATGGTTTATCGCTGTTTGAAGTCCGGCGGGCTCGACTTAAGAACAATTTTGTTTGATCCCATCTTATAAAATTTGTGTTGGTTTTCTTTGATAATACACATATTTATAATAAGTCATGGGAATACCATACTAAACATGTGGAAAAGTTATATAAATTATTGAGAACAATAATTTTTATGTAAAAATATCCAAATGTGCTTTTTGGAAATAAGAATTCGAGTATTTGGTTCATATTGTTTTAAAGGAAGGAGTGAAGTTGGAGCCTCAAAAGATGCAAGCTATTACAAAATGACCTATTCTTAAGAAAATCAAGGTTCTTAGAAGATTTTTTAGACTTACATGATATTATTGATAATTTGTTAAGAATTATGCATGCATTTCAAGTCCACTCACATATCTCTTGAAGAAAATATCATTTATATGGAATGATGAGGCTACTTTAAAATTCTCTCTTTTAATGGATGCCATGTCTTCTACACCAACATCGGTTGCACCTACTTTTAGTAAAACATTCATAGTAGAGTGTGAGGCACTAGGACAAGGAATTTATGTAACATTAACACAATAAGGGATATCATTGGCTTTTAAAAGCAAGGAATTCAAAGAAAATATTTGGTGAAATCTACGTATGAAAAATAAATGGAAGAAATATTACATGCAATAAAAAATGGGGATATTATATCATTGGGAGGTACTTTAAAGTCAAGATATACCATGATAGCATAAAGTATTTTTTGAAGCTATGATTTTCATTAGAAGATTAACAAAAATGAGGAGAAAAAATGCAAAATTTTAATTTTGAGATAATCTGCAAAAAGGGTAAGGAAAATTTAGTACATGATGCTCTTTCTAAAATAGAAGAGGCCTCAAATTTATATCCAAATACATTTTCTATTCCTAGGTGGCTAGAAGAAGCTTGCCATAATGGAAAAATGACAATAGTACTAAACAAAAACTAAAATTTATAAAGGATGGGATGAACTCTATGGAGCATTGGGAGTGAGAGAGAGATATACTTTGGTGCAAATGTAGAATATTTTTATGCACGCAAGCATATTTGAATAAACAAATATTAAGGGAGTCCCATGTCTCTCTGATGGTAGGACACATGGTTCCTTAAAACATCTCAAAGGATCAAAAAATATATTTTTGGAAGGAATGAAGAAAGATATTCAAAATTTTGTAAGAGAAGGTCAGGTTTGCATAATAAATAAAAGATAGATAGTAAAATCTCTAGGGTTACGTCAACCATTCCACATACATATTCAAAGACTATAAGATATATCAATAGACTTTATTACAGGGTTACTGAAATATAAAGGTAAGTATTACATTTTTGTGGTCATTTATATAGACAAATTTTGTAGATTTTTTTTGTAGAGCTCAAAGTACAAAAAAAACAAGCAAAGTGGCAAAAGTGTCCGTGAAAGAAATTTACTTGTATTGAAGATCACTATTCTAGGAATAAGGAATTATTTTCTCCAAAAATAACCCTAGCCAAAAATTGACAATGCATCAAGGATATATTTCTATGTTTCATAAGTACATATGTTCTACTTCTAAATCATGTCTTGGAAGTGGTTGTTTTGCTAGAAATTATTCACCAGTTGGTTTCATACCAAAGTCTTTTTCTCATTTTCAGCATCCAATACATGAAAAAGATAATGGTTTAAAACAACATAAATATTTTAAATTTTTCAAGAATTATCTCGCACACTTTGAATATGAATTTTGAAGTCAAGTGCATGATGTTGTATAGCATCAAGTGTCATTTTGAATACCAAATGTTTCACAAGAAACTTCTCAACATGCTACCGTGCAGTAAGAATTAAATGACAATATTGCATCAACTATTTCCATAATAAAAGTGCACCTCGTCCATAAGACTAAACAACTACAAATGTTGTAGATCTAAAAATACCACACAATCAAATGTATTCCACAAGGCGAACACTGTATGAAAAATGAAAAGGAGTTTGCAACCAAAAATACCTTAGGAAACTAATTCAATTAGATACACCAAACCATCAGCAAAAAGGAAAACTAGCCTACTCAAAAGGCAAGCGTTTACCTCCTTTGACAAAATTTTGAGTTCCGAAACAAGGGCCTTTATTGTCTTGTCAATGCCCCTAGTAATTTGAATGGGGTTTGCACCTGCTGCAACAACCTAAACGAAAAGGTTTCATTTCAAATTATTTTCCACAAATTTAAGATACAACCATTGTCAGTTTTGTATTTCCTAACAAGCTCATAAATTTTGACAAAAGAACCAAAATTTTTTAATACCTGATAGAAATTTTTTCACTCAAAAACTATCTTAGACTCAATAAGCACAACCCAAAACTAAAAAACCAAACACCATAAGACCCTACAAAAATGAATAGATGATCTTAATCCAGTACTATCGACAAAAAGTTACCTTTACACCCTCACTTATTAAACCATGTGCAAGAACAACAGATGTTGTGGTTCCATCCCCAGCTAAATCATTTGTCTTTGCCGCAACTTGCCTTACCAACTTGGCCCCAATATTTTCAACTGGGTCCTCTAATTCAACCAATAAAAAGGCCAAAACCATAGCATTGAGATAC
The DNA here is from genome assembly GCA_034641835.2 of Pinus albicaulis. Classification (NCBI taxonomy): domain Eukaryota; kingdom Viridiplantae; phylum Streptophyta; class Pinopsida; order Pinales; family Pinaceae; genus Pinus; species Pinus albicaulis. The sequence goes on along the minus strand of CM076574.1, from coordinate 617,819,958 downwards.
ATTTCATTACACTGTCAATAACAATAAAATTTGACTCAGCCATAACCCTTTCCTTTTGTTGTTGTGAAAAGCTTTATGCATTACTCTAATGTGGCTAGTCCATAGGCCAAGTAGACCACTGGGTAACAAATATGTTTCCTTTCACCTTTGAGTTTTCAAATTATGCTTACCAAATCTAAGACATTTAAGAGGGGGAACTAATACAACGTTAAAAATAAAACCAGAGCACGCATCTACAAATTACCTCCTTAGATACTGTCACACCATCATTAACTATTTTCAGAGAACCATGCTTTCTCTCAAAGACAACATTTTTCCCTTCGCCCCAAGGGTGACTCCAACAAGATCAGCAAGTTTGTTCACACCGCCTGCAAGACAAATTGACAATTCTTTCAGTAAGTGTGCAATTGAATGCCATACCATATGCCAAAACAACCCTCCATTAAAAATTAAAATAACACATTAAAATCGAATATAAGTGGACAAGGAAAGATCCACCGCATTGAAGTTTCATGTGCAGGTGACCTTCCTTTAAACATAATTTTTTCTCTGACCTGAATTTTTTTTGTCACTGAGCCATCCTTGTTGAAGTACAACTCCTTTTCCATAGATCTTGTATTAACTACCTTCTCTCTGTCACTTAATCTCAGATTCCCTCTTCTGCTTGAGTGATTAAAGGAAATGGGTGAAAAAAATGAAAGAGAAGACAATTGTCTGCCATAATTATCAAACATTGCACCCAACTTCTTCCCCTTTCCATTATTTCCCAATGAGGTAGATGTGGCAATTGCTGTCATACTACCTAAAGTAGAGGCCATCTTCTCTTATCCTAAATATAGAATTACAAGATCTTCATATTAGTATGAACCTTAAAAAACATGACTCCCATTGCTAAAAACCACTTTTAAGTTGTAACAGGCAAACTAAACAACTATCGCAACTTTTGGAAACTTCTGGAGCATTAAGAGAGAAACAACCAAAGATAAATACAACCACAATCCTCATCTTAATGAGACCGGACTATATATTTTCATTAAGATAATAGAAAGAAATCACGACTATATTAAGGCCAACACAAAAAAATATTTAACTAGTGTCTCTTGCAGCTTTCAAGTTGCCATGCTAGAGGTTGCATATTTTTAATTTAAATTCTTGACCTCTCATGCCCATCTATGAATGCATCCAATGGGATATCTACATCAAATGCTCCTTTATATCCCCAAAAAAAAATTCCCTACTCCAAGAGCACCAGTATTGATGGATCACCCCACACCATCCCACCCACTAGAAATGGTGAAAAAGGAAACCCGAGAAAACTTCTGAAATATCTCAAGATGACTATATGGGTGGTTCTTATTAATCAACCAACCATTCAGAGCATGCTCTACAATCCAAACAATGAGTATTATGTGATGATATTCAAGCAGGCACTGAATCATATTTATGAATCTATGTTAGAGAAACCCTAAACTCTCATTGAAAAATAAAAATATACTCAGCAACAAAGATGATCACACTTTGGGTAGCCCTAGAGGCTATTTGGGGGTGATGAGTCCAATAGGTCTCAATGAACTATTGCCCTCACCAGGGAATACTATTGCAGTGGAATTTGATACTATTTCGGATGTTGAATTCCACGATCCTAATGGAAACCAGTACCTTCAGCTCTAGTACCTGTTCACAAAAGAGGGTGCGATAGTCATTCATGTGTGCAGAGAGGGTGAATTGCAGGCATTGCAATAGGAGGTGTTGTTGTTGTTCCATTGGCCACTAGATCGTTTGTCTAGTTCTGTTACAAGCGCAGAGTATTGAAAAGGACAGACAAATTTAGTTCAGATATTGTGAAATTGCCTCAGAAATTCACCTACAAAGAGCTCAGCATTGCTACGAAAGACTTTTTTTGGATGTGACTGATAATCGATAATTGCAAGCAAGGGTAATCCCCTTGTGAAACCCAAATTTCTGAGCATTTTCTAAAACCTGATGACAGATTCATTGTAATGAACAAGTGCCTAGGTCCATATTACGTCCAAATCTACCAAGCACCAAGATCTATAAAAAAAATCCACAGTATCTGCGAACTAAGAAGAAGAGGCAGAAAATGTATTCTGCTTACCTGTTCGAATAGTGGTTGGGGTTTACGTCACGGCAAAAATTTGACAGAGCCCATGTAGCATTTCTTATCATTGAAATTTTGGCAGTATCATTCAACTGGGCAAGCACCTGCCTCAGAGCTCCATGACTGAGGGAAAGATCCCTAAATGTTGCAGAGTCTCCAACAATATTTCCCAAAGCCCAAACAACCTTACACGAACACCAGTTGAACTCAAAGTTGGGTACTTGTTTTTTAAATCAAATTCCAAAATTACGGACATATAAAGATAGTTGGGAAGAATAATTTTATGCCTCTAAAATAAACGTGCTACCTGTTCTCGAACATTATCATTCCCAGAGGTAAGAAGTTCCACAAATATAGGCAGTGCCCCGCAATCAATCACAACCTTTGTATTCTCAGAGGTTCCTGAAACTATATTAGTCAAAGCCAAAGCTGCGTCAAACTACATTATCAATCACAAGGTATCACCATCAAAGCTATAATTTTAAGATAACAATTTATCTACCATTGAAACTATAATTTTAAAATAGATACACCTAGTGAGAGTAGAGGTTAGGAAATTATAATAAGAATTATTACAAGATATCACTCACAGTGCACTTGATTGTTCATTGTCTGCTGTAACTATAATTTTAAAGAAGACACACTTAGTGATATAGACACCACCAAGTGAGAGCAGAGGTTATGAAATTATAATGAAATTATTTCAATATATCATATTACTCATAGTACAATTAATTGTTTATTGTTTGGTGTAATAATTGTTTATTATTTATAAACACAATCAAACATATTATGAGGGACGGTGATGAAATTGACAACGGTCTCATAACAAACCATAATGGGCACATCCCCTGGCAAGATAGACTCTGAATAAGAAAGAAAGCAAAACAAAGTGATTACTTACAGGATCATAGGCTTCCTGAAGAACAAGATCCAGAGCAGCATCTGTAACCCCTAAAGCAACACCTCTCTTTGCAAGACGAATCGCTACATCTTTCATATGTAGTCTAGCAAATTTTCTGAGCTCATCACGAGAAAGAGGATCAAATACAACTATCTCATCAAGTCTATTCAATAGCTCTGGCCTGAAATGTCTTCTAACCTGCAAAAATATTCAAAGGCATGTCAAAGCACTGCATCCAACTTCGTGATAAAATTATATGAAAAATATGCATACACAGAGTCCAGGAGAATGAAACGGCAAGTGTATTGGCAGTTGCTGAAATGCAGCAACTAAAACGGCAGGTGTATTGGCAGTTACGGAAATGCATCTACTAAAATGGTAGGTCTTTCGACGGTTGCAGGTGTGTGGATTGTTGTTGGTATTTTCAGACCGATTCCATGGAAATATACCAGAAACCAGTGGTATGTCAAACCTAGAAGGTAACCCGAGAGACTGTGACCGTCAGATTAAACAAGTAACAGGTGTCGTGCCTAGATAAGAAGTGTTGACAAAAAAAAAATTGATCTCTTTCATAACAGAAGGCCTATCGGCCTAAATATCTAGGACATGTGGCACTCCATGATAAAGACACATGGTGTGTGGATTTGAGTTTTTCAGGTGGTCAAGTGGGCCAAAAATAGGTGAAATGTGGCACCACTCAAATATAGACATGTGCCAATTGGTACAAGTGGTAGACAATTGGCATGCTCAAACAACGAGGTGATGCAGGAATGACATGAGGGAGAAAATATCAGAAAAGCCCCAAATCTGGAGAACTAAAGCTCATCACCAACCTGAGATTGACAACTTTACATGATGTAACCTATGAAATCTTAAATGGAGAAATCATAGTAACAATAAAGTAACCTATGTAACAATAAAGTTGGATTCATCCTGGGAGTGGTAATGGGAGAAATCATAGTGAACAACAGGAAACATGCAGAGTTTCTTACAATCAAATAGATGAAAAAACACATACAAAAAACCTAGATAATAGTCATGAACAAGCTTAATATTGAATTATGAACTGTAAAGGAACTTACAAAATGTGACATTACGAACCTGGTCAAGCGCACAAGCAAAAATATCCTGGACATGTCCCTGGTTGACAAGTTGTATTGCTCATGATGCAAGAGGATTTGTACCTGCACTGCCAAGTCAATCAAAATCCATCATTATCTATACAATAAATACAAGTAATTGATGTAGTATTTTTTACTCTAAGATGCATTCTTATGATAATGTTAGAACATACGTTGAAAATGTCAAAACATACCTGAATAAGCTCCTCTTTATTTCAAGAACAATCTATTGGAGTCGCATGAACTTGGAACAAGCCTCCCACGATCTAAAAGAGTAGAAACTAAGTCAACAGTGACTTTTTTGTTGCTACGCTAGATCGAGGGAGGTTTTCTCCAAGATTAAATCGCTCCAATAAATTATTCTCTACTAAGCAGGTCCAACCACGTGAAGGTGGAAGCTCTTATGGCCCCTCCCCCCCCCCCTCACATCACTCTCAATTCCCCAATACCCAATCTATATTTCATTTTTTACTTTCATGAGCATAAAAAAAAAATTCAATAACTAATAAAAAAACAATTCAACAAAAAGTACGCAAGGAAACATTGCAATTAATGCTTGACATAAAAATAGTATGATAAATAAGTTTTTTATATAACGCAAAAAAACGTTCCAAGTATGGTAACGTTTGTCTTATAATAATACAATATTTTACATTGTCAAATTTTCTTTTTCTTCTTCCTATTTTTAAAGCTCCTAATTACATCATCAAGATCATCGTGCTCTACTCCTGTTTCGTGCCTTTCAACCCGCACTGCTGACCTAGTTGCGTATTCACGATGTCTGGGCTCATCCAGTGACGGGGCATCGCCTACAAAAACAGATAATATTAAATTTTAATTGTCAGTTTTTAAATATCACGAACTAGTTCCAAGAATATTAATAAAAAAAATTGCAATGAGATTATATTTACCCGATGCAATAGCTATTGTCATTGTGATCATGTCTGCCTCTTCCTCTCTGGTGGTAAGATCCTCAAGGGAAACATTCTCTTTCCTTAAAAAAAAAAACGTTATAAGGACAACCATCAAGGCATAATTAGAAAAAATTATAAGTGGAAATTAATTACCATCACGGCCCTCACTGATAGTAGCATTGTCGGCCTGGTCCCCACTACAATGATCAGGTTGCACGTGAGGAGAATCTACATCTGGATCTAAAACTAGGTTATTTGCCTTGTTAGTAGTGCTGCTCCCCTGATTTAAACAAAGTTGTTAGACATTAAATTTATGGACGAAAACAAATATATTGAAGGTTAATGTTTTACCTTATCAGGCATTCTGGATCTTGGGACCTGCCCCGAGCTTCTGCGACGTTCAACTACGGCCTGATAGCCAAAATGGAAAGTGATATTTTTATCTTCCTCTGTAGTTTTTGTTCCGAAGTCATCACCCTACATTACATATGATTGTGTATTTTTAATCATATTTGATAGGCTTACAAAAACGTTGGAAGGCGATACAATTAATTATAAGATGTTTAGCTACTTAATTACAATTCTTGCAACTAATTTCATAGCCTCGCTCTAAGCCTAGCTTTTCTGATAATTTTTTAAACCCAGCTTGAAGGGGTTCTCAGTGCTTGTGCAACCTAGCATCAAATACGAAGCCGATATGACAACACAATTTTATTTTATATAGAGAAAAATTAAAGTTATCAATCAGAGTTGTAAATGACCACAAATCTGGCTGGCATTTTTTCCTTCTTTTCTTTTTCCCTTTCTCTTTTCCACTTGATGATGCTTCCACTCACCTCCAGAATCGTGAGAGGACGCCGTATCTAGGGTTAAATTGCAATTGCGTCCTATAGGTGTCCCTAGTATATTTCAAACATGCCTCGCCACCAGGCCATCGCTATTCTATCCAAATGGGCCACTGCAAATGGGCCTCTCAGATAACTAGAAGTTCTTTTTCAGAATTCAGAATTCACTCTTTGTGTGCTCAGTGTGCTATGGTTAAATAAAATGCACAACCCATGGCTCTTCCAAAAACTCAGATAACTCATTGTTTCCTACACAGAAAAAAATATATATTATCATTAATTTAAAAATAAAAATCATGATAAATATTTTTTACATAGAGTACATGAAATAGTTAAAATATTAAAATTTATTTGGGACTTGTACGTGCTTTATAGGGAAACCTTCATCGTTCACCAACAACGTGCCATTAATGGTCCCTATGAAGCTGACACGTGTAGCTCCAGGAAACGCAATAATGTAGTTGGTCATATCAGCCTCATCACTGCCAACACATTCAACGGTTGGTTGGGTGTCTACTTGGGCAGGGTGTGTTTCTTGGCTGGCACCTAAAGGAGTAGAAGGTGTACGAGAGGGTTGTTGGGCAATCTCTTACCCTTGTGTCCCACTACCACCAACACCGGGTTCAGCAATGTTGGAAATATTGTCATTGATGGAAAAGGATATGGAAAAGCATGTGGTGAAGGAATTGGCAAAGGCATGGGAAACGAAGAAGAACAGTAGAATTGCAGAGATCAATGATCAGCAACACAAAGTTCAGTAGAGAAGAACAGAGGAAGAACAGAAGGAGCAGTGACAGAATGGGAGAAAAGAGTACAAAGACACAACAGAGTTTTGGTGAACAGCAACACGAATTCAAAAAGAAGAGACATGTAAGGATGAATGAATTGTCATTATGGTGATGGGCAATGGAGTTTTACAATGGAATGAAGACAGTTGTAGTTCCAAACTACAGAGGAGCAGAGTTTATTTAAAACAGTCATTTCAGGCGTTTAATCCCTCAACAACCAAGTATGAAGGAAATTGAATAAAACGGCGGAAGGACTTTAAATCTTTGAAAGCGGCAGGACAAGTGGTCCCTACCACTTGAGCACCAATTGCAAAGTGCAGTTTTGAAGTTTCAAGTGTCTTGTTGATATGGATTATTTGCGATATGCGATCATCGCACATCGCACAATTGCATGGTATATATATGTGCACGCCGATTGAATGTTGCGATATGCGATCATCGCAATATCGCAATATCGCATATTTGTTATTTCTGCCATATGTTTCCACTGGTTGTAAGTTGCGATGCGATGTCACACCATTGCATATCGCACATTGCAAATGGCCAACTGCGATGAGGGCCCAGGGTCAAAGAATGATTTTTGATTAAAAGTTTATTGAAATCTAAGGTTACGGGGGCAGTGTAAAGTTTTAAAAATAACCATTGGGGTTATAGTTATAATATTATATGGCACGATTCATGCATGGAAGAACGAAGGTTGGGGTTTTCAATTTAAATTGGCTCGATTTTTAATACGTTGGATTATTTATAGTCACCCCGTCCAGGAATACCATTAGCGGTTCGTGGTTTTGACTCATGGTTTTAATAAAGGCAAGAACTATATAAAGGAAGAAGATTATTATTCGTTTAGAAAAGGGTGTGCGGTTGAAAAAGAACGAATTTCTCTGAGGAATATCTGTATGGATAGACGACGTGCTTAATAGATGATTCTGAGTCCATGATGCACCCATAGAGATATTTATCTAAAGGTGATGAGTCTTGAGATTATTCAACAGAAGAAACGATGAAGAAATAGCGCATGACTGCTGAAGAGCACATATGGATCCGGTGCATATGACAGTTGGAGTTTCTGAAGATTAATATACACAGAAGGGTACACGGGATGCTGAATGCATATATTCTCTGAAGTCTGGATCACTTCTGATGTTCAGGTTACAGTGGTCTCACTATTTTGTAATGAAGAATTGGGGAAAATATGTTTTTTTGATAATTTAACAAAGGGTTGCGTTGAAACTATTTGATCCAGTGCGAAAATTGATGAAAAGTGGTCTGCAGTGTGTCTGAGGGTTGAAGCCTTCAGTTTGGAAGTAGAAGTTTCCTGCTAGTAGAAACTAGTGTTATGTTCAGGGGGTTGAAGCTCCCTTCCAGGAGAGGCTAGTAAATGAGAGAAGGTTGTAGCCTTCTGCAGGTGGGTGCCTGCATGTTGGTATGAGTCTGCACCAGCGTATATTGTAAGAAGTTTTCTCTATAATAAAATATTGAAGACTGAGATTACAGAAGCGGTGGTTTTTTCCCAAATTGGGTTTCCACCTTAAATACTGGTGTCCATATGTGTAGTTCATGTTTGATGGTTTATTCTGATATTTCTATTCATGCTTAATGTTTATCTGATGCAATGCTATAAGTAAAGACATAATAAGATATTTAGACATACATGGTGAATGCAGTACTGTAACATATGGTTTTAAGAGAAAAGAAAGAAAAATTGTTCATCCTTAAATACTGATTCACCCCCCCTCTCAGTATTTTTTCCCAACAATTGGTATCAGAGTAGGTCCTTCTGAAAAAGCTTAGTCGCTAGAAGGAAGATCAAGCAAGATGAGTAATCATGATGGAATAGGATCTATCAGGCCTCCGCTCTTTAATGGAAACAATTTAATCTTCTGGAAAACAAGGATGAGATCCTATCTTCAGTCTCTGGGAGCAGAGGTATGGGCAATTTTTGAACAAGGATATCAATATCCAGCTGCAGTACCAACAGATCCAACGGAAAGAAAGAATTATGAAACAAATGCAAAGGCAGTCAATGCTCTATTGGGAAGTCTAACTGAATCAGAATTCATCAAAGTCATGCAGCTGAATGCAGCCAAAACAATATGGGACAAAATCATTCTAAGTTATGAAGGTGATGCAAAGGTAAAAAATGCTAAATTCCAAACTCTCAGAATTCAATATGAGAATCTAAAAATGGATAATGAGGAGAGCATTGCCAATTTATTTTTACATCTTGATGATATTGTAAATCATATGAGAAATCTGGGAGAAACAATAACCGAATCTACCTTGGTTGAGAAAGTCTGAAGATCACTAACAACAAAATTTGAGTCAAAGGTCTCTACTCTTGAAGAAAAGCAGGATCTTCAAAATCTTACTGTGGTGCAACTTCATGGCATACTAACTGCATATTAAATAAGAAGAGGAGGACCATCAGAATTCAAAGAAGCAGCCTTTAGAACCTCTACAAAAGGGAAGGAAGTACAAAAATCAGAAGGATCAGGATATATCTCAGAAGAAGATGAGATAAAATTTGTAAATAAACTTCAACTTGGCACAGGACGGTTCAGAGGTAAGCTTCCTTTCAAATGTTTTGATTGTGGAAGAGTTGGTCACTATGCTGCTAAGTGTCCTTATAAAGAAACACATAAAAAGGGAAAGGAAGCAGCAAAAAGGAATAAGAATCGTTTCAACACTAGAAAGAGTTACTATACTCATGAAGATAGTGATGAGTTATCTGATAGTGAGGAAGAATGTGAACAAGATCTTAGACTTCTCATGGCATTCGAAAAAGAATCTAGAGAAGAAAAGGATACCTTTGTGGATTCTCTAGAAGACAGTGATTTTCTTAATGAAAACAATAAACTCAAAATTTTCTTAGAAGAAAGAAAAATAATCATAGAAACTCTGAAAAATCAGCTTGAGGATATAGAGAAACACAATGAGAAATTAGAGTGTGAAGTAGTAGATCTAAGAAAATAACTTGAGAAAGTAAAGACTCTGAATCTTAGATTTGCTCAAGGGTCTGAAACCTTAGATGAGATTATCAAGGTACAATGTTCTCCTCTTATAAAGATAGGTCTTGGATATATCAGAGAATCTTCTCAGGCTTCAGCACCAAATTATCTAAAAGCAGTTACGGCTGGTTTACAACATGCTGCCACTCAACAAGGGAATAAAGAATCCTTACAGGTAAAGCACGATCATTTCAATTCAAGGAACTCTAACAGGAATGTATTTCAAAGAAACACCAATCAACAGATAAATTCATATAGAAGATCTTATGATCGCAGAAATTTCTACTTCAATGGACAATGTTTTTCATGTCACAATTTTGGTCATAAAGTTGTTCAATGTGTAGCCTATAAAACTATTATGACAAGAGAAGAAAGAAATAAAAGGATTGATATTGAAGTAAAGAAGAATACTTATAACAACTTTTCTCCTCTTCAAAATGAAGTTGAATGCACTTATTGCAATAACTTTGGCCATGAAGAATCTGAATGCAGGAGCAAAGTTCGGCCAAAAGAACATGTTCCTTCAAGCTCCAAAGAATGGAAAAAGAAGGAATTGCAAGTTGAAAATTGTGGCATAGAATTATTTGTAGAAGATGAAGAAACCCAATGGTACATTGATAGTGGATGCTCAAGACACATGACAGGTGATAAAGACAAACTTCTTGCATATAGTGCTCTAGAAAAGGAGAAGAATGTTACATTTGGAAATGATACTCCTGCGGTCATTAAAGGAAAAGGGTCTGTTTTCCTAAAAGATAAGGTGAAAGCTAATGAAGTCATGTATGTAGATGGATTAAAGCATAACTTGTTAAGTGTAAGTCAAATGTGTGATCAAGGAACTGAAGTTGTCTTTAGTTCAAAAGAATGTGTGGTACGTGATCTTGATACAGGTAAAGCAATTATAAAAGGAAAAAGAACTCCAAACAACCTGTATATATTGAAGAACCCCAAAGAACAATGTTATTTTAGTAAATCTTCAGAAAATTGGCTATGGCATAGAAGGTTGGGGCATCTGAGCTTCTCTCAAATCAACAAATCAAGAAGACTTAAAGCTGTTCGTGATCTTCCCAATATTACTCTACCTGAAAATATCAAATGCAAATCTTGCCAATTCGGTAAGCAAACTAGGGTACAATTTAATGCCAAGGAAGGATCATCAAGTAAGCCTCTTGAACTCATTCATACTGACATATGTGGACCTATGAGAAAAAATTCATACCGTGGTGAAGAATACTATATCTTATTCATTGATGATTTCTCTAGAATGTGTTGGATTGGGCTGCTTAAACACAAAGATGAAGCATTTGAGAAATTTCAGATCTTCAAAGCACTAGTTGAGAATGAATTAGAATTAAAAATCAAGTGTCTCAGATCTGATCGAGAAGGAGAATATACATCCAAAGAATTTCTTGAATTCTGTGAACAACACGACATAAAAAGACAGTTCTCTGTAGCTGGCACTCCACAATAGAATGGTGTTGCAGAAAGAATGAATAGAACAATTCAACAAATGGCTAGAGCTATGCTTGATGATTCCGAAACACCTGACACATTTTGGGGAGAAGCAACACATACAGCAGCAAACATTCTCAACAAAGCACATGTTCTTGGAAATAGTGATAAAACTCCATATGAACTCTGGTATGGTAATCCTCCCACTATAAAGCATTTTAGAATTTTTGGGAGAAAATTCTTTATCAAGAATAATGATGAAAAACTTGGCAAGTTTGAACCTAGAGTAGATGAGGGAATATTTCTTGGTTACTCCTCTAGGAGTAAGGCATATAAATGTTACAATAAAAGACTTCGAAAGATTGTTGAATGTATTGATGTTGTTATTGATGAGTCTCCTGTAGCCCCAAAAGAAGAAAAGCAAACAACAGATGAAGATGATGAGGACACATATCCTTCTACATCAAACAGTAATGATACAAACAATGCACCCAGTCAAGAACCTGAAGAGGAGTTGTCTGAAAAGGCTCCATCTAGATATGTTCAAAAGAATCATCCAGAATCTCAAATTTTGGGAGAAAAGGAATCAAGTGTACAAACAAGAAGGACTCTTGTGGGATCTTCTAGCAATCTAGCATTTCTGTCCACTGTTGAACCTCACAGTGTCAGTCAAGCTAGCAAAGATGAATGTTGGATTCAAGCCATGAATGAAGAGCTTGATCAAATTGAAAAGAATCACACTTGGGAGTTAGTACCAAGGCCTCATGAAAAAAATGTCATTGGAACTAAATGGATATTCAAAAACAAGTTAAATGAGAATGGGGATGTTATAAGAAATAAAGCTAGACTTGTGTGCAAAGGGTATGCTCAACAAGAAGGTATAGAATTTGAAGAAACCTTTGCTCCTGTAGCCAGACTTGAAGCCATAAGAATGTTTCTTGCTTTTTCAAGTTTCCAACAAATCAAATTTTATCAAATGGATGTTAAATCTGCTTTTCTCAATGGTGATCTAGAAGAAGAAATTTATATAGAACAACCAGAAGGGTTCATTTTGGAAAATGATGAAAAACTTGTTTGTAGACTTAAAAAAGCTCTATATGGTCTCAAACAAGCTCCAAGGGCATGGTACTATCATCTTGACAAATATCTCCATCAACAAGGATTCTCAAAAGGATCTGCTGACAGAAACTTATACACAAAAACTGAAAATGACAAACTGTTAATTGTGGTTGTATATGTTGATGATATCATTTTTGGAAGTAATGAAGAATCTATGAGTCAGAAATTTGCTTCTGATATGCAACAAGAATTTGAAATGTCTTTAGTTGGGGAACTAAAATTCTTTCTTGGATTGCAAGTGCAACAAGCAATAGATGGCATTTTCTTATCACAAGCAAAATACCTTAAGCAAATCATAAAGAAGTATGGCATGGAAGATTGCAAACCTGTAAGTACACCAATGATAACCGGATGTAATCTCAGATCTAATGATGATTCTCCCATGGTGAATCAACCAGAATAAAGATCTATGATAGGAAGTCTACTTTATCTCACTAGGACAAGACCAGACATTATGCATGCAGTTGGGATTGTTGGACGATTTCAAGCCAATCCAAGAGAGTCTCACCTTCAGGCTGTGAAAAGAATATTCAAATATTTACAAGGAACTCAATATTTTGGACTATGGTATCCTAAGAATGCTGATCTTACTCTTCATGCATACACTGATGCAGATTGGGATGGAAGTGTTGATGATCAGAAAAGCACTAGTGGTGGTGCATTCTATATGGGGCCCCGATTAGTATCTTGGTTCAGCAAGAAGCAAAGTTCCATTGCCTTATCTACAGCAGAAGCAGAATATGTGGCTGTAGCATCATGTTGCACTCAACTTCTTTGGATGATGCAAACCCTATAAGATTTTCAAATCAAATGTTCAACCCTATCTCCATTATGTGTGATAATACAAGTGCCATCACTATCTCAAAGAATCCTGGTATGCATTCCAAGACCAAGCACATTCCCATCAAATATCACTTCTTACGAGAACAAGTGCTTGAGCAAAAGGTGAAATTAGAATATGTTTCCTCCAAAGAACAAGTTGTGGATATATTTAAGAAATCTCTACCCAGGGAAGTGTTTGAATATCTCAGACTGAAACTGGGAGTAGTCTCTGCCATGCAGAGGATCAGGTCTACTTAATTACAGAAGACTAAATTGGTTTTGAGATGTTGTTGGGCATCTCTGATTGCACAGGCTAAGGGGGAGCATTGGCCATATGAAAAATATGCAGCATGATCTCAGGGGGAGCATGGTAATGTCACTTCTTTTCCATTGATTTCAAAGGGGGAGGAAAAGCATCAAAGGGCTTCAAAGCATCAGCGGAAGAATATTTCCATCATTGCCAAAGGGGGAGATTGTTGGAAATATTGTCATTGATGGCAAAGGATATGGCAAAGGATGTGGTGAAGGAATTGGCAAAGGCATGGGCAACGAAGAAGAACAGCAGAATTGCAGAGATCAACGATCAACAACATAAAGGTCAACAGAGAAGAACAGAGGAAGAACAGAAGGAGCAGAGACAGAATGGGAGAAAAGAGTACAAAGACGCAGCAGAGTTTTGGTGAACAACAACACGAATTCAAAAAGAAGAGACATGTAAGGATGAATGAATTGTCATTATGGTGATGGGCAATGGTGTTTTACAATGGAATGAAGACAATTGTAGTTCCAGACTACGGAGGAGCATAGTTTATTTAAAACAGTCATTTCGGGCGTTTAAGCCCTCAACAACCAAGTATGAAGGAAATTGAATAAAACAGTGGAAGGACTTTAAATCTTTGAAAGCGGCAGGACAAGTGGTCCCTACCACTTGAGTGCCAATCGCAAAGCGTAGTTTTGAAGTTTCAAGTGTCTTGTTGATATGGATTATTTGCGATATGCGATCATTGCACATCGCACAATTGCATGGTATATATATGTGCGCGCCGATTGAATGTTGCGATATGCGATCATCACAATATCGCAATATCGCATATTTGTTATTTCTGCCATATGTTTCCACCGGTTGTAAGTTGCGATGCGATGTCGCACCATTGCATATTGCACATCGCAAATGGCCAACTGCGATGAGGGCCCAGGGTCAAAGAATGATTTTTGATTAAAATTTTATTGAAATCTAACGCTACGGGGGCAGTGTAAAGTTTTAAAAATAACCATTGGGGTTATAGTTATAATATTATATGGCACGATTCACGCATGGAAGAACGAAGGTTGGGGTTTTCAATTTAAATTGGCACGATTTTTAATACGCTGGATTATCTATAGTGACCCCGTCCAGGAATACCATTAGCGGTTCGTGGTTTTGACTCATGGTTTTAATAAAGGTAAGAACTATATAAAGGAAGAAGATTATTATTCGTTTAGAAAAGGGTGTGCGGTTGAAAAGAACAAATTTCTCTGAAGAATATCTGTATGGACAGACGACGTGCTTAATTTATGATTCTGAGTCCATGATGCACCCATAGAGATATTGATCTAAAGGTGATGAGTCTTGAGATTATTCAACAGAAGAAACGATGAAGAACTAGCGCATGACTGCTGAAGATCACATATGGATCCGGTGCATATGGCATTTGGAGTTTCTAAAGATTAATATACACAGAAGGGTACACGAGATGCTGAATGCATATATTCTCTGAAGTCTGGATCACTTCTGATGTTCAGGTTACAGTGGTCTCACTATTTTGTAATGAAGAATTGGGGAAAATATGTTTTTTTGATAATTGAACAAAGGGTTGCGTTGAAACTATTTGATCCAGTGTGAAAATTGATGAAAAGTGGTCTGCAGTGTGTTTGAGGGTTGAAGCCTTCAGTTTGGAAGTAGAAGTTTCCTGCTAGTAGAAACTGGTGTTATGTTCAGGGGGTTGAAGCTCCCTTCCAAGAGAGGCTGGTAAACGAGAGAAGGTTGTAGCCTTCTACAGGTGGGTGCCTGCATGCTGGTATGAGTCTGCACCAGCATATATTGTAAGAAGTTTTCTCTATAATAAAATATTGAAGACTGAGATTACAGTAGCGGTGGTTTTCTCCCAAATTGGGTTTCCACCTTAAATCCTGGTGCCCATATGTGTAGGTCATGTTTGATGGTTTATTCTGATATTTCTGTTCATGCTTAATGCTTATCTGATTCAATGCTCTAAGTAAAGACATTATAAGATATCTGGACATACATGGTGAATGCAGTACTGTAACATATGGTTTTAAGAGAAAAGAAAGAAAAATTGTTCAGCCTTAAATACTGATTCACCCCCCCTCTCAGTATTTTTTCCCAACAAGAAAGTGCCAAAAAACGCTACATACAAAAGAAATTTTTGTTAGTTTAGTCAATGTAAAAATTAAAAATCAAACTATCACAATTCATCTCATGCAGAAAGAAAAAAAAATATATCCTTTTGAATTTTTATTATTACCTGATATGTTTCTAGCTGGGTCATAAGTTGTTTTATCCTCTCTTCTGTTTCAGGTGTTTGAGGCGCGTCTATCAAAGTATTAAATTCCAACCTTGCCTCTCATGCCTTTTTTTGCAACAAGAGCACTGGAGATAGGGATGAAGAAAGCTCTTCCTCAAAGAGGGAATCATCAGGCGTACCATGGCTAGGTGTCTGCATATTTGAACAAAATTAATATTATTTCAATTATGTAAATAACTAAAATACCTGAAGATAGAGAAATGTTGGCACTTTACATGTTCTTCCGCTGGCCTCTTTCCGCAATCATCCCATCTCGGGGTTGTTCCTGTACTGCCCTGATCAGTCTGCTACATTGCAATAAAATTATAAATGTAAAAACTTGAAAACACAAAATGAAAACTGAAATAATTTCTAATAAGACACCAGAAGACAGAGTTAGAGTTTCAAATATGCCTTGCATTGAATTCAATCCCGGAAACATGTCATTTCACATTAAGGCATCCAAACAAGAGACGTGTTGACAATGAAGACCTTATTGAATATATTGTTGGAGCAACTTCTAGTAAACTTGTTGTGAAGACCTTGAGGACATTTTTGGAGCAACATTGTTGAAGCTGATGGTATAGCATTGTTGGAGACGATCTTGAAGGGCCTTGAAGTGAAGCTTTTGGAGTAACTATTGAAAAATCCTTAGAGCATTTAAGTAAGGCACTTTCTATATTCCATCACCTTTTTCCTTTCAATATCCTTTAAATGATTTTGTTGATATTTAATTTTTGAAATCATGTTATAATTCCTTGATTATATGTGTTTGGGGACTTTCCCTTTGAAATTACCCAAAAATACCCTGGCAATTTTATCTTCAGGATGCATGTCTGACCCTATTGTTCAATATTTTGATTGATAGTAGTAAATATGGAGAGTTAGGGGGCTCTTGACTTGGTTTGGTTGGGCCATTAGATCCCTAACATCTAATAGGGAGAACCCCCCTTGAGTTGGAGGAGAGCTAGCCCGAAGTGAAAAGAGGTTGGTGAGGTGACAATGGGGCTATTGAATTACACATGGTATCACACTTTAGCTTTAGGACTTTATCTTGAGAAGAGAAAGATTTTGCTATATCAATTCTCAAATTGTTTACAACACTATTGTTAAGAACTAATAAGAAGTGATGATGAGGGGTTTTTGGGTATAAGAAACAATACCATTTAAAAACTAGGGTTCTCCGTCCTTGGCATTCCTTCACCTGGGCCTAGGGGCACACAAGAATAATTTCACACTAAACCATGCAAACTTAAAAGAAACTTAACAGATCCATAAAGTAATAATAATCATAATTCCTAATTTCCTATTGTACGATATGATGCAAATTATTCAAGCATGAAGCAATGAAGACATGCAATGTCCGAATTTCAAGATTGATGAACCAATACAAGAAGTTAGAAACTACAACTTTGATTCAATACTTTGTGTCCTAACTCCAAGAAGGAATCTATTTTGTAGTACAGAACATGCATCGTGTATTATCAATTCTTAATTGACAACAACTAAAGGTCATCTACCTCATCAATTCCTTCCCATTTTGTTTTTTTATGTTATATTCCTTATAAAAGTGTCAAATTTATCTCAAAGTAAGCAACCACTGAATAAAATAAAAAATAGTTGAGATATGATTGAGAAATGATCATTTATTTATTGAAAGGATCTTCACAATTTCTTTGGTTGTTTTTCATCTCAAGAAATAAGAAATGACCTAAGAAACTATCGTGATGTAATATAAGAAACAACACGGTGCAATGGCCATTTTCAAAGCCAAATGATGTCCATTGAGGACATGGCCTTTATTTGGTTCCTGTTTCATAGGAGTTTCGGGTATAAATGGAAATTTTTTGTACCATTTCTAGTAGTAAAAAGGGAAAACCTTCTTTTCCATGGGAAATAATTTACCTTTCCTTTTTCAAGATAATCTAAATCACAAAAAATATGAACTATACTGCACACATTCTTGGATAATGTGAAAGTGGAAAAGGAATACCCTACACAAGTGATGCACACATGTACATTTGAACACTAATAGATTATTGTAGTTGAAATGCAATTCTTGTTTTATTTAAATGTACGGTTTTTAAAGCAGGGAGAAATAATGGCTGCCAAATTAATAAGCATTTCTTTGGGAAAAATTTAAATCTTGTATTGGGTGATGAAGATAATAGAGGGTATTGAATCTTGATTCTTGACATTTTGTTTAACTTGAATAGCTCAAATGATTATAAATATCAGTGGATGAGTTCTTTTTTTCAAGTATGTCACTCAAAACTCTTATATCAAAGCATTGTATGATGGCTAGCATTTTCTTGTTTCCCTTTCTTCAGTTCAATGTAAAAAGTATATTAATATATTGGAGCACGAATGATAACTACAATTGTTTGCTCTGCAGTATATCCAACCCCAAGATTATGAAATTTTTTCTCAAGTGGAGCTATTGGTTATTGATGAAGCAGCTGCAATTCCATTGCCTGTTGTAAAGGCTCTGCTCGGGCCATATTTAGTGTTTCTATGCTCTACTGTAAATGGGTAATAATTATAAATGAGCCAACCAAAATCACAGATTTTGTAACCATTCGGTTTCCATGGATAGTGATGATGATATTAACCCTATATATCAGTGACCTATATCTATATGAGAATGATCTCAACATTGACCTTGATATGGTTGTATGGATGTGACCTTTGGTATGTCATCATAAAATCCCCAAATATCAGAAAATCCCCAAATCTGGAGAACTAAAACTCATCACTTTCGACCTAGAGTACTGCCCTTGTGATAAATTTGATGACTCTCGATCTCCAATTCTCTACCACTTTGCACTTCACCTTCAATATAGATCGGACCAAGGGAAATTTGTTACTGGGTGTTTAGATGGATGAGTTTTTCGAACTAAAATCCATAGCTTAAACTTCATGAAACTGGTGGAGTCAAATTCATGCAAGCACAAACACATGTTACACATCCTCTTTGAAACTCATCCGAAAGAACATTGGAAGACATCTAGAGAGAACCATATAGCCTAACACAATCCAATGGAATTGACCAAAAAAACCCAAATAGAGTCAACCCTACTATAGGAGGAAGGGCCTGCAGTAAGAACTTACCATTTTGCAAGAGCTGAGGGCGAATTTTGTTCTGCAAGAGTTGAGGGCGAATTTTGTTCTACAAGAGCTAAGGGTGAATGCTGTTCTGTAAGAGCTGAGGGCGAATGCTGAGGGCGAATGCTGTTCTGCAAGAGCTGAGGGCGAATGCTATTCTGCAAGAGATGAGGGCGAATGCTGTTCTGCAAGAGCTGAGGGCGAATGCTGAGGGCGAATGTTGTTCTGCAAGAGTTGAGGGCGAACGCTGAAGGCGAATGTAGGGCGAATGCTATTCTGCAAGAGCTGAGGGCGAATGCTAAGGGTGAATGCTATTCTGCAAGAGCTGAGGGCGAATGTTGAGGGCGAATGCTATTCTGCAAGAGCTGAGGGTGAATGCTGAGGGTGAATGTTGTTATGCAAGAGCTGAGGGTGAATGCTGAGGGCGAATGCTGAGGGTGAATGTTGTTATGCAAGAGCTGAGGGTGAATGCTGAGGGTGAATGCTGAGGGCGAATGCTATTCTGCAAGAGCTGAGGGTGAATGCTGAGGGTGAATGCTGTTCTACAAGAGCTGATGACGAATGTGCGCATGATATCAGACATTAATGTAGTTTTTAATAATATCATTTTTATGTAGTGCGCATATAAGTGTCGTAGTTTTTAATAAATTCATTTTTATGTAGCGTGCATATAAGTGTCGTTATACCGATGGCAGAAAAAGTGTTGCTATTGTGACGGCTGCCTCCAAACGTCGCAATTGCGACACTTATACATTGTGTCGCACTTGTGACCTTTGGAGGCAGTCGTCGCAATAGCGACGCTTTGGGGCATAGTGTCACAATTGCGACATCTTCCTCCAAATGTTGCAATTGTGACACTTTGTCTAAGTTTCGGTATTGCGACACTTTTCTCTAAACGTCGGTATAGCGACGATTTTGGGTGGGATTAAAAAAAATTGGGGAAATTTCTGACATTTCGTCAAAACCGTCAGAACCAAGCGTTGGAATTTCCCCCAAATGTACTAGTGCAAGGAATATTTGGAGCAAATTGTAGATGCGGTCACCATTGCTTCAGAGGACAGGTGGCTTGATTTGGAAGAGAAACAGAAGGCTACAGTCACCGCCTTACATTCTGAGCTCCAAGTTCTTCATCTCAAAGCCGATACCCTGCAGACGAGCGTGGTTCAAGCGTAACTGCCTCAAGCGACCAACATTGATTTTATATCCACGACCAAGAGCCGCCTCTGCCCCCCTACTAGGTGCAACAATCACTCTGAGTCAGCCCAACTTATGTGTGCAAGTCGAGGCCTACGTGGAAATACATCTAGACTTGGCCTGGCTTCAGGGCAAGCCGCTACAGGCTCTCCACACATCCCTCTTTGAGGAAATCCAGCACAAAAATTGATGGGCACAAGAGCAGCTAAGTACAGCCGAGCAGACCATCATATAAAATACTACCAAGGCATCCCAAGAACATGTTGAGTGTATCCTTTCCATTGCACAGTAGACTGAGTTGGAAAGTCTGATCAGCGGACTCTGCGAAGATGTAACCAAAGACATTTCGGCTTCTGCCACCCCCCAGGCCAATATTGAGGGACTCGTCGCAGCCCTGAAAGCTTCTCGGACCCAGATCCAGAATGTTAAGGACAAGATGGAGCAGCAGATTGCTACGTTGCAAGCTAAGATGCAGCTAGAAACCCCTCCTGAGGTATGTGCCCAAAGAGCTGCGCTGGTCACAGAAGCTACAAAAACCATTACAGTAAAAATTGGTCAGGGTGCCGAATTACTTAAGACAGTTATGTAGTTGTGTTCTACAGTGCAGTGCAACCCTCTTCTTCGTGAGTTTACCCAAGAACTGTGCCAAAAGGAAGAATAATTCGATAAAATGGAGGCTACAATGCCCACTCTGAGCCCATCCCAACACCTGGCATGTCTGCGAGCTAGGCATGCACTCAGAGACGACCTGGAAGGGCTTTGCCACAAGAAGAATTTTTTGAGTGACCACCTCAATCCATGGGCCAATGATGCCCTCAAGATATCTCAGGACTTGGATGTCGCAGTTAAATAGTTGAATCAGACCCTGGAGAGTGTCAACACTGCCATAGAAGGCCCAACTTCGCAAAAGTTCGTGGACATTGGGTGGAACATTTCCGCATAGAGCGAAGGAGTGTTTCCCCCTCTATTCAATGCAATCAAGTAGCTCTAGGCAAAGATGAAAACCCCACGGCCACTGTGACTTGGGACGAGTCACAATATTGTGTTGGGGGCCTGTTGGAATGGGGTCCTCTAGCTACATTTTTATATATATTTTGTAGTAATTAGTCTAACGCAGGGGCTTTGGGGTGGGTCAAAGCCCCCAATGTATTGTAATGGGTCAAAGGGTAGACCTAGAGTCCACATACTAGGGTTTGCGGACCACAGGATAGCACAAGTGATGATGATATAAATAGACAGGTAGTTTGAGTCTAAGACTAGGTAAGTAAGATTGATGCTAAGTACGAACTATTGAGATCTGTTTTGGGTAGTATTTGGTAAGGACTCCTGCTGGTTGTGTGCACGGAGATACTCAATCCTGCTATGTGCGGACCCCGCTGACTGTGTGCGCGGGTGTGATTTGGGTTTGTAGCTCGGTTTTGGATTATTAATGAATGCAGAATCTATTGAAGTATCTCTGTGTTACATGGACTAGTTGTGTTTACTATTGAAGTATCTCGGTATTATATGAATTAGCTACGATTGTGTCTGTGCTAACTGAAGTAGTTGTGATTGTGTTACTCTGTGATGATAATTACTGAAGGGCATGTGGATGCGAAGGTGTTGCTAAGATCTGCTTAATAATAGTAGATTTTTTTATGTTTAAATGTTGTCTATGAGGTTATAAGCTTCACTTTCTATACTATTAAGGGCTTGATTATAAGATTACTTTTGTTTGAACCTGATAGATCTCAATAGGACTGCCTTAGTTACCCGCTTTCTCCCAGGGTGTGGAAACCTAGTTCTAGCACCCACCCATACTACTTTGGGTGAGACCTTGGCCTACGAAAGTAGATCATTGCCGAAAGGGCCAGTAGTATAGGGGTTTGTTGGAAAACCATAAATTCAAACCTGGGTCAGAGCCCCTCAAGCCAACAACTACCTAAGCTATTCTTTTATGGTGCTTCAAAGTCAAATTCTGGAATAGCTGGAGCGGGGGGCCTTATCATGGATGAATACAGTAATCAAATTGCCTTCTACGAATGGGGCTTTGGAACTGTGACAAACAACAAGGCGAAAGCATATGCCCTAATGCAAGGACTCCAATTAATTAAGAAGCTCAAAAAAAAAAAAAAAATCTAGTGTTTAGAGACTCCTCCATTGTCATTCGAATGATGTTAAACTCCTCAATGTCCCCCAACATTGATCTCAACAGGCTCATAATAAGAAACCGCATCCTGGCCCAAAGCATCGGAGATCTAAATTTCTATCACATTCTTGGAGGCAACAACAGAAAAGATAACTCCCTGGCCAACTTAGCTTGCTCCAACCCCCTTGTTCTTCTCTCTTCTCATGGTTCCTCTCAAATCACCCCAATCCCTTGAATTTTATATGTCCTCTCTTGTCATGATGGCCAACTTTAATATTTGTGCCCTCTCAAGTTCCTTCTCGACCCTTTGTCATGGCCATCCCCTCCCCCTATCCCATCTCGTGACTCTATCCCCCTTCCCTATCCTTATCCTCTCTTCCCTACTCCTGGACCCCTCCTTTCTCTCCCCTATTTATACCTCTCCATGTCCCTCTGCGCCACTCGCTCTATTCAGTCCTCCCTCCGGCGATGTGACCCAACGTTCTTCCTTTCCCGCTCCTCGTTGGCACTCTCTACCTTCTGGCCTCGATGCTCTTGTTCCCTCTGTCTTTGTTGTGCTATTATCAGCCGACAATGCCTATCATGGTCCCTTCCTGATTTTTCTGATTCTCAGATCCTCTCTTCCCCCTGCTCCTCCAACTCAAGATACACAAAAATATTTTCCTATTTCAGTCAACATGGAAAGTGAGAATTGTTTTCACTACTCTGACATGCAAGAAGATTTCCAGCAGATAAAGGATAAGATTAGGATCACTCAGGAGAAGCATGTCTCAGACATAAAATTTCTCAACTACAGAGCTCACTCACTAACAAAAAATTTGAGAAGAGTCAACAATCATTGTGCACATATTGAAGAAGCTCTAGAAAGCCTCCGCTGCATGATGGAAAAATTAATTGTTCCAAACAAAAGCACCAATAATGCAACCAACTCTAACTTGGATAAAACCAATGAAAAAAAAAACCAAATGGGTTAAGCTCGCTCATTTCCTCTCGTAGGGATAGGGACAAGCTTTCTATTTTGTTCAATGTCTCTTAAATTCATTGTCATGTTGTGTCAGTTTGTTAGGATTTATAAAAAGTTAGGTGTTAAATATAGTAATAACAGTTGTTTTCTAGAAGGTGGGGGTTTTGGTGTGATATTTGTCCTTTGCCGCACTCTTTGTAACTTGGATGTAATGGAGCTCCGACTCCCCTCTTTTTTTTTGAAATATAAACAGCAACCGACTTTGTAAAAAAAAGAAGAAGATAATTTAGTAGTTTTTTATTTTTGAAAATAGTAAAACTTGAATTAATAGTATGGGCAAATATAGTAGGTCTATGCATTCATTTTGTTTGATAATGTGCATCATAGAATCCGGCCATTTACAATGTGAGATATTTTTGTAGTAGTAGATGGTAGTAAATAAAAATAATTTAATAGTTATTTTATTAAAGTAGGAATGTTTTGAATTTAATTTATTATAGTTAAGTTATTATTAGTTTTTATTTAAATTGAGGAAAGATATAAATTTAATCATTTGATATTGAGATTATTTAATTTATTATGTATTCTATTTAACAATAGTAATATTTTAGTTTTAAGGTTATTATAAAGTTAGACTTTAAATTGATATATGAGATTTTTTGTTAGTGGGAAAAAGACTTTTTTTGAATTAATAATTGATTATCAAAATTTATAGAGGTGTAGATAGTGTACCTCTTTAAATTTGAATATGTAACTTTTTAAGAGTGAACAAATCTTTTTAATCATCAAATTTCTTAAATTCCATTTTTAAACATGAAAATATTACATCTTTATCATGTCCAATATATCATCCTCATCAAAGAGACTCATGGAGAGAATTGACCCAATATATATATATATATATCTATATATATATATATATATATATATATATATATATATATATATATATTAAAAATACATTTTTCATTTAACTAATATTTTATTCTCAAACGATACCATAAAATTACAATGCAAATTGACCCAACTTAACTCATGTTTTATCCTCGTCGGATACCATAAAATTTACATTGCAAATTGAGCCAACTTGAGTTATTAATATTAATTATTTTTAAAGTGATAAAGAAATACAAGTGCAAGTGTGATGGCCATTGATAGGGTATGTTGTTAATAATTTTGATTTAAATTTCATATCTATTTATGAAATTTTTATGGAAATCAGTGTGTTAGTGATTTTGGTATTTTGAGGGATGAAAGGTGTAACCTATTTATAATTCACTAGGTTATAAATTTCATTATATATTTATATTTAAATTAAATATTTTATAAATTTATTTTAATTTTCAAATATTTCATTGCATTATGAAATCATAACTTTACTGAGCAACCCATTCATAAACACCTTGAAATAAGCATAAACTCCAAAACAATTCTTAACACTTTCCATACACTTATACAATGTGACAATAACCACTTGAAAAATATTTTCAATGGTTAATAGGTGTGACCAAAGTTTTTGTATTTATAAGTAACTCATCAATAGACTTGGGTGTCATTACAAAGTACTACTAATGGTTAGATCACCTTTTCAGAGATTTAAATTCACCTCTGTAAATGTAGAAAATTCAAATTTGCTTATGTACATTTTAGTATTACAATCAAGAATATAAGTTTTCTATGGTTCACAAACTTAATAAGAAGTGATCATAGGTGTTGGGAACCCGTGATTTGGCAGATTGGTAGACCAAATGACAAGGCAACATCAAACCAATCTTTGTAGTCCTAGGACCTAGCCTTCCTGGACTAAAAGAGGCCTTTCTCTATTATGTGAAGGATGTGAACTTGTTCTCTTTGGGTGATCGATTTTAGGCTAGTTGTTAAATATAATTTTCTTTGTTTCTTTTGGGTTGGGGTAATATCATCAAGTAGGATAGGTGGAATGGGAGATTATCAAATCAATAGGGCTATGGGGTTAGATGAAGTCAAGGGTGTCTAAATGATGAAACAAAGAGTATTTCAGGGCCGATTTACCAAGGTTAATGGATCCTTTAGGTGATGTATGAGGTGTAATGAACATTAAGTTTGGGAAAAAACTAAGAGGTATTAAACATATATAGTTTGAAGCAATAACTCATGAGGTAGGGAAAACCATTAATCTCTATGAACAATACTCAAACTGATAAACATGTAAGATGAACATTCCAGTGAAACATAGAAGCATTAGAACTCCTAACTTTAGAAATTCACCTTTAGCTTTTGGGAAAACACATAAGATAAAAAAACAACTCAATTTATGGAGAGGGAACTCCTAAACAACATATATCAAGTTATTGGGAACTCTGAAATAAGTTGGTAAGCATGGGCAAAGGGCAAGATCGAAACGAGACCTCTTTGTCTTAACCTAATCAATCAATATTCCATAGAAAAGCTTCAAGATAGGGTTTTGAAAACTTTAAATAAGTAGGGAATACCATGAATCATACTTATAAGCTAGCATACTAACCATTCATGAAACAAAAACAAGTTTTAGTGGGCCTAAGGAGCAGTCAAGAATTCCTTAAGATGACTAAAAGAGGAAAACATCAAGGCTATAACAAACAGGAGGTTTGAGGTGCTTCCATGAGCATGTCTCAACCTATACTTTTCTGATCTATAGCAACCAAGAAGAATGAAATAGAAATGAGGACAAGAAAACATTAACAAGTTAAGAAAACATCACCATTCACCAAGCTATGGAATCCTGCAAACATGCTTCTCCATCATCAAGCCAAACAAGCCATTCATTCACTTCATAAAACCAATTTCTTCTCCAAGCTCATAAAACCATGTATTTCTCTTAAAAACATCAAGTCCCAACTATTTACAATGAATCCTCATGCCTTATATAACAAACAAGGAAGAGGAGAGCCAAAGAGAGTATCTAGAAGCCTATTGGCCAAAAAGAAATATCCTAAGTTGTCAATGAGACTTTGCAAAGCCCAAGGCACAAAAATATCTAACAAATATATTTTCCAACTATAAATGGAAATTAAATTGACTTTTAGGCCTGACATGCCTAAGAAAACTTGCCAAATGCACATTCTCCCCAAACAGCTACAGGAGCGCAGCACATTGTGTCAAAAATTTGAAAACTTGTCAGGAGCGCAGCACAAACATAGGCCTTTTGTAGCAATATTTAGGAGGCCTTCCCGATGTCAAAAAAGGCTCCAATATGGCTCGTTGGAAAGCCCTTGAATTCTAGTTTCCCGATCTACCTTTATTTTTTCAATCTGACCTCTAAAAGTTTCCCAAAAATTGGAAAAAGACAAGACTACCAGGAGCACAACACATGCTCAGAAAAGTGGGCAGAAAGGTGAAAAAATGAGATTTTTTGACCCTTTTGGGGGGTCAAAACAACTCCAATTGAGTTGAAAATTGGTGAGTCCTATAATGATGGGTAATCCAAAAATTTAAGTTGGTCCTCCTGAAGATGCGCTGGTAAAAAGTGCAACACAGGGTGTGCTGCGCTCCTAGCCTCAAAATTTGCAAAAAGCAAAAACTTGTCCAATTGCTATCAAAATTGGTAGGTAGGTGCCTCATGGGTCCTTGGAGACCTATAGAGAAACGTGGGCCAAAATTCCAAGCCTAGCTTGGTCCTTTTCATCATTTAGTGTCGAGCCCTCATTTTGGG
Organism: Pinus albicaulis; assembly: GCA_034641835.2. Taxonomy (NCBI): domain Eukaryota; kingdom Viridiplantae; phylum Streptophyta; class Pinopsida; order Pinales; family Pinaceae; genus Pinus; species Pinus albicaulis. Next base: position 617,793,238 of record CM076574.1, on the reverse strand, counting down.
TAGTTTTGAGCTTTTTCCTTGCAAAGTGATCTATCCGTTTATAGTGCTTCGTCATTCTCCTTTGCAAGCTCAAGTCTTGGTTGACCTTCTCCAGTTTTGCCTCTAGATGTATGTTGCCTCTCTCAAGCCATGATTCCCTGTTATGCTCAATTTCCATGGCAAGGAGTTTGGTGAGGGGAAATTGTTGTGCTTGGGCTGATTCTTCCTCTCTCTGTTTTGCCAATGCTTTCCTAAGACCCATAGTCGTAGGTCTCTTTCTAGTTTGGCCTTCTTCACCACTATCCTCCTCATAAACGCCCATGTATTCCTCCAACTGCACTTGTGAAATTTGAGCCTCTTTCTGATATTTGAGCGCCCTTGCTTCATAGATGGCCAGCTGGTCACTCATTTGTTTGTTCTGCATCTGTAAGAAACGAATGAGATCCTTTGACCTTTCTAACTCAACTTCCAATTATTTGATCTGTTCATTCTAGTCTTGTAGAAGAGAGTTTACTATTCTTCTCTCATTTTCCTCATCACTGTTTATGTGAATGAGCTCAAATTCTCTTTCTTCCTCATGATTGTCCTCTTCCTCTTTCACTTGTTGTTTACCTTTGTATTTTATTGGAGTTGAGGAGGAGTGCATGGCCCCTTGCCCTTTGGACGTAGCAAACACATGCCTCTCTCCTCTTTGATAGGTAAAGGTGAAAGATGCAACAAGTTTCACTTTCAAAGCTTGATCACTAGTGACCTTAGGACTATTTTGCTCTTCATGGATGATCTCTGTGTGTGCATCTTCCTTGCCTTGTTCTTGGTTGCCCCTTTGATAAGCACCCTCACTATCTGTTATGCCACTTTCACTGTCAAGACCTTTAGGATTTTCATCCTCTGTTTTTGCAATGCTAGAAATATCTTCATTACTCATTGGTACATCTTTGTCTTCATGAATTTCCTCTTCTTCATCTTTTGAACCACTGTATTCACCCTCAATTTCATCTTTTGTATCACTGTTTGCACTCTTTGTAGGCTGACTATCTTGGGCACCCTGGTTAGTCTTCCCATCACTGTGAGGGTCATTTATTTCTTCACTAGGTGAGTTCCTTTGGCTGATCTCTCCTTCACTGCCCTGCTCATTATCTTCATTACTTGGCCCTTTGTTATCATTTTCTTACCTACGGAAAATAACTTCAAACTTTGTTTCTTGGCTGCCTTTTCCATTCTTGTCATTGTCATTTTTTTTTCTTCATTTCTTTCATATGCCTCCTCCCCACTATCTTCATATGTATTTTTAGTGTCATTTTATTCATCATAAGACCCATTGTTTTGGCTCTTTTGCTCATTATGGGGATCACTAATTTCAACTCTGTTTTGTTCTTTATCAATACACTCATCTTTGTCATTGCCTTTGTTAACTTCTTCTTCGCTATCTCCCTCTCTGCCAACATCCTCTTCTTCACTTTTTTTCTTTATTTACATCATCCTTTCCCTTACTGTTTTCTTCTTTTCATCACTGCTTTCTTCATGGCCATCACTGCTTTCTTCATGGCCATCACTGCTTTCTTCATGGCCATCACTGCTTTCTTCTTGGCCATCATTGCTTTCCTCATTTTATGATTTCTTAGCAGAAGGTGAATGAGGAAGGTCTATTTGAGGAAATGATTCATGTGAAGAAGATGAACCAAGGTCAGTGGAAGGTGATGGAGGTGTGTGAGGAGGATTTTGAGATGAGGATGGAAGACTTTGCAAAGGAGTGGGATGTGGAGTTTTGAAATCATCGTGGGTGATGAAAAGCTCCCAGGGGATGCCTTGTTATTCTAGTTGGTGTGAGACAATCACTTTGATGAGGGAATGATGAAAAAGACTTGAAATTTGTTGGGATGGAGGCCTTTTCTGCATGATGGAAGACATTTTCTGAATACTTTTGCAAAGATAGTAGGGCATCTGTAGCAGCTTGTTTTTGGTGAAGTGCATGAGGATCCTTATGTGGTATGAATAGATTCTAGAGAACCTACCGTCACAGGTGAAGTATTTCATAATGATCTTCATTAGGAGAGCATATTTTTCCAATAGATGAGAGAAGGGGAACATAGTTTTACAGTCAGCTTGACAACTCGGATTCAAGAATGGGAGATAGTGGCTTAGGTCCAGATGCTTTTTTTTAAACCACCTTTCTCCTATGCAAGGTATTCTAGTGGCCCTAGAGATGGCATAGGAAATCAACTCAAATTTTACCCCAGCTAGGTGTACTTGATGTTTATGAAGGTTTAGTGCAAAGAGCTTGGTCAAATGAGGGTAAATCTAGATATTTTGTACCTTTTTACAGAATTTATAGCAGCCCAACTCTTGAAAACAAGCCAAAATAGTAGGGGAGGTTATTAGCTCTTCAATGCTTATAGGTTCAAACCTATTTGGCATCCCTCCCTTCCTTTGTTTCTTTTTAGGCCTTTGAGTCGCCTCATCTATGTCAACATTCTCTTCTTCAAACATTTTGTTTTTCTTTACCCCTGGCTCAAGATTCTTAAAGAGAAATGGTACTACTAGTGAAATGATGTGGAAAGGGGTTAAAGGAGATGATGAGTTTTCTAACTAGGTCAAGGCATAGCAATATGTAGGTCCAGTGTTATCTTTTAGGATTTCACTTCCTTCTCTAACACCAATTTTCAAATTTCTTAGTGGCCTTATCTTTAGAAAGCCATGCATATGTAGGAAAAGTTCAAAATACCTCTTGAAGCGCCTCCACAGCAGAAGAAATAGCTCAAAAACCTTGTGGGCAGACTCGGGTCACTCCTGAATTTGAATTCGTGCAGAAGCTGTAAAATAGTGGCAGGAGCGTACCACAACTCCATCAGGTGGCTCAGGTCATCGTTCTGCATTCAACACCATGGCAGGAGCATAGAAGAAGGTGTCGGGTGCCTGAATGTGCCTTCATTCAACGACTGCAAAAAAGTGGTAGGAGTGTAGCACACTTTGTCGAGTGGCTCGGGTCACCATTCTGCATTCAACACTATGGCAAGAGTGCAACAGAAGGTGTTAGGTGCCTGAACGTGCCCAGGAGGATGGCTTGCATGCTGTGGTAGGAGCGTAGCACTAAGGATCACACCGTGGCAGGAGCACAACACATCTACTTCCGGGTGGCTCAAGTCACTGTTGAACGGATAAACGTGCAAGGTCGGCATGGGCCTTTGTGCCTTTCCTTTGAACGTCGAGCACAACTGTAGGAGCGCAACACCACTCTACAGGTGCTCAGTGGATATTTACACAGGGAGACGCTACAGGTGCGCAGCACGACACTACAAGAGCGCAGCGCCTAGAAAATTTTTCCCAAGGACGCTGTCAGAAATTTTGAAAACCCTCACTGTGTGTGTAAATGACCAAAGGAGCAGGGAGATGTTTATTTTTAGTGGTTTTATACTTTTTAAAAAAAAATAGAAATACAACCCACTTTTGTAATGTTCATGTTTCTTCACTTTTTCTCACTGTGTCTTTGACTATTTTGGTCTTGCAGGTGGCATATTTGATTGAAATAGTTTCTTTTCCTCATTGCTGGAGACTTCTTAAGGCTCTTTCTAATTTGAAAATTGACACCCTTCCTGAAGACACCAAGCCTATGCCTCTCAGCCCTTTTTGGAAAAAGAACCTATCTTTTGACTTTAATACTTATGCACAACAAACTCATCATTTTTTCCATTTCTCCCTTTGACTGATATTTTGTATTTCAAACATTATTTCCTTTGACCTTGTCATTCTTTCTGTGGGAAAAACACCTTTTTCAGCTCTATAAAGTGTTATTCATGTCTTAGTCATCTTTTTTGCAGAATAGTCATTTGATAAGGAGGTCCTTGTTGGGATTTCACTACTCTGCTACAAACCAGGGGTATATCTATTTTTTTTTAGGTCACTTTGATCACTATCTCTTTTGAATTTGGACAACTTGCTTTATCTAACAATCACCCATGCTTATCATAGTTGCTTTCCTTGGAAATTTATACCCGTGTTTGACCTTTTTAGCCACTGGAATATGTTTGTAACTGTTCTTTACAGAAAAGAGACCTTTTAACTGAGATTTCTTGTCTCTTCTTGTTGATACTCTTCATCATATTTCTTCTTTTGGTGTAGTGGAGTATTGACCTTTATGTCTGCCTTTGTTGGTCTTCTTTAAAAACCTCTAATTTTACCTTTTGCTGAAGTGGAGTTAGTGCTTGTCTGCCAAACCTTAGAAGGTAGTTTGAAAACCCTTGAAACCATCTGTTGTGATGAAGGAGGTTTCTTCACTATTTTGACCCTCTTTGTCTATCTTCTGAAGCTTCTGAGTTTTTAGGGACACTTTAGAAAAACAAATAGTGTTATCTTCTAAGTTTTTAAAGAGACACTTATCAAACTCACTATTTATGTCTAAAAGCCTTCAATGATCATTTGAAGGGGTTTAGGGGTTCTTTTCCTTTGTAACCTTAGCATTTCTCTATTGCTTGGTCAAAACAGTCATGAATATTGATTCCCATCAAACACATACCCTGCTACCTTCTTCTTGTTTGTGAGTGGTTTTATTTTGATGATGCCTCTCATTACTTTACCTCTTTCTAGGTTGATAGCCCTTTGACTCTTTTGTAGAAAATTAAGTAAGGGACAACTGTCTCCCTATGAAACTTGTGATGTTGTCTCCCTACGAAACTTGTGCTTCAGGCTAAATAAATTTTGAATGATCTCCTTTGTGAACTTAAGCCTGTTGTATCTTACCACATTCTGTGGATGTCTTTATAGTTTTTTTAGGCCTTCTTCTTTGGCTCATTTTCTGCTGTTGACCATTTACAAAACATTCCTACAAAAATGCTTGTACATGGTAAATTGCTCCTTTGTAGGCTCACTGCTTGATCAAGAGGATATCTTTGGAGGTCCTTGATATTCTTTGGACAATGATAAGATTAATTCTTCTGTTCTCTTGACTTCACCTTTGAATATCTGTGGAAACAGTGAATTTAGAACCATGACAGTGCATAACCTAGGTGACCCTATTTGACTTACTGTAATGTCCTTGGAATAGGTTTTTTGACTGAAAACTTGAATTAGGGTTTGTATGAGGAGATAGGGTTTTTGACACTCTATTATGCACTACCATCCTATACAACTAGAAAACCTTGTTTTTCTTCAAGGGGGCTTTAGAAAGGGAGTTTTGAAACCACCATTGCTTGAGGCACTTCGTGAGTATGGGAAAAAGTTCGGTTGACTTGGCGAAACAAGGTGTGAAAATAGAGGGCTTAGGAAAACAGATACAGTGTGTTATAGGCAGAGGTGGAAAACATAGTGAGATCAAGGGACATCAGTTCAGGATTTGGTCTTATCTGGGTGATAGATTGGCCATGCTTGACAGAGAAACGAGATAGTGAAAAAAATTTCTTTAAGGAGATTTCTAGAACTCACATGATTATCGAATTTTGTTTCTAGAAGTCCAGGACAAAGCATTTAGTCATTTAAACGGGTAAAAATTATTGATGACTAACAGTGGCTCCACTTGGGGAGGGCAGCTCCTTTTTAGGAGGTGTCGATTATTTCAGATCTCTAGCTTATGAAGACCAGTGCCTCATCCATTGGGCGGATTTTCTTCTTTTATTTTGTCGCTGATTTCCATAAAATGGTGATTTTGAAAATCTGAAAGCATGATTAGCTCAACTTCACTTTTACCTACCCAACCTACTTGCCTAACATTTTTTTCTTCCTTGGGTACACTTGAACTGGAAAACCCATTGAAATTTTTCTTTTCGAAAGCAAACAATTATCTACTTCTATACTTATCTCTTTCGGGAGTTCAGATTAGGCTAATGAACTCCTTTGATTCTCTACCTAGTCTATTTGAATATCAATATTAATCAGTATGACAAACTTCATTCTATAAGCTAAAAACATGAAATTGAAAACATGACTAAATCAGGATTAGACATTCTGATTTGTCATTGTGGAATTTTTTCTCTAACTTTGTTTCTACGAAGGTTCAGAACTTGAAATTGATATGAGACCGAGCCAAACTCTTGAGAAATCTCCTGTGAAAATTTTAGATCAAGGTGCGCAATATTTTCAGAGATATGATCCATGGAAGTTAGTGTTTTTGCATGCTCCTGAAATTCATCTCAAAGAAGTGACCTTGGGAAAATCATCATAAGTCTCTCTTTGAGTATCAAATTGGAATTCTATAAAAATGGAAAGATAGTAAACGGACTGTAGTTTTCTCTCTATGAATTTCAGAGCCGAATGAAGAAACAGTGACATGTGGAATTCCATACAAGTTTTCTCTACTGAAACAATCCATAATTAGGGCATTTTGAGAAATTGGGCATAACCATCTCTTGAAGAATCCACATTGGGTCAGACCTGTGGCATTGGAAAGATGACTCAGAGGACTAAAATAGGACCAAAAATAAGATATTGGGGATCTGAAATAACAGAGATCACCAGATTAAATATCAAGCTCCTAGAAGGCAAGAAAAATCTAGATCATGTGTTGTCAAGGGCTGCAAAGGACTAGAATTTCTAGGGCATCAAAGCAAAGCAAGGTGCAATAGAGGGTAGCATGAAAAGAGTAGAAACCAAGGTGCAGAATAGCAGAAAGAAGTTCATCACATGAAGTCTTCAAGTTGGCAACATTGCATACAGTCACTATAAAGGTATCATTGTACTAATTCATTATAAATACATTATTGTAAAAATTGTTCTAGTGTCTATCTGCCAAGAGTTGAAGAGGCAGTGCCAGGAGGTCTAGGATCATAATTAGGTGGTCGTGTCATAGTTGGGGTTATGGTCTAGTGTATCTTCTTCTTCTACATCATTCTATATCATTGTAAAGTGGACCATTTTCTCTGGTACGGAAGTCCATTCTTCTTTTATTCTTCTATAGGGTGGTAGGGTGGTGCTAGGGTGAGTTGTAGCTCATTGGGTGTTCGGGCATCCATTCAGTTGACTACTGAAGAATCTCAGGAATTGGAGCATCCATCTAGTGGGAGCTGGAGAAGAATTATTTTCTAGATTCTAGGAATTTTGAGCTTTATTTTCAATTGGAGTTGAATATTAAAGAATTATTAGAAAAGCATTAGGTGGTTTTTTTCCCCGAGTGGGTTTCCACCTTAAAAATTGTGTGCATTAGTGTTCCTTTTTTTTGCTACTATCATTGTAAAAAAACTGATAATAATTGAAGATTAACTAATGCTCTAATTGAAAGAAATACTGATTCACCACCACTCTCAGTATTTCCAACACTGCTTTTCCCCTTTAGGAATACTACAATATCCTACCTAACTTGTAGAGCGTACATAGAGCAATTAATTCTGTACTGAGAGAAGTAAAAGAGGAATGGGGTGAAATTGAGATTTCACCACCAAAATCATCAAAATTAAATAGAAAACAGAAAGGACATGGTCGCCCATGGAGACCAATAATGGGAGCATTCAATATGGTATCGTGAGGAGCAGGCATAGGTGGATAGCCTAATTTTCATCATACGATTCCACGTATTTATTACAAACCTCCACTCCCTCAATCTAGTGATTTCCACTTATTCCATTATGAAAAGGCCATGTAGTATTGTGTGCACCTATTTATTTAGTGGAGACCTCCTGAGCAGACCGCATAAGCCATAACTACATGTTCCACCTCAAAAGCCCATGCAGTGTTTTTGAATTGCAAAATGGGAACCAAATTTCGGAGGGTGTGATTGGAGATGGAGGAAAGGTGGAGGGTGATGATGAGAAGGAAATGGCGTATTCGCGGTGAGCGGAGTATTATGGTGGAGCCAAACCAGGTCACAATTGCAAATATTTACCATGAAGTAGTAAAGATCAACTCTAAAATGAGCAAAGTGCCAAGCGCAGGGAGGAAGGAGGTGACGTGGCAGATGGTGGGACCAGAACCCAGCCCGCAAATCACAAAACTTAAGGTTTAAATGTAAGCGTATGTGGTAAAAACTAAAATAATTGAAGTGCGAAGTGCAGGGGAGAAGGCAAGTGACGTGGAGAGAATGTGGGACTTGACCGCATCGCAAGTTAAAAAAAATAGGTTGCGGGAATTTCAAATGGAAATTTAAAAATTGTGTGATGTGATATCGCACATCGACGATCACAGATTTTAGAGTTTGCAGCATGGAATGAATTGTAATTTTTTGAAATTCAACGGATTGTGGGGAAGGGTGACGTGTTGGGGAGAATGGCCCTACTTTAACCACAATTAGGGAATGGGGAAAAAAGGAGATGAAACAATGATATAGTGGCGAAAAAGTAAAAGTATAAAGATAAAGCAAAACAGTGGAGAAAGGTAAAATTTAAGGCGGAAAAAAAAAAATTCATGTGGTTTTGATAATGCGGTAAGGTATGGTGGGTCCCACTTCATCGCATCAGTGCAAAAAAAAGGTTTGGTGTAAGTCTTAAGAGGTAAGGTTAGGAAGTTGTGGGCTGCGAAGTGCGGGTAATAGGCAAGGTTTATATGCGTGCCACAAGTGAACGGATCCCACCTCATCGCAAATCGCATTTTTCTCATTTTAACATTTACCCTTGCACCCATCCTAAAACATTTGCGATCTACAATTCCGATTTGAATCTCCGTCGTTGATCGTTATTTAGATCCAACTGTCCTCATTGCTCCCTTACTATGGTTTTTCAACCTTGTCTCTTTGGTTGTGCTTGGTCATTTTTTATTTGTTCGTGGAATAATTTCCCCGTATTCACAACTTGACCTGGTTTAGCATTCTTGAAATGACCTGAACACGTGCACAAATTAACCCAATCTCATTCAAGACTCTGCCCTTGTTGTTTTTCTGTATTAACTATTTCTCTGTTGCCTTTGTCTCCACTAATGGTAATTGCTTCTCTGCCTCTATCCTGTGATTTCCTTATAGGGACCACTTCTCCATGTTATGTGCGATCATATGCCAACATTGGGTCCATCTGGGGAAAACGTGCTATTATAAGTGTGTTGAGGACCTCTAGACCCTGAATGCCTATGCTTTATTGGGCTCATGGAGTCACAAATACATACTAATTAGAAAATTTTTTATACCAACAATCAAGTGGACACAAAAATGGAAGATGAAACGAAAGATGAAATGGGAGGAGCGGTAAACAAAATGGAGTATAGACAGTGGAATTATATATACAATGAGCTGGATTAGCCCTCGTTAGTGATGAAAATAGAACCTGAGGAACTGCCCATTCATGGGTGCCTCAAGTATATCTCCTTCTAAGTTATCTAGGGAAAAAGTATTGTTGCTTTTGATCTCTGCCACCCTGAAAGGACCAAACCAGAGGGGGTCGAACTTCCCATGTTTCCCTTTATCCTCTCTCCTGAAATCCCATCACAACACCAAATACCCTACTTGGATTTCTTTGTCTTTAGCTCTTTGGTCAAATAAGCCTTTCATTTTTTCTTGATATTATGCTAGTTTGAGTGTTACATGTTCTCGTGTTTCATTTAACTCCACCAACTGGTTCATTCTTCGGATAAGGTTGTTTGGTTCCTCCTCACTTTATTGTAAGAATCAAGCCACAGGTAATGCAAGATGAATAGGGAAGACTGCAGCCATGCCATACACCAGTTTATAAGGGGACTTTCCTGTGGATCTTTTCGCGATGATGCGATTTTCCCAAAGTACAAACTTGAGTTGGGAATCCAAGTTCTTTTGATTTTCATTGATTGTCTTCTTCAAGATCCTCACCAGCGTCTTGTTAGATGATTCTGCCATCCCATTCCCTTGTGGGTAGTACGCAGTGGAGTGGCCTAGCAGGATGTTGTAACATTGACAGAAATAAAAAAATTTAGCCGACTTGAAATCCTGGGCATTATCTATAACGATTTTAGCTGGGCATCCAAACCTAGCTATTATGTTCTCCTCCAGGAACTTGATCACCACCGAACTTGTATCATTTCTTGCAGGCATTGCCTCTACCCACTTGGTGAAGTAGTCTGTAGTAGTGAGGATCCATCGATGATGATTGCTAGAGGCATGGTGAATCTCTCCTATGAAGTCAATCCCCCATTTTTGAAAAGGTTCTTCAACATGTACTGAAATTAATTAGAGAGGTACATACCTTTGTTTTTCGGTGAACACCTGACAATTCTTGTAGGCCCGGACATGGGCATGTACATCGCTGAACAACTTATGCCAAAAGAACACTGCCTTCATAATATTGTGTGTAATGGATCACCAACTGTAATGCCCGCCACATATCCCTTCGTGGAACTCGGTCATCACATGGTCAACTTATTTCTCTGTCAAACACAATAATATGATTACTTCTGGGTCTCTCTAATACAATCGCCCATTTTCCACAATGTACTTTTGAGACCTCAGTCTCAAAGTGCAAGATATTCCAATATATATTTGTACCATGAGTATAGGAGGTACTTGACATGTGTTTCCAGAGTGGAAGATTCTATGCCTTGGTGTGCACCTGTGTCCTCCTGTCATAAACAGATTTATTCCCAGAGCTTGACAGTTGGATTCAGACAAGATTTTTGCCAGCCTCTGGCCTTTGATGAGTTTAGTAGGCTTTATCTCCAGTTCATACTCCTGGCTCTTAGCTATCCATTTTCCCCTCCTCCCTTCAATGTCACCATGTACCAAAATAACCTTTACTACTGCAGTGGGTACATAAGTTGTTATAGCTGATTGTAACACATACACCTAGAATTCCTTCAGCGATTTGACCAGAGCATAAGCTTGCTTCTCTAGAATATCATATTTCATTTCAGCATCCCGTAGGACTTGACTGAAGAATGCAATGGTCTATTCATGCCCATCAGCATTTTTCTGTAAAAGTACTGCAGCTATTGTGTGAGGAGAGGCGAAGGAGAAAATCAAGAACAACTTCCCATAATTTGGACCTGCTAGCACTGGAGCTTCTGCAAAGGTCTGTTTGACCCTACTGAAAGAGTCCCTGGACTCAGGGGTCCATATAAATTCACTATTCTTCTTCAGCATCCCGGTGATGCTGAGGACAATCTCGACATAGTTGGGAATGAACCTTCTGAGAACACCTGTACTTCCTTTTTGTTTCTTGGCAGGGGAATTCCATTTATCACCTCTACCTGCTTTGGGTCGATATTCACTACTTCCTTAGTTACTATGTGCCCCAGTAACTTCCCTTCCTCCAAGGAAAACATGGATTTTTGAGGATTCAAAGACAGACCATACCTATGGCATTTATCAAAGGTTCATCAAAGGTGCTTTGTATGTTCAGCATCACCCTTTGAAAAGATGGTGATGTTGTCCAAGTAGATCACCACAAACTTGTCTCACTCTCCTATGAAAGAAATGTCCATCACCTGCTAGAATGTGGAAACAACGTTTATCAGGCTAAAGGGCATTCGAGCATACATGAGGGTCCCCTAAGGTGTAGTGAACATCATCTTATTTTGGTCTTTCAAGAGCACTACCACCTGATTATATCTTGAGAAACCATCCATCATGGACATGCAAGAGGATCCCACCACCTTTTGCAAGATGTGGCCCATCTTCAGGAGGGGATAGTTATCTTTGAGTGAGGATCTATTGAGATTGCAGAAATCCATGTAGAGCTTGATTTCACCGTTCTTCTTTCTAACGGGCACCAAGTTCACCATCCATTTGGAGTATCTTAGAGGGACAATGATCTTGGCCCGCAACAACTTCTTTATTTCCTTTTCAATGGCTCAGAGAAGAAGGGGAATGATCTATCTCAAATTTTTATTATGAGGCTTGGCATCCTCTTTGAGCGGTATCTTGTGCTATATAATATCAATATCAAAATTATTCAAATCCTGGTATGATCAGTCAAAGACATCACTATATGACTGAAACAACCTGAGGTATTGATCTTGGTATTCTTCAGGGACCCCTGTCGACAAATTTACCACCTTTGTATCTTCTTTTGTCCCAATGCTCACATCCCTGACAGGCTCATCGAGGGTAAGTTTGTTGGGATTCACTAGGATATCATTCTTATCAAACATTCTCTCCAATGGCACAAGACCCTTGGGGATGACATTTCCCTTTAATTTCAGAACACGGTTGCCAGCCAATGTCTCTTCCGATATGGTTTTTGGCTCCTAACTTTCATCCTTCGGGACTAAATCCATTACCATATTTGAGAACTTGCCCACCATTTCCATAAAACGCTGGACCTAATCTTCATCTTCGAATACTTGCCAATCCTTAATGTTTTCTGGAATTGAGAGGTGGTATCGCACTTCAACCTCATATCTAAGCAAAGGATTCTGTGGGGGGCAGGAATCACTAGCAGCCACAGCTAGTGAATCTTCCATTCTGTTCTTTTCCCTCAGGATGAACTGAATGTTAAAAGTAGAAAAGAAGTTCTCAAATAAATCCCATACCTCATTTCTGTAAGCTTTGAGCCATGAGTGTTTATTTTTGCATTGGATCCTGACTGGCCTCAGTACAATTTCTTAATCTCCAACCACCTTGAGGTTTTGTATGTTCATGTTCTGTGTTGCCTGAAACCAAAATAGCAGGGCTTCATATTCAACCACGTTATTTGTGGCTTTGAATTCCAGCTTAAAGGAGAGGGGAACCAAGCATCCTTCTGGTGATCTCAAGAGCACCCCGGCCCCATTTCCTTCTTGTGAGTAAGCTCCATCAAATTGCAAGGTCCATATTTTGTTTTCCTCTCTACTCATAGGATTCTCCTGGATTAGAGGAAATATCTTCGTTACTTGCAGGAAATTTTCATCCTCCTTGAGAATAAGACAAGAGAATTCGCCCTCTTTAATATATACTAGAGAACTTGTGGAACCATTAGCTTTGGTGACCATCTTCACAAATCTAGACTCACGGTATAATCGTATTTCCTCCCCATTGAATACTAGAATAGTGGCATAGGTGAGGTCAAGATTTATGGATCCTCCAATCTTAGTACCCCAGGATCTAGACAACAACATTCCAAACCGAGCTGGTATATCGACCACAACAATGTCCATTACTACACTTTTGGTCAGAATCTGGGCTAAATTTACTACCAGATCTTTTATCATGCACAAGCATTTCACCCTCTTGGAATCAAAATAATATAGATATTTATAAGGCTTGGTTATCTACAACCCCAACTACTCCATGATAGACAATGGAAATAGATTATGTGAAGCCCTAGAATCTACCATGTATTTGTGCAATAACAGGTCATGTATAACTAGAGTCACATAGAATGGAGGAGTGGCTGAATCCAAATATTCTACATGAGGTCCAAAAACTAACATGGGTCTTTCTTCTTGGAGATTGAGGCTGTCAGGGAGAGGACCTACACCCTAGGGCAGCATGAAATGGGAGACTTGGGCCTTGTATGAGGACTGTTTTAGGAGCTCAATCGGGGGGATCGGGATCTTGACCTTTTCTAATTCTTTCTAGAGGCTAAAGGTCGTGGAAGCGTTTTCTGTGATAACTTTTTTGAATTTCTCTTTAGGAGGGTCGGGAAGTTTCAAGGATATAGTTGTGGGTCTCTCATTTTGGGGAGGATTACAGCCTTGTTTCGAGGAGGTGGGCGCAAAGGCTTTATGATGGGTATACTCTTCTAAAGGCTTTATCCCCTTACTGGTAGAAATAGAAGGGGTCTTCTCCCTTGATGTCGACTCCTCATATTCTTCCTGCACTTGAGTTCTCTTCTTCGAGGACCTGAGATCATACCTCCTGTGGAGTTGAGCTTGCATGAAATCCACAAACTTCCTACAGTAATTGTCAATATTTCGATCCTCTAAGGGGTATTCATTCTCTTTTGACTCTTCCTGCAGGGCGAGTTCACCTTCTTCATCCTTCAAGTAATCAAGGAATTGATCTTCTTGACTATCTGTGACTTCCTCGGTCTGTCCCTCAATTTCCTTTTCCAGGTATAGAGGAGGTTGGATGTGATATTGCTGCTCTTTCATTTCTCATTGCAACAATTGCAGAGGGGGCTTTTGGTACTAGGGGTTAAACCCATGGTTTGGAATCATTTTTTTAGGACGAGGAGGGGAATTCTTGGCCTCCAATTCAAGCTTCACTATCTTATTTGAGAGGTTCTTGATCAGCTTATCCATCTCTTCGATTCTATACTCTTATGATTACTTCTCTTGATTAGAGGTAGAAGCCTCCTCCCTACCCCTTCTCCTGGCCTCATGCTCTGTCCTCCCTTTGAATTTACCTGTAGAAGAAAATTTATCTTCTTCCTCTAGTGCATCAGTCTGGATCAGATCTAGAGATGCAGACTTTCTCTCCCTTAAGGTGAATGCAAATTCAGGTTCAAAAGATCCTGTGAAAACCACCTTAGTAGCTACTTTTGGAGGCTTTATTTCAGCAAGAAGATTATTATAAATCTTATTGAACCTCTTTATAAATTATGTTACATCCTCATTGTGTCTCTTCTTAAGAGCATTGAACTTTGTAAGAACATATCCATGGTCCCTCTTTTCTCCCCATTTTAGTGTGAAGAAATTCTCCATTTCTTCCCAAGTGGTGATTGTGTGATAAGCAAGAGATTTGAACCACTTTCGACCCTTTCCATCCAAGGATTGGACGAAAAGCCTCAACAACACATCTAAGTGCTCTACATTTACATTCTCAAAAAAGGCGTAGAAGTTTTCAATATGTCTCTGCGTAGAAGTACCATCTTCCCCAGTGAACCGAGGCAGGAGCTTTAGATAATCTTTAGGCATGTCATTCAATACTTGAGGTAAAGCCAATGGAGCATATTTATTGAGGATGAAGCCAGGTACAACCATGAGGGGCGGTGGAGGTAAATTTTGAGGATGAATTGGCTGTGGTATAACAGGTGTGTGTTGAATAGAGGTTGCTATATTGGTCTGTAAAAGGCTATGGAGTACTGCAATTTATTTAATTTATTTGAACTTGGGAGTAGGGTGCAAGGGAGGCAAAGAAATATAAATGGATTCAACTTCATTTTTTATGATTGAACTAGCTAAAGCAAAGGCTTCAAGAGACTCAAGTATGCGGGCTGTGGTGTTAGGACCATAGATGTCATCTTTCTTAGATGAGGAAGGTGAAGCTTCTAGAGTAAATGAGGGAAGGTAAGCCTCAATGGGCTGCTTCTCCTTCTAGACTCTCCTAAATATATTCTTTTTAGGATTAGACACATAAATGGTTTTCTGCTAGAAAATATCTAATCGAATATGAGGCATTTTGTAAGCCAGGATTATGACTGACTTGAACTTTAATAATAGTGGAGTCACGAAGGTGAGGGCTATGCAACTCTCAACCCTTTGTGCTCACCTGATTTAAGGGTGAATATAATGTCGTTTCCCAGGGAAAACGTTTTCTAATTCGTTTCCTTGACAATGGCGCCAAAAATATGTGGTAGCTCCTAGAGACAGCCTTGAGTTTCAAAAGACCAATGCCCAGGACATCTTAAAATTAGAGGTTAAATGTAGACAGATGTATAAATGCCTCTGACATAATATGAGTCAAGAGAATAATGGTTTTAGTGGTTCTAGGATGGGAAAGACCTCAGAGTCGATTCATTTCAATTCCCCAAATAGTGAGAGGGCTCCCGAGACTATGAGAGTGATGGTGTTTATATGGGCCAAGTATAAAAAAAATGAGCAGGAAGCTTTAAAAAGTATGCAGAGGCATCGAGAAAGAACAGACAAGGAACTCACAAGGGACAGCCTGAGGAGGATTAAGAATATGTCTCTCTATGAAATCAGATGAAATGGATGTGAAATATATATGGATGACAACAAAGGTTCGTGGAGCGTGAATTAAGGGAGTGCACCAAACTTAAAACATGAGCATTGACACCTGGGTGTTATATAGACATGAATTCATGAATAAAATTGCAGACTACCAAAAGCTACATTACATGAACCAATCAAAGTAGCATATCATGAAAAATGATTACATGTGTTATCACTCATAAAAATGAAGCATCATTTGACAAAATCTTAGAGGTTCATGTGTAAATGGTAGGTTAATAGAATTCATTTCTCATTACTTGGTCAAGGGAAATTTTAAATTTTTCTCGTTTAAGCTTACCCTAAAGTCTAAACCCACTCACTTTCAAATCCCCTCATGTTATATCACTCATAATTTCCTGATAGATTTCAATTCCAAAGGTTTTTGTACCGAAAAGGTCATTTTATCCAAGAATCCCTACTTTCGTAGAAAATTCAGTGTAAAATAGGTAGAAAATGCTACGAAACTGGCTAATAGTTTCGTAGCGAATATGAAGCATTTCTCTATTTTCTGAATTTGAGAAGTTAGCTTCAATGGCGGTTTCTGGACAAACAAAGAAGTATTTTAAGAAACTAAGAGAGGTTATTTTAAAGCACATATCAAATAACAATAACCTCTTTCACTTTTCTCAAAGGTGCTACAGATTGTGAGGTTTTAGGAAGGAACTACTCTTGTAATATTTGTCTATTAGTAATATACAATTGCAGTAGCTTATTTCAGATCTGAGATTCATCTATGTGTTCTTATGTATGTTTCTTATATCAGCCTTTTACTTTATCTCTATTTTTCTAGTTGTATGATCATTTGGAATTCATGATTACATGCTCCAACTTCCATTTATACACCTAGTCTGATGTTTTGTCATGCTTTATTAGTTTCCTTATGTATAATCACTTGGAATTCATGGTGACATGATCCAACTTCATGTATGCATATAGCTTGTTTTTGTATCCTTCATGTGTGGTTTTATAAGAACACAATTGCCTCAGCTTCAATGAGATATATTTTCTTGTGACTTAGTTTTCATATTGACTACATAAGCCTAATGGTAGTAAACCTTATACATATTTCACCTACACAAGAACAAATTCAATCCAATTCTGAGTTAGCCATATGCTTTCAAGCTTTTCATTGAATATCCTTTATCCTTTTGAGAGAGCCCTCTCAGACTGGAAAGGCTAATTTCCAGTTACAAGTGGTTTGAAACAGTTACATGAGATTGTGTGATTAGCGGCCTATCAAAAGCAATTTTGTGATAACATTTTGGTGTGTCTGCCGGAAGTCTGAAGATATACATCTCCAAAAAGTTTGAAGCTAAACTCTTGAAGGTAGCAGGAGCTCAGGAAGATATTCGAGGTTGTAACTACCTTAGCGACTCCATTGTTGAAGAATTCAAAATTCATAGATTCATGGTGATTCCACTGGACTTATGAAGAAATCATATGTTTCCATTCTTGTTTCAAGGTATGCATGTGTATATTTTTCAGGAATTTATGGTTTCCCAAATCATTTTCCCAAGGATGCATATTTTTTAAGGAATGGTCCAAAATTTAATGGAGAAGATTTGAGTTTGACCTTGAAGCATATATTAGATTTTTGTGACTTTACTGAGCTTCTTAGAGTCAATCATGAAGATGGTTGGACTATATTGTTCTATGATTCATTTCAAGGGAAATGTAAACAATGGATTGAAAGCTTTTATGTCAGATCTGTTAAGTCATTGGCTTATTATTTTGGAAGAATGGATTGAAAGAAAAGATTTTTTGGCAGACGCTCCTTCAATTCAAGGTTTTAAACAATGGAATGATGATCATACTAATGAGGAAGTAGATGAAAATTTTTCTTTTTCCTTGTCTTCTTATCTAAAATCATTTGAGTGCAAGTCAAAAGATAAGATTAAATTTTTGGATGAAGTTGCTAAGAATATAGAGAAAGAAATTGAAGTTTTAGAAGGTAAAATTCAATCTTATAGGCTTCATGATCAAGATCAGTATTTTCAAAAAAAATTCATGCCAGAATACAAAGAGAGGGTGTTTCTACCTTTCCCTTTTGAGATTGAGGAAGAAAAACTTGTTCTTGAAAATAAGTTTGAAAATGAGTTTTATAGCACACATCTGAAACCTAATGTTTCTAAAGAAAGCGTATATGAGTTTTATGAAACTGCAAAATGTCTTGGGAATCATCAAACAGACTATGTCTTCTATGATCCTATAGCTGACTACATGGAAGAGTTCTACAATTCAAATTTCCAGTTATGTTTTCATTATGAATATCAGATCCATTTTATGTTTCCTTGGTCATTTTAGTATCATGCTTAATTTTGGTTCAAGTGCAGTCAAGAGGTTCAAATGTCATATCAGATCAATGACTGGCTTCATTGGAAGTTTCATGTTGATAGAATTAAAAATGGAGAATGCAGTTGTTAGGGTAGGTAGGAGTGTGTGAATAAGATCAAATTTGACTGAGCATATTTTCAGTAGGTACAAATTTGGTTTTTCAGCAGTAATCATCAATCTTGAGCTCGAGGAGAAGGCCATAAGAGCTTGGAAAAGTTTTCATAAATTTCGGAGTTTTTATCTCCAAGAAAATGGATGGCACTGGAACTACAGGTTCTTTGGTGTACCACAGGGGCACACCATCCCAAGTGGAGCCACTGTTATCACTCATAAAAATGAAGCATCATTTTACAAAATCCTATAGGTTCATTTGTAAATGGTAGGGTCATAGAATTCACTTCTTATTACTTGGTCAAGGGAAATTCTAAATTTTTCTTGTTTAAGCTTACCCTAAGGTCTAAAGCCACTCACTTTCAAATCCCCTCATGTTATATCACTCATAATTTTCTAAAAGAATTCAATTCCCAAGGTTTTTGTACCAAAAAGGTCATTTTAGCCAAGAATCCCTACTTTTGTAGCGAATTCAGTGTAAAATAGGCAAAAAACGCTATAAAACTGGCTAATAGTTTCGTAGCGAATATGAAGCATTTATCTGTTTTCTGACTTTGAGAATTCAACTTCAAGGGTGGTTTTTGGACAAACAAAGAAGTATTTTAAGAAACTAAGAGAGGTTATTTTCAAGCACATATCAAATAACAATAACCTCTTTCACTTTTCTTAAAGATGCTACAGATTGGGAGATGTTAGGAAGGAACTACTCTTGTAATATTTGTGTATCAGTAATATATAGTTGTAGTAGCCTATTTCAGACCTGACATTCATCTATGTGTTCTTATGTATGTTTCTTATATCAGCCTTTTAATTTCTCTCTAGTTTTCTAGTTGTATGATCACTTGGAATTCTTGATTACATGCTCCAAATTCCATTTATACACCTACTTTGTTGTTTTGTCATGTTTTATTAGTTTGCTTCTGTATAATCACTTGGAATTCGTGGTGACATGCTCCAACTTCTTGTATGCATATAGCTTGGTGTTCTATCCTTCATGTGTGGTTTTATAAGAACACAATTGCCTCATCTTCCATGAGATAGATTGTCTTGTGACTTAGTTTCCATATTGACTCCATAAGCCCAATGGTAGTAAACCTTATACATCTTTCACCTACAAAAGAACACATTCAATCCAATTCAAAGTTAGCCATATGCTTTCAAGTTTTTCATTGAATACCCTTTATCCTTTTGAGAGAGCCCTCTCAGGCTGGAAAGGCTAATTTCCAGTTACAAGTGGTTTGAAACAGTTACACTGAAGTTGTCTGATTAGCAACCAATCAAGTACGATTTTGGTGATAACAACATGTAAAAAGGAGATTACTGATAATAGAAAGAAACATATACATACAATTGGCAATATGATGTAAAGTGTTATCCTTGATGGCAACCTACATGATGAAGTTATCCTTGATGGAAACCTACTTCATGAGTTGCCTATGATAAGCAACCTATTTGTGAAAGATGTAAGAATGATGTCTCTACAGATCAGTTAAGATGTGACAAAGAAAATAATTCCAACAAGTGCCAGAGAAATGATAAATATAATATGTCACAATGTATACGTGGGTTTGTAAAAGTCAAGTCGCGTATGTACACGGATAAGTACGTCCCAAGTCGTGTATGATTGTTTGTGCTCCAAAATTTATAATACCAGGGGGCTTTACCATGGTATTAGCCCATAGTATTGAGCGTTGTATTATCTATTTGATTCCGTCCAGGATTACCATCAGCATTTGAGTGGTTTTGACACATGGCATTGATAAAATCTAAATCTATATAAGGAGAAGAGATCATAGTGCTAGGTGTGCATGTGTAAGGGTTGTTGATGAATAAATTTATCTAAGGAATATCTGCATGGATGAAATCTATTCTTAATTGATAGATCTGAATCTACGATGCACCCATGGATATAATGATAGTTCAAGATATCTTGATTTGATGATGATGAGTCTCTAGAATGATCTACTGAAGGAATGATGAAGAACTGGCGCAAGTCTACTAAAGAAAATGAATAAATCTGGGTAAGTTTTATAGATCTGGTATGTTCTGGAAAATTTATTTTTTACAGATCTATAAGCTACTTGGTTTCAACAAAAGCGCGTATATACGCAGGTTCACTTCATGAAAATCACGTATGGAAGTTAGGGTTTTCTGAAGAATAAAATACGTAGAAGTATACGCGGGTTGAGATACAAGAAAGTGCATATGTACGCGGCTTTAGTGAATCAAAGCAGCGTATGCTATTTGAATAAATGAATGTTTAGGGTTAAGTTTGTATATGCATATGTATTCTAAAGTCTGGGTTATTTCTGAAGTTCTGGTCACAATGCTTTCACTGTTCTAATTGAAGTGTTGGGAAAATTTTATGATTGTTGATAAAGGGTTGTTTTGAAGCTGTTTGATCCAGTATGAAAATTGATGAAACGTGTTCTATAGTGGATCTGAGGATTGAAGCCTTCAGTATGGAAGAAGAAGCTTCCTGCCAGTAGAAGCTGGTGTTATGTTCAGGGGGTTGAATCTCCCTTCCAGTAGTGGCTAGTAAACAAGAAGAAAGGGGGTTGGAGCTCCCTTCTAGTAGCAGCTAGTAAATGAGTGAAGTTTTCAGCCTTCTGCAGGTAGAAGCCTGCATACTAATATGATTCTGCATCAGTACATTTTTTTAGACAGTTTTCCATATAATAGATATTGAAGACGGAGATGACAGCATCGGTGGTTTTCTCCCGAATTGGATTTCCACCTTAAATATTGGTGTTCATGTGTGTTCCACTTGTGTGATGTTTTATACTACTATTACTACACATAGTTACTGATTACCTAACCTGATGCATAACTGATGAATTTGATTTAAAGACTATTTCTGAGAAGTTTTCTAAACTGGAAATTTATATCAGTATACGCTAGTTTCTTTCAGCATGTCCATGTGTATACGCGACTTCGGTTCATAAAAACCACGTATGGAATTCTGCAAAAGAAAAGGTTAAATTTATTAATTTGAGTTCTAAATACTGATTCACCCCCCCTCTCAGTATTTTTCCAACAATTGGTTTCAGAGCAAGTCCTTCTGAAGAAGCTTAACCGCTAGAAGGAAGATCAGCCAAGATGAGCAATCAAGATGGGACAGCATCTATCAAGCCTCCACTTTTCAACAAAAAAAAATTAATATTCGGGGAAACATGAAAAAGATCCTATCTTCAGTCTCTTGGAGCAGATGTATGGGCTATTGTTGAAGGAGGTTACCAATATCCAGCCTCAGTTCCAACAGATGCAATGGCAAGAAAGAACTATGAAACAAATGCAAAGGCGACCAATGCACTATTGGGGAGTCTAACTGAATCATAATTTGTCAAGGTCATGCAGTTGAATACAACAAAGGAAATATGGGACAAAATCATTCTAATCTATGAAGGTGATACAAAGGTAAAAGGTGCTAAACTCCAAACTCTCAGAATTCAATATGAAAATCTAAGGATGCATAATGAGGAGAGCATTGCCAGTTTATTTTTACATCTAGATGATATTGTAAATCGTATGAGAAACTTGGGTGAAACCATAACTGACACTACTCTGGTTGAAAAAGTTTTAAGATCTCTAACTTCAAAATTTGAGTCAAAAGTGTCTGCTATTGAAGAGAAACAGGATCTTAAAAATCTTACAATTGTCCAACTTCATGTGATTCTAACTGCATGTGAAATGAGAAAAGGAGGATCTTCTGAAGTCAAATAATTTGTCTTTAGAGCCTCTACAAAAGGAAAAGAAGTACAAGAAACAGAAGGATCAGGGTATATTTCAGAAGAAGATGAAGTAAATTTTGTAAAGAAGATCCAACTTGGCACTGGAAGGTTCAGAGGTAAGCTTCCTTTCAAATGTTTTGCTTGTGGAAGAGTTGGTCATTATGCTTCTAAGTGTCCTAAAAAATAAACACATGAAAAAGGAAAAGAAGTAGCAAGAAGAAATAATAATCGATTTAGCACTAGAAAATTTTATTATACTCATGAAGATAGTGATGGGTTATCATATAGTGAGGAAAAATCTGATCAAGATCTTAGACTTCTCATGGCATTTGAAAAATATTCTAGAGAAGAAAAGGATACTTTTATGGATGCTCTAGAAGACAATGACTTTCTTGAAGAAATCAATCAGCTGAAAATATGTTTGGAAGAAAACAAAATATCCATAGAAACTCTAAAAAATTAGCTTGAAGAAAAGGAGAAACACAATGAGAAATTAGAATGTGAAGTAGTAAGTCTAAGAAAATAAATTAAGAAAGTAAAGACTTTGAATCTTATATTTTCTAAAGGATTTGAAACCTTAAATGAAATTATCAAGGTACAACGTTCTCCTCTTATAAAGACAGGTCTTGGATATGTTGGAGAATCTTCTCACTCTCATTAGGGGAGTTTTGAGGTCTAAAATGGGCCTCCTAAGAAAGATGTACAACAAAAATAAACTTTATAAGAACCAATAGGATTCAAGATGATTATGTCAACCATGGTGGATTGTTCACTGTTTATTAAGTAAAAGGGTAAAATGATTAAAAAATAATAAAATAATAAAACTACTTTTTCAACTCGTATTTTCAACTTATCTCCCAAATTGTTTACTCAAATTTTGAGCAAGAGTACTCGTTGGATGCAAAATTTAATTCCTTATCCGAGTACCCATGTTGCATACTTTCGATGGACCCTGCTACATGAAAAATGAGAAATACATAAAAAACGTGTTTGCAATCACGCTTTTCATGTATTTCTAATTTTTCGTGTAGCAGGACCTATCGAAAGTATGCAACATGGGTACTCCTTGGATGAGGAATTAAATTTTTCATCCAATGAGTACTCCTGCTCGAAATTTGAGTAAAAAATTTGGGAGATAAGTTGAAATTATGAGTTGAAAAAGTAGTTTTTTATTTTTCCCCTCTAAATTTTGATGATGTAATCAAATCTTGTTTTATTATTTCCACTATTATTTTATAATTTCCTTAGGAGGCCCATTTTAGACTTCAAAATTCCCCTAATGTTAGCACCAAACTATCTAAAAGCAGCTACATCCAGCCTACAACATTCTGCCACTCAGCAAGGAAACAAAGAAACTTTACAGGTAAAACATGACCACCTCAATACAAAGAACACTAACAAGAATACCTTTCAGAGAAATACCAACCAACAGGTAAACACAAATAGAAGTTTCAATGATCATAGAAATTTCTTCTTCAATGGACAATGTTTCTCATGTCATAATTTTGGTCATAAAGTTGTTCAATGTGTTGCATACAAAACCATCACAACTAGAGAAGCAAGAAAGAAAAGAATTGATACTGGAATAAAGAAGAATACATATAAAAAAATTTCTCCTCTTCAAAATGAAATTGAATGTGCTTATTGCAATAACTTTGGTCATGAAGAATCAGAATGCAGGAGCAAAATTCATCCAAAAGAGCATATACCATCAACTTCCAAAGTATGGAGAAAGAAGGAATTATAGGTTGAGAACTGTGGCATAGCTTTATTTGTAGAGGGAGAAGAAAATCAATGGTACATTGATAGTGGATGCTCAAAACACATGACATGTGACAGAAATAAACTTCTTACATACAATGCTCTAGAAAGAGAAAAGAATTTTACTTTTGGAAATGATACTCCTGTTGTCATTAAGGGAAAAGGTTCTGTTTTTCTAAAAGAAAAGGTGAAGGCTAACAATGTTATGTATGTGGATGGATTAAAGCATAATCTGTTAAGTGTAAGTCAAATGTGCGATCAAGGAACTAAATTTGTCTTTATCTCAAAAGAATGTGTGGTACATGATCTGGATACAGGAAAAATAATTATAAAAGGAAATAGAACACCAAGAAATTTGTATGTATTGAAAAGCTGTAAAGAACAATGTTACTTGAGTAAATCTTCATAAAATTTGTTATGGCATAGAAGATTGGGGCATTTGAGCTTCTCTCAAATCAACAAATCTAGCAGACTCAAAGCTGTTCGTGATCTTCCCAATATTACTCTACCTGAGAGTACCATATGCAAATCTTGCCAATTCGGTAAGCAAACCAGAGTGCAATTTAATGCCAAATAAGGATCATCAAGTAAGGCTCTTGAACTCATTCATACTGATTTATGTGGACCTATGAGAAAAAGGTCACCCCGTGGAGAACAATACTATATTATGTTTATTGATGATTTCTCTAGAATGTGTTGGATTGGGTTGCTAAAACACAAAGATGAAGCATTCGAAAAATTCCAGATCTTCAAATCACTGGTCGAAAATGAATTAGATCTAAAAATCAAGTGTCTTAGATCTGATTTTGGAGATGAATATATATCAGATGAATTCTTTGATTTTTGTGAACAACATAGCATAAAAAGACAGTTTTTTGTAGCTGGTACCCCACAACAAAATGGTGTAGCAGAAAGAATGAATAGAATAGTTCAATAGATGGCTTGAGCTATGCTTGATGATTCAGGAACACCTGACACATTTTGGGGAGAAGCAGCACATGTTGTTGTAAATATTCTTAACAAAGCACATGTTCATGTAAACAATGATAAAACTCCATATGAGCTCTGGTATGGTAATCTTCCCACTGTAAAGTAGTTTAAAGTTTTTGGAAGCAAATGTTTTATCAAGAACAATGATGAAAAACTTGGCAAATTTGAACCTAGAGCAGATGAAGGAATATTTCTTGGATATTCTTCTAGAAGTAAAGCATATAAATGCTACAATAAAATACTTCGGAAGATTTTTGAATGCATTGATGTTGTAATTTATGAATCTCTCTCAGCTCCAAAAGGGGGAATTCAAACAACAAATGAAGATGATGATGATGTATATCTTCCTACATCTAATAGAGATAATATAGAAGGTGAACCCAATGAAGCACCAGAAGAAGATCTATCTGAAAAGGCTCCATCCAGGTATGTTCAAAAGGATCATCCAAAATCTCAAATTTTGGGAGAAAAGGGATCAGGTGTCCAAACAAGAAGAACTCTTGTAGGGTCTACTATCTATCTAGCATTTTTATCCACCATTGAACCACAGAATGTCAATCAAGCTAGCAAAGATGAATGTTGGATTCAAGCCATGAATGAAGAACTTGATCAAATTGAAAAGAATCATACTTGAGAACTAGTTCCAAGACCTCATGATAAAAATTTTATTGGAACAAAATGGATATTCAAAAACAAGTTAAATGAAAATGGAGATGTTATTAGAAACAAAGCTAGACTTGTTTGTAAAGGTTATGCTCAACAAGAACGTATAGACTTTGAAGAAACATTTTCTCCTGTAGCTAGACTTGAAGCCATCAGAATGTTTCTTGCTTTTTCAAGCCTTCAACAAATCAAAGTTTATCAAATGGATGTTAAATCTTCTTTCCTCAATGGTGATCTAGAAGAATAAGTTTATATAGAACAACTAGAAGGATTCATTTTGGGCAATGATGAAAAACTTGTTTGTAAACTTAAAAAGGCTTTATATGGTCTCAAACAAGCTCCAAGAGCATGGTATTATCGTCTTGACAAATATCTTCATCAACAAGGTTTTTCAAAGGGATCTGATAATAGCAACTTATACACAAAAAATGAAAATTATAAACTATTGATTTTGGTTGTATATGTTGATGACATCATTTTTGGAAGTAATGAAGAGTCCATGAGTCAAAAATTTGCTTCTATTATGCAGCAAGAGTTTGAAATGTCTTTACTGGAGGAACTAACATTCTTTCTTGGCTTACAAGTGCAACAAGAAACATATGGCATATTCTTATCACAAGAAAAATATCTTAAGAAAATTCTGAATAAGTATGGGATGGAAGATTTCAAACCTGTAAGTACACCAATGATAACCGGTGTAACCTTAGTTCTCATGATGATTCTTCCACGGTGAATCAACCATAATACAGATCCATGATTGGAAGTCTGCGTTATCTCATAGGAACAAGATCAGAAATTATAAATGAAGTTGGGATTGTTGGATGATTCCAAGCTAATCCAAAAGAGTCTCACCTTCAGGCTGTAAAAATAATATTCAAATATCTACAAGGAACTCAAGACTTTGGACTATGGTATCCAAAGAATGCTAATCTCATTCTTCATGCTTATGTTGATGCAGATTGGGATGGAAGTGTTGATGATCAAAAGAGCACTGGCGGTGGTGCATTCTATATGGGGCCTCGATTGGTATCTCGGTTCAGCAAGAAGCAAAGCTCTATTGCCTTATCTACAACAGAAGCAGAATATGTGGTTGTCGCATCATGTTGCACACAACTTCTTTGGATGATGTAGACTTTACAAGACATTCAAATCAAATGTTCACCTCCCATATCCATTATGTGTGATAATACAAGTGCCATCATCATCTCAAATAATCTTGTAATGCATTCCAAGACCAAGAACATTCCTATCAGGTATCACTTCTTACGTGAACAAGTGCTTGAACAAAAGGTAAAATTGGAGTATGTTCCCTCCAAAGAACAAGTTGTTGATATATTTACTAAACCTCTTCCCAGGGAAGCATTCGAATATCTTAGACAAAAGCTGGGAGTTGTCTCTACTACTCAAAAGATCAGACCTGCTTAAATTCAGTAGATTAAATTGGATACACTGATTTCATAAAGGACAGTCGCGTATATACGTGAGTTTATATACATAAAACCATGTATGGGTTTTTCCTGGCATAATTTTCTGGGTCAGCCTCTTCAGAACTATTGTGGTGTTGTTGAATACCTCTTGTGATGTTCCAGTTCTCACATTCCTATTTCATTCTCCAAATTTTATGAAGATACCTTGATGTTTTGCTGTTGAAAGTGTTCAGGGTGCACAAGCTAAGGGGGAGCATTGTCCTATGGGAAAGGACGCATTGCTTTCATTCTAAGTGTTGGTTGTGGTCTGATCTCATAATTGAGATACATTGGTCTTGTTTATAAAAAGTCATTTGATGAAAAGGTCATGTTGAGATCTATGATGTAAATTGTTATATTCAGTCATGTAAGGACTTGTTAAAATTTGTAAATCCACTTGGTTGGGTAGCTGCGTAAAATTTTGTAAACCTACTTGGTTGGGTAGTTCATTCAAATATGTAATTCCACTTGGTTGGATCATTGATGTAAGTATGAGTCCTTGGTGATAGGAATGGTCATACTTGGTTGAGTTATAGAGTCATGAACTTCATTGAAAAAATTGTCTAAAGATTCAACATGAACTCATGGGTAGCTTGGTAAATTTAGTGCACTTTAGATCTACAGAGCTCATTTCTCTACAAGGGATGAGAAATCTTATTTTGGTTTTGATCTGCCCTTTGCCCTTGATGTCAACGGGGGAGATTATCATGGTGTTTGAATAATGGTTACGATTAATGTATCTATCTGTTGTGGTGATCAAACACCATTGTGGTTGCCATCAAGTCCAAAGGGTGAGATTGTTGGCAATATGATGTAAAGTGTTGTCCTTGATGGAAACCTACATGATGAATTTGTCCTTGATGGAAACCTACTTGATGAGTTTCCTACGATAAGAAACCTATTTGTTAAAGATGTGAGAATGATGTATCTACAGATCAGTTTAGATGTGACAGAGAAAAGAATTCCAGCAAGTTCCAGAGAAATGATAAATATAATATGTCACAATGTATACATGGGTTTGTAAAGGTCAAGTCGCGTATGTACACAGATAAGTACGTCCCAAGTCGCGTATGCCTATTTGTGCTCCAAAATTTCTAATACTAGGGGGCTTTACCATGGTATTAGCCCATAGTATTGAGAATTTTATTATCTATTTGATTCCGTCCAGGATTACCATCAGTACTTGAGTGGTTTTGACTCATCGTATTGATAAAAGCTAAATCTATATAAGGACAAGAAGATCATAGTGATAGGTGTGCATGTGTAAGGGTTGTTGATGAATAAATTTCTCTAAGGAATATCTGCATGGATGAACTCTGTTCTTAATTAATAGATCTGAATCTATGATGAACCCATGGATATAATGATGGTTCAATATCTCTAGATCTAATGGTGGTGAATCTCTAGAATGATCTACTGAAGGAATGATGAAGAACTGGCGCAAGTCTGTTGAAGAAAATGAATAAATCAGGGTAAGTTTTATAGATCTGGTATGTTCTGCAAAATTTATTTTTTAAAAATATGTATGCTAGTTGGTTTCAAAAAAATCGTGTATATACGTGGGTTCACTTCATCAAAAGCGCGTATGGAAGTTAAGGTTTTCTGAAGAATAAAATACACAAAAGTATATGCGGGTTGATATATAGGAAAGCACGTATGCACGCTGCTTCAGTGAATCAAAGCAGTGTATTCTATTTGAATCAATAAATGTTCAGGGTTAAGTTTGTATATGCATATCTATTTTGAAGTTTGGGTTATTTCTGAAGTTCTGGTCACAGTGCTTTCACTGTTCTAATTAAAGTGTTGGGCAAAGTTTATGATTGTTGATAAAGGGTTGTGTTGAAGCTGTTTGATCCAGTATGAAAATTGATGAAACGTGGTCTGCACTGGATCTGAGTGTTGAAGCCTTCAGTATGGAAGAAGAAGCTTCCTACCGGTAGAAGCTGGTGTTATGTTTAGGGGGTTGAAGCTCCCTTCCAAGAGTGGCTGGTAAACGAGAAGAAAAGGGGTTGGAGCTCCCTTCCAATAGCAACTAGTAAACGAGTGAAGGTTGCAGCCTTCTGTAGGTAGAAGCCTACGTATTGATATGAGTCTGCATTAGTACATTTTTGTAAACAATTTTCCATATAATATATATTGAAGACAGAGATGACAACAGCGATGGTTTTCTCCCGAATTGGGTTTCCACCTTAAATATTGGTGTTCATGTGTGTTCCACTTGTGTGATGTTTTATACTACTGTTACTGCACATACTTGCTGATTATCTAACCTGATGCATAACTAATGAATCTAATTTAAAGGTTGTTTCTGAGAATTTTTCTAAACTGGAAATTTATATCAGTATACGCTAGTTTCTTTCAGCATGTCCGCGTGTATACGCGAGTTCAGTTCATAAAACCGCGTATGGAATTCTTCAAAAGAAAAGGTTAAATTTATTAATTGAGTTCTAAATACTGATTCACCCCCCCCCCCCCCTCTCAGTATTTTTCCAACACATACTACTCATTGCTCCATCTGGAATCCAAATAATAGCTTTATATCATATTAATTTTAAACAACTCTCCCAAATATCTATCTCAAAGCAGAGGGAGCACAATCATACAAAACTATAGCAATTTTTTTCCAAATTCCATAACCCTTCTTTAATCTTGTAACGAGCTACATATAGAGTTCCCCTCGAGGGTCTTACAATACTAATCATTTATGATCGACCCATACTTATGAAATCAAAACATCCTACCTAACTTGCAGAGTGTAAATTGAAAAATTACTTATGTACTGAGAGAATTAAAACAGGAATGTGGCGAAGTTGAGATTTCACCAAAAAAATCATCAAAATTAAAAAAATTACAGAAAGGACATGGTCACCTATGGAGGCCAATAATGGGAGCATTCAAGATTGTATGGTAAGGATTAGTCATTGGTGGACAGACTAACTATCATAATACGCTTCCATCTATTGCTTGCAAACCTCCACTCCCTCAGTCTAGTGATTTCCACTTAATCCATTATGAAGAGGCCATGTAGTACTACGCGCACCTAGTTCTTTACCGGAGATCTCCTGAGCAAACCGCATAAACCATAGCTAGATGTTCCGCCTCAAAATCCCATGCAGTGTTTTTGAATTACAAAACGGGAACCGAATTTCGGAGGGGGTGATTGGAGATGGAGGAAAGGTGGAGGGCGATGAGGAGAAGGAAATGGCGTATTCACTGTGAGCGGAGTATTATGGTGGGAAAAAACCGCGTCGCAATCACAACTCTTTACCATGAAGCAGTAAAGGTAAAATCTAAAATGAGTGAAGTGTGAAGCGCGAGGAGGAAGGAGGTGACGTAGTAGATGGTGGGACCAGAACGTAGCCTGCAGATCACAAAACTTAAGGTTTAGCCATAAGCAGAGGTGGTAAACACTAAAAGAAGCGAAATGCGAAGTTCAGGAGAGACGGTAAGTGACGTGGAGGGAAGGTGGGACCCGACCGCATCGCAAGTTAAACAAAATAGGTTGCAGGCATTTCAAATGGCAAGTTAAAAACTGTGTGATGCGATATCACACATCGACGATCGCAGGTTTTAGCGTTTATCAGAATGGAATGAATTGTAATTTTGCGAAATGTGATGGACGATGGGGAAGGGTGACGTGTCGTGGAGAATGGCCCCACTTTAATCGCAATTGGGGAATGGGGAAAAATGGAGATGAAACAATGATATAGTGGTGAAAAAGGAAAAGTATAATTGGTTTGTTTAAATAGGTGTAATGGTTATAAAGGAAAAACCAAGAATCGTTTGTACTTTTGTGTAGTTAAGTTATCATAACATGGCTATTATTTCCTCATATTAGTCAAACTTATACTTGAAACTAGTTTTTTATTTAAATCTCTAATAATAAAAAATTGAACATTAATGAGTATATTTAATAGATTTATATTATTTTTGGAAATATTGATACATAAAATAAAAATAATTATCATTCGTTAATAAAAAATATATACATTTTAACTAATAATTTTAATATCATAACATCAAAATATTTATAAAAAATATGAAATAACAACATAATACCAACACAAATATATATTTAAGAAGCTCCACATGTTGTGAACTTTAAAAAGTAAAGTCTTCCCATTAGAACAATACACCATATGATATACAAGCTTTAAAAGAATATATATATATATATAAACGGGCTTTATCCTTAACTCACCAATAAGACTTTAATAGCTGAAATTATTCAATTATCTTCCCTACCTTATTCTGCTCTAATATGATTTTTATTATAATAATATATTTTATCTTCATTTCAATATTCCTCCTTTTTTCATTATAGTACTAATTTTACCATCATACTTCGAAGTACCAGCAACTAAACGAACTCTTACACCACCAAGTATATTCCAAACTACTTTTTAGGGTTAGAGATATAACCAAGAACACTATGGAGCCTATGTACTCTAACGAAAACATTGAAAACTCTCATTAACCACCCACCATTAGCCTTTATTTTTGCCACCACACTATCTTTCCAAATTTAAAACTAACATTTCCAAATTTTCTATGATTATGATTTTTTCACTATTTTCTAAACGATGTTTTTCCAATTAAATTAATATTTCCATTATATCCTCTTCTCTACATTGTGCAACTATAAATCTCAAACAAAGGGGACAACATTTGAAGTCAAATGAATATATGATTTTGAAAAAAAAAAACTCAATAAAATTAGAGATACGAAGAAAACAAATTTAGATATACAACTTCCATGATTTAAATCTTACCATTAACAACTAATTCAAATTATGATAATTCTATATTTTAATTTCTTAACTTTATTATTCAATATGGAAATGGAAATTTAATAGAAAAATTAATAAAAATTTATTTAAAGAGTAAGATAATTTAATAGTTTTATGTTGATTCTTTGAATAATGCACCTCTAGCTTGAGGTTTTTGTTGCGGCCCGCGCTGCTGCCTCCTTGCCTTAGCCCCCATTGATGCTCCCTTCCCAGGCTTCCATGGCCCCTCCGAAGTCCATCCTGGAGGAGGCACCTCCCCTTGACCACGCCTCGACCTTCTCGATCTTCATCACCTCCTTGAACCCCCCGTGCCCACGACCTGCAACCTCGAAGTTTGTAAAGATACTCGATGGGATTTAGGAATTTTCTCTGCCCTCGAAAATCCCTCAAATGACAACTTTCTCTCTCATTGAGAAAGGGCTTGTGGGAAAATTCACTAGTAGAAAAATGGGTTGAGCGTACCTAGCTAGACAAAACTCAAGGGAAAATCTCCATCAGATTTTGTGGCAGGGGTTTCTTCACCTTCCATTTTGAAACTAAGGAAGACAAAGATTTGATCTTTTGAAATGGCCCCTACTTCATGGATATCAGGGGAATTTATCTAAATAAATGGATGTCGGATTTTGATCCAGAATTTAATGTACCAAACGTTGTTCCAGTCTGGGTTTGGCTCCTCCACATCCTCCTTCATTGTTGGGGGGAGGAATTTGTAAGAGAAATAGGGAACGTTTTTGGAAATTTCATCGATAGAAGTGAACCGAAGGATAACATGCAGGTATGTGCAAGAATTTGCATTGAATTAGACCTTGGCAAAGGACTTCCGGAAGTAGTCAAGCTAAAGGTGGAAAACTGGGCACACATACAACAGCTGAATTATGAAAAATTTCCTTTCAAATTCAAGGTATGTCATGAATATGGTCATTTTGCAAATAGATTTCCTGAAATCTATTGAAATAGACAACTCAAGCAACCCGAACCCCATCAGGAAGTCATCAAAAAGAAAAAAACCTCATCCAACTCCAAAAATACAATGCCTCATACCTCTCATACTCCCCCTTTAACAGTCGTCCCTAGAAACTCTCCTCCTCCAGAACCCTCATTGGCTTCCTCCCAACTATCATCTCACCCCATCTTGACAAACCCTTTCTCTGCTTTGGACTCTCTGGAAGAAGATCCACCTTTCCATTCCTCCCCCCTCCCCTCCGAGCTTATCCCCCCCATCTCCCTCCAAATCAACTTCCCCCTCATCCTCTAAACACTACCTCACTTGGATTATTACTATAAACACAACTAAGGATATAGGATCTATCTTGGACTTATCCAAAAAGTCAAGACCCGGAAGGAAATCAACCAAACACCATAGAGATGAGGTAGCTCAGAAGGATATAACCCTAGGAACGAAACAACCAATAAACTCCTTTATTGGAGACCATATTAACAAAGAACCAAGTCAGCAAACTTTAGGAGGGAATCTTGGGTCTACACCCTCAACACTTAAGCAATGAAAGATCTCACATGGAACTGCAAGGGATTAGGGCACCCCTCTGAAATCAATTCTCTAAAAGACCTCATTAAGGAAGAACAACCATAATTAATCCTCATAGAAGAAACCAAATAGGAATAAAATGACATGGAAGAAATAATAAGAAGATTCAAGCATTACTTTGGTACAATTGTAGGATATAGAGGTGCATCAAGAGGAATAGCTCTAATCTGGAACAAGAACATATGGCAACATCAAATAATCTCAAATACCCAGCACTGGATAAAATCCAAGCTTCAAAATGTGCAATAAGGTACTGTGATCACATTATACAACATATATGGGCCAAATCGGTATCAAGACAAAGAAGTGCATTGGTGTTTTCTCCAGATAGATATAGAAAGTGCAGAAAACAACAAATTTATCATTGGGGGCGACTTAAATTTGATTATGCACCCAAAGGAGAAAAGAGGGGGAACTTTTACTCCTGATCCCTCAAGAGATCAGCTAGAACACATCACGAGAGATCACAATATGGTGGATATAATTCCAAGGAATCGAAATTTCACCTGGAACAACTGCAAGATTGGCCCAGGTAATATAATGGAGCAACTAGATCACTTTCTTATGGCGGTCTCTCTCATCACCCTTCTAAATGTTGTCGCCCCCTCTATCCTGTCGTGCTTAGCCTTAGATCACTACCCTATCTCTCTTTTCTTAGGTGCATAATTAAATCTTGGGCCCTTACCTTTCTGCTATAATCCGCTATGGTGTGACTTCTAGGAGGTGCGAGAAATTTTGGAAAGCACTTGGTGTTCGCAGGTAGAAGGGTCTCCTTTGTTCAAATGGGAGACAAAATTAAAGCTTGTTCACACAACTCTTTGGAAATGGGCAAAAGAGCATTACAAAGAGCTAGGGTTGGAAAATAAGGACATCAAATGAAGGTTAGAGGAGACATGGAATGAAATTGAGGATAAAGGCATCACCAAGGAGAAGAAAATCCAAGAGAGGGAACTATATTGGAAAATGTACAATTCGAGAAGAAAGGAGGAAGAAAAATGGAGGATTAAATCGAGAAGTATATGTCTTCTAGCAGGGGACAAGAATACCACATTCTTCCACAACCAATCAAAAATCAAAACCTCCAAAAACACTATTACAACTATAAAAGATGTTGAAGGAAACACCTTAAATGATCAAGTTGAGATCAGATTGGCAGCGCACTAGCATTATAAGAGCATGTTAACAAAAAGCAAGGGTATAGAGGATTATGAATATCTATTGAGACACACCTCAACCATGATCAAAGAAGAAATAAATACCTCTTTAACCAAAGAGATTGGAGAGGATGAGATTATTAATGTGATATGGACTCTTCAACCATACAAAGTGCCAGGTCCAGACAACTTTTCTATTAGCTTCTACCTGACCTTTTGGGAGGTAATTAGGAAATACCTCATCCAAATGATACACTGGAGCCAAAGAAAGAAAAATATAGTTGGATTCAGCAACTCGACCTATCTAGCCCTCATACCCAAAGAAACCCATCCTTCTTCCTTCTCCAGGTTTCAGCCCATATCCTTATGCAATTCCTCTTACAAAACCATCACTAAAATCCTCGCTACCCGCATCAAATCCTTTCTCCCTTGTTTAATCTCAGAAAATCAAGGAGGCTTCTTCGCCAACCGGCAAATCTTCGACTCTATATTTCTAGTCCAATAAGCCATGCATTATAGTATGAGCAGAATGGAAAAGGGGTTTGTGCTAACGCTGGATCTTTCCAACACCTTCGATAGAGTCATACACTCCTTCCTCTACTTTTTCTTAAGAAAAATGAGCTTCAATGAAGAAACTGTCTCCCTTATACAAGCTTTCATCTCTCTCCCTTGGATCTCTCCTCTAGTCAATGGGAGACCAGACCCTTTTTCCCAATCTTCTAGAGGTCTCAGACAATGATGCCCTCTCTCCCCGTTTCTCTTCCTTCTCATGGTTGAATCCTTCAGTAGAGATTTGGACTTCAATCGCAGATCAGGCTTAATCACTCGCATTAAATTATGCAATGGGACAAAAAACATGAATCACTCGTAATTTTCGAATGATACCTTATCAATGGGAGGGGCTTCAAACATAGTTTCCAGAAGATTCAAAATACTCAAAAAATTCATACAATATTCAGGAGGAGAAATCAAATCATATAAAAGTTGTATATATGGCTCAAATGATACACAGAACACCATTCATAGCATAGCTCTAATCTTTTGAATCCCATACAAATGGAATTGGAAATACTTCAACTATATCAGGATGCATGTTAGTAGTTCACTGCTACGAAATGAGGTGTGGAACATCACTCTTGATAAGATGAAGAGGAAAATTATTTAGTGGGGAGCCTCTTGGCTCAACATGGTGGGGCGCTTAGTCCTAATAAAATTTGTCCTCTCAGCACTCCCTCTATACCATTTATCCTTGTTGCAAGCCCCAGTCAGTATCCATAACAAAATGGAGATCATCATAAGGGATTTTTTATGGCATTGTGGCAAGCAATAAAAAAGGAATTTCAATTTGGTTAAATGGAGACATGTCACTGATATGTACGAAAATGGAGGCCTTTCCATTCACATTCCACAATTAACTGAACCTGGCCTTCGGAGGTGTTAGTCATCAGTATTTTTCACTTGTTGTTGATGACTAGATTCCTAGCTGAGTTTTCTAGCAGCTGATCTCAAAAATTTATCAAATTTTGCAGCTGGAAAAACACCCATAAATATTTTTTCCCTCCTACCTTTTAAATCAGCCCATGACGAGATAAAACCTCATTTTCAAGCCCTATCTAGCCTCATCTATACTAGCTTGTCCATCAGCTCCAAGGAGAACAATCCAAATCTGTCCAAGAAGTCTCCCCTAAGTTAGGTAGTGGCGCTTTAGGCATTTCTCCCTTGGAAAACTATCCTAAAGCCAAAGAACCTCTATCTATTATCAACCAGTTCTAACAAACCTTCCTATTCTGCAAATAAAGTTGGTTACACCCTTAATTCGCGCCACTGACAAGCCCTGAAATCTCAGCAATGCATATGCCATAGGTCAAATTGATTTTAGGTGGTTTTACAGTATTTCAATGGATCTATCAAGAGCAGAAGTGTACCAGTATTCCAGAAGATAGTATTAAACTCAACATGAGAAGACAACTGCTTCTCATGTGGTTTTGAGCCTGGGATGCAGCTACAGGGCAGAAAGTTATTTCATTAAGCTCCTACAATCACAGTCAAAGGTTAGTGAATTATAAATGACAAAAAATGATTTGCAGATACTAGCTAGATTTCTTGTGATGTCTAAAGAGGTGCAAAGGTATTTGGAAAGAAAAATTACATGTCTCATAGAAATGCCCATAATGACTTATTAACAGTTTGTCATCTTCATTTTCTCATGCATGAATAGGCAGTAAAGGAAAGATAGCACTGTTTAAAATATGATGAAATGGCATCACTGAGAAAACCTCTTCCATACATGAGGAGAGGGTTGGAAGACTGAGAAAACCTCCTTCCTTTTACAAGTAGAGGGTTGAAAGACTGAAAGAACCTCCTTCATTTTACAAGCAGAGGGTTTGACACTGTGATAATGGCCTCCTTCATCTAATAAGCAGAGGGCCAGAGACAGAGTTTGATTTTAGGGTTTTCAC
This sequence comes from Pinus albicaulis, assembly GCA_034641835.2. Lineage (NCBI taxonomy): Eukaryota > Viridiplantae > Streptophyta > Pinopsida > Pinales > Pinaceae > Pinus > Pinus albicaulis. The sequence continues at coordinate 617,756,564 of CM076574.1, read as the reverse complement.
TAACTGAAAGGAAAATTTTAAGAGCAGTAGGAGACAATTAGAGGCTTCTGAACAGAGAAATGGTGTTAAAAAACAAAAATAAATCAGGGGTACTATAATGATCAGAGAGGCTAACTTATCTTCTATTAGAGATTTCTTTCAAAAGAAATCCGGAGCCAAAATGAACAAACCTTGTTGAGGTATGTAATTTCATTAAGGTTTTCCAAAGATCCCTCTCCTTGATAAATAGGCATGACATCTAGTCATTGTTCCTTTAAAAAACATAGTTGAAAGTAGTTGAAATTAGTTGAGTCTAACAGAGACCCAAGAGTGATGTTGATATTCAAAAGGGTTTTGCTCTTCCTGTTCATGAAGATATTTTTCAAAACTTATCAAAAGTGACAAGGAGGTAACCTAAGCTTTGTTTTCTCAAGGGGATTTTGCAAATGAACAACACAGAGACAGGAGGTGTGAAAAAGGATATGACAAGTGCTTTAAAATCACGGACAACACTCAAAACAAATAAAACATGCCACTATCACAGTCAAAAGCCCCTTTATGGATATGTGAAGTCCCAAGGCTCTTTAGAGGCCTTTCTCCTCGATTAATAGGTATGGGTAAGATCTGAAGTGTACAAATGAAGTTCTTCACCCACAGTCAAAAGAAAGGCTCAAAGCAGCACCTGCCAGTTCAATCAGCTTCACAATGGGCATGATCACCTTCAAAATATCAGGAGCAGAAAATGTCAAATTAAGTTTTAAAATAATGAGTTATCTCCTTGCAAGAATGGAAAAATATGCTTCACAAATCATTGGTATGTTTTCTGAGAATATTTTTCCTTTAAAAAGGTCATTAAAAAGGTCAGCAGTGCCAGATATTCTTCTTTAATGAAGAACAGTGAAAAGGAAGTAGAGGAGATTTGCAATTCCTGAAAAAGGCCTTTTTAATTAAACAAAAACGATCACTATGTTACCTTTTCAAAAGTAAAACTCAACATCTTGTCAAAGGATTAGTGCAAAAAGAGTCTTTGTAGGTTTTAAAAATGGTGAAATGACAAAGCAATGCTTCATGTTTTGTTTTGTGACTGAGAGCTCTTTCATAAAAGCTTCAAAACCCTCATAAAGCATTTCAAATCCAATTGACCTTTTCGCCTTCAAAAGGGAGTTAGAGACCGTTCCAGGGCCTATTGACAATTCAAAAATGTGAGCAACACATCCCCCTGGCTACTCTCTAGCCGAAACAAAGAAATTTCAAGCGAAATTGTAGATTTTTGGAGGTTTAATACTGCGCGGTGCGTTCAGGCGAAAAATTATAAAGGAATTACACTACTTCACGGCGCACTTGTAGTGGCACGTGCCGCGCCTGTAGGCGCCAGTCATGACTGCGCGAAGGCCGACCCGACAACACCTGTCTACTGCACGGCGCTTTCCCTTTTGAACGTTTCGCGCCTGTTGAGCAATCAAAACACCTTCAAAAGCATCTCTGAAGCTGCCAAATCATCAATGAAAGCCCGTGAAAGTTTGCAAGGTATTCTTCATTTGCTCCTTGCTAGTTGTTTGAAAATCTAAAGGGGGTGACAAATAATTTTTCTCCAAAGGAGAAATAGTGATAAGGAGGGTTGAGTGTTTTGATAAAAATCCAAGATTGTTGTGGCTATGATTTCCCACTATTAATATAGTGAAATTGGTGTGTTTATATTGGTTTCAAAAGGCCTAAAACTTCCCTCAAAACAGTGATAAACCATAACACTACTTGCAAGTCAAAATAAGCACAGTGTTAGAGGTTTTTAAAATCGTTGAAGGTGTCCTAACTGTGATAGGACAAAACTAACCTCTGTCAGCAAAGTCTAAAGTGAAAATAGTGTTCTAAGGTGGAAGCAGTCTTTGTAAGGAAAGCACAGTGATTGTAAGGTGGCAACAATAAGCCTATTTTGAAAACAGTGGTCTTAGTCTGAATTCCTTGTCACCTTCAAAGGTGTCTCCTTTTGAATAAGTGAAACAGTGAAGCTAGTGCTGCCTCCTTTGTCCCATAAAACAAAGTGTGGTGAGAGATTATGCAAAGTCATTTGAGGGTGTTTTTGTTAACCTGGGTATAAGAAACAAGTGATCCTAAGGTGAAACAGTTTTGTAAAGAGACAATAGTGATCAAGTCTAAAATACTCTATCACTTCAAAAGTCCTCTTTGTGTGGAAAAACAGTGAAACTAGGGCTGCCTCCTTTGTCCCATAAAGCAGACTGTGGTGAAAGATCTTTTAACTCAATTTGAAAGTGTTCTTGTCTACCTGTGCATGTGAAACAGTGAAATACAAGAAGAGTGTTTTTGAATGGGAGGGGTGTTTTGTTTTTTACAAGGTTGTCTTGTTTATACCAAAACACAAAGGATCCTTGTGACCTTACCCAAACACAGTAACATTTTTACTATGTGCCTGTTATTTTGATAACTATTTGTTGATTGGCATAAAAAGAGACAAAACAATGATTTGTAAGGAGTAGAAGGTTGGTGTTGGGAGAATATTTCACAAAGAATTTGAAGCAGTTGTCTTGGTCAAATAGTGACTGATAGGTAGGACAGAGATGTGTGCTTGAGAAAAACTTTCCAAAGGTCATTTGAGATAGCTTGGTGTTGCAGACAGCATTAAAAACAAGATGCCTCCCAGGCAAGACAGTAGGAGTGGCTTGCACAAGAGATTTGAGCCTGTTTCCACTGAAGAAGTGAATGCCCACCCATCAGTCTTGTTCAATTTCCATGAGGTTGGGTGTCTAGATTTTTGTCAAAGAGTGCAAGAGGTGAAGAGATTTTCCCCTTTAACACGCCTTTGCGCTTTGAAGTTTCAAGAGAAGCATTTCCAGCTGGCAGGCCTAGATTTCAAATTCTCTCCAAGGTCCATCTCCAAGGCCACTAAAATCCCTTATGTCGGGGAGAAGTGGTTTAAACAAAGCCACCTGGACTCAGAAGAATACAAGCCCTTTCTGAAGCATGAGCACATAGATTCATGTCCATCCATTTTCCCCTTCTCATATCTATTGACTAGTTACGCCCCCCTCATGAAGATCATCATGAAATACTTCACTTGTGAGGGAATATTCTCCCGAGTCTATGCCTATCATATTCGATTGTTCATGCATTTCACGAGGGTCAAATTTCTAAATATCCCTTTCTTCCTACATAGAAGCATTGAGAAAATGGCCTCCACTGTTCAGAAAAATCCTCCTTCACAGCAGACAGCCTGCCTCTTCCATCACTCCCTCATCAAAGTCATCATTCTTCATCAGCTTTAGAAGAGAGAGGTCTCTTGGGATACTTTCATCACCCATCCGGATTTCTCCACTATCCCTCCAGTTCATACATCTCCTTCACCTTCTACTCACCATCCTTCGCCTTCTTCTAGCAAACATATTCCCAAGAAGCTCAAATTTACCATAGAACAAACAAAAGAGCATGATGAGGAAGAAGAGCATGAGCAAGAAGAGGAAAGTGATGATGAGCAACAGCATGATGAAACAGGGCATGATGAGGAAGATGATGATGAGCAGCATCACAGTGAGGCAGAACAGCAAGTGGAAGAAGGGCATGATGATGAGCAACATGAAGATGTGCAGCACAGTGAGGGTGAGTGGTCTCATGATGAACAGAGGCAGCCTCATGATGATGAACAGAGGCAGCTACAGGATGAGGAACATCAGCCTCATAAAAAGGCACAACATCCTCATGAAGAAGAAGGGCATCATGATAAACAATTGCAACACAGTGAGGAGGAAAACCCTCAAAAGGAAATGCAAAAAGACAGTCAAGGAATCCATGAAGAAATCCAAGACAGTGGCAAAAATGAGGAGCAAAGTGACAAGGGTAAAGAGCCCATGGAACATGTGCTAGCTACCTCTCCTAGGAAAGGGGCCATGCTCTCTTCTCTGAAAGTGGCCAAGCCCCAGACATCAAGGAAAAGGGTGCCTATATTTGTAACTCCAAATGTGACTAGGGCCCTTCGAAGCAAGGGAAAATTTCCCAAGAAGCCTATTGTCGAATTTCCTAAGAGGAGGAAGACTAAAAGAGCCACCGAAAGCAAAGGGAAGGACAAGGAAGAAGGCAGTCATGAATAGGAAAGGGAATTCGACATCATCCAAATCCAAAGTGATGATAGTGATAATGAAGCCCGGATCCTAGAAAATCTCTTGATCAATAGAGAAAACCAAATTGATGCTTTGAGGACCGATCTTGATAGGGCTAGGAACTTCAATCACTTTTTGCAAGTTCAAAACAAGAAGATGAGTGTCCATATGGCTGTATATGAGACATGGGCCATAAAATAAAAAAAGGAGGCCTCCAAAGCACAAGTGATATTGGAAGAACTCATGGGTGAGTTCGATGAGAGAGAAGGTGAAGATCAGCCCAGGCGAAAGAGGCCAAGAACCATGGGGCTCAAAAAGGCCCTTGAGAAGCAAAAGGAAGAAGAATATGCCCTTCTCAAATCTACCCCTCTCACTACATTGTTTGAGCAAGAGATAGAGAACAATCGGGAAGCATGGCTTGAGAGAGTTAATGATCACTTGGAGAAGAAATTGGAGAAGGAAAATAGGGACTTGGACCTTCAACGGAGGATGACCGGGCATTATAAAAAGCTAAATCAGTTTGCCCGGCGGAAATTGAAGGACGCTCAAGAAAAACTCAAGGAGGATAAAGGGAAACGCCCGGCACCAAAATTGAGGAAATACACCGCAAGGCTCCAAATTTTGGCCTCAGCTTCACAACATGTTTCTGAAAACCCTTGAGGGGCATGCTCGCCAAGTTTGGGCGAAATTCGACAAATTTTGGTTTTTTGTCATTTTTGGGTTTTTGGCCAAAACTCATGGGCATCGCCATTTCAGTTTGGGGCATCCTCAAAGGATTAAAATGGTATCATTGGATTCCATAGTTTTAGGGGCACATAATCAGTGATTTTTAGAACAATTGAAGATCATTTTCTCCCCCAAAATGGTGAAAAACACTCGCTTTTTCTACACTCTGCCTCGTTTATCAGCAAGGCCTATTTTTTGGTTTTTTACACATAGGTCTATTTTTGGAGGACTTCTAGTGGTCAGTTGGGAGTAAACTAAACATTTTCAGAAAGAAGACACTCAGCGCTTTCCAATGAGCCATCATGGGCCTCGTTCGACATCAGGAAGGCCTCCAAAAGTTACCGGAAAGTTAGGGGACCTTTTGCTGATGTATTTTTTGAGTATTTTTGTAAAAATTGAACCTTTCAAAAGTGACTTTTCTTCATGTGCGTTTATCTATTTTTGTACATGATAAGTTATGAAAAATCAATATATTTCCCTTTTTTAGCATTTTTTAGATATTTTATTAGATATTTTGTGCCTTGGGCTTTGCAAAGCCTCAAGGAAAAAATCGGATATTTTGGATAGGCCAATGAAATTGCAAGTTGAACTAAGAGGTTTTCCTCCCTTTGGCCTATATATTCCAAAGGCTTTCATTGTAAACAAGGCTGAAATTGATGAATAGAAGCAATATATGGTCATATAAGCTTTGGAAGAAATACTTGTCTCATGCTCTTGGATAGTTTCTTGGATGTTCTTGGATGATGAAAGAGGATTGTTGTTGGATTCCATGACTTGGTAAAATGGTATAGTATCTCTCTCTCTGTTTTGTTTCCTAGTTTTCATTCATAAATCCATGTTCTTGCTTGCTATAAGACAGTAGAGAATAGATTTGAGACATGCCCTTGGAGGCACCTCAAATTTCATGTTTCTTTATAGCTTCCATGTTTTCTTCATTCTTAGTCATGTTAAAGAATCCTTGATTTCTCTTTAATAACTGAAGAATATTGTTTTCTTGTTTTATTTTTGGTTTTATGCATGCTAAGTATGATTTACGGTATGCCCTGCTTACTCATGGCTAGCCATAGCTCCACCTATGAAACTTCTCTTTGATTGATTAGATTTTCATTTGTTGAACCAAGGAGGTATTGTACTGATCTTGCCCTTTGCCTAAAACTATGAAATCTTGTCTTCAAAGTGCCCAATAGATTGAAGTACTATGTTTAGGAGTTCCAACATAGTGATTTGAGTTGTTTTTCTGTCTTAAATTTATTTCCCCAAGGTCTGATAGCCATTTCCTAAAGTTAGAGAGTTATATATCTCTATGCATGGCTTGAATGTTTATTTCTATGCATTGGATAGCTTATAGTTACATTTCTCATGATTAATGGTTTGCCCTACCAGGTTTATATTAGCTATTAAACTAGTTATGCTTGAAATCCTTTGTTATTCACAAACTTGATTTCCATTTCACTCCATTTTTCCCAAAGATCCATTTTAACTCGAATCAAATCGGCCCTTCAAAAACCTTGTATCACCATCTGAAAGCTTTCTTGACATTTTTTACCCCATAGCCCAGTTGATCTGACATATTTTTACCTATCTTATATCTTTGATCAGTTTCATCCCTCACAACCTAAAAACCAAAACCAAAAACCTACTTCATAACTAGCCTAAAATCAGAACAAAATAAGCAAACACATAGATATCCCTTACACAAATAGAGAGAGCCTTCTCTGAGTCCAGGAAGGCTAGGTCCTTGGGCTCCAAAGACTGGTTTGATATTACACTATCATTTGGCTTGCCAATCAGCCAAATCACGGGACCCTAACAGGAGGGAAATTTTTTGGAGACTTATAACAGGGAAATATTCATGGTCGAAACAAGTTTTGGAGTGAAAATACGTTTCAGGCCCTGGACAATGCTTACTAGATCAAACCATTCCCAACAGACCATGTTCCCTCATGTGGTCTCTCTGTAATAAATCTCTAGCCTTCCTATGTGACCACATCTCTAAAGTTCCACATGGGGACCTCAACATTGACATATGGAATGATAAGATCATGGGGAAGCCACCCCTAGAAAATGATTTGGGACTCCTTCACATCAAAACTCACCTCCAAGGACTTGGCATCAACACTCTAAATCAAATCTCCAGTTGGAATGAAGCCAATCGTATCTGGGAAGGTTGGTTTCTCCCTAACCTTCCTTCACATCTCTACAATGATAGAAAAAGGTCATGAGAATACTCAATGGAGCTGCCCCCCTAGCAATGGGAGAAGAAGATAGTTTTAGATGGGATCCCACTAGAGCCTCCTACTCCACTAAATCTAGATACAATATCCTCCTTGGTGACCTCTCATCCTCTCCTTCGTGGATTGTTTGGAAGCGGGTTTGGAAATGAGAATATCTCCCCAAAATTAAAATGCTCACTTGGACCTTATTCAAAGGGAATATTCTAACAACAGGCAACCTGCAAAAGAAATGCATTCAGGGGGCCTCCAGATGTCCCCTATGCAACGTTGCAAAGGAATCTATACAACACCTCTTTGTTGCCTACCCCTTTGTTCAAAATTGTTGGAATTATCTCACCCCTCCTCTTCACATGGAGATTGAAGCAAATACCTCTGTTACGGACTCCATAGTTATATGGAAAAAGAAACATCCCTACCCCAATAAAAAAAATCATAATAAAAAGAATCTGGGACACTTTGTCTTATGTTCTCCTTTGGAATATATGGCTTACGAGAAACAAAGTGATCTTCCGAGAGTAAAAACCTAGTGTGAGAAAGGTTCAGAGAAAAACCTGGAGTCTAACTGTTGATGATATTCTCGCAAAGAAAAACATCTATTTTAATGTTAATGACATGCAAGGTGAGGAAAGGAAAATATTTAAATGCGTGCTTGACCACCTTCCTAATTATCAAAGGACACCAAGGAAACCAAATTATAATGAGCAGTGTAAGTGAAGGCTATAAGAAAAATAGTTCTTAGAATGGATTTATGGCATCCACTAATGTTGGAACGGGGTCCCCTAGCTGCATTTTTTATATATATTTTGTAGTAATTAGTATAGTGCAGGGGCTCTGTGGCGGGTCAAATCCCCCAATGTATTATAACAGGTCAAACGGTAGACCTAGAGTCAGCAAACCATGGTTTGCAAACCACAGGATAGCGCAGGATATGATGATATAAATAGATAGATAGTTTGAGTCTAAGACTAGGTAAGTAAGATTGATGCTAAGTATGAAATATTGAGATCTGCTTTGGGTAGTATTGGGTAAGGACTCCTGCTGGTTGTGTGCGCGGAGATCCTCAGTCCTGCTATGTGCGGACCCCACTGGCTGTGTGTGCGAGTTGTGATTTGGGTTTGTAACTCGATTTTGGATGATTAATGAACGCGGAATCTATTGAAGTATCTATGTATTACATGGACTAGCTACATTTACTATTTAAGTATATCTGTGTTATTTGAATTATCTACGATTGTGTCTGTGCTAACTGAAGTAGCTGTGATTATGTTATTCTGTGATGATAATTACTGATGCGCACGTGGATGCGAAGGTGTTTCTAAGATCTGCTTAATAATAGTAACTTTGTTTATGTTTACATGATGTCTATGAGGTTATAAGATTCACTTTCTATATTGTTAAGGGCTCAATGATAATATTTCTTCTGTGAGAACCTGATAGATCTCAACAGGAATACCTTAATTACCCACTTTCTCCTAGGGTGTGGAAACCTGGTTCCAACACCCACCCATACTACTTCGGGTGAGACCTTGGCCTGCGAAAGTAGGTCATTTCCAAAAGATCTAGTAGTATAGGGGTTTGTTGGCAAACCTTAAATCCGAACCTAGGTCAGGACCCCTCAAACCAACAAATGGTTCCGTTTCCGGGACCGGGATAATTTTGAGTGAAAGATCGGGTAGTGCCATGAGGCCATTGGAGGCCTCAGAAATCAGAGCTTGAAGACTGGTTTGAAAAACATATTCAGGAATTTTCTATAAAAGAGAATTACAGCACAAAGCTAACGGCTGAAAAGTGGAAGAAAAAATATATTTTCAGAGAAGTATATGAAATTTTCTTTGTAAATTTCACGCATGAGCTAGAGGAGTGGCTAGCAAGGCTAGTAGAATTCCGGACCTGTTGGAAAGATGATCAGGTTACGCAGTGGACTCTGGAATTGATTCAATGGTTGGAGAAGGCTGACAATACAATCACTCGGACTGTATATCAGTGGGTGGATAGTGTGCTAGGAGGATTTGTAACAGAATTCGCAGTCGATTAGTCTGTATCCTACTCTGAAGCAGAGCGAAGGTTCTTCAAAGGATTCTGAGCTAAATTCTTGCGAACATTGCCACTACTAATTAAAATATTACTAAGAAAAAAATGCATTTTGTGTAGCTACAGCAAATGAATGACCTATGATCAGGGTGAGAGTACAACACAAAGTGGTAAGTACTAGAGAGTCAATCGATAAGGGGATAGATCCGTCTATAGCCCCTTAAGAGAGCCATCTACACATGTAGGATCTAGTCCTATGGATACACCATCGTCAAATCAGTGTAAGGGAAAGAACTCCCCTACCCCTTCGCCACTACCGGAAGAAGATATGGCCACACACATGAAGCTTCCCACCTTCAAGGGTGTGGGGGATGAAGACATGGACTGATTTTGGTTTGTAGCGAAATAAATATGGATTGCACAAAATGTTGTTAACGATGCTGTAAAAGAGCATGGTTATCCCTAGCCTTTGAAGGAAGGGCCTTGGATTGGTTCATGGGGTACGTGGGCCAGCATGAGGATCCATCAATACAATAAATTAAGGACAGTTTTGGAAGCCTAACTCCTACTCTCAACTAGTGACTGACTTGAAATATTTTAAATAGGGACCCACTGAGTCTTTATGGGAGGCTAATCACCGTGTTAAAGAAGGTTATCAGGGATGGGGAATTTAAGTATGAGGATATACAGCACAAGGAATGGTTCATTGCCATGCGATTACGTCATCTGTGTGGGCCTATGGGTCAACAATCAATTGACATGTAAGAAAAAGGCTTGGAGATTTCCATGAAGCTAGAATCTGCACTAAGAGATGATACCGAGTTTGGGGTATAGTAGATCCAGGGCCAGCTGGAGGCAATGCACATTGAAATCCAGAATTTGTGAAAGGAGCGAGGAAAATAAGCTAGTCCAAATGTTTGGTGCATAAGATGCGGGGTGTCAGGCCACACCAAGGATCAATACCCTCTACTGGTAGACTACATGCAGGCTGGGGGGGCCCAACCCATTGCACCCTCTAGAGGCTGCGGGACCAAGCACCCCCATGTTAGGGTGCACCGACTGCCGAGTAGCTGAACTACATGATACCAACCATTTCCCCCATCTTGGTGCCTATGTTCCAGAGTTGAAGTAACAATGGTGTTGATTCTGCTCATTTCTAGGACATGATGAATGCAACTTCTAGACATATGACTTAATGATAAACAAAGGAAACCTATACAGGGTACAGGCTGACCCTTCATCACCACTATCCCCTCGGGACAAGGAGGCTACCCTGCTAGAGGCCGGGGGGGGGGGGAAGAGGTGGAAATGCAGGTCAGGGAAGAGGGCAATTGATCTGCTATAATTGTGGAGAAGTAGGGCAATTCACAAGGGACTGTCTGAACCCTGCACGAAAATCGTGCAGATATTGTAGACAATTGGATCATGTGATTGAATATTGTCCAGTATTGATAGCAAATATACAGGAAAAACAGAAGACACCAATGCATAGTTCACAAAGGGTTAAGGCAGAACCATGAGGAACCCAATATTAATGTCATTATGCATAGTGCATGGCTACTAAAGGAGCTGAGGAAAGAGCTGTGGCTGAACCCCTTATCGGAAAAGCCGCTATAAAAAAGGAAAGCTTGGACCTACAAAAGGAGAAATAAACCTTCCTAGAATCTCGTAAAGACTTTATCAAAATTGATGCATCTACCTCCATGGCTCCAACAAACCTAAAAGAGGACAAAGAAGTTAAACCATTCCTACAGGCATGTATGAATTTTCTACAAAACCAGAAGGCAGTAGAAAACCTTCAAGCATTGGTAGACAACTGTGTGGAAAAGACTGACCCTCCAATGGAAGTTAAAGATGTCCACAAACTTTACAGGCATAAGAAACACACTAGTCGAGAAATGTGGCTAACTGCACAGATTGGTGATTATGAAATGGATCAGGTCATCCTGGATTTGAGATCCGATGTGAATGTATTGCCCAAACAGACTTGGCAGAGGATGGGAGAACCTAAGATGGAATGGTCTACTATACAACTACGCATGGATAACCAACAGAATATCATACCGTTGGGGATACTATAAAAAATTATGGTATATATCGCAGGAGTTAAGGTATACGCGGATTTTGAGGTGATTCAAATTCTAGAGGATGTGGACCCTTATCCTACGCTCCTAGGACTAGACCAGGCTATAGACATGGGAGGCATTATTAACTTGAAGAAAAGAAGCATGGTTTTTGAGAATGAGGGTACAAGAGTAATAGTCCCTCTAGACCCATAAGAGGGAGAGCGGTATACAGAACCCACATGCGAAGAAGATGACATTGATCATATCTATAAATTAACTGCCTGGTATAAGGATTGGATTAACCCTACGGCTGATGGCGTGCTCTGCTGGTAGAAAGATAGTGAATGCCTCTCTGATTCCAACGAGGAGATCAAAAATTGGCAGAACCAGTTGCATGACGTGTCTGTGCTATGGTGTCTTAGGATCATAAATATCTTCTATTGTATCTCCTCAAAGGTAAGAGAGCTACCTCACTTTGATGATTCTGGTAGTATTAGGGATTTTCTTAGAGAATTTGAAGAATAAGTCCCAAGGGAACGGAGAATGTGGGTGCTTAACCTAGCCATGCGTGTGACCCCTGCGTGGTGGTGGGAAACTCATCAGGGGACTCTTCAAGATTGGTAGGAATGTCGCAGGATGATGGTCCTACAGTTTGAACCCCCAGTTCACCTACCCATGGAGATTTTCCTCGGCCTTGGGGACCCACACAAGCACTTGTCTACATGGATGGAGGTGTGGTGCGAAAGGACCTGGGACGAAGGGGTCCACTTGTTTATTCATACCTTGTGACCAATCCCCACCGCATGGTATTTGGATGTAGAGCTACATCAGCGCACCCACCACTGGGATACCATGAGGTACGATTTTGTGGGGATGTTCGGGTTGATAGGCAGAACGGAGGAATTAGACGGAACCATGCAAGACATAGATGTTCTAGTATTTGATGAATCACGCCCTACGGAGACATGGGGAACTTGACTTGGGGGATGCGAAGATCAGGAGATGTGCTAGCACCTCATAATCTATCGTGGAGGAGGTGTGACAGACAGCAGAAATATCACTATCCGAGAATGCGAGGGTGGATAGGCGTTTGGACCCCCAGCTGAGGGGGTGCGTCAGGCCAGGCCTCTTTAAACTGGAAGGTCAACATTGAACAAAACGACCCAAGCTAGCTAACAATTGGAGATACTAGGATGATATGTTGGTCCTATACACTAGTATGGTATATGTATTAGTATAAACTACTATTGTTATTATTATACCTAGCAATACAACATTTATTATTTTAAATTATTTATTTTTAGGTGTTGCGGATTACATTATTTACTAGTTACATTAGCATTTATGGACTCATATATATATAGAAGGATTTTGAATTGTAATATCTAAAAATTTGTTCATTTATATAATGTCTGTGGAGGATTTCTCAATTAGCTAATTTATAAGGCGTTCATATATCTTGACATGCGGGCGAGTTACCTGACATTTGGTATCAGGCTTTGGATTAGGTTTTAACAACAAACGGGTCATCATTGGCATTTTTGTTATAAAGTTTTTCTCTGAACTTTAATTTGAAATTTTAGAGTCGAAAATAAATCGAGCTTATCATCTAAAAATTCAGAACTTGGTTCAATCCTTTGGGAATATATTCATTGAAGTTAGGTCTTTGTTTCTAAGCAGTCATCGACAATTTGTTCTACTTTGTTTTGCTAGAGTTAAATTGAAATTCATATGACAATGAAATCTTTGAAATTAGTCCAAAAATTCAGACTTAGTTTAGAAATAATTTTGGAATATGATAAACAAGAGTAGTGCTGGGGCTCGATTTCATCTAGTGATCGTGGAAGAAGATTCCAATAACTCTCTCTGGGCATTGGATTGGAGTTCCATAAAAGTGGTTTATTCTTACCTTGATTTATAGTTTCTTGGCTATCAATTTGAGAGACAAAAGGGCGAAGCAATGACGTGGCAAGTTGTCTGGTCCTTTTCTGTGATCCACTGAACTGGAAGTATTAATGGAGATTGGACACAAAGTTTTCTTGGAGAACCCAAATTAGGTTGAGACACCGATTCAGAAGATGGTCGAGAGGCTACATCGGTACCAAAATTCAGATATTCATTACACATCCTGAAGATAATCAATTTCAATATCCAGCTCTCTCCTCAAAGAAGTAAGAAAAAAGATATTAGTGTGGATTCTAAAATGCCTAAAAGAATTCAACGCCCATTACGCTGCTAGAGAATATCTACCCATATTCAGAAGATGAATAATGAGAAAGCTGACATGACATATCAAAATTACAGATCTAAATTACAACAATTTCTCTCTCATAAAGAACAACAAAATGAAATGGAAGTTTTGAAGAAAGTAGTAGACTAGATGGATAGTTTGAAGAAAGGCGTGGAAGCTAAGATGAATGGTTTAGGAAATAGATGGATGGCATGGAAGTGGGCAGACAAGATGGATGACATGAAAGACAACATGGAAAACATGAGAATGATGCAGAAGCATACATGGAAACGATGACAAAGCAAAACAAGAAATGATTTTGAATTCCTAATGGTGGAAATACAGTAGAAAAATACAGTAGAACAAAATAAATGTTAATCGTGATTTCATAAACTCTAATGTTGGCGAATGAAATCACCATATTCCAAATGGATATGAGGAAGTTTGATGGAAAGGATGCTTGTGGCATGGATACTACGGATGGAAGCGATGACTTGGTCTCCACTGTAATGTGCAGAAACACCTGAGTACGTACAGCTTTATTTAGAACAAAATACATTTGTATATGGTATGGGCATTGAAAGCATAGGTAAATTTTTTTCAACTGAATTGAAGGTTTTTATGGAGAAATTATAACATTATGAGGATGTCTGAAAAGGCAACACCTTCTTTAGCCAATTGATAAATCTCAAACAAAAGGGTTTAGTGGGGGCTGACATGAAGAGGACTTTAGAAAATTCAATTCTCCTAAGATGCTTATAATGTTCGAAGGAACAGGATTGATCTCTTATGAGGCCTTCCTAAGATAACATCCAACATGAAGTTCGTGTTTTAGACCTGATTCATTGGAGAAGGCATTCAGATTGCTGAAAAGTTGATGCAGTATAAGTGACAAGGAGGCTACCACTCAATTGCTAGAAAAGGTAAAACCACGCGTTCCACAACCTACAAGGTTGACACCACAAAGAATGGAAGAAAAAAGAGAAAAAGAGACTTTGCTATAGCATTTGTGACAGAAAATACCACTGAGTCATAAAGATATTGCTGTGAAAAATTATTTTACATAGATTGTGAAGAAGAAGAAAATGAAAAAGGATACAAGGAACAAGCCATGAGGAAGAAACAGGATAGACCATATCCTTTGTCTAGCAGGACTGCCACTCCTCAAACTCTCAAGATAGCAAGACGGATCAAGAAGAAAAAGGCGTAAGGTGACAATTGATGCTTTTATGAACTTATTCATTGTAAAAGGTGGCAAAGGAATTAAATTGTTTTTCCTATACCGTACCACGAGAATGCAGTGATGGTTGCAAATGGAGAACTATATGACACTAAAGGAAATGTACCATGTAAAACTGTAGCAGGGGAATATGTATTGTCAATTATTTCCATTCTATGGGAGGTGTTGATGTTGTACTGGGAATTACAATGGTTCACAATCTTTGGGTAGTACTTTTATTTTAAGAACTTTCTTAATTTTTAGAGAAGGAAATTCTAGACCGAGGTATGGGGAACCAGGGAAGGGATAACAAACAATGTCATGACAAATAACAAGAAGACAACGAGCGTAATTTACACATTCTTCTCACTAAATTCAGCTTAATCAAAATCATATATTCTGGATCTCAACAAGTGGACAATCATTCCAGAGGTGTTTGAAACTCTGAAGGACTTCCTTCGTGATGCAGATGTCTTCTTTAATTTGATTCAGGAAGTTGTTCCTCAGAATATCAGGCTTGTATTCTTATTAAGATCCAAAGAGTGAAATTAAACGTGTCAGTTATAGAAATGTTAGAAATGAGGTATAATTCAACCTAAGTCAAGTTTCTCTCACACTACCATAGTGATTTTATGAGGTGGATGCATGGCGGGTAGTAAATACTGGATTATGAGGGCTCATCAGCTCCTGTAGATAAATTTCCCATTCTGTGATTGATGAATTATTGGATCAATTACATGGAGCAATTTATTTTACAGTTGGATCTTCGTGGATATTAATTAAGATGGTAGAAGATATTCCAAAACAACAGCTGAACTCATGAATGATGGATACAATTCATGCCTTTTGGACTTACCAATGCAGCTCTACATTTTGAGGGTTGATGGTTATTTTCAGCCCTTCATGAAAATTTTATTGCACTGTGTACATTGATATACAATCTGAGGGTCTTGGAAGGTCTGTTGACATGTGTAGTGCTGACTATTCTGGGAAAACATTATATGCAAAAACATGATATTTCTTTAGGTACAAGAGAACGGAATATCTGGGTCCTGCTGTATCTCTGAGGTGTAAAGTAAACCCTAGCAAAATTAGTAACTAAGAATGGGAAAGTCCCCCGCCTCAGAGATTTAGAGATTTCTGGGAGTTAGAGGAGTGTCTCCTTAGTTTGTTCATTAGGAGAATAAGCTATCTAACAACATTGTTGAAGAAAGATGCATTTTCATGGACTCCCTAGGAAGCAACTAAGGCCTTTGAACATCCTAAATAATGACCTTTACAACATCTTAAATACATGAACTTCTAAAAAACACTTTATTGTAGAATGTGATGCCTGGAAATGGAATTGTTCTTTTAATGCAGGAAGGAAGACTGACCTTGCTTTTAGTCATGATCATGGAAATAAAAGGAAAGTATTCTGAAACCTATTGCCAGAAGAAATGTATGATATTGCACTAAAGAAATGGTGAACTTACCTAATGGGAAAGACCTTCAAAGTGCTTTGATGTATTAGTCTTAGCTGCACTGAACCAAGGCTATCTTGAAGGCAGCAAAATGAGTCACCAAGATGTTGGGTTATGACACAAAATAAATGCTACAAAAAGAAGAAACAATATTTAATGATACTCTCAAAGAAAGATGAAAGGTGAGGCATTGCTTTATTGCCATTTCTATTATACAGCGGTCTGGATAATGAAACAGATGAATGGAAGAAAAGATACATGGACATATTAAATTTAGAACAAGATCATTATATGATAGATTGGATGGAAAATGAGATTCATAGTACGAATATTTATCTTTAGTCCCAACAACAAATATACTATAGATTTTACTTATCTTTGGAGGACCTTTCAAGATTTCATGCAAAGATTGAAGAAAATTTTTTGGATAGCTAATCTGATATTCGTTTAATGAATGTTGGATTTTCAATGAAATAAAAGTTGAACAATTAGGGCCGGGACTACACCTTTATCATTCCAGTCGCGTTGGAAGATTTCAATGATTTATCCGCAAGGTTACCTAGTCGAAGAATGTCTCATCATGGGGTAGTTGATAAGACTTACCAAAGTATACACTTTTATGCATATCCATCATTGCCATTTCTTTGTGCTACATTACTTGATAAATTCAAAAAATTACGCCGATACAAGGTTATTATGAAAAACCCAGTCACTTCTTTAGAGGAAACCTTTGTGCTCAATTCTTCTGTTTGATGCTGTATTATTCCTTAAGCTCATCTATCAATATAATCTAAATTGATCTCGACAGATAGTAAATAAATTTTTTGGAAGGATATCTTCGTTTATTTATCGATAAACAAACCATTAGGACAAAGTGATTTACCTCTCATTGAATAGGTGATACTCTTTCACTAGCCTTATCTACATAAAATAGTATTGTAGCGCTTCTTGAATATGCATCCATCACATCATATTTAAGAAGAATTCGAAGGTTTGCTTGATGGAAGATTGTAGGCACTAAAGGAGTCTCTTTCACCTCGAATTACCTCACATTAATATGAAATCGGGAAGCGTTTATTTATTACAAAGAGTGACTCAATCGACTATCACTTGGCGGGAAGTAATGCTAGTAATACAGTGTTAAAAATGCAAAATTAAGCGGATACTTATCTGTACTAAATCACTTAGAGAATAAATCACCATTGAAGAAGCTTCGACATGGGTAGAGTTGGCGGTGATATTATCGCCAAGGCTTGATGGAAAGGAAAACTAGAGCATAGACCACGATACAGAATACAAACGATGACTACCAATGCTCTACAAGCATAGATAATCTCTCACACCAAAACAACAAATACGATTAAATGGAGCTGACAAAATAAAGAACAGCAACGTTAAAGATGAACAACAAATCTAAAATGGAGCGACAGTCCTTATTGCTGATCCATGAGTTGCAATAAACATCTATTAACTTAAATACACTCTTCACCAAATCAATGACGTCTCTCACCAACTCTTAAGGCGATCATAGAAACACAATAATTGGTTTCGCGTTAACTATTGTCATTATATTATTTTAATAATCAAACCTTTGCCTTTGGAATAATAATCTGATCAACTGAATCCAACAGAATCCATTATTCTTCAACCTGCTGTCTTTCTGAATCCAGCGATTATGAAGAACACTACCTCAAGCGAATATATATGCAGATGTTGATACCAACAGCTCTGTAGGAAACGGTAGGCATGATACTTCTTGGAAGGATTAATAACTTGATGCGAATTAATACACGATTCTATCACAGCAAAACCTGAATTCGATACTAGAACATGTAATATAGTCTATAAAACATACAATTACCAAATAACAATGATAAACAATACAAATCAAATTAATAATTCTGAAATATGGCGTCCTCACGGTAGGGCCTTAGCCTCAAGGATACACTTGCGCTTTAAGTTAATCGAGCCGCTGAATAAAATAATCACCAAGCTTTTATTAATGCATGAGTCAAATAAATAGACGATTTATGAGACTTAATATCAGACTGATATCCCAACTTGAGAAAATTACATAAAAGCATTAATCTACTCCCATATCCTAAGCTAATAGTCTTTAATCACTATATCGTGACGTGGAGATGTCCAAGTAACAAGATAAATAAACGACAATCCCTGGATGAGATCTAGAGATATAGCTGATAAATTCTTCGTCCTTTCCTTTCTTTGCTGTGAAATTTTGAGTGTCTTCTCCTTCTTTTAAGACTGACTGCTTTAATATATTTAGCACCAATTTACGTGAGTTT
The DNA here is from genome assembly GCA_034641835.2 of Pinus albicaulis. Classification (NCBI taxonomy): domain Eukaryota; kingdom Viridiplantae; phylum Streptophyta; class Pinopsida; order Pinales; family Pinaceae; genus Pinus; species Pinus albicaulis. The sequence goes on along the minus strand of CM076574.1, from coordinate 617,738,204 downwards.
CCTGGGAAAGACGTGGATTATCGACTTTGTCTCTTCCTTTGGGCATTATTCTGTTTTCTCCTCTTCTATCTGAAATATACGCAATTGGTGATTCGATCTTGCATATCGATTCTCACATGTTTTTTTTTATGGTTTCTTACACTCCCATTCCTTGATCTGAAAAGGTTTACAAATTCTGCAAAATAGCGGAAATAATCATCAAAAGCTTGTCTACCTTTTTAGTACTCCACACACCCCCACAACACCTTGTTATGGTCCTCATTAACATTATTTAGTTGACATGTAAGGCGGTGAGAGAATATCTTTAGGAAGTCTCATGGAGCTTCAGCCATGATGAGTGATTAAATGATGAAAGGCTGGAAGCCTGGCTGCCTGGGCATCTCACTCTGAACTGTGTCCAGGTCTGGGGTACCAAATGGTCGTCTGAAATCTATCCCACAGCAGATTGTACATGCTGGGGTGATCTACTTCTGAAGTTCCATGATTGAAGCTAATTCAAATTCTCATACTAATGGTTCTGGCTGGATGTTTGGATGAGATTCGATTAAGAACTGAAAAAAATTCATGTGGATTTTGATGGAGAAAATATTCTAAAACCTTCAGTGGAGGTGCCTCATGCATGGGTCTAATGTTTCATTGTGCTTGCAGGGTCTTTATAGGTTTTATAGACTTTCCATAAGCACTGCCTTTAGGTTCTAAATCAACCCTTGCAGCATCAAATCCTAGACCATTTTCCGACTCTACAGGAAAGTGTCTGGAAGCTTTAGTCCTTATCAGTGTAGAATCAGTGTTAGATGCTGAATCCCAAGGACAGCTCTTTCATAGAAAGACAGTTCATGGATCTCTGATCCCTTTCAGATCCTTTGAAATAAAGTTCACACAACAATCTACGTTTTCTCCTTCATCATTTGTGATCTAGCAGTCATTGTCGTGTTGAGTTGCTCAGAGCCTTGCCCCAACAACACTATTTTAATTGCTAAAAGTCACAGTTCTAATGGCAGGCATAGTTTCCATGAGATTACATACTAAAACATCATTATATAAAGAACACAAGGTATTCATGCAGCGATGCTGGAGTATCAGATTAGGTTACGTGCAACTTCCTCTTGTTCCTTTTCCACCCTTGAGCTGGCTTTGGTTCATTTGGCAGTCCTTAGTTCTTCTTTAACTCTTCATATTTTTCTTGGGGAACACGTTTTCTCTCTCTGCAAGTTGTTGAGCTTCTGTTGGCTTGCTGCTCATCTTATGCATGGTTTTGTCTTGGTCCTTTCTTCCCACTAGGTCGGTGGTAGGAGTTTTTACACAGTACTTTCTTATTATCTTGTTTGGAGTTCGAACCCTTATTACCCACGAGGTGGTGCCTCTGTCTGGATTTTCTTGTCGGCGACCTCATATCATCACTCTGTTTTAACAGAGTCTCAGTCTTTTATGTCCTGAATGCTTGATTTGGTGTGTTTGCGTTTTCATCAGAGGTTTTGAACGGTAGGGCGATTGTTGGCCTTCTTTTTCTTCCTCAGTGTACTGCATACTCTGGTTCTTTTGAACTCTAATTTCTTGTTTAATTTGAGTTATTGTATTGATAATTTAAGTTCATTCATATTTCTTGACTACATCATTTCATTAGAAGGAACGGTATGCAACTGTAGTTTGGACCATGACTAGTTTGCTCACCTCTTGGGAATTACTTCACCGACATTATAGCATTTGGCTTCATTAGGGTGGTTCCTCTCTTCTGGCATTCTTCTAAGATTTCCTGCCGTTGTGCCCAGGAACGAGTGTTCCCATTCAATCTCTCTTATCTCCCTCCCCATCATAGGAAACGGGAAATTTCCCGCTGCTACACTCTATTGCCTCTGGAATTTTTGAATCCGTTTCCACAGGAGTTTGTCAGTCCTCTTGAACTAGAAGGTTATTATACACATATTGGCAGGGCGTGGCAGTGTTCTCCCCATTGGGTCTTGTAATGGGCTGCCTCCACCTTTATCTGTTTCCTCCTCCATTGGTTCCTTATTCTGTTTCTGTGCTGTTCACCTTCCTTCACCCAGTTCTCATTATCATTACCCTTGGTGTGGGTTGGTGCTTTCTGGAGCTTTCCCGGCCTTCCTGCATCTTAGCTAACAGGAGCTGATTACTAGATACTCCTTCTTCTCTATCCATTCATAATTTGATTCTGGGCTCCTCATGTTTTCCAGGTGGTCTTAACCTTTGTGCTTTCTTGGAATTCTGATATATCTCGTCGTTGTTCTGCATTTCTCTTTTTATATTTGCACTAATTCTGCTTTTCTTAGGACGTTCGTGCCTTGTAAATTCTTGCGTTTTAGGATAGTGCATCCAATCCCCCTCAGTCATTCTGATGCTTCTTGTTTTCTACTTCTTGATGAACTATATTAACAATATTATTAACTGGTGGCAATAGTGACTCTACATCTTTGTGCCTTTTTATGCTTAGTACGGCTTATCATGAGTATTAGATTGAGAGAATCTGAGTAAGTTTTGAAGGCATCACAACTTTAGCGGTAAAGTTTAAGATGTCGTGAATGCCTAAAATCTCTTATTTCATAGGTAGATATGCTTCTATTCTTGCTAATTAGGTAAGTTCTACCAGCGTTCTTATTTTGAAGATACCCTTCCACATAATTATTCAAAAGCTAGACGCCGATCTGGAAAGACATGATCTTACAACAAATCTTTCCTTTCAATACGTATTATCTCCCAAATTAGGTGGTATGATCCAAACACACAATTATAGTGGTATTTGCTATCACTTCTATACATTAGATGTTCAGTCTATCTATGATTGCAAAATTCATATCACACATTTCAATTTGGATACAAATGGGAATAATTCAACAGCCACGCTCTTTCTAGGATCTCTCAGGCGTGAAATGGAGATTATCAGCTCGAGGTTAAACAAGGTACTTGCTACTACTTGATTTCATTGGTTCAATGGAGGCAATAACTAACATATGTACATTTAAAACGAAGAGATTGTCTGAAAACGAGTATGCGAGAATCTGTCGATGGATTATGACGACAACACAATATAAAAGTATACGTTAAACATACCGTAGTCATTTTATTTTAGATGGGTAGTATACGTAATCGAGGGAACAGCGAGTTAACCTCCCCATATTATGATAAATTTGTCGGTAATGAAATAAAGCATTTTAGATCTGCAAGCAGAATTAGAAAGATGACATATGGGATATCCATGATTAAACGGACAATGATTAACAATCGAAGGCGATTTAATGGCGTACTATTATGTAAAATTTTGCAGCCTGTTATGATAGGAAACAGTTGGTGGAATAATACATTTAATGCGTGCCAAATCTCAAGTGGTCATAGTCACTTCCTTTGCAACATTAGTGATAAAATATTCATGCGATGTATAATCAGGGAGCTCATATGATTAGTTTCCTAGGATATAAAATAAAGGAAATGTCATCCTCTTACATTAATTTTAATAAAATTGACTAATACCATTGAGTGCTCTCTTCTTGGCTTGGTGTCTGCCTGTGAGTTATTTTTACCCTGGAACATGATCTTTAGTATACCAGGAATATTTAATTATTCAAAATGCTGGAGGCAGCTATCTTAAACGGTGACGTTAACCATAATGCCATTCACGAGGAAGGAGCGAAACGTGGGCGGAGTCGGCTCGTGATATGAACCTCTGACCCAAAGTTGTTTGGCCCAGTATACCTTTTGGACCATATCCCTGGTGGTGGCCATAATAGGAATGCCACTTCACCATCTCATGATATGTGTTGTTGCTCTGATGGGCTATCCTGCATTTGACCTGCACATATCATGTTCGGATATATTTTTCTGTGTACTTTTTACCTTATTTTCTGAAAGGTAGTTTAGCCTCATAGAAGTAGGAATGGTGGAATAAGTCTTATTATCTCCCATGGGAAGATATAAGCCCTTTGCTCTTATTCCTAAATAATAATCAAAGAAGGTTAAAGGAATGACATGATAAAGATAACCAATCGGGGCAAAATTAGTAAAACAATGACAACAGAGTAAAATAAATATGTCCTTCTTTTTGTCCTCTTCTTGATGCGAGCCAACACAAATATAAGCATTTATAGTTGTGGTTCGATATGTTATTGATTTATATTCATTGCAGAATTACATGGCCTTATCTTAAAGACTTGAAGAATACGGACAAGAGGCATCCTCAATTTAGATCAGCAAAAAGACAATTGTTTCACCCAAGGAGAGCAAAGTATACAGTGGTGTTTCTTTTGAAAAAACAGCGGATAATGAAAAAAGGGGCAATGAAAATAAAAATAAAAAAATGCCATTTTCCTTTGAAAAGTCATATGTTGAAACGTTGTTCTTTGAATAAAAAGGAGACAGACAAGTATGGAAGCAATGAGAAAATAAAGTCGGTCCTTTGAAAGAACGGCAAAAGATCGAGATCTTTATTCTTTCACAAAAGGAAACGACAAAACAAGCAAAGCCAACGACATAAAAAAACACAGTCCTCTTTTAGAGCGGCCATCGAACAGCGGAAAAAGGAACAAAAAAATGATAAGAAAACATTTAATTCAAACTTACATGGCACAGAACCCTTTCGAAAACAAAGACATGTACAAATTAACAAAAAATAAATGGTACAATGAATTCTGGTGAGGAAGATTTCTTCCTCTCCTAAAATCTCCATATGTTATACAAATGACAAGCTGGTGGCGAAGGATTCAAGTGATGGTTTGCGGTGAAATGATTCGGTGTATTACTTTAGATGCATATCCAGGCATTGACGGCAATTAGAGTAAAGTTCCATTGTCATGCACCTACAGTTACATTATGGTCCCAACCATCGATGATGTTTCAGGAGATCAAACCAGTGTTATCTTTGTTGATCTCCTTCATGGAAGACTTTGGTACGATGGCGCATCATGCCCATTTAGCTCTAACAACATTTGAATCAATGTTGTATTTTGTAATGGAAACCTAATTCGTCTAATTCATTGATACACTGATCGATTGATTTGTGCCTCGCTTGATCAGGCCAACTCACTGTCTTTTCAGTAATGACGTTCGGGATGGGAAAAATGGGTTGAACTTTCCAACAATTGATAAGGTGAGTAGCGGTGCTCCTCCATGTGGTTCTATGGGCCGAGTGCTAGTCGTCGTTGGCAATCAAACGCCTATACTTGGCAATCGCGGTTTTGTTGGGGTGATTCTATTATCTGTACTACTTTCTGCATTATTTGTGGGTGATGGGTAGACTGATTTTTATCTTGGACATGATAGTGTTGGAGTGTTGTTAATTTATTCCCAACAAATTGTGGTCCTCCCATCTGCTGGTGTTTCTCACAGAGCCATAGCAGACAAATGGGTGATTCATGACTGTATAATGAGTCCTCTGTAATGCCAAAGGTGCTAGCATATGACCCATTTGAGTGACATGTCTGTTACCTGCAGATATGTTCACAGACTGTTGGGGGTTGGTGGGATGAAATCAAAGAACCCATATAGATGGTTAAATGGCTGCTACATGGAACAGGAAGGCCATCTCTATCAAACCATTTGGTCGTCCACTATTGTGACATCAGACTGGACAACTCTTCACATCTTTAGTCATTGATGATAATATCTGTACTGGTAACATGTCAGTTACAAACCATTAGTACCCCCACATGGTCCATCAGTAATGGGCTGGGGACTAAGATTTATCTCTCTAACACATGCAGCTGACATGCATGTACATTCTGTGAAATGATAAGCTGATCACGAATCAGAACTTTAAGATAATCACAGCAGCTCATTAGGAGTTAAATGTTTGGTAGTTTACCTCTTGCAGGTAGTTAATGACATGCAGGGTGTTTGAAGAAGCATATTATGGTGTATATCAAATTGATCTGCTTCTTCTTTTGCTGCTTTTGATTTTTATTCTCTGAAAGAAAGAGCAAACTCTAGTTTTTTTCTTGCAAGTAGGTCCTTGATTGTGATGTCAGATTCTACTTGATAAAATTAACCATCAGGTGCTTTCTGGCATTTTGTAATGGGCTGTACATAAATATTTTATATGGAATGAATTCATTATATAAGATAGCAAATTCTTTAATATATCTCATTTATTGGCAGCATATTATTCGGCTAGGAATTATTTTTGATACTGAGTATAATTTAGTGGGATAAATTCTTGTTGATGTAATAGATAGCATATATAGTTTTATCATCTTCACCTTGAAGTTAATAATCATTGTATCTGAAAAACGAGATGATATAGGTAGTTGATCCCAGTTTAGATACTAGAGGGCCAGGTACATTGAATCTGAAGCACAACTTAAAATCTCAATAGGTGCATTTTCTTTCCAAAAGATCACGTTCTGGATTAATGCACTTATGGAAAAATGATAATGAATATTCTCTGCATCGTCTATAATAACTTGAGAAAATCCAAGAAAGACTGCATTACCTCTGTTTAGATAGTAAGTGGGAATGAAAAGTATTTTAGTTTGTAGGGTCTACACTGAATGTAAATTTCTTGAAACATGTCCTCTCTTGGATAAGTCATTGATCATCATCAAGAAACATTTCATTAAACTATGGCTATAGTATAATCAAACATTTGTAGAACCACTGCCAAGTCATCACAAGCTGGATCAGTCATCTCCATGGCTAAAGTCATCCGCTAACAAACTTCAAGTCCATCATTTATTAAATCTGCAAAATATAAGGATAGCCCTTGACCTTGGTAGACATTACATAGGCCAAGGTAGAACTCACTGTCAGGCAGTGTTCTCCAGAGGACAGTAAGGCTAGTTTTATCTCTTTAGTCTTGAGGTGATACAGCGTCAGATTATCGCTGAAGCATCAAGGAAAGAAAAAGAATTTCTTCCACTGTAATAAATACTTGATCTACTGAATAGGAGAAAATGATCTTCACATTGTTGCCTTGTTTAGTTCCTATAATCCACCTGAGTCTCCATTTTCCATTCTTTTTGGTACCACCACCGAGTGGAGAACCCATTTACTATCGAAATAAGGATGATAAAGTTGACATCTAAAATATTTTGAAGTGACTTTACCACATCCTTTAGATGAGTCGAAAGTCTCCTTTGTAGGTACGTAAACAGATCCGTCTTTCAAAACCTCAATGTGGTGTGTACATAGCCCAGGGATCAATTCCTTTCTTCTCAAGGGTAATGCTTCAAATGCTATTGATATTTTGTGTGCGCGGTGGGATGACAGTGATTTCTGTTTGAACATAGAGATTAGCATTGATGTTAGAAAGTTTTCGGTGCAATTTCTGATTTTATTTGCCTTGAAGTAACAGGTGTCGTTTGGTCATCTGCGTATCTGAAGTATCTTAGGTCAATTCATTCCTCAAATGTTGCTTCTATCATGTGTTTTGTGTCTGAGGTTGAGTTTGGCTAATATGAAATTATTAATGAAACCATCTTGACTGGTCTTTAAAATGAAGCCTTCTGTATACGTTCTTGATCATTGTTAGGTAAGGTATAAGGGGTGGCAATTGGCGTTTTAATACATTGTGACACTTGTTTTGCTGGAGGATACAGAACTAAGACACGCCTGTGGGTCTCTAGTTATGGTCAGCAGCCCTACCTGTGGCGACCAATTACTGAAACCAATGATGCTTGGCTCAGTCCCTTCCGTGTGGATGTCCATCAAGTGGATTTTGGATTAAATTGCCAGATTAATCGGTTGGATACTCCCCGAGTTCTCTGAGACAAAACCATCATGTAGAGCCTCTACGGTCACAACCCTGGAGATGGTCATCAATTCCTTGAGTATTAGAGGTGGGTTCCTCTACAGTGTATCTGGAAACTTTGGCAAGTATTAGTTATTCAAATGTTAGGCCACAGATCCTTTAGACATTAGTGAATTGACCATAAATTGAGCAGTTCACTAATTGGACTCACAAGGTCTTCATATTTAAGGGGTGTTTTTCTCGAAATAGGTGGACAAATCTGACTACTTGGACTCTTGGATTATTTGTTATATTCTCCTTGGTTTCTTTATGCACAATTCTTTGATAGTTTTTTTTTTCTTTGGTATATGGAATGTCACTAAGATGAAACTGGAAGATGAGTACATGTACAAATTTTGTAATTCTCCCAGAATGTCAAAGTCGGGATATTGTATGGATCGAGGTAACATTCATCGTTTTGGGCAGGAAGGATGGTTGTGATTATGAGTTTATTTGCTTATTTACATCCTCTTGTTGTAGGTATTCTCTTGGTAAGCAGTCTTAATATGGCTTGTTTTATCTTCCCGGTTTTAATTATACGTCCCGGATATGGAAGGTGTTACTCTATAGTCGGTCAGTTCTTCTGGTGTTTCTATGATTTGAATAGGTGGACACAATACATTGTTTGGATTGGGATCGGATTGTTTGGGATTTGCGGTCTCGAGGATTCATTTGGGGATTTTGTTGTAAAGTGGCAGTAGTTAGAGGAGCTGAGGAATAGTTCCATTGAATTCAGAATTTCTGGTCTTTGCCCATTTGTCTGCAGAGTGTTTCATGAAGTAGAGGGAGTCCATTGTGATGGATATGGGCCGTTTTAAATATGAGGTGGCATACTTGGGAAATTGACAACTGATTGGCCTTTGAGTTGGCATGGATTTGAAGAGACTGATTAGTGACTGTGTTTGTCATCGGGGGTTGGGTGTTTTCACAGCACTCTCATTGTTGACAGCCTCATGGGGGTTGAAAGAAAGAGGTTGAGTCAGGAGGCTGCCCGAGGTTGTCTCGGCGCCACGCGGCGGCAGTTTGATCGAATTCACAGGTCAGTTCTTCTCCCCTTCATATGTCAGCAATCCCAAGTGAGGGAAGAGCTCTGTGAGTGATCTTTTCTTTGAATAGCGCATGTTTGGACTTTGTCAGTTGGACATTCTTTTCATGGCTATGTTTTTGCAAATGAGGCGAGAGATTATCAATTCTGATTTCTACTCCAAGCACATGCAATTTGCTTTGCACAATATCAAGTTGTAGTTAAGACATTCCCCATATTACTCAGTTTTACATTTTCTAATAATTTCCAGAATTTCTGCCATGATGTTACTTCCTTCTAATTTTTGTTATCTCTTACCAGCCAGAATCATATACGTAGAGTTTATTCTTCATCTTTTCTCTGAACTCATGATACATAAATCTGATGATGTCAAATAAAATTCTCTTGATAAACCTCCCTTTTTCTATAATGTTTATTTTCAATCCATTATTCCTTCATACCCTTATTAATGGTTTTTAACATTCTCAGGGCAAAGATAGCGATGCATAGGAGATCTTTGTGGGTGTCTTGAAAATTTCCACTGCTGCTGCTTATTTCACATTGATCCCATTTGTGTTCAGAATTTTAGGTCTTTTAATTCTCAGACCTACGTGTCATTATTTTTTAGGATTCTTTGTTTGATATTAAATGTATACTTTAGCCCCATAAACCATCTTAAAGCTCCTTTTTAATGTAGGGAAATAATTCTAGATTTACAGGATGGTAGATAATCTCTACCATGGCATCAGGTGAATAAAGTATGGGATGCAGTCTTGGCCAGTAAATCTGTAAGATTCTCTGCAAGGAAATGCTTTCATGGTGCATTAACAAGATCCTATAGGTCTTGTAATGTAAGTTTAAACATTATAACAGTTTGAGCCATGGTATAGATATATTACCAATAGCAACCAGGATAATAGGAAATTCCTAGGTTAGAGAACGGTTTAATGGGGATATTTTCTGGCCTTTCCCTTGTCAGATCTTGAAATTCTGAAGATTGGATTCCTTATAGCCATTTGCAACTCACCTGCAGATATCTAATGGCAATTTTGTTTCAATAGAGATTTTGTTCCTTAGTTTCTATTTCCTGCTTCTCCCTTCACAAAATTCTTTGGAATTCCCTTCACATAACATGGTCTGAGTAAATTTTCAATTTCTTGAAAGTCACGCTCCAGGTTATTATGCACCTCGGCTGCAGACTCACAGTGGGTGATCACGTGGCTGAAGAATGAAATGGCGGTTAGAAATGTTTTTCAGGGCCTCACTGATAGGCAGGACTAGTTTCTATAGTTTATCTATGAGTCATTCAGTAAAGATCCTAGGCCCTGCCTTTTCCCAGGTGGATGGGGTTGATGTTCTTTAGGTGGCTGCCTTGGTGTGACCTCTGACCAAACTACCAACCTACTATTCAACAAAAACAAAAACAACTCTGTTGAAATGAACCAGTCGTGAGGTTTGCTACATGCTCACATTAGGTTCTTACCTTAAGGTTTTTAGGATCAACTCTCCCTAGATATATTCTGCCTCTGAAGAAAGACAAATGGCTACGCTCTTTCACGACAGCAAATGTAAAATATAAAAGGTCTCTCTAATTACATATATGTATCAATAAGGCGTTTTATTTGCTACAAGAAGTAGCTCAATGCAGCTATCGCTATCGGTAATGCTAGTAATGCAGTGTTTAAGAAATGTGAAGTAAGCGGATGCTATGCGTAACTACAATCTTTAAAATAAATCACAATGAAGCTTCAACTGGCTCCCGCCAAGTCAAGGTTACAGCGTGTCTTATCAGAAGAAAGCGTGGAAAACTAGAGCATAGACCATGAGCACGAGAGCTGAAAGTGACTATTCTCCCTCTCTGACTAGACCATCTCTCACACACATGACAACAAAATGCGATTAAATGAGCGACAAACTCAAAAATTGAAGCTGATGCAGACAAACGACAATCTAAAATAGAGCGACAATTGACTAACTGAATCATGAAGATTTGTAACCAAACTTTATCCATAATAAATACACTGCTACCAATCAAATAACATTCTCATAACCAAAGGCAAATCTAGCAAAACAAATAGTGAATAGCGTTAATGATAAATTAGCAAACGTACTAATAGTGACGCTGCAACACCACTTTGGAATAATGTCAGTCATTTGAATCATGAGGAATATTTGTTCTTGCTTTAACTTGTATTTCTGAATCAAAGATTAACGAGAACACTACGCCTCAAAGCGAATATATATTTTGAATATTCGGTATACTTATTTCAATATGAAACGGTAAAGAACATCACAATTCCTTTCTTGGAAGGATCATCAACTAAATTAAGTGGAAACCTACGATTCTATCACGTAAACCTCAATAATTCAATCTGCTAGAGCATGTAACCTCAAATTATAAACATACCAAATTACGAATAACAGTATAAACAAATACCTTGAGAGAGAATCAAGTGTAAACCGTCACTGAATGAAGATATCTCGGTGACACCAGCATAAAAGATGTCTACAACGAAAAGTTAATCATTGCGGAGATGAAATAATACTTAGCGCATTAATGCATCATTCAAAAATACAATAAACTGATTCTCCATGAGACAATAATGGCGGTCTTCAACAGTACGCAGAAAGTAATCTCCATATCCCTAAATATTGATCGCAATCGCGCTATAAAGAAATGACATTGGAGGATGTCAAGTAACAAGATAAATAAAGCGGCGTCCTAGAGATCGAATCTGGTGCTAAACATTATTCTTATCCTTTCTACTTTCTTTCTTGTAGAACAGTGTCTTCTCCTTCTTTTTCGATGAGCTGCTTTAATCTTGTTCGCCTTGTTGCATTGATTACCTTGGAAGGGCGGCGATTATCACCGACTTTTGTCTCTTTGCTGATGGCGATTCTCGTTTTCTCCTCTTCTGTCGAGAAAATAACCATTATACGTTGGATTCAATCTTACGTATCATTCCTCACATGTTTTGACATAGTTCTTATTACTTTCAAATTAAATTAAAAAGGTTACAAATTCTACTAAAAAATTGCCCCGAAATAATCCTCCAACATACAGCGCAATTTTCCACAGAATCACATCAGAATCAGCGAAGTTCCCTTCAACTCTTTAAAGATCCTTTAAATTTGGCACCGTCAGATAAAACAACGAGGCGGTCAACATGCAAATTTGAGAAGTTTTGGCGTAGGAGATTGGGTATTTTTACGGCTACAACCATACAAACAAATGTCTACTAATGGAAGCTAAGAGGATAATAAAATTATCACCGAAATTTTATGGTCATACAAAGGTGTTGCAAAAGATTGGTACTATGGCATACAATTTAGACTTCACCGCTTCTTCGCTGAGTACCTCTCGAGTTTCCATGTTTCCTTTAAAGAGAAGGTTATAGGTGAAAATCTTCGGTTCAAACAATATTGCGGAGACATTCGCGGAAGGAAAAATCATATTGAACTGAGCGGAGTCATGGAAAGCGGAGCTAGTAGTATGGAATCGATCAATTTAAAAATGCTCATCAGTGAGCACGAAGATTCTATGGGAGGATAGAATTTTATATGAAACTGGAGAGCTGCTCTCAAGCACATTGAGGACAATACTTTTGAGAGGAAGACATGTTCAAGGTCCCTATATCGCTAGTATAGTCCCTTATTATTGTTAGTGTAAATATGCTTCTTGTTGTGTGTACCACCCTTATTGTTTTTATTATTGCTTTTACCAAACAATTATTATTTTTGGTGGTAAGATTACATTGTGGCTAGGATTACATTATGGCTTCAGACTCATATGAAAGAGTTTTGGTCCCATCATCCAGTATTGTTTATTTATATAAATGTATTCAGAGTTGCCCTTCAGTGGCTGCTTCTAAGGCGTTGATACTATATTTCTATTTTTGAACAGTTTACACATATGACATTTTGACTGGAAAGTCAGAAATTCTCAGGAACCTGGGTGCTTTCTGTGAGATTTGAGAACTCTAAGTTATCACAAAGGACTTGAGATTCATAAAATCACTTTAAAACCAGAATGAACTCTGTCAGTAGCGACCTTATCGGTCAGACTACAAGTATGGAAAATTCAAAGACAAACCAGAACAAATTCTAGTCTGGTATCCTTCAGACTGAGTAGAATTATTGATTGGGTAGCTATGGTGGTTCTAAAAGAAAAAAAAATACTAAAGGAAAAATAAAATGCACGTCTACCTTATAAATTCATGAATGATACTATACATAGTCACTGCTACACTGCCATTCTACGGTAAGTCCTCGATAATGTGGGAGGGGGTAGGAAGCATATACCTACATTCGTGAAGGGTTACCAGACCTCACCATAGACAATTTTACCCACACTGAAGATCACAAATAAGCTCATTGCATGAAGTCAGGGTCCTTTCAAGTACACCCATCATGCCTTGGGCCAAAAATTCCCTTAAATGCTGCATTAGTATTAGCGCTCCAAGTTCATTTGCAAGTTCTTGAAGTATACTTTAATTGATTGAACCAATATTTGGATTGGTAAAACATGTCACAAACGGCATGATGTTGGATTCAGCAATATTAGATTTCCTAAATATTGTAAACAATGTATCTTTGAAGATCTTGTTAGACCTGGTTTGTTGGCAAGGTCCAATTGATTTGAATACTGCAAGATTCTGATTAATAATAATTTATGATACACAACTAATAAATAGTTGCGCTCCATCCTCGGGCACGAGAGGCTACTGTAAATTTTATTTAAGGAACATACTGATCATATGACATATGGAAAATGGTACCAAGATATCATTTTTAGACTGAAGAGTATACAGAAAGTTTAGGCACAGAGGAAAATATGGATCCTTTCTACCCACTTTATCTCATATTTCTGACCCAGCGTTACTCATATCTATTAACAGCAGTCTGATGGATCCTACAGGATTTGTCCTTACACGGCCCAGGAGGGGGAATTGACCACCGGTTGCATTTTCTATTGAAACTCCTCTAGTCAGGCTGTCCTTCTCCTTTATTAGTCAGAAGGGCTCAGCAGTAGTGTATGACCTAAAAATACAATATTATAATGGGAAAAACTAAGGTAGGATCACTCGGCTTTAATTCTCATTGACCAAACATTGTTGGGGGAAGATTTGTCGATAGTACCTCTTGTTTGGGAATATGACTTTGAGATAATTATGAAATGAGATTAAATCTTTGAATGAAACCCTTGTCTGGAAATGCAGAGTTGAAAGACAATAACCTAGGAAGGTTTTATCTGAAGCTATTACCACTAGGTGGGTGTCAGGCAGCACAGATATTGTGATTTCTTAACTCTGGGATGGCACTGCTGAGATAATTTGTTGGCAAAAAAGTTAGTAACCCACATGATTGACTTTACCATCATCTAGGTCCACCTATATAGCTTGGAGTTGATGAGTCACTGCCAGAGATGCATCTTAGACATGAAGAAAACAGTCTTTCCTTTGAAGATCAGGGAAGCAGCAGGTGCTTGTGGAAGGTGTGCAGAAAGATCTGCAGAGCTAGGCTATGGTGGCCTACATGTGACTCTCACAATATTCACAAATCTACTGCAGCACATCTTGATAGAGCAGAGGAAGATCGTCATGCGGGCATCCTTGCAACCATGATTCTCCCATCAGGGTGTTAAAATAAATGGAAGCTAAGATTCATTGGACACATCAACCCTGCAAGTAACGGGTGTTTACATCTGCTGCTGATTGCATAGCCTAGATGTGTGGAAGTGCAAATTTGTGGAAAGAGGATACCTTCTTGGATATTATTGCACACTTTCTGTTTTTAAGCATGTGCAACCCGGGTTTGGATGTATCGAATCTATGGCGATGATGCAGCATTCATTAATGACACAATTAAAACTTTGAATTGACTGGAAAAAATTTGTTTGGATGGTTTATGGGAAGGTATTATTCCCGCTGGAGTATGTCATTCCCAATACTGTAGCGCCATTTTAAAACATGAACGTGATATCATGGAAGACACTTAGCGCCATTAATGGTTTCGAGGAATATCAATTATTGCTAACATTCTGTCAACAGTTGAAGCGGAAAAAGCATACGATAGAATATCATCAAGTGTTTAAAGCGCTGTTTATTATATGACATCCGATTTGCACACCACCCGAAATTTTGCCAAAATTGGTTGGGACCTTATATCGTAACAAATTATGAATAACGAGTATGATGAATTCACGACGTTACATGAGACCCCACGCGGGTGTACTAATGGTAGTCGTATCAAACCATCTTAGGGCCAAATTCACATACCAAATATTATATGGCTAGGAGTAGCTATATTAGGAGGGATATGCAGCAACGAAACCTTGAGGCGGACCCGTTATACATGCAGCTAAGGTGGGCTTAATGACGTTGAAACTATATAGACAAAGTGTATTGGGTATTCATGGGTAATACCTGTATAGAAAGCTAGTCATTGGAATATTATTTAGGTAAAAAGTCAATTTCTTGTTGAAAAGGCCAGGCAGTGAAGCGATTAAATAGAACGTTTCGTTTTAGTTTTATTGATGGTAAGTTTGAAGCTAAGTTTCATCAGACCATTGTTAACTATCCTTCTCCAAACAGTGGTGAATCGAAATTAGGTTTTTAGTACATCCTGAAAGTCTTGTGTCTTGAAAATTTAGAGTGACTATTGTGCTGTTCATGTATGGGCATACTACCCTCGACAAATAATATACAATTTGTCTTAGAGAAATGATTAGATAATCTGTGCGATCTTGTAATTTGTCCTCAATGAGAAGCGGCTAGATGAAGTATTGGAGGTAACCTTGACGTCAGAGAGGTTTGTGTCCCTGCTTGTGGGGAAGCGGTGGAGAGAAAAGAAGAGTAGGGGAAAGGAGTGAGGTGGGGAGGACTAAATGGAATGGGGTAAAACCACGCTCCCCTCAAAAAGCCCGTCGTCCCAGAAAGGTGCCTAGGGCATGCTCGCTAACCTCGCGAGGCCTCCTCTTGCCCCAAGAAGACGCTCTGCTGCAGCTACCTCGCAGCAGCTCTGCCTGCTCGTTGACACAAGACCCTCGGTGTACGTGCAGGAATCTCGATGTTGTGCACTCCTATACGCAAATACGTAATTACGAATGAAGTCCCTGTGGAGAAGCATTTGGAAGATTCCCTGGTCAGGATTCAGTGATCACTACATAACTTGGAGGCCTTCACAAATTGGCACTGAGCTATCCTCGAAAAGTCTTGGAGGGATGATGTCTTAAAGGTAGTACCAATATCGTAGGCTGTCACATTTAAGAAGGTTGGGATACTAGAAAAGCTTGGTAGAGGACCTCGCTTTGGCGGGCCTGTATCGACTTAGTGGCAGAATAAAACCTTCATATGATGTAATGAGCGTGGATCAGGGATCACATTCCCACATCGTCCGTATATTCTTCCATTCAGCCAGGCCATATCCCCATGGAGGTTCTGATCCATGGGTATAGGCAGAGGTATGAACAGCAGTCACCAACAAGGTGTGAAAAGACTACATGAACCGACCAGAGGTTCCGTCAGACAGCAGCTTGGAGTGTGTATGGTGCCTGTTTGTGGCTTGTAAGAATGATGCAAGTCTTGAGCTGCGGATGTCTCTTCTATTTAATTCGGTTTCATATTTGCTTGCAAAGAGAGAAGTGCAGCTTAACTAGAACAGGTTCACTCTACAGAGGTTTTAGGAAGTTGCGTGGCCAGGGATAGGAAGGTGTTCTTTGCCTCTTACTGCTACTCCTAATTGCATTGGTCACGGGAATCCCTAAATGATGGTCCTCCTGTGATAATCAGGGCATGTGTCGAGGGTACATTCTGAAAATTGTAGGATTTGGGGATGCAAGAGCATAGAGCTCAGGCATTTTGGGTACTATTTGAGGCACTATTAGTAAATTCACTCCCGGCCAGCACATCCTTTAAATGATCTATGAAAAATCTCAGCACATCAACATTCCAGTTGATGCTGACTTAATGAGATTCAGGCAGATCCATCTTGGGTATGTGCATACATGGTCGTCGATGAGGAAGTACGTGTATTGCCACTTGGCCATTCTGTCGGTAGGATTCAGTCTGGATGGCCTGTAATGACCAACTATTTGGTACAAGCAGCTCAGAAGACCTGCCACGAGACTCAAAAGGTCATGGCAGAGAAGGCTCCTACAGATAGAGTTCCCAGGACTGTGCTGGGGCATGAAGTCACCTTCAGACATGAGGCCAGGCTGCTAGTGTAGAGACTTGGATTTCCATGACGCCAAACGGGCAGTTGAGACCTCTCAATTCCATGGCAGAAACGATGACTCTGAGGCCACAGTAGGGACAGGTTGCTTTAACCAGGAAGGGTGGAGAAAATTGCGGATGCGGTCACCATTGCTTGGAGGATAGGTGGCTTGCTTTGAAGAAGCAGCTGAAGGCTATAATCACCACCTTGTTCAGGCTCAAGTTCAACATCTCACGGCAGGGCTGTCTGGAGGCGTGGTTCATCTTGCCTCAAGCGACCAGCATTGATTTTCTCTCCGACCAGAGCGCTCCTTTGCTAGGTGCAACAATCTGCTCAGTCTGACCCCAGCAAACAATGATGGCTGATCGAGGCCCCAGATACATCTAGACTTGGCTGGCTTGGAATAGCGCTGATACTCACACATCCCTGCTTTGGAAATCTGACTAGAAGTCAGTGGGCAGAGCTTATTTCAGTGCAGTAGAACGGACCATCATATAGATACTACAAGACTCCAGGTATATTGATTATCCTTTCCATTCTGCAGTGGCCAGTTGGAAAGTCGTCCAGTGGTTCAAGTGTAACCAGAACATTCAATGCTGCCCCAGTAATATTGAGGGACTGCAAATGTGACCCTGACTTCCGGACCCAGTCCGAATGTAGGGCAGTGGAGCAGCCAGAGATTGCTCGTTGCAGGCTAAGATGCGCTAGAAACCCTCTGAACTATCACTTTCTGAAACTGCCAGTCCACTGAAGCTAAAAACCATTACAGTAAAATTGAATTCGAGTGCTAAATTCGCAAAGACGGATATGTAGTTGTGACTCTCTGATCACAGTGCAACCCTCTTCTTGTGATTTACCCAGAGCGTACTTAGGAAAGATATTAGATAAATGGAAGTACATGCCCACTCGACCCATCCAGCATACAGCATGTGACTGAAACAATGCACTCGGAAAACCGACTGGAAGGGCTTTGCCAGGAATTTTAGTGGCTCACACCAATCAGCATTGTGTTACATAAGATATCTCGGGACTTGGATGTCGCTGTTAAATAGTTGAATCGGACACAGAGTGTCAATACCCTGCAAGCCAACTTCACAAAATTTATTGGAAATTGGTGAACGTTACATATAGAAACAAAGAGTGTTTCACACCATTCGATGCGATCAAGTAGCTCTAGGAAAAGATAGAAAACCCATGGCAGCTGACTTTGGACGGTATGTCTTGTGTTGGGGCCTATTGGAATCAGGTCCACTCTGTGTTGCAGTGCACCTATATTTTACAGTAATTAGTCTAGCGCGAGGGCTTTGGGGCGGGTCAAGTCTGATGTATTGTAATGCGGTCAAGGTGGCCTAGTCCAAAACCACGATTTGTGGACCACAGAATTAACCTGGAGGCTATGATGATACATCAGAGCCAGTGGTTGAGTCCACAGACTAGATGGCTCAGATTGTGCACAAATGCAGACTATTGAATCACATTTTAGTCATTATTGACAGGACTCTATTTGGGTTGTATTCTACAGATATAATCTACTTACATATGCGGACAGCCCGTATGACAATATGCTGAGTGTAATTTGGTTTGTAACAGGTTTTAGTTATTAATGAATGCGAGAATCTATTAGAGTATCTACGTATTTACATGAATTTAGTTGTAACACTATTGAAATTCTCTAGGTATTATATGATGCTACGATTATTATTACGTAACCTTTGAAATGATTGTGGTATGTACCATGATATTCTAGAGGGCAGCATATGGATAGAAGTGTACTGATGCTTAATAATAGTAGATTTTTATGTTTAAATATTTTGGGAGTTATAAGCTTCACTTTCTATACTATTAAGGGCTTGATTATAAGACCACTTTTTGTTTGAACATTAGATCTGTCGTTGCCTTAGTGCAGCTTTCTCCAGGGGTGTGGAAACCTAGTTCTAGCACCCACCTGCCTACTTTAGGTGGGTATTATTTCAGAGAGTAGACTCATTAGGACGTGTGGGGTTGTGGAAGGCATAATTCAGCCCACAGTCAGGCCCTCAAGCCAGCAAACTACCTAAAGCTATTTATTCTTTATGAATTAGCTAAGTCAGAGTCCCCAGATATTTGGAAGAGAGACCTTATCATGGACCATTCTGATAATCAATTACCTTACAGACCTGGGCTTTGACTGTAATAAATAATGAAAAGCTAGCTATATGCCCTAATCTGGACTCAAATTGATATAGAAGCTGAAAAAAATCTCAGGTAACAGAGACTCTCCATTGTCATTGAATGATGTTAAACTCCTGGTAAATACAACATTGATCTCAGCAGACTCATAATAGAAGCAGCATCACATTTAAAGCATCGGAGAATCCCAAATTTATCTCATTCTTAGACATAATGAAAAATGCTCCCAATAAAACACGAAGCAGCCAACCCACATGACCTTCTCTCTTCTCAGTTCCTCTCAAATCCACTATTCAATTTTATATATCCTCTCTTGTCATGATAGTAACTTTAATATTTGTGCCTCTGGATTCCTTCGACCCTTTGTCATAGCCATCACCACCTATCCCATCCTGGTGACTCATGCCTTCTATCACGCCTCTCTTCCCTCCTCACATGGACCCCTCCTTTCTCCCCAACACCATGTCCCTCACGTCACTCGCTCTATTAGGTCCCCCCTCCGTGTGACCCAACGCTTAACATCTCAGTTGCTCATCTACAACAAACCGTCTTGTTCCTCTTTGTTGTTGTCTATTATCAGCCAGCAATGCACATCATGGTCCCTTCTGATTTTGCTGATTCTCAGATCCTCTTCCTGCTCACTCCAACTCAAATTTTACCTGAAATATTTTCCTATTTCGATCAACATGGAAAGTGGGAATTGTTTTGCTGCTCAGGCCATCTGGCAATTTCAGCCCGGATAAGGATGTATTAGGATCACTCGGAGAAACATGTCTGATTGTAAAATTTATCAATAAATCTTTCATACATAACGAAACATTTGAGAAGAGTCAACAATCATTGTCCACATATTAGAAGAAGCTCCCCGAAGAAAGCCTGCATTGCATTAATTCGTTATTCTGAACAAAAACTGCAAATAATGCAACCAACTCTAACTTGGATGAAATAATGAAAAAAAAATGATAGGTTCTTCGCTCATTTCCTCACCATTAGGATAGGACAAACTTTCTATTTTGTTCAATGTCTCTTAAATTCATTTATTCTATATTCATAATGATTTGTTAGTTACCAGGATTAGGTGTTAAATATAATAACGGTTATTCTAGAGGTGGAGTTTTTGGTGATATTTGTCAACTGTAGCACTCTTTATCAACGGACCATGGCTAATTTCAGACTCCCTCTTTTTTTGAAATATAAACGACAGCGAACTTGTAAAAAAAAAGAAGAAGATAATTTAGTAGTTTTTAGTACTTTGAAAATATTGAAACGTTAATAGTATAGACAATATAGTATGATCTATGCATTCATTTTGTTTGATAATGTGCATCATAGTCTAGGCCATTTATAATGTGAAATTCTTTTAACAGTAGTAGATGGTAAGTATGATAAAAATATTTAATAGTTATTTTATTAAAGTAGTGTTTGAATTTAATTTATTATAGTTAAGTTATTACAGACTTTGTTGTGGAAAGATATAATTTATTAACGATATTGAGATTATTTAATTTATTATGTATTCTATTTAACAATAGTAGCTATTTTAGTTTAAGTTGTATAAAGTTAGACTTTAGAATTGATATATGATTTTTGTTAGTAGGAAAAAGACTTTTTTGAATTAATAATTGATTAATCAAATTTATGAGGTGTAGATAGTGTATAATACTATTTAGAATTTGAGAATGTAACTTTAAGTTGTTCTGATACTTTTTAATCATCAAATTTACCATTCCATTTTTTCTGTATGAAATACCTTACATCTTTATATGTATACATAATATAATAAAGAATATGGAAAGTATTAATATATATATATATATATATATATATATATATATATATATATATATATATATATATATATAAAAATACATTTCATTTAACTGTATTTTATTCTCTAAGCATTTGCAATTGTGTGCAAATTATTGCTTAACTCATGTTTTATCCTGTTGGGATACCATAAATTTACATTGCAAATTTAGACTGAAATACGAGTTATTGTATTAATTATTTTAAAGTGATAGAAATGCAATTAAGTATGATGGCCATTGATAAGGCATGACATTACAATGTTTTAGTTTAATTTCCTCTATTTCTTGAAATTTTATAAATCTGATGTATTAATTAATTTTGTTGTAGAGGATTGAAAAGTGCTGCTTATTATAATTTACTGATTTTAATTTCATTATATTTTACCTTTAAATTAAATATTCTAAATTTATTTTAATTTTCAAATATTTCATTGCATTGTAAATCCTTAACTCTTGAGCAACCCATTCATAAACACCTTGAAATAAGCATAAGCTCAGGCAATTCTTAACACTTTCCATACACTTACACTCCTGATGTGACAATAACCCTTGAAAAACAATTTTCAGTAGTTGTAGTCTGTTGGATTTTTGTATTTATAGTAATATCTGTGGCATACAGTATCATTACAAATTCTCTACAATGGTTAGATCACCTTTTGAGGAGATTTAAATTCACCTCTTGCATCTTTAGAAGATTCATTATTGCTTGTCTAACATTTCTATTACAATCAAGAACCTTAGGTTTTCTGGTTTACAAACTGTAAGTGATCATAAGTGTTGAGACTTAGTGTTGAATTAGTGGAGCCAGAAATGACAGAAATAAACATCAAACCAATCTTTGTAGTCTAGGACCTAGCCTTCACGGACTAAAAGAGAGGCCTTCTCTATTATGTGAAGGATGTGACTGACTGCTAGGTGATCGATTTTAGGCTAGTTGAAAATATATTTTCTTTGTTTCTTGGGTTGGGTAATATCATCAAGTAGGATAGGTGGAATGGGAGATTATCAAATCAATGAGACTGTGAGTTAAGATAGAATCAAGATTATAAATAGTGAAACAGAAGTATTTGGTAGATTATAAATTCAATAGGATGCTAGGTGATGTATGAGGTGTAATGAGCTTATTAAGTTGGAAAAAAAACTAAGAGGTACTTAAGCATATAATTTGAAGCAATAACTCATGAGGCAAGGGGAAAACATTAATTCTCTATAGACAATACTCAGAAAATGCATTGGAGACATGTAAGATGAACATTCCGGTAAAACATAGAAATATGAACTCACACAACAGGAAAGTTCTTATCTTTGGGAAAACACATAAGATAAACAAAAATAAATTGAAAGCTAGAGGAAATCTTATGAACAACATATATCAGATTGTGGGAGCATAAAATCAGTTGACAGCATAGGAAAAAGGAACACAGATAGGCAGACATCTTTGTCTTAACTAATCAATCATTATTCCATAGAAAAGCTAAAAGATGGTTTTGGCTTTAAATGTGAGGTATAACCATGAATCATACTTATAAGCTGGCATACTAACCATTCATGAAACAAGAACAAGTTTTAGTGGGCCTAAGGAGAATTTAATAATTCCTTAAGATGACTAAAAGAGGAAAACATCAAGGCTATAACAAACAGGAGGTTTGAGGTGGTTCCATGAGCATGTCTCAACCTATACTTTTCTGATCTATAGAAACCAAGAAGAATGAAACATAAATGAGGACAAGAAAACATTAACAAGTTAAGAAAACATCACCATTCACCAAGCTATGGAATCCTGCAAACATGTTTCTCCATCGTCAAGCCAAACAAGCCATTCATTCACTTCATAAAACCAATTTCTTCTCCAAGCTCATAAAACCATGTATTGATCTTAAACACATCAATTCCCCACTGTTTACAATGAATCCTCATGCCTTATATAAAAAATAAGGATAGGAGAGCCTACTAGATCATCTAGAAGCCTATTGGCCAAAAAGAAATATCCTAACCTGTGCTTGAGGCCTTGTAAGGCCCAAGGCACAAAAATATCCTAAAAATATCTTTTCCGGCCCAAAATAGCAATTAGATTGACTTTTAGGCTCTGAAAAGCATGAGAAAACGTTCCAAACGCACATTTTTCCCACTCATCTACAAGTGCGTAGCGCACTGTGTCAAACAGTGAAAAAATGCCAAGTGCGTAGCGCAGAAATAGGCCTTTTCGCAGCAGTCTTTTGGAGGTCTTCCCGACATCGGATTTGGCTCTGTGAGGCTCGTTGGAAAGCCTGATGAGCATAATTTCCAAAAATGTTTGATTTGTGTTGATTGGATGTCAGCTAACTACTCCAAAATTGAATTTCCCAACACTGCTCTGTGCATAACACCTAGTCTGAAAAGGAGGCAGAAAGGTCAAATTTTTTTTTTTTTTGGACCTTTTGAGGGGGTAAAAATGCTCCAAATGATCTAAAAAATGGTGAGTAGACTATTGGTGATGTGAAAAATCCACAAATGTAAACTTTGAGAGCTAAATATGCACCAATTTTGTGCGTAGCGCCTAGGGTGTTGCGCTCCTAAGGGTCAAAATTTGGAAAAAAACAAAAAGTTGTCCAATTTGCCTCAAAATTTGTGGAGAGACCGCTCAAGAGGTTTTATACACCTTTTGAGAAGCCTGGGCCAAAATACCAAGCCTATTTTGGTCCTTTTCCTCATCTGGTGCCAGACCCTCACTTTGGGTAGTTTTTAGCTTCTTCCTTGCAAAGTGATTTATTCGTTTATAGTGCTCAGTCATTCTCCTTTGCAAGCTCAAGTTTTTGTTGGCCTTATCTAGTTTGGCCTCTAGATGTATGTTGGCCCTTTCAAGCCATGATTCCCTATCATGCTCAATTTCCATGGCAAGGAGTTCGGTGAGAGGAAATTTTTGTGCTTGGCCTGATTCTTCCTCTCTTTGCTTTGCCAATGCTTTCCTAAGACCCATAGTCCTTGGCATTCTTCTATTCTGACCCTCTTCATCACTACTCTCCTCATAAGAATCCATGTATTCTTTCAACTGCACTTGTGACCTTTGAGCCTCTCTCCGACATTTGAGCGCACTTGCTTCATAGATGGCCAGCTGGCAACTCATTTGTTTGTTCTGCATCTGCAAGAAGTGAATGATATCCTTTGACCTTTATAACTCAACTTCCAATTCATTGATCTGGGCATTCTAGTCTTGTAGAAGAGAGTTTACTATTATTGTCTCATTTTCCTCATCACTGTTTATTTGAATGAGCTCAAATTCTCTTTCTTCCTCATGATTGTCTTCTTCCTCTTTCACTTGTTGTTTACCTTTTTGTTTCATTTGAGTTGAGGAGGAGTGCATGGCCCCTTGCTCTTTGGAGGCAGCAAACACATTCCTCTCTCCTCTTTGACAGGTAATGGTGAAAGGTGCAACAAGTTTTATTTGCAAGCTTTGATCATTAGTGACCTTTGGATTGTTTTCCTCCTCATGGATGATCTTTGTGTGTGCATCTTCCTTATCTTGCTCTTGGCTACCCTTTTGATCAGCATCCTCACTATCTTTTATACCATTATCATTCTCAAGATCCTTAGGACTGTCCTTCTCTGTTTTTACATTGTTAGAGGCGCCTTGATCTTTGTTGGGTACATCTTCATTTCCATGACTGTCATCTTCCTCATCTTTTGACCCATTGTATTCATTGTCAAATTGATCCTTTGTATCACTGTTTTCATTCTTTGTAATGTAACTGTTTTGGGTACCTTCATTAGTCTTCCCATCACTATGAGGGTCATTTCCTTCTTCATTAGGTGATTTATTTTGGCTGATCTCTTCTTCACTGCCCTGCTCATTATCTTCATTTCTTGGCCTATTTTTATCATTTTCTTGCCTACTAAAAACAACTTCAAACTTTTTTTCTTGATTGCTTTAGCCATTCTTGTCATTGTCATTTCTTTTTTCTTCATTGCTTTCATATGCCTCCTCCCCAATTTTTTTTTCTTTTTCTGCATGGTCACTGCCCTCATTATCTCCTTCAGTACTAATGTCTTCTTCGTTGTTGTATTCATCTACCTAAGTTTCTTCCTCACTGTCCTCTTCCTCATTATTGTCATATGTTTGCTCTTCATTAGAGCCAATGTCAGCTTCTTTACTTGGTACATTAGGAGAAGATATAAGAGGTTAATTTCCTTGTGGAGAAGGCATATGGAGAGATGATGGAGGAGTGGAGGTAGGTGGTTGTGAAGTGGAAGGTAGATTCTGCTGAATGAAGGCTTGGGGGTTTGTAAACACATCATGTGAGATGAATAATTCCCAAGCGATTCCTTGTTGCTTCAGCTGGTGTCAGACAATCATTTTGATCAAGGAGTGGTGGAAAAGGCTCAGCATTTGGCTGTCATAGCTTCTCTTCTTGACAAGTGAGGCCATTTTGTCAATACTTCGGAAAAGGTAGTATGGTAGGTTCATCATTTTGACTTTGGTGAAGTGCATCAGTAACCTTATATGATATGAGTAAATCCTGGAGTATCTCCCCTCACAGGTGAAATACCTGATAATCTACCTCATCAGTAGGGCATACCTCTCTAGTAGGTGGGAGAAGGGGAAGATAGCCTTGCAACCTTGTTGACAACTAGGTTTTAGGTAGGGCTCATAATAGCTCAAATCCAACTTCTTTTGTTTAAACCATATCTTGTAGCTTTTGTCACGAGCAGAAAATAAACAATAGCGAGAGCATAAAACATAAAACAGATAAACACAGAGATTTTCCCCTGGATCCCAAATTGGGACGAACAGCTTGATTTTTCATTATATTCCTTTTAGTGTTACAACACATATATATACATGCCGAAGCATACATAAACCCCAATCCATTAACCCTGGATTAGAACATAACCGTAGTTCCCTTGACCGGATCTACAAAATACCAAGGGCCGAAAACCATCGTACCCCAAAACCATGTGCAAACTCATGCACAAAACATGGATGGAGTCCACATGGAGTGGGTCCGCCTCAACAATTTTCATCGGGCGGCGCATCGGACTGATAGTGGCGGCTCCCCTTGTGACTAGCCCCTACGCTAGATGCAGCGTACGATCCCTTGAGGCTAGATCGTGGAACTATATATAACACATACCCAACATATCTCACAGATATGCCGGTATGCTCGTTGCTTTAGAAATGGATTCAGATGAGAGTTCAAACTCCACTCTTGCTAGGTTAACTTGGTGATTTTGTAAGCCAAGGATGAACAATCTAGTCAAGTCTGAGTGGCTTTTGACTTTCCTGGCCTTTTCACAAAACTTATAACACCCAACATCCTGAAAGCATGAAAGGATCATGGGAGAGGAAGTAATTTGAATGGTGTCTAAGGGCTCAAACCTATTTTCCCTTCCTTCCTTGTGTTTAGGCTTGGAAGGTCGTTGGCTTTCATCACTACTGGTATGAATTTATCCTTCATACATGGTGACTGGTTCTAGCACGACAAGATTTTAAGATTTTTTTTTAGAGCCTTTAGGTCAAAAGGCTGCAATGAGTGAGGTGATTGGCGAATTTTGCAAATGGGGGCCAAGATGAATCTTTCTAGGAGTGCACTCAGTGTTTTAAAGGTTTTTTTGTTGTCACTCAGTCTCCTCTGGCATATATAATAGTTTTCTCCTTGGTAAACCTTAACCAAAGATAGTTAAACCTGATTTCTTATGCAGCCTAGGATTTGATTTAATTAGGCCTTTAAATATCTCTTTGCTTAGGAAAATGAAAGCTTGGAGGCAAGAAAATAAACCACCAACCTTGTGTCTTTGATTGCGGGAAGTTTGGAGGCAAAAAATCAAATTTTTGACTCCTTTTAGCAAATTTGACACACTTTGTATGTGCGTAGTGTTGGGTTAGGTCGGTCTGGAGATGGGCCAGTCGGGCCCATCGAAGTGTAGCACCGGGTGGCCGACAGGAAGTTTCGGGCAGCTCGGGCGCTTCGCTGTGTTTGTGCATAACACTGGCCCAGGTGCGTAGCGTCGGGCCCTAGGTGCATGGTGCAGTGTTAAATAACACTGCGGCCACCTCTCGTGTGCGTAGCGCCGAAGGCCAAGTGCATAGTGCCTCGAGAGTTTCACTGATTTTTCATAGAAACCCTCAAACTCTCTCTCAACGGCTTTCTTTTGCTTGGAGATGACAAATGATGTGGGGGAATACCCAAAAAGGCCTTTATAACCTTTTTAAAAAGATAATTTGAAGCCAAAACCCACTTTTGTAATGTTCATGTTTCTTCACTTTTTCTCACTGTATCTTTGACTGTTTTGGTCTTGCAGGTGGCATATTTGATTGAAACCATTGCTTTTATTTATCGTTGGAGGCTTCTTAAAGCTATTTTTAATTTGGCACCCTTCCTGAAGACACCAAACCTATGCCCCTCAACCATTTTTGGAAAAAGAACCTGTTTTCTACTTTAATACTTATACACAACAAACTCATCATTTTTTCCATTTCTCCTTTTGACTGATATTCTGTATTTGAAACATTCTTTCCTTTGACCTTGTCATTCTTTCTGTGGGAAAAACACATTTGTCATCTCTGTAAAGTGTTATTTATGTCTTAGTCATCTTTTTTGCAGAATAGTCATTTGATAAAGAGGTCCTTGTTGGGAGTTCACTGCTCTGCTGTGAACCAGGGGTATATCTGTTTGTTTTTAGGTCACTTTGATCACTGTCACTTTTGAAATTGGACATCTTGCTTTATCAAATAATGACCCATGCTTATCATGGTTGCTATTTTTGGCAATTTCTACCCATGTTTGTCCCCTTTGGCCACTTGAAGATGTTTCTGACTGTTTTTCAGAGAAAAATACCTTTGAACTGACATTTCTTGCCTCTTCTTGCTGATACTCTTCGTCATCTTTCTTCCTTTGGTGTAGTGGAGTATTCAATCTTCATGTCTGTCCTCCTTGATATTTTTTTAAAAACCTTTGATTTTGCCTTTTTTTGAGGTGGAGTTAGTGCTTGTCTGCCAAACCCTATAAGGTAGTTTGAAAACCCTTGAAACCATTTGTTGTGATGAAGGAGGTTTCTTTGTCACTATTTTGACCATCTTTGTCATATCTTCCCAAGCTTCTAAGTTTTTAGGGATACTTTAGAAAAGAAAACAGTTTTATCTTCTAAGTTCTCAAAGAGACACTTATGAAACTCACTATTTATATCTAAAAAGCCTTCAATGATCATTTGAAGGGGTTTAGGGGTTTTTTGCCTTTGTAACCTTAGCATTTCTCTATTGCTTGGTCAAAACAGTCATGAATCTTGATTCCCATCAAAGACATACCTTGCTGCTTTCTTATTGGTTGTGAGTGGTTTTCTTGTGATGATGCCTGTCATTACTTTACCTCTTTCTAGGTTGATATCCCTTTGACTCTTTTGCAGAAAGATAAGTAAGGGACAGTTGTCTCCCTACAAAACTTGTGCTTCAGACTAAATACCTTTTGAATGGTCTCCTTTGTGAACTTAAGCCTGTTGTATCTTACCACCTGCTCTGGATGCCTTTATAAGTTTTTTAGGCCTTCTTCTTTGGCTCTGTTTCTGCTGTTGACCATTTACAAAACATTCCTGCAGAAATGGTTGGACATGGTAAATTTCTCTTTTGCAGGCTTACTGCTTGATCAAGAGGATATCTTTGGAGGTCTTTGATATTCTTTGGACAATGATAGGCTTCATTCTTGTGTTATATTGACTTCACCTTTGAGTATCTGTGGAAACAGTGAATTTAGAACCATGACAGTGCATAACCTAGGTGACCCTATTTGACTTCTTGTAATGTCCTTGGAATAGGTTTTTTGACTGAAAAATTGAATCAGGTTTTGGATGAGGAGACAGGGTTTTTGACACTCTATTATGCACTACCATCCTAGACAACTAGAAAACCTTGTTTTTCTTCAAAGGGGCTTTAGAGGATTTTAGAAAGGGACTTTTGAAACGACCATTTCTTGAGGCACTTGGTGGGTAGGGGAAAACGTTTGGTTTACTTGGCGAAATAAGGTATGAAAATAGAGGGCTTAGGAAAATGAAAGAAATAGAGTGTTATAGGCATAGGTGGCAAACATAGTGAGACGAGGGACATGAGTTCAAGATTTGGTCTTGTAGGTGATAGTTTGCCCTTCTTTGGCCAGATAAGTGGGATAGTGAAAATTTTATCTTTGAGAGATTTCTAGAACTCACATGATTCTTGAATTATGTTTCTAGAAATCCAGGAGAAAGAATTTAGTCATCTGAACAGGTAAAAATTACTGATGACTAACAGTGGCTCCACTTGGGGAGAGTAGCTACTTTTCAAGAGGTGTCCAGAATTTTAGATCTCTGGCTTATGAAGACCAGTGCCTCATCCATTGGGCGGATTTTCTTCTTTTCTTTTGTCGTTGCTTTCCCTGAAATGGTGATTTTGAAAATCTGAAAGCATGATTAGCTCAACTTAACTTTTACCTACCCAACCTACTTTGCTAACATTTTCTCTTCCTTGGGTGCACTTGAGCTGGCAAACCCATTGACATTTTTTCTTTTGAAATCAAAAACAAACTATCTACTTCTACACTTATTTCTTCCAAGAGTTCAGATTATGCTAGTGAAGTCTTCTTATTCTCTACCTAGTCAATTTGACTGTCAAGATTAAGCAGTATGACAGACTTCATTCTCTAAGTTAAAAACATGAAATTGAAAACATGACAAAATAAGGATTAGACAATTTGATTTATCATGGGTTTGTGGCATAGAAACAAGCTGCACACAAATGTTATTTTTGTACAAAATAAGACTTAGAAAAATCAAGGCTAGGATATGTAGTTTTCTATTCATACCTATTTTTCTCCTTGGTTCTGTTTTGAGCATGTGGAACTAGTATCTTTCTTTCCTAATCTATGTTCTTCGACAAGTCAAGCTTCAACAATTTGACTAGCATTCTTTTCACTAATTTATCAACAATAAATTTAAAACATGTTCAGCCATGATTAGGTTAGATAGTTGAACAAGACATTCTTTTTGCACCAGTAGTGGCATTTAGAATTGCACACTTTCATATTACTATTTTTTGGGTATGGCGTTGTACCTTTTCTTTAGAATCTGCCCTCTTTTCTATTTTTTCTATGTTTTTGTGTTTTCTCTCTTTTCGACATTTTCTTCAAACAATGGTATGTACAATGAGTGAAAATTTAAAGCTAAGAATCTTTGCAGCAGTGGTACTTGAGCATCCTATCTTAAAAAGGATCTCCTAACACCTTTTGTCCATTCAGTTTTTTGGAATAGAGATCATAGTTATTTTCATTTACAAACATCGTATAAGGATTTTTCCAAGATTTTTCAAAAAACTCATGTTCTCCTTGATGCTTCTTCTTTGACTCTTGATTCCCATATTTGTTTTTGTTACAGATTTTATTTAGGTAAAAAAGGTATTCTTTATCATTTTTAAAACAAATGATGATGTCATCAATGTATACCATAGTGAAGAAATTGAAAACTAGAAACATAGTTCTTCGGAAGGTGTCTCCAGTGCCCTTCAGCCTGGGAAGCATTTGTTTAAGTCTGTAACTGCTTCCTGTAAACTTGAAGAAGTCTTGGAGCTGATTTATCTGAAGTGGTATCTCCTGATGGTAACCTGAAAAACTACCATGTAATGAGATTTGGTTAGAAAACCTTACCCTTTGTGAAGTATGATCTTGTTGGGTACAAAGGTATTTGTTCCTTTGGAAGGGTTGATCATGGTACCTAAAGTCTACACAAAACCTATGCCCTTTTTCCTTCTTTTTAAATGAACTCAATTGCTCAAGTTTTTCGTGATTCTTTTTGACAGGAGGGTTTTTTAAAACAATGGTTGTGTTACGAGTTTTTAGACTATCTTGCTTACACATATAAGCATTCTGAAATTTTTTGCACAGTTTGGTATTTCTTTGTTTCATGTGTAATGATAAAATTTCAGACAACTTAATTATTCCAGGCTTCTTAAGTTTACCCATGCCATATTTCTGTACGTCAGCTTTAGGAAAGACTTCTTTGGGATTTATAGCAATATTTGTGGAAATTGACAGCTTTTTTGAAAAGGAGAAATTCTTGGATGATGAAGTATTTAGGTAAGGTAAAAACATAAGACTATCTTGCTCTATATTCCCAAAGATTTTTTTTTTTTGCAAGGGCATTTCATTTCTTTTGGATTAGCAAAAGGAAGTAGTTGTGTTCTTGTGATTTGTCTTTATTTTGAGCAACCTGTTCCCTTTTCTTAACTAATTCTTGTTTCTGACATTTCATTTTCAATTTGCAGGAAATCAATTTCAGTTTTATTATCTTGTGGTGTTTCAGGGTCATGATAGTTTTGACTGTCAAACTCATCATAGAGGGTATGATATGATTATTGTAGTGTACCTAGATCTTCACAATCTTCATTCACTTTCTCATGAAGGTCATTTTCATTATACAAGATGAATGAGTCCAAGTCTAAATGAATGGAATATATACGGGTGTTGTTGGGTCTATCTAGGCTACTTACAATATACTTCACGTGAGATTCTCGGTAGAGTCTCCTTGTTTGGTTAAAAATTGGGATGGTAGCATAAGACGCGTCAAGTTGGAGGTTCCCCAGAATTTTGACTCCACAAGATCGGGACAAAAGCATGCCATATTTGGGGGGAATGTCAGCCACGACTATGTCCATGACCAGGCTCTTAGTAGGGATTTGTGTTAGATTGACACATAAGTCCTTGATTAAGCCCAAGCACTTAACCCTGCTTGAATCAAAATAATACAGATCTTTGTAGGGCCTGGTTATTTCTAGGCCTAATTTTTCCATCACTACCTTTTGCATGAGGTTGTGAGAGGCACTAGAGTCTAGCATGGCATTATGTAGGATTTTTTCGTGTATGTTTAGGTTAACATAGAATGGGGGAATGGCTCCTTCTTGGTATTTTCCATCTACTTAGGGTCCAAACAACAGCTCTGGTTTATCATCTGTCAAATTCAGAGTATTGGTATCATTTCCTATGTTCAAAAATTTCAAAACTTGGGAGTGGTACATATCCTAAGCTACTAGTTCAGTGAGAGGGATGGTTATTTTGATTTTAACGATCTCTCCTTCAAAACTGAAAGGTACTTAAGTTTTAGAAATATCTACATCAGTTTTATCAGCCATAAATTTTTCCACATTTTTAATTTGCTGATTTTGATTCGGGGCTTTCGTCAATAGAATTTTCTCAGGGCCACTAGCAGAGGTGCTAGTATAGTTTGTGTCAACACCTTGTTGGCTACTTTTATCCTTATTGGGATTATTTTTCTTAGCCATGGCGCTGTTATTGTCTGTTGTTCTTTTAAGAATGTTTTTGGTATTTTTCTTAACAACGGTGTCTGAGTTGTTTTCCTGGTTTTATCTTGGTTTTTCTTACTCCTAAGATCATATTTCCAATGGACTTCCATTATGGAATTTTCTAATCCCAATTCGTGGTCTTCGGAATCTTCATAGCTCATTTTATCTTGGTTTGAGGAGAAAAAACCTTGTCCTTCTTATGTGAGAAAAACCTCACCCTCACTATCAGAGCCTATTAAGTTTATATGATTTTCATCTCATTGTTCAATATCTCTTTCCCCTTCGTCAACATAGTTATCTTGGAAGGGTGGTCTGATTTGTTGATCATTTTCCCTTCGTCTATTTTGGGGCGGGTCTCTTCTAAAATTTTCATTTTGATTTCTATTTTTGGGATTTTTTTGGTTGTCCCTAGGGGGTGCTCTTTCATTTATGCTTATTCTCTCCATCATTCTTTCCATGGTCCTAAGAAGGTTGTCCATCTTGGAATTAGATGAGGAGGTGGCGAGCATGGTGTCATCTTTGTATGTTACCCTCTTTTCTGATTTTAGCCTAGCTCTTTTTTCAATTAAGTTGTCCTCTACACTTATAGCTCCTTTTTTCATGTCTTCTAGAGTTATGGGTTCTCTTTCTCTTAGTTGATAGGCCATGTAGGGGTCAAAACCCTCCGGGAATTTAGTTAAGGCTAGGCCTAATGGGGGTTTCATGTTTGGCGGTAGTGCGTTGTAAACACCATTGAACCTAGTGCAATAGCCTTGGACACTTTCCCCTGTGTTTATTTTAAGATTTCTATGTTCCGAGAGGATCTGAAGAGGGTTTTTCTTGATGTCCCATTTGTTTATGAAAGTTTGGTAAAGGGAAGGGAGATCATGTATGTTGTTGGGAGTTAGGCTTTTGAACCATTTCTTAGCTTCTCCTCCTAGACTTTGGGAAAACATCCTCATCTTCATGGTTTCCTCTTCTAATTCCATGTAGTCAAAAGCATCACTCATTCTATCTACATGTTGTTGGGCAGTGGTGGATTCAGCCCCAGTGAAGTGTGGGATTCTAGATTGGTGAACATTTGGGAAATGTATTAATGGTTGTGGTAACACAAGGGGTGCATACCATGCTACCATGGTAGGGGCTAATGGTGGATTTACAAGTGGAGGATTTGTGCTATGAGATGGAGTGGTTTGCATAGTGGCAGTGTGAATGGATGTGGAAGAAGTACTTGGACTAGTAAACTGATTCTGAGCAGACTTGGGGTGAAAAGAGCCAAAGTGGTGGAGAAGTTGGAAATTAGGTGGTGTGGAAGGAGAAGCTTCTCTGCTAACACTCTTCTACAAGTCTATGGGCTCAAGGTCGGTATGGTCGATCCTACTTTGTGACTTGGTCCTGAAAAGGTTTTTTGTATGGCGCAAGTCAAACTGGGGATCTTGCAATGCTGTAAGATGTTCAGGTACAAAGCTTGATTTATGAATGGTCCTATTAGTATATAAGTTTCCAGTTTCAGAATTTTGCAACAAAATCCTTTATGGGTAATCAACTATAGTAGGAGGGTTTGGGTCCAGATGAGATGTGGTATTGATTCTTCGCGAAGCCAGATTTCAAATTCAAAATTTAGAGAGGCTGAAAGTTTATGAATTCTTTCATAAGGTTGACCTCTCTAGGTGCTATCAAAATTGCATAGTGTGTGACTAGGTTTCTAGACTTCTCAAGGTTGGTTTGATGCAGTCCTACAGGAGTCTATAGATACTTAGAAAAATTTAGAAGGCCTACTGGAGGCTAGTGGAGTCACCAGGTGGATATTTTTAGTTGTTTTGAAGATATGTTGTCTATGGTCCACCACCAATACTGAAAAAAAGCCAATCTAGAAATGTTTTGGGCTTTTTATGAGTTTCTATATGTATCCCAAAGGTTTTTAAGAGTGTCCTCTAGCTAAGTCATCAATTTTCTAGGATGGTGAAAAATCTAGATCCTACTCTTAGGCTATCAGTTAAGTTTCTCTATGATTTGATGAAGGTTACTGAAGTCCTAAGGGATACTTAGATTTTTACTGACATCAGAGGTCGCATCATGATCACCATTGTGTTAGTGATAGTGATGAGGTAGCTATAAATCATAGGATACTGTTAATGAAGGGATTCTGGAGTCCTAAGGGGTATTTAGATTGTTATGAACTCAGAAGGTCCCACTGTGATCGCCATTATGTTGGTGTCCCATAATTTGGCAGATTGGTAAACCAAACAACAGGGTAACATCAAACTAGTCTTTGGAGTCCTAGGACCTAGCCTTCCTGGACTCAGAGAGGGCTCTCTCTATTAGCCGAAGGATGTGAAACTTGTTTGCTTTGAATGGATTGATTTTAGGCTAGTTGTTAAGTGTAGTTTTGTTTGTTTGTTTTGGGTTGGGGTAAGATGACTAAGTGGGATAGGTGGAATGAGAGGTTATAAAATCAATAGGGCTATGGGGTTAGATGAAGTCAAGGGTGTCTAAATGATGAAACCGTGTTTATTGCAGGGCCGATTTAGCAAGGTTAATGGATCCTTTGGGTGATGTATGAGGTGTAATGAACATCAAGTTTGGGAAAAAACTAAGAGGTCTTAAACATATATAGTCTGAAGCAATAAATCATGAGGTAGGGAAAACCATTAATCTATACGAATAATAATCAAACTGATAAAAATGTAAGATGAACATTCCAGTGAAACATAGAAGCATTAGAAATCCTAAATTTAGAAATTCACCTTCAATTTTTTGGGAAAACACATAAGATAAAAAAAACAACTCAATTTATGGAGAAGGAACTCCTAAAAATCATATATCAAGTTATTGGGAACTCTGAAAAAACTTGGTAAGCATGGGAAAAGGGCAAGATCGAACGAGACCTCTTTGTCTTAACCTAATCAATCAATATTTCATAGAAAAGCTTCAAGATAGGGTTTCGAAAACTTTAAATAAGTAGGGAATACCATGAATCATACTTATAAGCTGGCATACTAACCATTCATGAAACAAGAACAAGTTTTAGTGGGCCTAAGGAGAATTTAATAATTCCTTAAGATGACTAAAAGAGGAAAACATCAAGGCTATAACAAACAGGAGGTTTGAGGTGGTTCCATGAGCATGTCTCAACCTATACTTTTCTGATCTATAGAAACCAAGAAGAATGAAACATAAATGAGGACAAGAAAACATTAACAAGTTAAGAAAACATCACCATTCACCAAGCTATGGAATCCTGCAAACATGTTTCTCCATCGTCAAGCCAAACAAGCCATTCATTCACTTCATAAAACCAATTTCTTCTCCAAGCTCATAAAACCATGTATTGATCTTAAACACATCAATTCCCCACTGTTTACAATGAATCCTCATGCCTTATATAAAAAATAAGGATAGGAGAGCCTACTAGATCATCTAGAAGCCTATTGGCCAAAAAGAAATATCCTAACCTGTGCTTGAGGCCTTGTAAGGCCCAAGGCACAAAAATATCCTAAAAATATCTTTTCCGGCCCAAAATAGCAATTAGATTGACTTTTAGGCTCTGAAAAGCATGAGAAAACGTTCCAAACGCACATTTTTCCCACTCATCTACAAGTGCGTAGCGCACTGTGTCAAACAGTGAAAAAATGCCAAGTGCGTAGCGCAGAAATAGGCCTTTTCGCAGCAGTCTTTTGGAGGTCTTCCCGACATCGGATTTGGCTCTGTGAGGCTCGTTGGAAAGCCTGATGAGCATAATTTCCAAAAATGTTTGATTTGTGTTGATTGGATGTCAGCTAACTACTCCAAAATTGAATTTCCCAACACTGCTCTGTGCATAACACCTAGTCTGAAAAGGAGGCAGAAAGGTCAAATTTTTTTTTTTTTTGGACCTTTTGAGGGGGTAAAAATGCTCCAAATGATCTAAAAAATGGTGAGTAGACTATTGGTGATGTGAAAAATCCACAAATGTAAACTTTGAGAGCTAAATATGCACCAATTTTGTGCGTAGCGCCTAGGGTGTTGCGCTCCTAAGGGTCAAAATTTGGAAAAAAACAAAAAGTTGTCCAATTTGCCTCAAAATTTGTGGAGAGACCGCTCAAGAGGTTTTATACACCTTTTGAGAAGCCTGGGCCAAAATACCAAGCCTATTTTGGTCCTTTTCCTCATCTGGTGCCAGACCCTCACTTTGGGTAGTTTTTAGCTTCTTCCTTGCAAAGTGATTTATTCGTTTATAGTGCTCAGTCATTCTCCTTTGCAAGCTCAAGTTTTTGTTGGCCTTATCTAGTTTGGCCTCTAGATGTATGTTGGCCCTTTCAAGCCATGATTCCCTATCATGCTCAATTTCCATGGCAAGGAGTTCGGTGAGAGGAAATTTTTGTGCTTGGCCTGATTCTTCCTCTCTTTGCTTTGCCAATGCTTTCCTAAGACCCATAGTCCTTGGCATTCTTCTATTCTGACCCTCTTCATCACTACTCTCCTCATAAGAATCCATGTATTCTTTCAACTGCACTTGTGACCTTTGAGCCTCTCTCCGACATTTGAGCGCACTTGCTTCATAGATGGCCAGCTGGCAACTCATTTGTTTGTTCTGCATCTGCAAGAAGTGAATGATATCCTTTGACCTTTATAACTCAACTTCCAATTCATTGATCTGGGCATTCTAGTCTTGTAGAAGAGAGTTTACTATTATTGTCTCATTTTCCTCATCACTGTTTATTTGAATGAGCTCAAATTCTCTTTCTTCCTCATGATTGTCTTCTTCCTCTTTCACTTGTTGTTTACCTTTTTGTTTCATTTGAGTTGAGGAGGAGTGCATGGCCCCTTGCTCTTTGGAGGCAGCAAACACATTCCTCTCTCCTCTTTGACAGGTAATGGTGAAAGGTGCAACAAGTTTTATTTGCAAGCTTTGATCATTAGTGACCTTTGGATTGTTTTCCTCCTCATGGATGATCTTTGTGTGTGCATCTTCCTTATCTTGCTCTTGGCTACCCTTTTGATCAGCATCCTCACTATCTTTTATACCATTATCATTCTCAAGATCCTTAGGACTGTCCTTCTCTGTTTTTACATTGTTAGAGGCGCCTTGATCTTTGTTGGGTACATCTTCATTTCCATGACTGTCATCTTCCTCATCTTTTGACCCATTGTATTCATTGTCAAATTGATCCTTTGTATCACTGTTTTCATTCTTTGTAATGTAACTGTTTTGGGTACCTTCATTAGTCTTCCCATCACTATGAGGGTCATTTCCTTCTTCATTAGGTGATTTATTTTGGCTGATCTCTTCTTCACTGCCCTGCTCATTATCTTCATTTCTTGGCCTATTTTTATCATTTTCTTGCCTACTAAAAACAACTTCAAACTTTTTTTCTTGATTGCTTTAGCCATTCTTGTCATTGTCATTTCTTTTTTCTTCATTGCTTTCATATGCCTCCTCCCCAATTTTTTTTTCTTTTTCTGCATGGTCACTGCCCTCATTATCTCCTTCAGTACTAATGTCTTCTTCGTTGTTGTATTCATCTACCTAAGTTTCTTCCTCACTGTCCTCTTCCTCATTATTGTCATATGTTTGCTCTTCATTAGAGCCAATGTCAGCTTCTTTACTTGGTACATTAGGAGAAGATATAAGAGGTTAATTTCCTTGTGGAGAAGGCATATGGAGAGATGATGGAGGAGTGGAGGTAGGTGGTTGTGAAGTGGAAGGTAGATTCTGCTGAATGAAGGCTTGGGGGTTTGTAAACACATCATGTGAGATGAATAATTCCCAAGCGATTCCTTGTTGCTTCAGCTGGTGTCAGACAATCATTTTGATCAAGGAGTGGTGGAAAAGGCTCAGCATTTGGCTGTCATAGCTTCTCTTCTTGACAAGTGAGGCCATTTTGTCAATACTTCGGAAAAGGTAGTATGGTAGGTTCATCATTTTGACTTTGGTGAAGTGCATCAGTAACCTTATATGATATGAGTAAATCCTGGAGTATCTCCCCTCACAGGTGAAATACCTGATAATCTACCTCATCAGTAGGGCATACCTCTCTAGTAGGTGGGAGAAGGGGAAGATAGCCTTGCAACCTTGTTGACAACTAGGTTTTAGGTAGGGCTCATAATAGCTCAAATCCAACTTCTTTTGTTTAAACCATATCTCACCAATGTCTGGTATACCTGTTGCTTTAGAAATGGATTCAGATGAGAGTTCAAACTCCACTCTTGCTAGGTTAACTTGGTGATTTTGTAAGCCAAGGATGAACAATCTAGTCAAGTCTGAGTGGCTTTTGACTTTCCTGGCCTTTTCACAAAACTTATAACACCCAACATCCTGAAAGCATGAAAGGATCATGGGAGAGGAAGTAATTTGAATGGTGTCTAAGGGCTCAAACCTATTTTCCCTTCCTTCCTTGTGTTTAGGCTTGGAAGGTCGTTGGCTTTCATCACTACTGGTATGAATTTATCCTTCATACATGGTGACTGGTTCTAGCACGACAAGATTTTAAGATTTTTTTTTAGAGCCTTTAGGTCAAAAGGCTGCAATGAGTGAGGTGATTGGCGAATTTTGCAAATGGGGGCCAAGATGAATCTTTCTAGGAGTGCACTCAGTGTTTTAAAGGTTTTTTTGTTGTCACTCAGTCTCCTCTGGCATATATAATAGTTTTCTCCTTGGTAAACCTTAACCAAAGATAGTTAAACCTGATTTCTTATGCAGCCTAGGATTTGATTTAATTAGGCCTTTAAATATCTCTTTGCTTAGGAAAATGAAAGCTTGGAGGCAAGAAAATAAACCACCAACCTTGTGTCTTTGATTGCGGGAAGTTTGGAGGCAAAAAATCAAATTTTTGACTCCTTTTAGCAAATTTGACACACTTTGTATGTGCGTAGTGTTGGGTTAGGTCGGTCTGGAGATGGGCCAGTCGGGCCCATCGAAGTGTAGCACCGGGTGGCCGACAGGAAGTTTCGGGCAGCTCGGGCGCTTCGCTGTGTTTGTGCATAACACTGGCCCAGGTGCGTAGCGTCGGGCCCTAGGTGCATGGTGCAGTGTTAAATAACACTGCGGCCACCTCTCGTGTGCGTAGCGCCGAAGGCCAAGTGCATAGTGCCTCGAGAGTTTCACTGATTTTTCATAGAAACCCTCAAACTCTCTCTCAACGGCTTTCTTTTGCTTGGAGATGACAAATGATGTGGGGGAATACCCAAAAAGGCCTTTATAACCTTTTTAAAAAGATAATTTGAAGCCAAAACCCACTTTTGTAATGTTCATGTTTCTTCACTTTTTCTCACTGTATCTTTGACTGTTTTGGTCTTGCAGGTGGCATATTTGATTGAAACCATTGCTTTTATTTATCGTTGGAGGCTTCTTAAAGCTATTTTTAATTTGGCACCCTTCCTGAAGACACCAAACCTATGCCCCTCAACCATTTTTGGAAAAAGAACCTGTTTTCTACTTTAATACTTATACACAACAAACTCATCATTTTTTCCATTTCTCCTTTTGACTGATATTCTGTATTTGAAACATTCTTTCCTTTGACCTTGTCATTCTTTCTGTGGGAAAAACACATTTGTCATCTCTGTAAAGTGTTATTTATGTCTTAGTCATCTTTTTTGCAGAATAGTCATTTGATAAAGAGGTCCTTGTTGGGAGTTCACTGCTCTGCTGTGAACCAGGGGTATATCTGTTTGTTTTTAGGTCACTTTGATCACTGTCACTTTTGAAATTGGACATCTTGCTTTATCAAATAATGACCCATGCTTATCATGGTTGCTATTTTTGGCAATTTCTACCCATGTTTGTCCCCTTTGGCCACTTGAAGATGTTTCTGACTGTTTTTCAGAGAAAAATACCTTTGAACTGACATTTCTTGCCTCTTCTTGCTGATACTCTTCGTCATCTTTCTTCCTTTGGTGTAGTGGAGTATTCAATCTTCATGTCTGTCCTCCTTGATATTTTTTTAAAAACCTTTGATTTTGCCTTTTTTTGAGGTGGAGTTAGTGCTTGTCTGCCAAACCCTATAAGGTAGTTTGAAAACCCTTGAAACCATTTGTTGTGATGAAGGAGGTTTCTTTGTCACTATTTTGACCATCTTTGTCATATCTTCCCAAGCTTCTAAGTTTTTAGGGATACTTTAGAAAAGAAAACAGTTTTATCTTCTAAGTTCTCAAAGAGACACTTATGAAACTCACTATTTATATCTAAAAAGCCTTCAATGATCATTTGAAGGGGTTTAGGGGTTTTTTGCCTTTGTAACCTTAGCATTTCTCTATTGCTTGGTCAAAACAGTCATGAATCTTGATTCCCATCAAAGACATACCTTGCTGCTTTCTTATTGGTTGTGAGTGGTTTTCTTGTGATGATGCCTGTCATTACTTTACCTCTTTCTAGGTTGATATCCCTTTGACTCTTTTGCAGAAAGATAAGTAAGGGACAGTTGTCTCCCTACAAAACTTGTGCTTCAGACTAAATACCTTTTGAATGGTCTCCTTTGTGAACTTAAGCCTGTTGTATCTTACCACCTGCTCTGGATGCCTTTATAAGTTTTTTAGGCCTTCTTCTTTGGCTCTGTTTCTGCTGTTGACCATTTACAAAACATTCCTGCAGAAATGGTTGGACATGGTAAATTTCTCTTTTGCAGGCTTACTGCTTGATCAAGAGGATATCTTTGGAGGTCTTTGATATTCTTTGGACAATGATAGGCTTCATTCTTGTGTTATATTGACTTCACCTTTGAGTATCTGTGGAAACAGTGAATTTAGAACCATGACAGTGCATAACCTAGGTGACCCTATTTGACTTCTTGTAATGTCCTTGGAATAGGTTTTTTGACTGAAAAATTGAATCAGGTTTTGGATGAGGAGACAGGGTTTTTGACACTCTATTATGCACTACCATCCTAGACAACTAGAAAACCTTGTTTTTCTTCAAAGGGGCTTTAGAAAGAGAATTTTGAAACCACCATTTCTTGAGGCACTTGCTGAGTAGGGGGGAAAGTTCGATTTACTTGGAAAAACAAGGTGTGAAAATAGAGGGCTTAGGCAAACAGAGACAGAGTGTTATAGGTAGAGGTGGAAAACATAGTGAGATCGAGGGACATTAGTTCAGGATTTGGTCTTATCTGGGTGATAGATTGGCCATGCTTTGGCAGAGAAGTGGGATAGTGAAAATTTTCTCTTTGAGGAGATTTCTAGAACTCACATGATTCTTGAATTCTATTTCTAGAAATCCACGACAAATCATTTAGACATCTAAACAGGTAGAAATTACTGATGAGTAACATGACATTTAAAATAAATAATGTAGAAATTGCAAGAATTTCTATTGCTAATGAAATCCAACTGAAATAAAGAGACACAAACTTCTTCTACTATTTTGCTTAAATGAAAACACACAATAAAAACACATGCAATAACATGCAACCATCAAAACAAAAGGAGCACAATGATTTTATAGGGGAACCCAACTGGGAAAAACCGCTATGTTGTTTTTCATTAATTCAAATGAGAATATGGATCAATTGCAATTTCTTGCTTCACTCCTAAAGCACACCCTACACTGCAGTTCTGATATCTTGTTCAATGGCATGCTCTCATCAAAAATTAGCCAAAATAGGTCATAGCTTTCCTCCTATTTCCATGCTCAATCCTTGAGGAAATTAGCCCCTAAAAAATAGGAGAATTCCCTAGTATTTCCTTGAGAAAATCCTAAAGGAATTGACCGTTTTCTTATTGCAATAACATCGTAGAGAGTATTTTTAGTAATATGATTAGTTAACTAAGATATATGTGAGTTAACAACTATTATAACTACTCAACTGAATTCCTATTGGCTCCACTAAAAACTAGAGCACAATTCACTAAGTTTAACTACACTACACTGTTAGCAATCAACTTATGCAAACTCTACTTCTAGCCTATAACTTAAATTTACTTATTTAACTAGAAACAAAGTCAAGTCACTTCAACTAACTTTAATCCAAGCCATCCTAGTAATGTAGAAAATAGAATTTCTTTTGCTACAATTTCAACAATTAATGACTAATTAAAAAATTTAATGTGCATAGTAAATAATATTTACATTTTATCTAAATTATTTTAATGTTGAATCTATTTATACATTCAAAAATATAATTTATAAAATTAAAAAACACATTAAAAAAATTCACTTTAAATTGTGCTGGCTACCAAAGTAATTGAGAAACTTCGATGGAGATAGCCCATAAATGCGTCAATGGCCCCCGACGGTTTGAAGTTGCGACATTGTTTTTTCAAAAATACCCAGTGGCCACTTGCCGACGAAGTTGGAAAATGTAATATTTATATTGAAAAATGGAGAGAGAGATTCAGACTCGTGAGGTGCTAATTGCCACCAGTTCCATAAACCTGGACAGGAAAGCACACAGAAATCGAGTAATGGTGAGCGATTAAGAAAGGAAATATACCCATTTTCAAACGAATCTGATTACTAAATTATGGAAGTACTCGAATTAATTAATTTATTCGTTTTTTTAAAATGAAATGAAATTTTAAAGTTTACACGATTAAAAATAGTTTATACAATTATGAGTTTTTGTTTTTGGTTTTTTATATTTCAGTTTTTTTTTTATTTAAATTGATGATGTGTTAGTCTAATCTTTGAAATGCCAAGAAACTGATGTTAACATATTCCTATAATTTTCTTTAATATTTTTGAATACATCACATTCCAAAATGAAATGTTTTTCCCATTTTACTATCCAAATATTCAAAATATACATAATAATTTCCACAGTCTCAAATATTCAAAATGTACACACTAATTTTTCCCAAATTTCTTTAGACCTTTTCCACTATCATAATTCACAGTAAAATTAATACCAATTAGTTCTGAATGCGAAATTAAAACTAGTTGAATGCGAAAGTTGATGCGAATGGGTTGGGATGAACACGTTATATGGATTAGGATTTGCTCATCTGATCAAGGATTTAATAAGTTATATTGAAAAAGAAGAGTCAATTCTATTTAATATATGAAATGAATATTTTTACGTGGAATTGCACGTCTCTCGTTGGAAGAAGCATTTAGTAAGTGTACGTTGATTGTGTGTTCACGCATTTCTGATGTTCAGAGGTTTCGCTTTTTAAAATGGTTTTATCATGACCCAGGAATCTCTTTCCTCTTTTCTTCCCTGCTGCCTGGCAAACCCTAGGTGCTCATCCACCGAAATGCATGGGAAAGCTAAAAGTCAACAAACAGTGGATAATTCAACAGAATAAACAACATTAACATTTAATTGACAGTAACGAATAATTCCAAGAACACGAATATTTTAAAATATCATAGAGTTACACGAATATTTTAAATTATCATAGGGTCACACGAATATTTTTATTTTTTATTTTTTTGGTTGTGTAAATCATGGTATTGCTGCATTTTTTTTCCCAATTCCTATGAATTTATATTAAGGTTTATTTACCTCCTCAAATAGGGATCAGAATAAGGTATTTAAATTTATATGGATGTTAAAATAGAATTT
The DNA here is from genome assembly GCA_034641835.2 of Pinus albicaulis. Classification (NCBI taxonomy): domain Eukaryota; kingdom Viridiplantae; phylum Streptophyta; class Pinopsida; order Pinales; family Pinaceae; genus Pinus; species Pinus albicaulis. Next base: position 617,694,505 of record CM076574.1, on the reverse strand, counting down.
TAGAATTTTTACTCTTAAAAATTATGGATGGCTTTCATTATTGAGAATATATTTTTATTATATATATAATTTAATATATGCAATTAAAGTTTTTACGTGTTATAAATTATTAGTCTTATAAATGTTATATAAATATTACATTTTTAGTTTAGCAAATTTTCAATCATAAATAAATATTTTGATAGTTATCAATATTTATTGCTTATTTAATTTATATAATTATACTAAGAAACAATTCAATTTTTTTTATTAATAGTAATAAAATTACAAAGTCAACATTTAACTATGCCTCAAAAAGTTTGATACACAAAAGGTTTGATACAAAATATTTGAGCACATATTTACATCTACTTATATTAAATTTTATTTATTTTATCCAATAGAGATTATAATAAGGTATTTATTTAGACTTATTTTAGGGGAGATTTTGTAACATTTTTTTTTATGAAAGATAAGAAAATTTTATTAATAGTAACAAAATTGAAAATTCAATGAAATAAGGAGTAGCATTCCAATATGCCTTAAAATATGAGGAACTTTTATTGATAGTAACAAAATAAGAAAGTCTATAAAGAGTAGCATTTCAGTCTGTCTCAAAAGGTTTGAAGTAATGTCCCCTAGTAACTTTGTAAATATTGAATTATTGCAGTTGAAAAAAAAAGACATCTTGTTAGTTATGAGTAGAGATGGCTAGAGTATAGGTAAAATATACATGAATATATCTTCGATTTTATTTTTGATCTAATTGATGTTGTGTGGACATGATGGGAAGAAATTCTAGAGGAAGTTCACACCTAGGTGGTTATTTAGTTATGGGTGCGGTAGTTACCTACCCAAGCTCCTCAATGGAAAATAAAAATTTCCAAAAAAAGGGCCAAAAGGGTATTGTGAACCAGAGGTTGGAGGAAAAGGAAAAGAGAACAAAAATTGGAAACATATAAGACTCTACATCTGGTTCATCAGTGGAGTCTGGTTAGAGCTTAGAAGATTAGAAACTTAATTGTGGCTAAGTCTAGTTATGATTAGATACTCTAGGTAACCACTTGGTGTGTGAAGAAAGCTCGGGGGGAGATGTAGTTGTGGGAACTGACCTCAAGGTTGGGTGGAGCATTGCTTTCCAGGTGGTTTGTGAGTGGTCTACTTGTGAAAAATCATAACTCATATAAGTACAATACACATGCCTAAAGAAAATATTTTAATCTCTGGTATATACCTGTAGAATAGAAAATTATAAAGGAATAATTTGTGTAGAAAGATTGATACTGGTTGTAGTATTGAAAAATAATTAGCCACCAAATGATGAGCATGCATCATTTGTTACTGACTTAGTGGGTTCTTATTTTAAAGAATGAATGCAACCTTCACCATAGTTAAATGAACGTGAATAGTACAGATGACTATAAATGTTAACAAACTAAAAGGTTTTTCCAAGAGGCAGGGTTAATTTCGTAACAGGCTACTAGAGAGCAACAGTAGACAGACAATCCCTAATCCTTGAGGGCATAACCTGAAGTTAACTAAATGGTGGGCTAGTGACACACTATGTAAGACCCATATGAAAAGAGAGTAGCAAAAAAATATCTTAGTAACCGAAGGTGGTCTGTTAGCCTCTCGGGGCAAAAAATAAAATTGAAATTTAATTACTGTAATCTTAAACCCTCATTGTCAATTTTGAAGAAAATCTATAATGAATAATAAAAAATAGTATTCACACAATGGCTTGTAGGAGTCATTTTTCTGAACTCGAAATAAAAAACAAAGTGTAATGATTTAGAAAGGAAAATTACAATTAAGTAAAATAAAGATACATGAGTATACATAACAATAAATTGAACAATATTAATTTTTGTACATGGAGCACTAATCACGCCATGTTATCGAAATAGACATTAACTAGAATTTATTGTACAGACATTTAGAAAACTTTATAGAGTACCCAAATAGCAGAATAATGAACTTTCATACTTAACAATGAGGAAAAGCATAATTTTTTATATAAGTTCTCAAATAGTTACAGAAAATAGCACAAAAATCATTATGTCCCTTCCACTGGAGAGTTTCGAAAAATAAATAACAACATATATGCACAAGCCACTAAAGTCTCACACTCCAGGACATTAAAATCACATATTGACAACTTAGAGAAAATCATAACGTTGAAGGGTACCCGACAAATAGAACAGAAAAAATCCCTTAACCCATGAACAAGGGTTTTCCCCTCTTTATCATGAAAAGACCTGAGATAACTGAGTAAGGGTTTGGAACTTGTACAATAGTAGAGATCGTGTTACAATTTGGCACTTGAACCAACCAAAAGGGTTAATGTTAGTCAAGAAGGGAGAGAGACAAAGAAATTTACCTATTCAAGGAACAAAAAATTCATATATTAGAGAAGGTAAAAGAAATCGATCAAAACAATCATTGTAACCCTAAGAAGGGTGAGGAGGATGAAGAGTTCCTGTAGTCAAGGAAAAACTTTTTCTGGTCACAACATCTAGAACAATAATGCGATGAGAAAAATACTTAGGCATTTGCAACTTGAAGTGGAACAAACGGGAGAAGATTCTCATCCACCTGTCAGAAGGGAGGAAAAATCAGGGCCAAAATATATGTATGAGCATCAGAATCACAATAAAATGTAAGTTACTCTAACCCGAAACTGCTACTTGGAAAATCTTGGTCATATACGAACAAGTGTTCTCCAGGTGGATGTGCTGGGGTAGCCAAATTTGAACTCGAACCATGAAGAAACCCTACTGGACTTGCAGAGTAAAAACCCTATCATCATACAAGAAAATGAGCTATTATGATGTGGGTTGGGGAAGGAAATTGTTGCCTCTAAACCCTACGATAGGTATCCACCGTCGATGTCAAGCAGAGAAAGGAGAACCATTGATTGAATTTAGAATCCTGAGGCAAGGAAACCAAGTGGATGGTCGATTGGGTGGGTCGATAAGGTTCATATGAAATCTTAAGATTAATGTAGGTTTCAATAAAATCGAATTCGCTACTTCAGGGTAAATCACTTATGTTTGGCATATAAATGAATTTGGAACAAACACCTCATGGGTCACCATAGAAAAACTTAATAAAAGAAAATTAAAACAATCAAACTATGTGTTTACATATCCATATTTTTTCAAAGTGGCTCATGAAAAAAAAAATTGTGGACTTACTTATATGTTTCATGTAAGATTTTTTCCTTGATTGTGTAGGAAGGCATATGAAAAGAGGTATCAAAGCCAAGATTCCAACATTGTGGCCTTTTTGGAAAAGATAATAAAAAAATTTATTTGTGTTAACAGACATGGGAAGAGGGACACACTGAGAAGAGTTCGACATGCCCAATTAGTGGGGCCAAACAGTATAAGGAAAAGACTCTCTAGCGGATTTTTTTGATGAACCACTTATAAAAATACCCCATACATCCATTTCTAGCAGAGGCTTCTAGAGGAAGTTGGCAGGTGGTGGTTTTTGCGTATGTCTTTCATCCGGTGCGCTTATCATCATAAACCACACCAGTGCGTTCAACAAGAGAAAGCACAGGTGCATGCAAAACATTGGTACACCAGACACCGTGCGCTCCATACACACCCACTTGGTGCATCTTATTACTGTAACACACAGGTTCTTTACAACTCTTTCGCACCGGTGCGTCATAAAACACTGCGCCAAAACATAAACTATCAGTCTTACAAAACCACACCGGTGCGCCTATAAAACCCTACACACCAGAACAGGGTTAGATAAAACCTCACATGAACCAGGTATGTCATTGAAATATATTTTCTAAGAAGGAAAATTAATTCTGTAAAGTGGAGTATTGGAGCAGTGGAGGGTTTGAATCGCAGGCAAGAATTTTTCTAAGGAGATGATGGTTTGAAAAGACGAGAGTTCGAATTTTGGCCGAGAATTTTATAGGAGAGAAAATAACTGATTCAAATAGAAAGACGGAAAAAGACAATGGGGATGACAGGGTTAGGCTTAGGTCCCATGAGAAGGGGGGCAGTTTGAGGGATGGATTCGCTGATAGGTTTAGGAGGCCCTCTGATTCCCATGATCATCATAAATATTACGAAGAGATAGATGATGTCGAGAAGTATTTTAACAAGGAAGATAACAGATCGAGAGAGGGACATGGGGAGCATATGAATTTTTCAAATGATGAAAAGGTGAAGGATAGAATGAGCCATGGAAATGGCAGAAGCAGCAGAAGGGATGAAGATGATGACAGGCATAGAAAGGAGAAAGATGACAAGAGGATTAAATATGATTCTTACAGGGATGAAAACAGCTACATAGCTCGACAGAGTACAAAAAAATAAAATATTTATGAAAAATATAAGAAGGGTGGTCGAGAAATCTCAGTTGAGACTGGCGATAGGGTTAAGAGGTCTGGTCACGAGGGTAATTATTTTCTTGGTCATGGAAGAGAGCATTCGGTTGAAGTCGGCGATAGGGTTAAGAGGTCCCATGATGGAGAAAGGGAGAGCAGAGTTGATGGCAAAGAAACACATGTCGACGCTGTAGCGACTAGCAAGTTGAAACGATCATTCAAAAGCAAGGAGTCCTATTCGCTAAGGGATATCAGAGAGAGATTAGTTGAGTCTCTTGATTGGGCTAAGAGATCACATGAAGGTAACAATTCTCATTCTTACAAGGATGGCAGAGAAAGATTGGATAGTAGAGAAAGATCAATCGAGGCAGTCGATAAAGCCAAGAGGCACCATGAAGGGAAGGATTCTCATTCCCTTAAGGACAATAGAGAAATATCAACTGACGTTGTCGATTGGGCTAGTATGTCCCATGAAGGGAAAGATTCTCATTTCTATAAGATAGTAATGAAAGGTCAATTGAGGCTGTTAATAGGGGTAGTATTTCTCATGAGACAAAGGATATGAATCCTTATGATGAATAAAAGGATGGCAGGTCTCGCAAGCGATGAGAGCGAGAGCATGACAGTGAGGGAAGGAAAGATAAGGGTGACAAACAAAAGAATTTTACAGACGATGATACCGAAGATGATAGGAAGCACAAAGGAGAAAAGAGGAAATTGGATGCCAAGATGGAGGAGGAACTTACAAATGAGCAAGAAGATCATGGATCAGTAAGAAAATCATGGGGCACATTTTCTTGCTGCAGGTTATGGAAAGGTTCAAGTTTCTTTTTCTGAAAGAAGAAAAGGTGTATTTTTGAAAAGAAATGGCCGAAATATTTTCACAGCAAAATGTACATTTCCAACATGTCTAATTTTGGTGTACACACCTAAAAGTAATTTCGGTGCCTTAACCATGAATCGGTGCTAATGTACAGATAACTGCACTGATGCATCTTTTTTATTGTCCACCAGTGTCATGTTATCAATGGACACACCGGTGCGGTGCTATTAAGTGACGCACCGGTGTTGAAAAACCGCAAATAAAAAAATCGCAACCCTATTTTCTTTAAGTGCAAAAAAAACGGTAAATTGAAATATGGGTGGCAAAATATTTTCGAAAATCTAATTTCATAAAAATATTCTTTAAATACTAGACACTTTTCATTATTTCACTATCTTTGCAAAAAATTTCAGCCAGAGATTCGCAGGAGACATACTTGGAGCAAGACCACGAGAGCACTGTGGAGCAACGAAACGCGTTTGAACAGAAGTATTCAAACAATCAAAATCCAAACCTCTAGTGGTTCAAACCCTGTAACATAGAATTTCAAACGATCTCGTGATTAAATTTGATTTTTTTAAAATTTTTCTACAGTTTTTTACGAAGTAAGAAAAAAATTTCAATTTGTTTTTCATTTTTAGAAAAAAATAAAAAATAAAAAATACATTTTTACCCTAAACCCTTCATTTTTTTTGTTTCTACCCTTTCTTCTCCCTATTTGTGTGATTTCAGAATTAGGGCTTTTCATTTTAGATTGACATCCAACCCATGGAATGAAATGCATAGTCGGATCGCAATCCATGTTGGCCCTTGCGTGAAATTTTGAAAAAAAGGGATTTTTTTTTTTTAAAAAATTTAAATTTTTATCGGTGCACCCTGTGAAACCTAAAGCAGCGGTGCGCTGTGTTATCCTAGCGCATCGCGCATACTGTGTAATAAAAAATTTTAAAATATATTTTTTTTAATCAATGCGCCATATCTAAAATAGGGCACTGATGCAGTAGGTTACGAGGGGCAGACCGATAACGTGCTATTTCATTATGGCGCACCACGAACGTGTTGTTTTGCAAAAAAATGTTCTATTGTGTTAATCGATGCACCATGTAACATATAATGCACCGCAACGGGTCTCCGAGTTTATAAAGAGCACCATATGGTGGTTCTTTGTTTTCGCAGGGCGTTTATGCTACAAAAACTAACACTGGATGATTTTTATTATTTTCTATGTTAATTAGTGCGGTGGTTAACATGTAACACACCGGTGTTCCTTGTTGACATAGAGCACCATATGGTCTATTATATTGTTTGTGCGGTGCGTTTATAAGACACTCACACACCGACGTCGATGCGTACAACATGAAAGGCACACCGGTTTCTTGAGATTTCTTTTTTACCTGAAAAATTTACAATTTATTTATAAATATATTAATGAATTATATGGTATAGGTTTGAGATTGATAAATAAATGACTGACAAGAGATCAAGTAACAAAAATACTGATAACACATCAAGAAAAGAAAAAAAAAGCAAGTTCTTTGTAAATTTTTTACAAAAAATATTAATTTTGAACTATATGTAAGTTTAAATAATATGTATTGTTGACTGTATATCATGCAGAGCCACAAAATGACGAAGCTCGATAAGATTATTTCTGATCTAGGAATAGAAGAGCGTAAAATCTTGATGGAAAAATTGCAAAAGGATGAATCAGGTGAATGAAAAAATACTATCGATCCAATATGAGTTTCTTTTTTTAATTTTCATTAATAATATACTTAAAATTATTAGATAATATGTGTCAAACAGTCTATTAATTCACATATTTTTATTGTTCTACAGGGACCAACAACTAAGAAAAGGAATTTTTTTCTAAGAAAAGAAAAAAATAGAACATGAAAATGAAAATGAATTGCTCCTTAGCTTATCTTGAGTGGTGTTGGAGGTTAACGAAAGGGATAAAAGCTTTTACAAAAGTTTGAGGAAAATAGTGGAATGAATGTATAGACATTCTTTCCACTCACAATACAAAAATCTATCCAATGATTCCAAGAACCAAATTTTGTGTAAACTACAGGAAGAGTTTGCAGAGAATTGGTCAATGAGAGATGTCAGACTTTTAATAGAAAAAACGTACAACAACAAAAAAGGAGGAATGAAAAAGTAATATTCCTTTAAATTTTTGGAATTATTTATAAATATCACTTTGGTTATATTTACTTTTCATATATCAATATAAAAATTAAATAGTTTATTGTCATGTTACATTTTCTGGAAGATTATGAAAATCTAAAAAGATGAACGAGCTGATATCAGAAATATGCCAGTAGGAATGTCAAAAAAGGTTTACAAGGAGATGGTCAAAGAAATGGAAAAAATTGATTAGCAGGGGGAGCCATCTCAACAACAACATGCTTCAAATGTAATATATAATCATTGAATTTTTCAATCATTAGGTACAATAAATAAACAATTTAGCATTAAATATTAATTTTCAAGTATTTTCTTGCAGAAAAGAAAAGAAAATGGAACCCATTCAGCACATAAAAGAGGACGACAAGGAAGAAAAGGGTTGATATCTAAGTTTATGATAATTGTTACTTCCTTATAACAACTTAACTAGATTTCAGTTTTTTTATTTTTTAAGTTTTTTTACAAAAATCATCATTGAATGTCTTCAATAACATACAAAGAAGAACCATCAGACGAATTGATTGAAATTGGGTTAAATATGTGTTGTGAGTATATTTTGGCATATCAGAAATTAATTGTGCAATTTGTAAGAATATATCGATCTTGTTTTACTTAGCTCCATCTATAATTAATTAAAAATAAATAAAAAATTATATTAAATATATGATTTGTTATGGGGTATAAAACTTGCAAGAAACAAAGTATGGAACTACACCAATAGATGGAATATTGAAATATGGCATGGTACATGGTTTTGAAAGAATGTGTATAGTTTATGAGTCAATTTTTGCTATGGTACGTCATTTTTATTTTCAATTTACATTGATGTGTATTATTTAATATTGCATTTTTTATTATTCTCACTTATGTATATACACTCATTACAGTCTATTTTTATGTTTGTAGATGGAAGGTGAAGAAGAATAAAACAATCAACACCGTGAACAAACCATTCATGAAAATAACCCAAGTCATGGAAATACCTCTAGCAGTGACAGTAGTTCAAGCGAAGAATGGTGATCACTATGTTTGGATATCAAAGCAAGGCATTGCATTTTTTGAAATATTTTTCTGTGAAATCAGACATTTTGTTTTATGTAATGGACATAGTGTCCCAATTGAAAGACAAAGGGATACCAATAACTGTCCCATTTTGTATGACAATGATTGTCTTATTCGTATATATATATATATATATATATATATATATATATATATGTATATATATATATATATATATATATATATATATGTATATATATATATACATATATATATATATATGTTTTAATTTATTCTATTGCATTCTCCATTATCATTCTCAAATGCACTAATAAAAATTTAATTCATATGAATATTCTTATAAGATATATATGTGTCGACTTTTGATGAATAATGAATTTTAAAAAATCACAATAATTATGGTATGATATCACAAATTAATCCAAACATCACATTCAAATGCATTAATAAAATTTTAATTAATATGAATATTTTTATAAGATGTGTCGAATTTCGATGAATAATTAATTTATAAAAAGCACAATAATTTCACTGTCACGGGTCGATGTTTCTAAAAAATACAAAATGAACACTGGTGCGTGTCAGTTACTGTACACTAGTGTGTTTTTATGCTGAAGCGCATTGGTGCGTTTCTATGACCTATGGGCACTGCACAAATACCAAAACCAATTAAAAATCTCGGTGCTTTTGTGCAATACTACGCACCGGTGCTTTTATGTGAGACTACACACCGGTGCATTTCTACGAAATGCACCAGTGCGTTGAAACCTTAGTAGCGCACCGATGAAAAAAACATCTGTAATAACCTCTAGTTGCCCAGTTTTTTTAGTTGTGTTGAATTTCCGTTAAAAGCTGTGCCAAAACCTCCATAACCATAAATAGATGTTGTAGAAAATGTTTTTTTGACAATTTTGGCCAATTTTATAACACTAAAAACGTCCTTTATAACCTCCACTAGAGGGTCTTTTCCTTGTAATTAAGGGTTGAAGTTGGCCCTATACTAGTAACAAGAACTAATATGGAAATGTGGGTCCAACTGGGAGAGGAATTTTGGAACACCAATGTTGCACTGTTCAAGACAGTTCAATAGTTAAAAAGTGAGATGGTGTGATTGAGAGTTGATAATGCAATATTTATTCAGGAACAGGAGTGAATCATTAAAAAAAATCACAGGTATCCTAATCCAAGCCCCAACCATGGAAATAGAGCTGGGACTCAGAGACCGAAAGAGGATAATCCAAAATTAGAAGGAGACCAAGAAAATAATGAGGAGTCTAATAATGTTTCAAAACATAAATGATCCAAAAGAACATAAATTGAGTTTCAAGGGGAATTAAAAAAAAAATAAAACTCCAATGTTTAATGGAGAGGAAGAAGAATTTGTTGAGGTTTGGCTCATTAGCCTGAACAAGTATTTCCAAATCTATGAGTATGATTATAATTTGAAGGCCTGGTTGGAAATTTATCAATTACAAGGCAGAGCCACCTTATGGTGGGAAGAAGTGAAAAAAGTACGAAAAATTGATGAACAAGAAGTCACTTGGGAAGAATTCCATAAAAATTTTAAATAAAAATACCTAACTTAACGATTTCATGATGAGAAGGTTAAAGAGTTTCATGATTTGAGACTGAAGAAAATTACTATCGTTGAGTTCATAATGAAATTTACCTCATTATTGAGGTATGTTCCTTATTTACACGAGAAAAACGTGAAACTTCAATGGTTCATTAGTAGTTTACCTGTGTTTATAAAGGAACGAATGGATTTTGATAATCCCAAAACCATTGATGAAGATACTAGAAAAGATCGAATATAATTTCAGCACATTCCTTAATCATAAAAGTGCATTGTGTGTATGAGATCTTATTTAGTGAAGTAGAAACAATTTTGAAAGAGGATATTAAAGAGGTTGCTAAGAAAGACCCGGAATACTGGTTCTTGTGGCAGTAACCCAAGGACCCAAACAACAATGAAAGTTGACTTGGATATGTAGTAAATATAAAAAATATGATGATTTATTGAAGCTAAATATATGTACCTAATCCAATCAACATTAAAAAAAAAAAATTAAATGACTACCATAGAAGCTTGTATGCCTTGATAATCACTGCCTTGATAAAAGAGTACTTTTGGTCATGTATGAAAAGAGAGGTGGTTGAATATCCAGTTAAGTGTAGTGAATATCAGGAGGTGAAGACGAAACACCAACATCTAGCTGGATTACTTCATTCATTGCCCATTCCCAGGTGGAAATGGGAAACTATCACACTTCATTTCATCACCGATCCACCCAAGACCAAGAAACAAAATGATTCAATAATGGTAGTTGTGCATAAATTGAGTAAACCAACACACTTTTTTCAAGTGCAATCTCCTTATAAAGAAATTTAGATTGCTAATATATTCATGAAATAATTTTTCTGATTGCATGGATTACCCAAGGTAGTGATTTCATATAGAGATGTCAAGTTTACATCCACCTTTTGGAAGACTTTGTTCAAAGGATTAGGAATAAAAATACATTTTAGCACTGCATACCACCCTCAAACGGACGGGAAGACTGAACAAGTAAACCAAGTACTTGAATACATTTTGAGAATGTATGTTTTGCAACAACCAACTAAGTGGGAGGATTATATTCACTTATTGGAATTTTCTAATCATAACAGCTACAATACTTCCTTAAAAATGAGTCCATTCAAGGTATTGTATGGACGGAGGTGTATAACACCTGTTAATTGGAGCGGTTATGAAGATAAGTTGATGTTAGGATTTGACATGTTACAAGAAATGGAAGAAGCAGAAATAAAAGTGAGATTGAATTTGAAGGTAGCCAAAGATCGATAGAAAATATATGCAAATAAAAAAATAAGCTATCTAGAATTTTAGGTGGGAGACCACGCATATGTAAGGGTGAAACCTAAGAAAAGTACTTTGTGCATGGGAAGTTGTGCCAAACTAGATCCCCGATTTTGTGGCCCCTTTCAAATATTGGCTCAAATTGGATCTGTGGCATGTCAATTAGCCTTGCTTAGCCACATACATGTTCATAACATATTTCATGTCTCAGTGCTAAAAAATGCATTCATGATCCTAGCCATATCATTAATTGGCAGGAAATACAAGAAATTTATTTATGAAATGTGTGTGTGTGTGTGTGTGTGTGTGTGTGTGTGTGTATGTGTGTGTTGGTAAGTAAAGACTTATCTTGGTTTAATGGTTGTGGATGTAGGTTGAACCAGACAGAGAATTTATGGTCGAACCCCTACACAACCTAGATTAGAGAGAAGTAACATTGTGGAAATGAGTTATCACCCAGGTTAAGGTGCAGTGGAGGCACTTTAGCCTAGAAGAGGCTACGTGGGAAGACTAGCAACTCATAAAATAAGTGTATCCCAGACTATTTGAGTTTAAACATCGATACAGTGTTTCGCTCAAGGGGGTAAGATGCAATGCCCCCTGGTAACCTTGTAAATATTGAATTACTGTAGTTCAAAAAAAAAAATGCATCTTGTTAGTTATGGGCTAATAAGGATAGACTATAGATCAAATATACATGAATATATGTTTTATTTTATTTTTCATCTAATTGACATTGTGTGGAACATGTTGGGAAGCAAGGATAGAGGAAGCTCACACCCAGGTGATTATTCAGTTATGAGTGGGGTATTTACCTACCCAATCTCCTCAATGGAAAATAAAAACTTCCAAAAAAAGGGCCAAAAGGATATTGCGAACCTGAGGCTAGAGGAGAAGGAAAAGAGAACAAAAGTGGGAAACATATAAGACTCTAGAGTTGGCTGGCCAGTGGAGTCTAGTTGGAGCTTGTAATCTTAGAAAATTAATTTTGGTTGAATCTAGTTATGATCAGATAGCCTGGGTAACCACTTGGTGTGTGAAGCAAGCTTGGGGGGAGGTGCAGTTGCGGTAACTGACCTCAAGGTTGGGTGGAGCACTGCTTTCCAGATAGTTTGTGGTCTACTTGTGGAAGATAAGAACTCATATAAGTGCAATACACATTTCTAAAGTCAATATTTGAATCTGTGGTATAAACCTATATAATAAAATATTATGAAGGAATTATTTGTGTAGAAAGATTGATAATGTTTGTAGCATTGAAAAACAATTAGCTACCAAATAACGAGCAGTAATTATGTGTTAATGGCCTAGTGGGATCTTATTTTAAAGCATGAATGTAACCTTTACCCCAGTTAAATGAACGTGAATAGTACAAATGACTGTAAATGTTTACAAACTGAAAGGTTTTTGCAAGAGGTAGGGTTAGTTTGCTAGTGAGTTGCTAGAGAGAAACAACAAACAGACAATACCTGACTCTCGAGGGTATAACCCAGAGTTAAATAAAAGGTGGGTTACTGACACATTAGGTGAGACTTGTATGAAAAGAGAGTAGCAAAAAAATCTCTTAAGAACCGAAAACGGTCAGTTAGCCTCTCGGGGTAGAAAAGAAAATTGAAATTTAATTATTGTAATCTTAAACCGTCCTTGTCAATTTTGAAGAAAATTTGTAATGAACCATAAAAACACAGTATTCACACAATGGGTCGTAGAAGTCATTTTTATTAACTCGAAAGAAACAAATAAGTGCAATGATTTAGAAAGGAAAATTATAATTAAGTAAAATAAATATGCATGAGTATACATAACAATAAACTGAACCATGATAATCTTTGTACATGGAACACTAACGAAGCCATTTTATTGGAACAAACATTAAGCATAATTTCTTATACATGCATTTAGAAAATTTTATAGAGTACCTACACTATTGCAAGTTGTACACAGAGAATTTGCATTGACCAACACATGTTTCCTTTACAGTAAGTGTGATGGCTCTTGAATTTAAAAATAAATAAAATCGAAACTTCTCTTTCCAGAAGCTTCCCGAGTGGTTTTAACTATTTACGATTAGATAAAGATGTCAAACTCCTATAATTTAGGTCTTATATCTTATCCCTAGAACGTATCCTCCCTCATATGTGGATCTAATTCCTATAATGGTAAATCCCAAACCACCTCTCTTACCCTGTAAATTCATTCCCTCTAGTACAATCTAGGTTGAATTTTGGAGGCTCTTAGTTATGCCCTCATGTTGTTACTTTGTGCTTGGGGACCCATTATCCATCCATCCACTTGAGTTGTGATTGAGGGATTGATTTTTTGAAAAGGAAGGACAATATAGTTGGGAAACATCTACAAGTCAAGGTATCTAAAGGGTTGTAGCTTCTCCTAATTTCATTAATACAAAAATTGTTTTGTTTTCCTATAATTATGTCACATTAATGCATATGTATCACAATACCTTATTGAATAATTGTTTATAGATGCTTGTATATGACATATGTATGTTTTAGTTCTCTTTATTTTTTTATTTGTTTTGAAGCTTCCACTTATAGAATTTGGAGTTGGAGCTAGAACTTACAAGCAAGAAGAAGAGGAGAACTTGTGTTGGATTCCAAGTAGGTCCTTCCTCCATGTTCTAATTTCTCTAAGGAAAGCATAAGTCATTTTGTCTATGTTTTTTCTAGATAAAGCCACTATATATAGGGAGTTAAAATTTTTCCACATAATGGAATTATCTGCCAAATAACTTGGTGATTCGGTTGGAGATCGAACCCAGAATCTCTCGTTTCGTGGACCAGAGATCTATTATAATGTTCTTCCATGTGCCTTCGGGTATATAGTAAGGCACTCCACATATATCTAAGTATATCATAACACCCCCCTCATACGGTTACACATTAGACAACACTACTACGAACCACACTTCCATGTACCTCTGGGTATATTTTGGAAGTCCCCACTAGATTGCAATCCTGGATAGGTAAATGTGTCGAACGCCTTATCATGTGTTGTACACTAAACACAACATTCAAGGAGATTGTTTGCACATACTAGAAATGGTATATTATAATTCACAATGACTTGGTAAATATTTTTTCCTAGTTACCCCTTATTTTTTTATTTATGTCTTTATTTTTCTAAAATTAATTAATCCACCATGGAAGAACACCCTAAACACCCTCTTCATTCACATGTAATGAAAATATTTCCTCCTCTACCTCCAGAGGAAAAACCTGGGTGTTGTAAAAATAAGAAAATGTGAACTGCCAAACCAGGTAATTCTGAAGCTACCCCTTATGGAAGGACATCCGAAATTAATCAAATAGAATCATAACATCCCATTACTAGTGATCCCAAAGTTACCTCCTTTGAAATTGTTGAATTTGAAATAGTTGAAACTTCTCAACCTGAAGTTGTTGAGTCATTATAACCTAACTTCATTAAAACCAACCTTGTCAAGTCTAAATTCTTGCAACCTGATGTAATTCAAGTTACCAAACTTGTCACTTCAGAAACTTTACTTTCATTTCACACACAACCTTTGTCTTTGGGAACTGAAGAAGAACCCCTTCTGTGTGGATCACTTATCATAGAGGAGATTACTAAAGATGATTTTTCTATCCCTCAAACTCCTATTCGAATACCATTACAACATGAATTTCCTCCTCTCTACCAAGATTTCCCTATCTCTACCTCTATTACTAAAACTCAATGTTTTTTACATCAAACTGCTATTTTTAATTCATGTTTGAAATTTCCTCGGCAAAATCCTTTGAGAAGTGTAACAATGTTTGAGTCAACGACAGTTTCTCAACTGTTATCTGCCATCATGAGTGAATTGACCAAAGCTATAGCAACTTCTATGTTTTCCACTTCATCTCAAATTCACCTATATGGTGGTCCATTTATGCCACTTGGATACCACTCATTGTCTAGAACCTTTTCTAGTGCATCAACTAGTCCATGGAATTCTCAACCTTCCTCATCTAAGGTATTATTTGGTTTTAATTTATCAAGCATCCAATAACCTAATGCATCTGAAAATTCATTAGATCTCCAACATCGATTATTGCTTAGTGGTATATGGAATCCACAATAACCCACCCCATATTATATTGGGCATGCTTTTGTTGGGTGGCAGTGGCCTCCTTACACTCCATATCCTCCAATTGGGGGGAAACATATTGTTGGAACTTTCCCATCCCTTGATCTGATGTTATAGGTTGGTGATCCACCTATTATATTTCCTCTTCTGATGGGTTCTACATTTCTAGGAATGGATTCTACTCCTTGGAATCCTACCTTTCACATTCAACCTGGTTTGATCCTAACTCAAATCCTCACCTCTAAACCTATTGGATATGCCTTAGGTTTCTACTTGTCAGTTTTTCCAATCCATATGTCAACCTTCCCAAGTTACATGCCAAGACAGTCAACCTGTTTAGGTTATATCCCAAATAAAAACTAGTGAAATGATACCAGGGATATCTCAAATTCCATCTACCTAGCCTATTCAAGGTGTATTACAAAATCCATCTAACCCACTTGTTCAGACTATTCCACATATGCAAGTTAACCAACCTATTCAAAGCATTCCACAACTACTAACCAGTAAACCTAGTAATGGAATGATGCAAATTCCATCTAGGCAACCATTCCAAGGTATCCCACAAATCCTTGTTGGCCAAAAAACATACAAAAAAATTCCTTATCAATACCAAAAGATTCAAAGCCAATATTTCCAATCCTACAAAGGTTTTCATGGAATTTGGAAAAAAAAATCGGTTACCCTGGTTATGAAAATCCTCTTTATCCTGGTGGAATGCAAGTGCTCATAGCTCAACAAATTCCATCATATCTAGGATACCCTTCACCACTGGTTAACCTTTATCCACAAGCTCAACCTCCTTAAATGGAATTTAATAGGAAATTATCGTTCATTGCGATGCTTGAGTTACCATATATGTGATTTGTCCTGCCTAATGAATGATTTGATTTTTTATTTCGGTAGTTGTAGGTTTTAACCCTATACAAAAAATTTTCTCGCGTAAAACGAATCTTAAAATAGAAAATAAACAAATAAATATACAAACACAAAACATAAACACAAAGATTTTCCCCTGGATCCCAAATCGGACGACTTTTTCAGTATATTCCTTTTAGTGTTACAACACATATATATACATGCCGAAGCATACATAAACCCCAATCCATTAACCCTGGATTAGAACATAACCGTAGTTCCCTTGACCGGATCTACAAAATACCAGGGGCCGAAAACCATCATGCCCCAAAACCATGTGCAAACCCATGCACAAAACCATGGGCGGGTCCACCCAACGGAAAATAAGGACCAATTTTTTTTTCGAGGCGTTACCCTGTGACCCCCCCGATTTTGCGCCCATCGCAATGTACAGGGGGGGCTATCACCCCCCCGCACGTGATTAGTCATGTAAATAATATAACAAAAACCCAACATTCTCCCACTTGTTGTTTTCTTTCTGCAGGGAGCCACATGAAAGCTGAGTCATTAGCCCAACTTTGCAACACCCATTGTTTCTCTACACCAAGAGAACTTCTAAGTGCTCATAGACTTTGTCAATGCATCTGCAACATTCTTCAAAGTGGCCACCTTTACCAGCAACACACTTTTAGCTTCAACCATATATCTCACAAAGTGATATTGAACATCAATGTGCTTTGTTCTCTTCAATGATGGTTGCATCAGCCAAGAAAATCGTACCCTGGCTATCACAGTCTATCCTTATAGCTTGCTGTACCAACCCCATACTTGAACACAATCTCTGCAACCAAACTGCTTCCTTGCTTGCATGAGTGGCTGCTATGTATTCTGCCTCTGTAGTTGAAAGAGCCACTACAAAATGTCTTTTACTCATCCAACTGATTGCGCCTCCAAATAGGCTAAACACATACCCACTTGTAGATCTTCTTTGGTCCAAATCTCCAGCCCAGTCTGCATCAACAAAACCACGAATGTCCAACATTCTTTCCAATCTTGGTCTTCCCTGGTAGCACAAGCCATAATCACTAGTGCCACGTAAATATCTGAAAACCCGCTTCACTGCTGTCCAATGCTCCTTCCCCGGGTTTGACATAAACCTGCTCAATACTCCCACTGCATGTGCAATGTCTGGTCTAGTACAGACCATTGCATACATCAGGCTACCCACTGCACTTGCATATGGAACACGGGACATATCCTCCTCTTCTTCTTATGTCTTGGGACACTGTTCAGCAGACAGCTTTGCACCTACAGGAATAGGAACACTCACCGGTTTACTATCTTGCATATTGAACCTCTGCAATATAGTATCGACATACTTCCTCTGGTTTAACCAGAGCTTCCTCTTTGCCCGATCTCTCTTAATTTCCATGCCCAAAATATAGTTTGCAGCACCAAGATCCTTCATGTCGAATTTGGAGAACAGTTGGGTCTTCAAATCTTGGATAATTTCTTTGTCATTTCCTATCAACAACATATCATCCACATACAAGACCAAATAAATAACACGGTCACCAATTAATTTAAAATAAACACAGTGATCCTCCTTGCTTCTGGTGAAGCCAAGTCCCCGTATGTAGGTATCAAATTTCTGATACCACATCCTTGGTGACTGTTTTAACCCATACAGAGACTTCTTCAACCTGCATACCAGTTCTTTCTTACCCTTCACCATAAAGCCTTCAGGTTGCTTCATGTAGATCTCCTCTTCTAGATCCCCGTGAAGAAATGATGTCTTCACATCCATCTGTTCTATCTCAAAATCAAATGCAGCAACAACAGATAAAAGTAATCTAATAGAAGTAACCTTGGCAACAAGAGAAAAAATATCACCAAAATCAATTCCCGGCACCTGGGAATAACCTTTCGCTACCAACCGAGCTTTGTATTTCTCCACCTTGCCTTATACATTCATCTTCTTCTTAAACACCCATTTTCTCCCAATGGGCTTCCTTCCAGCCGGCAACTCCACCAGATCCCATGCATCGTTTTTGTGCAAGGATGCCATTTCATCAACCATGGCCTCCTTCCAGAGTTTTCCATCCTCTGAATCTACTGCCTCCCTGACAGTTCTGGGTTCATCATCAGTTATAGTTAAGGAAAAACCTGAACATAAAGCAGATGGACTATACCTTTCTGGTTGCCTTCTTTCCCGAACTGATCTTCTCAAAGCTGGAGTTTGTGGCTCTTCATCTTCTGAGTCTTCTTCTGTTGTAGAGTCCGATTCATCCTCCTTTAGCTCAAACTCTATCTTCTCAGGTTCCTTTGGTAGGAATTCATGTTTAACAACATCTTTCACTTCTCTAAACACCACATCTCGGTTGTACACAAACTTCCTTGTTTCTGGGTTCCAAAGCTTGTAACCCTTTAAACCATCCTTATACCCAATAAAGATGCACCTTTCAGATTTATTATCCAACTTGGTCCTTTTCTCCTTTGGAACATGCACATATGCATCACATCCAAATACCCTTAGATGTGAAAGAGAGGGTTTCTTACCAGTCCATACCTCATGTGGAGTCTTATCCTCCAACGCTGATGAAGGTGATCTGTTAACCAAGTAACATGTAGTCTCCACTACCTCTACCCATAATTCTTGTCCTAACCCAGTACCACTAAGCATGCTTCTTGCCTTTTCCATCAAAATTCTATTCATTCTTTTCCGCAACTCCATTTGCGCAGGTGGCATGAGTAGCCTTTCGCCATGCTATACCACACTCTTTACGTAACTCTTCAAATTCCTTCTTGCAGAACTCCCCACCATTATCTATCCTCAGCACCTTTATCTTCTTCTCTGTTTGGTTTTCCACTAGAGCCTTAAATTCTTTAAATCTGTCAAAGACTTCAGATTTATTCCTCAAGAAATATATCCATGTATTCCTTGAGAAGTCATCTATGAATGAAACATAGTACACAGACTTACCCAGTGATGGAACCGACAGAGGTCCAAACACATCATTGTGCACAAGCTCTAATATCTTGTTCGCCCTCTTAGCACTAGAAGGAAAACTCACCCGATATTTCTTCTCATATACACAATGTTCACAGAAATAGAAATCCAGAGAGCTATTAGACATACCTTCTACCATACCATTTCCATGCAATATCCGAAGGCCCTTCTATCCAATATGTCCAAGCCTTTGATGCCATAGCATGGTCTTTTCTCCAGAGGTCGCTAGGCTTTCCACTCCACTTTCGGGAACCACAGAACTGTTGCACCCATCAATAACAGTGTTGCCCTCAGTTTGTGCCAGAATGAACCCAACTCCCCATTAATGCCTAATGTTCTAACCATCTTGCAGGCATCTTTCTCGAACACTATTTTTACACCTCCATCATCCATCTTGCTTACAGAAATCAGATTTCTGGCCAATGCAGGAATATGCAGAACACCAGGAAGTTTTCTAATCCTTCCACCTTGCAGCTTCAGCTTGACCTTTCCACGTCCGATGATTCTGGCCCTCCTATCATCCCCTAGGAAGACATCACCACCATCATATTTCTCATACTCGCAGAACCACTCCCTATGGGGAGTGAAGTGAAAGGATGCACCCGAGTCAATCAACCATGACTCATGATCTACATGTGTATTTGAAGAAGAAGCCAAATACACATCCACTCCTAATCTTATTTTGCCTTCATAGTATGAGCACGTGATCCTTCTTCAGAGCTTTAGATCTGCATTCCTTTTTGTAGTGCCCTTCCTTTCCGCATTTCCAGCACACCTTTACAAACTTTCCAGGAGATTTAGATCTCCCTCTTGATTTAGATCTCCCACTCGAAACCTTATTCTTGTTTCTGTTCTGGGACCTTCCTCGTACAGATAAGGCATCTCCATTCTGACCCTCCATATTTCTCCGTCTCATTTCCTCCGACAGCAAGGCTGAGACAATGTCATCAAAATTCAAGGTAGTTGTATTGCTACTTATTGCAATAACCAGACTGTCCCACGAGTCTGGTAGAGAGCACAACAAACTGATGCACTTATCTTCATCTGAGATTTTAATATCAACAGACGACAGCTGACTTACCACAGTATTGAAGGCGTTCAGATGCTCTGTCACCGAGTCTCCATCCTTCATCCTCAGTTTATACAGCTTTTTCCGCAGGAACAACTTATTCACCAGAGACTTAGATTGGTACAAAGTCCCAAGTTTTTCCCAAAAATTCTTCGCCGTAGCTTCCCCAGATACATTCAACAATAATACTATAATAATCATATTGTGCTCTTTTCCTTCCGCTCCAGCTTCTTCCAG
The DNA here is from genome assembly GCA_034641835.2 of Pinus albicaulis. Lineage (NCBI taxonomy): Eukaryota > Viridiplantae > Streptophyta > Pinopsida > Pinales > Pinaceae > Pinus > Pinus albicaulis. The sequence continues at coordinate 617,673,991 of CM076574.1, read as the reverse complement.
CTCTCTCTATCTAACATTGCCATTGGTTTAATACCTAGATCTACCGCGATCCACTCCATCTTTTATCCACCCTATTGCATCCTCCATCTTGCTTCAAAACTCAAAACCCTAACCATTAAATACGTATCTCTCATCAAAAGGGTCTACCTTAGGCCCGAACAAAAAACCCCTTAGCAGTAAAGGCATCCCCTTAAAGTCGAAACTGCTATAATACCAAATGTAGGTTTTAACCCTGTACAGAAATTATCTACAAACGAATCTTAAAATAGAAAATAAACAATAGCGAGAGCATAAAGCATAAAACAGATAAACACAGAGATTTTCCTTTAGATCCCAAATCGGGACGACCAGCTTGATTTTTCATTATATTCCTTTTATTGTTACAACACATATATATACATGCCAAAGCATACATAAACCCCAATCCATTAACCCTGGATTAGAACATAACCTTATTTCCCTTGAACAGATCTACAAAATACCAGGGGTCAAAAACCATCGTACCCTAAAACCATGAGCAAAACCATGCACAAAACCATAGGCAGATCCGCCCACCGGAAAATAAGGACCAAAAAAAAAATTTCTGGGGTGCTGCCCTGGACCCCGAGAGGGGGGGCTATCGCCCCCCCTGTGACCCCCCCGCCCGTGATTAGTCGTGCAAAGAATATAACAAAAACCCAATAGTCGTCGGCTATTCCAACCAAATTGTAGAGTGACATTGTAAAGTTTAAAGAAAACCATGTAGAAGATCCATCCAATAATGTCATGACCTATCATTTACGGTGTTCATCAAACTCCTTAAATGATGACTTCATTCATTTAGAACTTTTCCAGTGAAATCTTACCGTTTCAGCAGCTAAGTACTATGTTGAATTACCAAAAGCTTCATTTAACAACTTTAATGTATTGGAAACCACATTTCTAACCCATTTCCAAGTACCAATTTGTTACAAATTGGTATTGAGATTTTGACCTCCTTAAAGAAATCTGATTCTATTCATATATTCGATCATATACATCAGTGGAGGCTTCAATGTCATTTGGTCAAAACTTATATTATTGATTAGTTGTTGGCATAATGGTTCATTAAATACCTCCTACCTTCTATAACTAAGGATGTTTCCAAAAGAGAATTTTTTATTGAATAGAAATTCATTTCTCATGCTCAAAATTTGGATTTAATTTACACCCAATCTGGCATGCTCTATGACAAGATACCCAATTCTCTAAGACCTTCGCATTCTATTCCACCTGCTCCCTCGAAGGAATCACATGTTGCTGATGGCATGATTGGTTCTTTCGCTCAACAATCACTGAGTAAATCTTCTAATCAAAATAATTTGAAATCTACTCCGACTGTGATCAATCAAAGTCCCTCTAGTCTTTCTCTTGTGAGTAATTTTGATATAAACATTGTTCAATCCAAAAAAGGAAAATCTCAAAAACTTGGAAGTAATAAAAAGGGTAAAGGTATGAAAAAATATAAAAACCATCCACAAAATAAGCATAAGAATCAGTCTCTGGACGAGAAGCTTAAGACTCGTTACAGTTGTCTTATCTATAATGACGAGAATTTTACCAAGGATTCTCCACATTGAGCATAAATCAATTGATTTTTGAAAGCTACCTCCATTTCACCTATCGTGTTGATGGATCCTTTCCCTAACCAAGAGTCGAAAACTGTTACACAAGATGCACCTTTCTCTTCTCAAAACACTATTTTTATTTGTCAAAAAGATGTATTGGTGGCCACTAGAAACAAATATTACGGTAATGTGAATCCTTCAACTATAATGCTACTAATAAAGCTTCTAATTCTACTCCACCCACATCTGGTCCTCTCCAAATTCAGAAACTTTCTCCTGAGTTAACGATTAAACCTCCCAAACTGGTAATTCTTAAATCATCATTTAACCCCCATGCGAGAGATGCAACAAAATTATAATATAGTTGAATATTTAGCTCAAAATCCTTAAACTATGTCTACTCTTGAGGTCTTGTAAAACTTTCTTGCTCAAAAGGAGTTTCTATTAGCAGCCACTGGAGGAGTGGATCCCTCTAATTCGGGTCTTGTTGTATTCAATCATGAGAATTATACACCTAAAATTCCACCCGAACTTTCATTTATGATTCAAGTTGTGGTTAGAGTCAAAGATGTATTTTGCACCATTTTGGAGGAAGGTGCATCTACTTGCATCATGTCAATGTCATGTTGGAAATATTTAGGTTCTCATTCGCTCATTTAGTCACTGATGACACTCAAGCATTTGATGGGAGAGGATTTAAGCCTTACAGAATTATAAATTATTTTCCATTAGAATTAGGTAGCAAGAAAGTTTGAGTAGAGGTGGAAGTCATTGATGGAACTTTATATTATAACCTCTTACTGGGATGTACCTAGGTTTATGATATGGAAGTTTTAGTCTCGTCCTATTTTCAGATGATTGTTTTCCCTCATCAAAGGGGCATTGTGGCTTTTAATTAGCTCGCCTTTTTCACCATTGACTCCCATACTACTGGAAACATACTTCTTGAGGTAAAGACCCCACTACCTTTTCAAAATGATGGATTCAGATTATTAAAAGACTCATCCTTAATGGGAATTTTCATGCTTCCTCCTCCTGAATTTTTCCCTATGGTTTCTTTGATAAACATGATTTCATCTAACATTAATCCATATGATCCCTCAATAGTGCATGATGGTTCCAACATTTAATATTGTGGCAACCGTATGTCGCTCAACCCCATTGAGTTAGCTTATGAGGATATTCACCTGGCCTGTTTGGAAAATAGTTTAGTGAATTTAGTTGATGATTCCTCTCAAGGTTCATGTTTATTTCCTCAATCTGATCCTTTCAATGACACCTTTCCCACTGATTAAAGCATCATGCAGATCATGATGTCAGATGAGAAACCCTGGGACGATAGTCATCATATTTTGTCTTTCTTGCCTTATTCCGACACTCTTGAGAGTAATTCTGAAGGCTATTTCTCCCCCAAGTTTACCGAGGAACCTCAGAATCGCATCTCCATTTATGAGGTGAATTTAGAGAATAATTTAGCAAATATTGAGTAAACCATTCCCCTTGATATTTAGATCAAGCCCGAGATTATTGAAAATGTCCATATTGGTGCATCTTGTTTTCTAGGTGAGATTAATACTTATAAGGACCTTTACCAAGAATTTTGTGATGTGTTTTCTTAGACATATGAAGAGATTCTAGGCATTGATATAAATATTTCGATGCATAAAATTAAAAAATATATGGATTCCAATCCAGTTAGACAATTTCTACGTTCATTTCACCCTAAGAAAGTTGTTGCAATTAAAGTAGAAGCTAAAAAACCTTTGCGTTCTGGTTTCATTCATCATGTTCCTTAAATTAATTGGGTCTGAAATATAGTTCTTGTAATGAAGAAACATGGTACAATCCGAGTATGCATCGATTATTAGGATATTAACCGAGCTTGTCCTAAGGACAACTACCCAACCTCTTTTATCGACCAAATTTTTTATGATTGCACCAGGAGTGAATTTTTCTTGTTTATGGATGGCTTCTCTAGCTACAATCGAATAAAAATACTCACATATGACCAGCACAAGACTACGTTCATTTTTCCATGGGGTACATTTACTTATCACAAACTTCATTTTGGTCTTAAGAATGCAAGATAAAATTTCGAACGGGCAATGAATTATGATTTTCACGATATTAGGCATATAATGCAACCATACCTTGATGATTTTCCTACCCACTCTAAGAGTCATCAAGAGCATCGAATGCATCTCAGAGCAATATTCCTAGGATGTCGACACTATAATATCTGATTATACCCGCATAAATATGTCTTTGGTGTTCAATCTGGTCAACTTCTAGGATTCATTGTGTCCAAACAAGGAATTTGCAGTGATCCCCTAAATATATAGGTTATCCTCAATTTTCCACCTCCTTCTTCTCTTGTTCAATTACAATGCCTACAAGGGAAGGCTAACTTTCTACGATGTTTCATTCCTTATTATGAAGAAGTAACCAAAGGATATACTCGTTTATTGAAAAGGGGGTTCCTTTTCATTGAGATCATATTGCTCAAAAGGTTTTTGATTCCTTGAAGGGTGTATTAAACCAAAAATCGTTACTGTATTCCCTTGAGTATCATTAAGACTATTTCTTGTATCTTGTTGCCATTATTACCACTATTTCTATGGTATTGGTACAAGAACATGATTTAAGAGACAAACACCCTATCTACTACTTGAGTCGTAATTTGACTGACAATGAAGCAAAGTAATCTCATGTTGAAAAGTTATATTTTTCATTTGTACAAGTTGTTCAAATATTTTGCCACTATATTCTACTTCACAAGACATTTTTCATTTTTGATTGCAACCCTATGACCTACATCTTGTCACATCAATTAATAGGGGGAAAATACTTGAAGTGGATTGTTATCCTCCAAGAGTTTGATTTTGGGTTCATTAAATCCAAGTCTAGGATATCTTTAGTCTATGTCAAACTGATATGGGACCTTCCCTCTTCTACGTCAGAATTAAGAATTGACGACTTCATCCCTAACGAAATGTTGTTTCCGATCAACTCTTCTAGTCCTTGTTATGGAGATATCACCATCTATCTCTAGACCCAAACTTATCGGCCTGAAACCCGTCATTCCAATCAACTTCAAATTCGATACCAGTCTCACGAATACATCATAATTGGCAAAACAATTTACTGTCATGGTGTACATAGAGCAGTCATACATAGATAATTTTCACTGACCACCGCATGTTTCCTTTACAGTAAGTGTCAAGCCTCTTGAATTTTAATAAAAATAAAAAATAATTTCAAAAATTCTTTTTCCAGAATCTTCCCGAGTGGTTTTAACTATTTACTATTAGATCAAGATCTCAAACTACTGTACTTTAGGTCTTATCTCGTATCCCTATAACATATCCTCCCTCATATGTGGATCTAATTCCTGTAATGGTAAATCCCAAACCACCTCTTTTACCCTATAAATTCATTGCCTCCCATAGAGTCTTGGTTGACTTTTGGAGGCTCTTAGTTATGCCCTCATGTTGTTGCTTTGTTCTTAGGGACCCATTATCCATTCATGCACTTGAGTTTTGATTGAAGGCTTACTTTGTGGAAAAGGAAGGACAAGATAGTTGGGAGACATCTACAAGTCAAGATATGTAAAGGGTTGTAACTTCTCATAATTTCATTAATAAAAAAATTGTGTTGTTTTCCTATACTTATGTCTCATTAAGGCATATATATTACATTACCTTCTTGAATCATTGTTTATATATGTTAGTATGTGATATTTGTATGTTTTAGTTCTCTTTCTCATTTTATTTGTTTTGCAGGTTCCACTTATAGCATCTAGAGTTTGAGATGGTGCTTACAAGTAAGAAGAAGAGGAGAACTTGTGTTTGATTCCAGGTAGGTCCTTCCTCCATGTTATAATTTCTCTAAGGATAGCATAAGTCATTATGTCTATGTTATTTTTAGATGAAGCCACTAGATATAGGGAGTTCACTTTTTTATGCATAAGGGAATTATCTGTCAAATAACTTGTGAGTCTATTGGGAATCGAACCCATAATCTTTGGTTTTGTGGACCAGAGATCTATTAGAATTTTCTTCCATGTGCCTTCAGGTATATATTAAGGTGCTCCATGTATATATAAGTATATCATAACACCCCCCTCATATGGTTACACATTAAACAACACTACTATGGACTACACTTCCATGTACCTCTGGGTATATTTTGGAAGTCCCCACTAGGTTGCAATCTTGCCATAGGTAACTAAGTCGGTTTCCTTGTAATTTTTGGTACACTAAACATAACATTCAGGGAGCTTATTTGTGCGCACCAGAAATGGTATATTACAGTTTACAATGACTTGGTAAACCTTTTTTTCTAGTTACCCCTCCTTGTTTTATTTGTGTCTTTATTTTTCTAAAATGAATTAGTCCACCATGGAAGAACACCCTAAACACCCTCTTCATTCATGTATAATGAAAATATTTCCTCCTCTACCTCCAGAGATAAAACCTAGTTGTTGTAAAAATATGAAAATGTGAACTACCAAACAATGTAATTCTGAAGCTACCCCTTATGGAACCACATCCGAAATTAATCAACTAGAATCACCACTTCCCATTAGTACCGATCCTAAAGTTAACTCTTTGGAAATTGGTGAGCTTGAAACAATTGAAAATTCTCAACCTGAAGTTGTTGAGTCATTAGAACCTGAATTCATTGAAACCAACTTTTTCAAGTCTAAAGTTTTGTAACCTAGTGTAATTCAAGTTACCAAACTTGTCACTTTAGAAACTCTTCTTTCATCTCGCACAAAACCTCTATCTTTGGGAATTGAAGAAGAACCCCTTCTACCTGGATAAATTAACATAGAGGAGATTACTAAAGAGGATTATCGTATTGCTCATACTCCTATTCTCATACCATTACAATAGGAATTTCATCCTCTCTACCAAGATTTTCCTATCTTTACCTCTATTACTAAAACTCAATCTCCTTTACATCAAACTTCTAGTTTTAATTAACCTTTGAAATTTCCTCAACAAAATCCTTTGAGAAGTCTAAAATTGTTTGATTCGACGACTGTTTCTCAAGCATTATGTGCCATCATGAGTGAATCGACCAAAGTTTTGGCAACTTATATGTTTTCCACTTCACCTAAAATTCACCTATATGGTTGTCCATCTATGCCACCTAGATACTAATCATTGTTTGAAACCTTTTCTAGTGCATCAAATTGTCCATGGACTTCTCAACCTTCATCATCTGGAATATTATTTGGATTAAATTTATCGAGCATCCAATAACCTGTTGCATCTCAAAATCCATTATATCATCAACGTCAATTATTTCTCAGTGGTTTAGGAAATCCACAACAACCCACCCCATATTATATTGGGCACCCTCCCATTGGGGGGTTGTGGCCTCCTTACACTCCTTATCCTCCATCTAGGGGGAAACCTTTTGCTGGAAAATACTCATCCCTCGATATGATGTTAGAGATTGGTGTTCTACTTGTTATAAGTTCTCTTCCTATGGGTGCCTAGGAATGGATTCTATCCCTTTGAATCCTACCTTTCCCATTCAATATAGTTTAATATTTACTGAAATCCTACCTCTCAACCTATTCTAGCTATGTGTTAGGTTTCTACTTGTCAATCTATCCAATCCATACCTCAACCTGCCCAAGCTACACCTCAAGTGAGTCAACATATTTAGGTTATATCCCAAATACAAACTATTCAAATGGTACCGAGGATCTCTCAAATCCCATATACCTAGCCTATTAAAGGTGTGTTACTAAATCCATCTAATTGGTCAGACTATTCCACATATGCAAGTTAACTAACCTGTTGAAATCATTGCACAACTGCTAACCAATAAACCTAGCATTGGAATGATGAAAATTCTATCTAAGCAACCATTCCAAGGTATACCAAAAATTCTCGTTGGCCAAACAACCATAAAAAAATACTTTATCAAGGCCAAAAGATTCAAAGTCAATCTTTCCAATCCTACCAAGGTTTTCATGGAATTCAACAACTTGGTTTCAGTTATCCTTGTTATCAAAATCCTCCTTATATTGGTGGATTGAAAGTGCTCATAGCTCAACCCATTCCATCCTATCTAGGATACCTTTCACCATCGGTTAACATTTATCCACAAGTTCAACCTCCTCATACGGAATTTAATAGGAAATTATTTTTCATTGTAATGCTTGAGTTATCATATCTTTCCCAGATAAGGAATGATTTTATTTCTCATTCTACTTGGTGGTGGGTTATTCCAACCAAATTGTAGAGTGAAATTCTAAAGCTTAATGAAAAACCTATAGAAGATCCATACAAACATGTCATGACCTATAATTTATAGTGTTCATCAAACTCCTTAAATGATGACTTCATTCGTTTATGACTTTTCCGATGAACTCTATTTGGTTTGGAAGCTAAGTGGTATGTTGAATTACCAAAAGATTCATTAAAAAAATTTAATGCATTAGCAACGACATTTCTAACCCATCTCCAATTACCCATTTGTTACAAAATTTGTATTGAGCTTTTGACCTCCTTAAAGAAATATGACTCTACTCATATATTCGATCATATACATGAGTGGAGTCTTCAATGTCATTTGGTCAAAACTTGTATTAGTAATTAGTGGTGGCAGAATGATTCATTAAATCCCTCCAACCTTCTATAACTAAGGAAGTTTCCAAAGGAGGATTTTTTATTGAAGATAAATTCATTGCCTGTGCTCAATATTTGGATTTCATTTATATCCAATCTAGCACACTCTATGACAAGATACCCAATTCTCTATGATCTTCACATACTATTCCACCTGCTCCGTCGAAGGAATCACATGGTGTTGATGGCGTGATTGGTTCTTTCGGTTAACAGTCAGTAAGTAAATATTCTAATCAACATAATTTGAAATCTACTCCAACTATGACCAATCAAAGCCCCTCTAATCCTGCTCATGTGATTACTTACGATATAAACATTTTTCAATATAATAAATTCAAATCTTAGCAAATTGGAAGTAAGAAAAAGGGTAAATGTATGAATAAATAGAAAAACCATCCAGAGAATAAGCAGAAGAATCAATCTCATGATGAGAAGTGAAAGCCTCCTTACACTTTCATTATCTATAATGACAAGCAATTTACAAAGGATTTTCCACATTGATCATAAAGAAATTGATTTTTGAAATCTACCTCCACTGCACATGTCATGTTGACGGATCCTTTCCCTAACAAGGAGGAGAAAACTGTTACACAAGATGCATCTTCCTCTTCTCAAAACCCTATTTTTATGTGTCAGAAAGATGTCTTGGTGGCCACTAGAAACAAACGTTATGGTAATGTGAATCATTCAACTGAAAATGCTACTAATCAACCTTATAGTTCTACTCCACCCACATCTAGTCCTTTCCAAATTGAGAAACTTTCTCCTAAGCTGACGATTAAACCTCCCAAAGGGGTGATTTGTAAATCATCATTTAACCCCCATGCGAGAGATCTACAAATTTATAATATAGTTTAATATTTAGCTCTAGCCCATTCAACTATGTCTACTCTTGAAGTTTTGTATAACTTTCTTTCTCAAAGGAATTTTCTATTAGCAGCCATTGGAGGAGTATATCCCTCTGATTCAGATCTTGTTGTATTCAATCACGAGCATTACACACCTAAAATTCCACCCCAACTTTCATTTATGATTCAAGTTGCGGTTAGAGTAAAAAATTTCTTATGCACCATTGTGAATGAAGGTGCCTCTACTTGCACCACGTCGATGTCATGTTGGAAATATTTAGGTTCTCATTCCCTCACTCAGTCACCGATGACACTCAAGCATTTTATGGGAGAGGATTTAAGCCTTACGAAATTATAAATTCCTTGCCAGTAGAGTTAGCCGGTAAGAAATTCTCAGTAGAGGTCGCAGGCATTGATGGACCTTTAGATTATAACGTCTTACTGGGATGTACTTGGGTTTATGTTATGGAAGTTTTAGTTCATCCTTTTTTCGGATGATTTCTGTCCTTCATCAAGGGGGCATTGTGGCTATTAATTAGCTTGCCTTTTTCACTGTTAATTCCCATACTACTGGAAACATACTTATTGTGGGAAAGACCCCACTACCTTTTGAAAATGTTGGAGCCGGATTATTAAAATACTCGTCCTTAATGGGAACTTGCATCCTTCCCCCTCCTGACATTCTCCCTATGGTTTCTCTGATAAACATGATTTCTTTTAGCATTACTCTATGTGATTTGTGGATAGTGCATGACAGTCCCAACATTTAATATTGTGGTGATTGTATGTCACTCATCCCCGTTGAGTTAGATTATGAGGATATTCACCTAGCCTATTTGGAAAATAATTTATTGAATTTAGTTGATGATTCCGCTCAAGGTTCATGTTTATTTCCACAGTATGATCCTTTCTATGACACCTTTCCCACCAATTAAAGCATCATGAAGATCATGATGTCAAATTAGAAACCTTGGGATGATAGTCATCATAGTTCATATTTCTTGCCTCATTCCCGACACTCTTTAAAGTAATTTTGAAGGCTATTTCTCCCCCAATTTTATTGAGGAATCTCAAAACCACATCTCCATTTATGAGGTGAATTGAGAGAATAATTTGGTGAATATTGAGGAAACCATTCACCTCGATATTTAGATCAAGCTCGAGATTATTGAAAATGTCCATATTGTTGCATCTTGTTCTCTAGATGAGATTAATATTTATAAGGACATTTACCAAGAATTTTGTGATGGCTTTTCTTGGACATATGAAGAGATTTCAGTCATTGATCTAAATATTGTGATGCATAAAATTAAAACATATATAGATGCCAAACCAATTAGACAATGTCTACGTTTGGTTCACCCTAATAAATTTGTTAAATTAAAGTAGAAGTTGAAAAAATTTTGCATTCTGGTTTCATTTATCTTGTTCCTTTAATTGATTGAGTCTCAAATATAGCTATTGTAATGAATAAACATGGTAAAATTTGAGTATGCATAGATTATCTGGATATTAACCGAGCTTGTCCTAAGGAAAATTACCCAACCCCTTTTATCAACCAATTTTTTTATGATTGCGCCATGAGTGAAATTTCCTTGTTTATGGATGCATTCTCTGGATACAATCAAATCAGAGTACTTGCATATAACCAGCAGAAGATTGTGTTCATTTTTCCAAGGGGTACATTTACTTATCACAAACTTCCTTTTTGTCTTAAGAATGCATGAGAAAATTTCCAACGAGCAAAGAATTATGCTTTTCACAATATTAAGCATATCATACAACCATACCTTGATGATTTTCTTGCCCACTCTAAGAGTCATCAAGACCATCCAATGCATCTCAGAGCATTATTCCTAAGATGCTGACACTATAATATCTTATTAGACTGGCATAAATGTGTCTTTTGTGTTAAATCTAGTGTAGTTCTAGGATTCGTTGTTTCCAAACAAGGAATTTGCAGTGATCCCTAAAAGTATAGGCAATTCTCAATTGTACACCTCCTTCTTCTCCCATTCAGTTACAACGCCTACAAGGTAAGGCTAACTTTCAACGATGTTTTATTCCTAATTATGGAGAACTGGCCAAAGGATTTACTCGTTTATTGAAAAAGGGGGATCCTTTTCATTTGGATGATGCCACTCAAAAGGTTTTTTATTCCTTGAAGGGTGTATCATCCAAAACATCGTTACTGTATTCCCCTAATTATCATTGGGACTATTTCTTGTATCTTGTTGCATTTGTTACCACTATCGCTATGGTATTGCTACAAGAAGATGATTAAGAGATGAACACCTTGTCTACTACTTGAGTCATAATTTGACCGACAATGAAGCCAAGTAATCTCATGTTGAAAATTTATATTTGGTAGTTGTACCAGTTGTTCAAATAATTTTCCACTATATTCTACTTCACAAGAATATTTTTGTTTTTTACTGCAACCCTATGACCTACATCTTGTCACGTCAATTACAAGGGGGAAAATACTCGAAGTGGATTATTATCCTCCAAGAGTTTGATTTGGAGTTCATTAAATCCAGGTCTAAGATATCTTTAGTCTATGTCAAATCGATATGGGACCTTCCCTCTTTTGCGTCAGAATCAACAATTGATGACTTGATCCCTAATGAAATGTTGTTTCCGATCGACTCTTCTAATCCTTGTTATGGAGATATCATCATCTATCTCTAGACCCAAACTTATCGGCATGGAACCACTCATTCCAATCAGCTTTGAATTTGATACCAAGCTCACCAATACATCATAATTGGAAACACTATTTACTATCGTGGTGTCGATACGATTTTCTAAAGGTTCCTCACTCATGAGGAAGTCGAGAAAGATTTGAATGATTGTCATGTTGTAGCGTGTGGCATACACATATTTAGATATGCTACTATTTAAAAAATCTTACGTGTTGGTTACTTTTAGCCAACTATGTTCAGATATTGTATCCTGGCAGTCCAAAAGTGTCATGCATGCGAGATCCATAACCATAAATCCCATAATCCACCTACTCCATTCCATCGAGTTATCGTTTTTGGAACCTTTTCCAAATGGGGTATCAACTTCATGACCTGTAGCCCTCGCTCGGCTAGGGGGCATGGTTACATGATTGTCGTAGTATATAATTTTACTAAATTGGCCAAAGTCCCTACCTATGACAACAATGACAAAATTGCTGCATTATTTCTTTTCAACTACATCATTGTCAAATTTGGTGTGCCACAAGCTATAGTTACAGACCATGGCAAGAATTTTCACAATTACATTATGTGTGAACTAACTACCAATTTGGGTTTGTGACTTGATAGATCTACTCCCTACCACCCATAGGCCAACGATAAAGTAGAATCCATTAATAAGGTTTTGAAAGAAATGCTTCAATGCATGGTAGGGATTCATAAAATGAATTAGCCTACTATTATTTTTTCAACTTTGTGGGCATACCATATCTTTTTCCAAACCATGACCGGATTCACACCTTTTCAACTAGTGTATGGTCTACAATTCGTTCTTCCAATTGAATGTGAAATTTCGTCATTGAAACTTGTCGCCAAACTTCTTCCCGCTACATCCACTGAAGAATAATATTTTTTGCACCTAGCTCGATTAGATGAGTCTCGACGTGATGCCGTGATGGAAAATGAATCTCACAAAAAGGGTGTCAAAGCACAATATGATGAAGATGTTAAACCTTGCTCCTTCTCGAAAGGTGATATGGTCCTCTTGTATGACCAAGAAGCCAATAAACTAGGATCTAGGAAACTTGAACCAATGTGGTTAGGTCCATATATTGTTAAACATATACTTGTGAAAGGATCCTACGAGCTTGTATACTTTGATGGAATTCCTGTGGAAAAACCTCGAAATGGGTTGTACCTTAAAAAATACTATGCTTAGATTCCTTCTACATAGTCACTGTGTACATACTGTATAGATTTTCCTGTGTGTTTTTAGTATGGTTTTCTTGAGAGTTTTCTACCGCCTCTACTTATCTTGGATTACGCTTGATTCATAGATGTTGACGTTCCCTCAACCATACGTTGGTTATGCTGATGCCACTAGTTGTAGTATCCAGAACCTTTCCTCCACGACGTGGGATATTTATGCTCCCAATGACGAGTTAGTGATTTTACAAGGAATTTGCATTGGTCATGTGGTATTTTCCATTTAGTCATTAGAATCGATTCACAACTTGTGGTGTTACATTTAAATAATGTTTATTTAGTAAGTTCAACTATGTTACGCGTGTTTTTAAGGGTTCACCTCTTAGAGCGACATTTTGATTACATTCAGTACCAACATGTTCTTAGAAGTCTAAATACATTAAAAAATGCATCAGTCAATTATGTATTAGACATACATTTGTGACATATGTAAAAATACAACCATCATCATACATTGTGCAAGAGAGTAGAATAAGTAGAAAACATACATAGATAGAAATTTATATATAGTGTTTGGTTTTACAAAATCATGTCTAAGACACATATGGCCCACAACCTATAATATCAAAATGCATGGAGACAATAATGTGGCTCAAAAGCTCCTAGGCGGCTAATTTTGATGACACTACAAGTAAAAGACCCTATAGCGGATGTTTTTGAGGAACCCTTTATAAAAATACCCCAGACATTCGTTTGTAGCAGAGGTTACTAGAGGATGTTAGCGGGTGGAGGTTTTTGCGGATTTTTTTCATCCGGTGCACTTATCATCTTAAACCACAGCGGTGCATTAAACAAGAGAGAGAACCGGTGCACAAAAAACATTGGCACACCAGTGCTTTACAAATATTCTGCACCAATGCGTCCTAAAACCCTGCGCCAAAACTGAAACCACCCGGTGCGGTCTTAAGAAACCACACCAGTGCGCCTATAAAACCACACGCACTGGAATAGGGTTAAATAAAAATAAAATATTACTACCAAAAAACCAAATTTTTCACTTTTAAGTGCTCCATAGCTCTCAATCACAGGTGAAACTTATCCTTGTCTAAGGCACCCTGACATTGGTGCTCCCATTGCACCCATTGCATGCACTGTTGTTGTGCATTTCCCACCAATCTCCATTTTTAATTTTTCAAAATGGTGGGAAAATTTAGTTTGCAAATTCTACAGCCAATATGCGTCCTCAACGGCCAAATGTATAGGTGTTTTTCTTGTTTTTCCATAATTAAGCCTTTTAGCGGATTAGAATTGTAAATTAGCTTAAAATTAACCTTTTTCTTTAAAAAAAAAAAATCCCACGCGGTGCACTTGAGCCGTTCAGCTCGCACCAATTTGCGGTGTTGCCTATAAATTTACAGGTTACACCACAACCGATGCTAATGGTATCCGCACCTGCTCCAGGGCGATACCAAAAGGCGCACCGTGATATTTTAAAATTTAAAAAAAGTGTGGTGCATTCAATTACCCAGACGTACCGTTGACCCTGTGGAATAGCAACAATGCAATGCGTTGACTGAAATATCTGCCCTGAGGTGGATAATTTTGTCAGCGTACCACATTCTGGAATTTCGGCATGGTCAACGGTGCGGCTTGGTAAAAGACCACACCATTGACTATGTACTAATATCAGGAGGTCGGTGCACTAACCAAACTATACGCCCGGGGGTGTATTGTTTGGTCAGCATACCGCCCTCCTGACACTGGTCCATAGTCAACAGTGTGGTCTGTTATAACATTGCATCGTTGAATTTGGAACAATTCTAGGAGGGCGATGGGCTGAAAATTTGCAGGTGCACTGCCTCTGGTGCGCTGCAAATTTTCTGGTGCACCGCCTCCGGTGGGAGACAAAAAAAAATGCACCGTGACTGGTGCATGCCTGTTTTTTGTGTTGCAACAACTGTTTTTTTTTCAAAAAAAAATTATATATGTATATTCCTAAATACATGTCTAATTTAATAAAAAAAAACTATTTAATATGTCAATCATTCAGAGACGTGAAAGAAGAGAAGAGAGGGAACATCAACAATAATAAGCGGACCAGTATAACATGGTTTGCCTGTGGGAGGCACAAGAGAGGGAGAGAGATGTGTACCCTCTCCCTATTACAACAGCTACCCAAGGGCTCCTAAGGCGGGTAGGCATCCTCAAGTTCTATGAGGAGGCTACTTCCCTAAAGGGCCATGGTTTGTTTTTGCGACATCTTATCAGTAGGTCGAATGCCCACCTATAGGATTTCCGGGTTGGTCCTAACTATTAGTACGTGCCGACTAAGGAGGAAATATATTTCATTACATGGCTATCGAGGATAGGGGTGGATTTACCCTCGTTCCCAGAGGTTCCAGTTGGCTATGCAGCAAGGAGTCAGCTGGTGTACTCCCAGAGATACATTAGCACAGATATACTGTCTCCTTCATATTTTCAAGTCTCCGGAGGTCATTTACGTATTGCTGCATTTGGTAGTGAGGAGGTGAGGTGCTTCTTAATTTTGATTTTTACCATTTCACACAACACTAGCGACAAAAAACGCATTAGTTTCCCGCTTCTATATTATGTCAATTCTTTAGTACAGGAGCCACGACTTGTCAGGTGGTCTGCCATTTTTTTGTAGCAGTTATGTACAGCCTTAGATAGATATCATACTCATGCATAAGGAAGGGTCAACTTCCCTTTTTCTTCAGAGCTTTTTTGTTTATTTTTTGAGAGGTTTCTAGAGATGAGGCCTACTTTTGTTCGGCATACTTGTAGGCCGATGCTGGATGCACGAATGCACATGTGGGGACAGATGATGCCCAAGAGGGGCGAGACTGAGTTTTCCGTGAGGATATCGCATGATTCACTGCATTTGCTAGCTAGTGTTGATGAGCATCCCTTCATTATGGTCCACTGTCCTTATGCTGGTTTGGATTGGAGAGGGTCTGCCAACATCCTCTTCACAGATGATGAGTCGTCGAATGATAGAGGTAATATTATTGTTTTATTGAAATTCATTCTAACATGTTCTTTAACTTGTTTTTTTTAAATTGTGTAATGAAATTGTCTAATTATTGTTGTGTACTTGTATATATTTTGCAGACATTGGGTCTTTTGATGGAAAGGACATGCCAATGCCACCAAATGATCCAGGTGTGGATCCTGATGATGATCAAGATATGCCAGATGCCAAGGATTAGGAGGCCAGTGCAGACATACCTGCTCCTGCTAGCACGTCGGTGCTGCCTTTTGCTAGGCGCAGTGGGCTTGATAGTAGATCAAGGATGGAGTTGGGTGATAAACTTTGTGCATTTTTTGTTAAGGTAGGAGTTAGGCCCGCTACTCTGAGAGACATAGAAGCCGATGGTAGGTTGGTACACATGTGGAGAGGCATGACACGTGACATGTACAACCTGATGCGTTATGTCGTAGGAGCTGCGAACTTAGTTACGTGGTTGAGGAGGGCCCTTGCATGTTATAGGCATAGTCAAGACATAGCACGTGATCGACGGTCCATGAGCAGTGATACATCATCTGATGAGCATGATCAGGGGAGTGATCATCGTTCACCTCATGCCGCGCCAGATGAGCAGCCTCCACTAGCATTGACTAGAAGTCATTATAGAGAGTAGGATGGACCATTGGCCACGTCGAGTCAGCAGCCTGCAACATCCACCAATACTCATGATCATGAGCAGGCTGGACCATTTACCATGTTGAGTCATCACGATGAGAAAGCTGGACCATTTACCATGTCGAGTCATCAAGATGAGCAGCCGACAGTTGATCCTTATCAGCATGAGGCACCAGTACCATATCAGCAGGCACGTGATGATCAACATGTATCTGAGCTTGTCGAGGCTGCACCATTGATTGAGTAGGCCTCGACTAGTACTTCTATTGATGATGTACCACCAGCTGATATATGACATTTACATTACAGTTGTATATTTTTGACATTATTCAGTTATATATATATATATATATATATATATATGGTCCATGTATTTTATGTTCATGTTGCAGTTGTGCTTAATTTACATGTTGGTCATCATCATGATGTGTGTATTGTTAGGTCATGTTAGATATGTTCATTTAATGTTTAGCTTGCAAATAGATGTGTATGTGATAGCAGTTATTTCACATGAGATGTATATTTGATGTTTGTGTTGTGATTATGTTATACAATGCTAATTGTGTTTTGTTAGATGATTATGATCACGATGATGTTAGCGAATTTGAATGTGTTTTTTAGTCGAATATGATGTTTGTACGATGGTTATCATGATCGTGATGTTTATTAATTTAATTTAATATTAAATGATCATGATATTGTAAAATTGTAATTGTATCAGATAAAATTCTAAAATTGTAATTGTATTTGTAATTGAAATTTTAGTTGTAATGTATGTGTGTACCTGTAAAATTTTAATTGTAATTATAAAGTGTAAACCGTAAAATTGTAATTGTATATATGTAAAATTCTAAAATTGTAATTGTACTACAGAAATTGTAAAATTGTAATTCTAACTCTAATTCTAATTCTAATTTAATTTACTCGAGTGTATGTAAAATATTGTAAAATTCTAATCAGAGCTACTATGAAATGATATAATTGTAAAATTTGTGAATTGTAATTGTATGTAAATTCTAATTCTAATTGTATGTAAAATATTTGTAAAATTTTAACTGTATTGGTCGTGGAACCGATTATAATTGTAAAATTGTAATTGTAATTGTATGTAAAATATTTGTAATTTTAATTGTATTAATGAAATGATTTTTTTGAAAATTTGTAAATTTGTAAATTTGTAAAATTTCAAATAATTGTAAAATAATAAATCTAGAATAATATGAATTTGTGTAACATAATAAAGTTTAGAAAATAACGTAAATAATTCACGTACTTAGGATTATCAAATTTTTATTATGATCTACATAAAATAAAATAAAAAATTATACAGTACATCATTGTTTTTTAGATCAACATAATTGCAAATTATCAAGTGAAATATTGATTTTAACATTAACACAATGAAAATTACCAATTAATTCAAAATACATATTATAAAGTTTCAAAAAACCCATCTTAAAAAGTATAAATATTGATGAAATAACACATGTACCATATCACTCTCGGTTCTCATGATCACCCTCATTATCTTCGAGCTCGCATGGCATGATATCACTATTTTTCTAAAAAATATGCTTTGATCTAGGGTCATGTCTCAATACGAACCACAAATCCCTATCCAACACATTTGGGTAAAAAAACACCTGGTTGCAGTATATTTGGGGAAAACATAGGGCTCCTTAGCTTCATCCCACATCTTTCTAGAGTTTATACATATCAGCCTACTATCATGATATTCCTTTACATTATTCCGATCAAAGGTGTCCCACCACTTGCACCTAAAAATAACACATTGGAAAGAAGAGAAATCCACTTCAATGATCTCTTGTATCTTTTCAACATAACCTAACACCCCTCTTAATAGGTTTTGATCACGGTGGCTAGATCAACTAGATTGATTAAACTCGACTTCCACTCCACAGTCTTGTGTGATGTGTCCAGCATTGACATTTTCTGTGCGAAAATGGTGTCCATATGCCCACATATATGGGAACAAATGCACCTGTTATAAAATGTTAAAAAATCATAGTGTCATGTGTCTTATAATAACCCAACATTTAAAATATGAAATATAGATGTAATTACACTCGAAAGGTGCATTATTAAGTTTAAAATGTACATATAAATTAAATAGATTATTACTGAGTTGTTGCACCCAATCCCTACATTTAGCGCATCCTCTTCATCACGCGGGTAAAAATCATTTGCACCATATTTCTCTCTAAATTGGTCAGCAACCCAAATGTTGGGGAATATTTTTGGCATAGTTTCTTTTAAATGATCCGGATAAGGCACACTTATACCATTCAACCATATGAATTATTTCCTGTCACTATCCCATTTCATCCTCTTTTGTTCGTACAATGCGACCAACCGTTGTGTCACTTCGGAATTGTAAAGAACGAATTTATTGATTGCTTCAATTTGTGCATTCGTTGATGAAATCAAACCGGCATTATATAGTACATAGAGATCAAAATTTATATTATATATAAGTTCAACGTGAATATTTACTTTTTTTAAATTTGAAAAATTATAAGTCGCTTACTCTTTATCAAGTGTTTTTTTTCCACTCGTTTGGATCAAATCCCCTTCTCTTTTGTCTTCATCCCTTTCATCGGCCCAAATCACCACACCTGGTCTGTTTTCGATCTGCTTTATCTACTCACTGGCATAATAGAAAGATTCATACGATATGTACCCATCTTCCATAGACCCCTCGGGTTTTTCCCTTTGTCGAACAAAACCTTTCAATTTCTTCATGTATCTCTCTAAGAAGAACATCCAATGAAAAGAAGCCACCCCAACTAACTCAACCTCATCTACTAGGTGGATTAGAAGATGAACCTGCAAGTTCATGAAAATCGTCGAAAGTTCCTTCTCAAACATACAAACAACCTCAACTATCTCTTGACGCCACCATGGAATGCTAGCCACATGAATCTCCTTTGACGTGATCCAACTTAAAAATGCAAATAATTTAGATATGGCACATCCTAGTTCTTGATGGCATGTTTCACACACCCACACACAAACAAAGGATAATGACCCTACAAAGTTATAAACACGTGCAATAATATACAAAATTAGTTATGTTTTATGATCCTTGCATGGGATAAAATTTATTAATATAAAAAATAATAAAATCATGCTTTTGACATTATACATGCTCTTAGAAGATTCAAATGGTCTTGCGATTTCAACCCCGACAAATGATCATCCACGATGAACCAGCACTGTAGTGAAGACCTGTATGAAAATGGAACCCTCACACCCATTATAACTTCCTTTTCCAAATAAAGATCATATTTATTTTAAATCCATGGGACATAACCTTCTTTGAAATACCATGAATTAGAGGGACCAACGCTTGCCTCTGATCCTATACTTTCTAATTGTCTTGGCAAATTTTTCTTTTTAGTTTTTGAAGTAATAATATCTTTCCTAACAACCAACGTGTCACTTTGTTTCGATGATATGTTCCTCCATAAAGAAGATGAAACATTTCTAAATATATGCATGGGATCTAATAAGTGGGTAATCTTAAGATTCTCCCAATATGGGAGGTTATAAAAGATAGATTTCCTTTTCATCCCAATGGGAAATTTCTCAACATAGGTGTCGAATAATTCTAGATCATCGAACATAGGGTCCCCATTTGAATCGAACATTTTTACAAAATCCTTCTCCTTCTCTCTCTCATATGCTTTAAGCCATTCACCTGGTGTCGTTATTGGAGGCCTTTGGGTTCTCTCTCATTTACCATTGAAAGAAGATGTTGCTCTTCTGTAAGGGTGTTCTTCTGGGAGGAATACCCTGGAGCAATCATACACTGGCTTTCGTAGGTCCTTGGACCATCTAGCTTTTAGAGAAGGTCCAAAAAATTTACATCTAAAATACCCTTTTTTTTACAAGACTTGCAAGATTATTGTATACAATTAATATGCATGTCACGTTAAAGAATATCATGAATATCAGAACAATAACAACAAATCAAATAACTAATATTTGAAAGAATATTGTTACGTATATAAACAAATCAATAAATTAAATATGTAATTTACCAAAGAGAACTCCTAAGCCTGGATAATCATGTGTTGTGTAATCACATATGCCATACAACAAAAAAATCCTCTCTGTTGCGATGGGCCTTGATACATCGTATACATTTATCCCATCCCATAATTCCTTCAATTCATCTACTAGTGGTTGTAAGTAGACAGCCATATTCTTCACTTGTATTCTACCAGGGACTATGAGAGCCAACATAACATGCTCATTCTTCATGGAAAACCATGGGGGGATATTGTTATTGATCACTACTACAGGCCAAACAGAATAGTTGGTGTTCTAGAGGGAATATGGGTTGACACTATCCACATATATGCTGAGTCTTAGACTTCGTACTTCATCCTTGAATTTTTCGGGCCATGTATCCTCTATATGCTTCATGGCTACTATATTAGTTGGGATTCACATAACTCCCAACTCACTTCTGTGTGAGGCATGCCATCCCTGCAACATAGCTAATTCTTTGTAACAAAAGAGCCTTTGAATCCTTGGGATTATAGGTATGTGCCTCAATATCTTAAAAGGAGGACCACATGATATACCCTTCTCTTTTTATTTATCGTACCTGTCATGCCCTATTAGGTCCCTATATTACTAGTATAGTCCCTTATTGTTGTTAGTGTCCCCTTATTGTTATTATTGTACCCGTGTAACCCCCATATTGTTATTATTGTACCCTTAAATTATTATTGTTAGGTCGGCTAGGATTACATTGTGGCCCCATGGATTCCTATATATAGAAAGGAGGTTTTGTAATTTCTATCATCCAAGAATTGTTCATTCATGTAATGTGTTGGAGGTTGCCCCCTCGAAGTGGCTTATTTCTAAGGCGTTGATATCTCTTTTCTTCTATTTTTGGAGTTGTTTTCACAACATTTGGTATCAGAGCTTTGGATTCTAGGGTTTTCGCTGCTCCAAACTAGTCATCGTGGCATTTTCGCTATAAATTTTTTTCTATGAAGGTTCAGAAGTTGAAATTTTTAGAGTGCGAAGCTGAAATCCTGAGGAACATCTTCGCAAAATTTCAGAGCTTGGTTCGCAATATTTTCAGAGATATGATCTGGGGAAGTTAGGGCTTTTTGCAGGCTCTTGAATTTAACCTAAAAAGGTCATCGCGTAATTTGCACCATAAGTTTGTTTCTACGAAGTTTCAGAAGCTGAAATTTTCAAAGAGAGAAGCCTCAATCCTAAGGAACATCGTCGCAAAATTTCAGAGCTTGGTTCGCAATAGTTTCGGAGATATGATCTGTAGAATTTAGGTATTTTTTAAGATCCGAATTTCATCTGAAAGAGGTTATTGTGGGAAAATCTTCATAACTCTCTCTCTGAGAATCGGATTGGAATGTTGTAAAAATTGGCTGCAAGTAAATGGACTGTAGTTTCTTGTCTATCAATTTCATAGCCAAAAGAGGAAACATTGACACGTGGAAAGTCGTACAATTTCACTCTACTGAACTAGTCCATAATTCGGTCATTGTGGGAGATTGGACATAACTTTGCTTTGAAGAATCCAAATCAGGTCAGACCTATGACATTTGAAAGAAGCTTCAGAGGGATACTACAAGGCCTAATTTCAGATACTGAGGATCTAAAATTACAGAGATAATTCAATTTCAATATAGAGCTCCTCAAAAGCAAGTAAAGGGTGTGTATTCTTTTCCTCAATTGCATAAGTCTTTTTTGAAGAATCAAGTTGAATTGATTCCAAGGGCATATTGTAGAATATATATCAGTGTTAGATTGTAAAATGGCCCCTAAAAAGAATTCAACACCCATTAAGCTTTTAGAATGCTCTACTATGACTCATGAAGACGAAGAATGGCGACATGACATATCAAATTTACAAGAGCAAGTGCAACAAATTTCGCTCTCGCAAAGAGCAACAAAAAATGACATGGAAGTTTTGAAGAAAGGCGTGGAAACTAAGATGGATGGTTTGAAGAAAGGTGTGGAATCTAGGATGGATGGTTTTAAGAATGGCATGGAAGCTGGCATGGAATCTAAGATGGATGACATGGAAGCTAAGATTGATGAAAAAATGGAAAACATGAATAATGATCTAAAAGAAGACATAGAAGGTTTTACAAAGTTTATACAACAAATGTTTCCTAATGGTGAAAATATAGTAGAGTAAACTCATGATGAGAACAAAATAAATGCTAATCATGATTTCATAAACTCTAATGTTGGCAGGAAGAACCACCATATTCCAAAAATGGATATGAGGAAGTTTGATGGAAAGGATCCTGTAACATGGATACTACAGATGGAGCAATATTTTTATCTCAATAATGTGCAAAACACACAAAAGGTACACATTGCAACTTTACATTTAGAACAAAATACATTTGTATGGTATCGATGGCTTTGCTCCCGTAAAAAAATTGTCACTTGGTCAGTTTTTACGGAGGAAATGATAGCACATTATGAGGATACAAAGAGCAACACCTTCTTTAGCCAATTGATAAATCTCAAACAAAAGGGTTTAGTGGGGCAGCACATTGAGGACTTCCAAAAAATTGAATATAAGGGTAACTGATATTCCAGAGGAACACAAGATCGATCTCTTCATAGGCACTCTAAAGGATAACATCCAACATGAAGTTCATGTTTTTGAACTGGATTCATTGGAGAAGGCATTCAGGTTGGCAAGAAAAGTTGAATGTAAAATAATGGCGACAAGGAAGCCTACCACTCAATTCTATAAAGAAGGAAGTGTTGCTACGCCTAGATTTCCACAACCTACAAGGTTGACACCACAACAATTGGAAGAAAAAAAGAGCAAAAGGGCTTTGCTACAGTTGTGATAGCAAATACACTAAAGGTCATAAGTGTGCTGAGAAGAAATTATTTTACATAGATTGTGAAGAGGAAGAAGAAAATGAACAAGAAGAGGATATACACCAGAAACCAACTCTAGAAGAGGAAGAAATGAATCCGACCATATCGTGTAATGCACTGGCAGGAATTACCACTCCTCAAACTCTCAAGATACAAGGACAAATCAAGAAGAAAAAGGTAATGGTGTTGATTGATTCAGGTAGCACCCATAATTTTATTCATTGTAAGGTAGCCAAGGAATTGAATTGTTTCCTATACCCAGCACCAGAATGTCAAGTGATGGTTGCAAATGGAGGAACTATAAATTGCTCTGGAAAATGCCATAATATCAAGCTAACCATGGGGGAATATGTGTTTAATATTCCAATGCTTTCCATTCCTATAGGAGGTGCTGATGTTGTACTAGGAGTACAATGGTTACAATCTTTGGGGACGGTAGCTTTTAATTTTCAAGAACTTTTCTTGAATTTTTTTTTCAGAAGGAAAGGAAGTCGAATTACGGGGTATTGCGGGGAAGCCAGGAAGGATAATAAGCTCTAATGTCATGACAAAGCTTCTAAAGAAAGAACAACGAGGCGTAATTGCACAATTATGCTCACTAGAAGTTCTAACATCAAAATCATCTATTTCTGCAGATCTCCAACAAGTCTTGGACAATCATTCCAAGGTGTTTGAAACTCCCAAAGGACTCCCACCTATTCGTGATCATGATCATGCTATTTATTTGATTCCAGGAAGTGTTCCTCCAAACATCAGGCCTTATAGATATCCTTACTTCCAAAAGAGCGAAATTGAACGTATGATTGCAGAAATGTTAGAGGCGGGTATAATTCAACCTAGTCAAAGTTCTTTCTCTGCTCCTGTAGTATCGGTACACAAGAAGGATGGATCATGGCGAATGTGTCTGGATTATAGGGAGCTCAATAAGCTCACCATTAAAGACAAATTTCCCATTCCTGTGATTGATGAATTATTGGATGAATTACATGGAGCAATTTATTTTACCAAGTTGATCTTCGTTCAGGATATCATCAAATTAGAATGAAGACTGAATATATTCCAAAAACAGCATTTCGAACTCATGAGGGTCATTATGAATTTTTGGTCATGTCTTTTGGCCTTACCAATGCACCTTCTACATTTCAAGGGTTGATGAATTCCATTTTCAAATCCTTCCTTAGAAAATTTGTGCTAGTATTTTTTGATGATATACTAATCTACAGCAGGTCTTGGAAGGATCATGTTGAACATGTTGACAGGGTGCTCAAACTATTGCTAGAGAAACAATTATATGCAAAAACATCCAAATGTTTCTTTGGAGTACAAGAGGTGGAATATCTGGGTCATATTGTATCTCACGAGGGTGTTAAGGTAGACCCCAACAAAATTAAAGCCATTAAGGAATGGAAAGTCCCCACAACCATAAAGCAGTTGCGAGGATTTCTCGGGTTAACAGGGTATTATCGCAAGTTTGTTAAGAATTATGGGAGAATAGCAGCACCTCTAACAACATTATTGAAGAAAGATGCATTTTCATGGACTCCTCAAGCAACTAAGGCCTTTGAACATCTTAAAGAGGCAATGTGCCTAGCACCGGTCTTAGCTACGCCAGACTTCACAAAAACCTTTATTGTGGAATGTGATGCCTCAGGAAATGGAATTGGTGCTGTTTTAATGCAGGAAGGAAAACCCATTTCTTTTGAAAGTCATTCAATCAAAGGAAAGTATTTACAGAAACCTATTTATGAGAAGGAAATGTTAGCAATACTGCATGCACTAAAGAAATGGCGAACTTACCTAATGGGAAGACACTTCAAGGTAAAAAACTGATCATGATAGTCTTAAACACTTTTTGGAACAAAGACTATCATCAGAAGAGCAGCAAAAATGGGTCACAAAGATGTTGGGTTATGACTTTGAAATAATCTACAAAAAAGGAAAGCTTAATGTTGTTGCAGATGCACTCTCAAAAAAGAATGAAGAGGTGGAAGCATTTCTTTGTGCCATTTCTATTATCCAACCGGATTGGATAACCAAAGCAAGAGATGAATGGAAGAAGGACAAAGATGTATGGACACTCATTCAAAAGTTGCAGCAAGATCCTAGTACATCTGATACATTTAGTTGGAAAAATGATTCCTTATGGTACAAAGATCGCTTATATCTTTGTAAGAATTCCCAACTAAAACAAAAGATTCTTCTGGAATTGCACACTTCTCCTTTAGGAGGACACTCAGGATTTTTAAAAACTTACCACAGGGTGAAGAAAGAATTTTTTTGGGATGACCTTAAATCTGATATTCGAAAGTTTGTGGCGGAATGTTTGGTTTTCCAGCAGAATAAAGTGGAAACAATTAAGACCCCAGGACTTCTACAACCTTATCCATTCCAAGTCAACGTTGGGAGGAGATTTCAATGGATTTTATCACAGGTTTACCTAAGTCCGAAGGAAAGAGTGTCATCATGGTGGTAGTTGATAGACTTACCAAGTATGCACACTTTTGTGCATTGTCTCATCCATTTAAAGCAAGTACAGTTGCTACTACATTTATGGACAGAATTCAAAAGCTACATGGAAGCCCAAGGGTTATTGTGAGCGACAGAGATCCCATTTTTATCGGAAATTTTTGGACGGAGTTATTTTCTTGTTTGGGTACTCAATTAGCTCATAGCTCATCTTATCATCCTCAATCTGATGGTCAAACTGAGATAGTAAATAAATGTTTGGAAGTATATCTTCGTTGCTTTGTATCTGATAAACAAACACAATGGGTCAAGTGGTTACCTCTTGCTGAATGGTGGTATAACACTTCCTTCCATACTGCAGCAAAAATGACCCCATTTATGGCACTTCATGGATATCATCCACCATCCATCACATCATCTTTAAGAGAAAATTCGAAGGTTCAAGCAGTGGAAGATCACATCGAGCATCAGCAAGAAGTTCTCCAACTCTTAAAGGATAACCCGAATTTGGCACAAAATCGAATGAAACAACAGGCAGATCAACATCGCAGCGAGAGAAGTTTTGATGTAGGAGATTGGGTATTTTTACGGCTACAACCATACAAACAAATGTCCCTTAAGCAAGCTAAGAAGGATAATAAATTATCACCAAAGTACTATGGTCCTTACAAGGTGTTGCAAAAGATTGGTACTATGGCATACAAATCGGAGCTTCCTGCTTCTTCGCGAGTACATCCAGTTTTCCATGTTTCATGCTTAAAGAAGGTTATAGGTGAAAATCTTCCAGTTCAAACAATATTGCCAGAACTTGATGAGGAAGGAAAATCATATTGGAACCTGAAGCGGTCATGGAAACAAGAACTCGACAGCTACGGAATCGATCAATTTCAGAGTATCTCATCAAGTGGAAGAACTTACCCACTGAAGATTCTACATGGGAGGATGAGAATTTTATACATAAGCACCCAGAGCTACTCAAGTGTTGAGGACAACACTTTTTTGAAGGAGAGGGGCATGTTAGGTCCCTATATTACTAGTATAGTCCCTTATTGTTGTTAGTGTAACCCCCTTATTGTTATTATTGTACCCTTGTAACCCCCATATTGTTATTATTGTGCCCTAAAATTATTATTGTTAGGTCGGCTAGGATTACATTGTGGTCCCACTAGGATTACATTGTGGCCCCATGGACTCCTATATATAGAAAGAAGGTTTTGTAATTTGTATCATCCAATAATTGTTCATTCACGTAATGTATTAGAGGTTTCCCTGTCGAAGTGGCTTATTTATAAGGCGTTGATATCTCTTTTCTTCTATTTTTGGAGCTGGTTTCACAACATGCCCACATTTCGGACATATCTCTTTGTCTACATATTCTCCTCTATATAGAATACAATCATTTGGATATGCATGATATGATATGTACTCAACAACCAACATTTTCAACAATTTGTTTTCCTCTTCGCAACTACCAGGCAAGGCATTATCACTCGAAAGAACCTTATCTTTAAATAACTTGTAATTGGTGATCATAGAAAATATTAATAAATGTACATTAATGCCGATATAATTATTAATGTTCATAAAATTGACCATTTGTAATTCTCATTGTGTACTGATTATGTTTCTCAAATTTATATAAGGGAGGACTTTATGGTAACTTACTTCAAAATTTCCGAGAAACATGCATTCGAAAAGCCAAACTTTGCTTTCAAGTTGTACAGTAACATCGTTGTACCCAACTGGGTAGACTTTGACTGACCGCCAGGTCCAAAGAGAGGGGTGGTGGAAGAAAATTTAAGGCTTTCGAAAAAGGTGTCAGCGATATGAGCATCATCCCTTAGCTGATCATCGTTTTGGAATGCATCTAACAACATTGTCTCCATGGTAGTCGTATCCCTTAAGTAATCATCCATACCAACCTCTATTTGATTGCCTCCATTTCTAGCTTCTGAAGAACTACTATTGTTGTAGTCATTCCTAATTGGTGAATATGGACGTAACGAAAATTGAATCGGTGGTTGATTCTACCATTCTTGGTATCGTTCCTCTCTGATTTTTTCTCTTAATTCAGTCTTCTCTCGATTTGACATTATCATGGGGTGAAATGGAAGATGGTAGCAGATCGCTCATTATCACTAAAATCCTAATAATTTTAAAAAATATATTTGAATATGATTAGTACAAAATATATGATATCAAATAGTAAGAACGTTGACAATATTGCATGATTAATTGGTTTGACGTTGAAATAATTACATTAATCAATATACCAAACAATTATAGTCATTACCATCATTGTCCCAAGATTGCCGCTAGAAGATGCAATATTGTTACAATTGGCAGGGTGAAGCAGATGTCCATTTTCATCTACCAAATGCTCCTTGTGCTATGCTGCTCCTCATAAGAGCTTCCGACGTTTTGGAGTTGTTTGAATATTTTGTGCATCTGAACTCGATTCTGAATCTACATGAACCTGCAAATTTTCATACATTATAAATTTAATTAAGTTGTGCATGATTTACATGGATAAAAAACATAAATTCAATTAGATAATGAAAATATAAATAAAATTTGAAGTAAATATTACGTCTTAATATGGATAGGGAGAACTCTGCGATGGACTTTGAGAAATATTATGGAACGAGCTGGATTTTGAAGAATTGTCCATTCGATATCATTATAATATTTTCTCCCTCCATTTGAGCAAAATAAACAATAAATTTTGGTGTATACACCTAAAAGTAATTTTGGTGCCTTAAAAATGGACTTCTTGTTATCAGTGCTAATGTACAGATAATCACACCAGTGCATTTTAGTTACCATGCACCAGTGCGGTGCTATTAAGTGATGCATCGGTGACAAATAACCGCAAATAAAAAAGCGCAACTCTATTTTTTTTAAGTGAGAAAAAAGCAGTAAATTGAAAAATGGGCGGCAAAATATTTTTGAAAATCTAATTTCATAAAAAAATTGTTTAAATACTAAACACTTTTCATTATTTCACTATTTTTGCAAAAAATTTCAGCCAGAGATTTGCAGGAGACATACCTGGAGCAAGAGAGCACAAGAACATTGTGGAGCAGCGAAATATGTTCAAACAGAAGTATTCAGACAATCATAATTCCAAACCTCTAGTGATTCAAACCCTGTAGCATAGAATTTCAAACGATCTCGTGATTAAATTTTATTGTTTTTTTACTTTTTCTGCAATTTTTTTTACGCAGTAAGTAAGAAATTTCAATTTGTTGTTCATTTTTAGAAAAAGAAAAAGAAAAAAAAAACCACTCCATTTTTACCCCAAACCCTTCATTCTTTTTGTTTCTACCCTTTCTTCTCCCTGTTTTTGTGATTTTAGAATTAGGGCTTTGTATTTTAGATTTATAGGGTTTGTATTGCTCTATATAGGTCTATGACATCCAACCCACGGAATGACTTGCATAGTCGGATCTCAATCCATGTCAACCCTTGCGTGAATTTTAAAAAAACAATTTTTTTTTAATCTGTGCACTCGACGTAACCTAGCGCACCAGTGCGCTGTATTATCCTAGCGCACCGCATATGTATTGTTTGATAAAAAATTTAAAAACAATATTTTTTTAATCCATGCGCCATATGTAAAATAGGGAACCAGTGCACTATTTCATTATGGCGTAGCGCGAACGTACTATTTCGCAAAAAAAAAAAATTATTGTGTTAATCGGTGCACCATGTAACATATAACGTATCGCATCGTGTCTCCTAGTTGACGGAGAGCATTGTACGATGGTCCCTTGTATGTGCAGAGTGTTTATAAGAATAAGCTGCACCGCCCCCTCTACGACACCATATGATACAAAAACTAACACTAGACTATTATTTTTTTTTGTGTTAATCGGTGTGCATTGACATGTAATGAACTGGTTCTCCTTGTTGCAATAGAGCATCGTACGATGTTTTATACTATTTTGGCGATGTGTTTATAAGACCATAAATCATCGACGTTGGTGCGTACACCATGAAAAGCGCACCGGTTACTTGATATATTCTTTTTAACCTGAAAAGTTGACAATTTATTTATAAAATATATTAATGACTGATATGGTACAAGTTTCATATTGATAAAGAAATGACTGACAAGAAATCAAGTAACAAAAATACTGATAATACATCAACAAAAGCAAAAAAGGCAAGTTCTTTGTAAATTATTTACAAAAAATATTATTTTTGAACTATATGTAAGTTTAACTAATATGTATTGTTTACTGTGTATCATGCAAAGCCACAAAATGATGAATCTCGATAAGATTATTTATGATCTAGGACTATAAGAGCGTAAAGCTTAATGGAAAAATTGCAAAAGGATGAATAAGGTGAATGAAAATACTATCGATCCAATAAGTTTCTTTTTTTAATTTTCATTAATAATATACTTAAAATTATTAGATAACATGTTTCAGACAATCTATTATTCACATCTATTTAATGTTCTACAGGGACAAACAACTCAGAAAATGAATGTTGTTTTAAGAAAAGAAAAAAATAGAACATGCAAATGAAAATGAATTCCTCATTAGCTCATCTGGAGTGGTGCTGGAGGTTAATAAATGGGGGAAAAACTTTTACAAAAGTTTGAGGGATCTAGTGGAATGAATGTATAGACATTCTTTCCACTTACAATACAAAAATCAATCCAATGATTCCAAGAACCAAATTTTATCTAAATTACAGGAAGAGTTTCCAAACAATTGGTCAGTGAGACATGTCAGACTTTTACTAGAAAAAACTTATAACAAAAAAAAATAAGGAATGAAAAATTAATATTCCTTGAAATGTTTTTCTAGAATTATTTATAAATATCATTTATAAATATCACTTTTGTTATATTTAATTTTCATATATCAATATAAAAATTAAATAGTTTATTGTCATGTTGCATTTTGAGGAAGATTATGAAAATCTCAAAAGATGAACGAGATGATATCATAAACATGCCAGTAGGAATGTCCAAAAAGGTGTACAAGGAGATGGTCAAAGAAATGGACAAAATTGCATCGCAGGAGGAGCCATCTCAACAAAAATGTGCTTCAAATTTAATATATAATCATTGAATTTTTTGATCATTAGGTACAATAAAAAAAAAAAATTAGCATTATATATTAATTTTCAAGTATCTTCTTGCAGAAAATAAAAGAAAATGGAACCCATTTAGCACATAAAACAAGATGACAAGGAAGAAAAGGGTTGATATCTAAGTTTGTGAGTAATTATTACTTCCTTATAACAACTTAACTAGATTTCATTTTTGTATATTTTAAGTTTTTTTACAAAAATCATCATTGAATGTCTTCAAACAGGTGCTAGCATAATAAGAAGAAACATGAGACGAATTGATTGACATTGGTTTAAATATGGGTTGCGAGTATGTGTTGGCATATCAGAAATTAAGTGTGGAATTTGTAAGCATCTGTCGATCTTGTTTTACTTAGCTCTGTCTATAATTAATAGAACAACAAAATATTTAATATTAAATATATGATTTTTTATGGGGTATAAAACTTGCAGGAAACAAAGTATGGAATTGTGCCAATAGATGAAATCTTGAAAGATGGCATACTACATGGTTTTGAAAGAATGTGTATAGTTCATGAGGCAATTGTTTCTATGTTACGTCATTTCTTTTCAATTTACATTGATGTATATTATTCAATATTGCAATTTTCATTATTCTCAACAATGTATATACACTCATTATTGTTTATCTTTATGTTTGTACATGGAAGGTGAAGAAGAAGAAAACAATCAACACCGTGAAAAAAATATCCCTGAAAATAACACAAGTCATGGAAGTAGCTCAAGCAGTGACAACAGTTCAAGCGAAGAATGATGATAATTATGTTTAGATATCAAAGGAAGGTGTTGTAGTTTTTGAAATTTTTGTCTGTGAAATCAGAATTTTTGTTTAATGTAATGGACATAGTGTCCCAATTGAAAGACAAAGGGATACCAATAACTGTCCCATTTTGTAT
Organism: Pinus albicaulis; assembly: GCA_034641835.2. Classification (NCBI taxonomy): domain Eukaryota; kingdom Viridiplantae; phylum Streptophyta; class Pinopsida; order Pinales; family Pinaceae; genus Pinus; species Pinus albicaulis. Next base: position 617,641,967 of record CM076574.1, on the reverse strand, counting down.
GAAAAAGAATGTATTATATATATATATATATATATATATATATGTTTTAATTTATTCTATTGCATTCTCCATTGTCGCTATGAAATGTAACACCAATGATTAAATTTATGGATGATTAAATATTATAATGAAGAGATGTGAAATTTGATGATATGATATAACAAATTAATCCAAATGTCACATTCAAATGCACTAATAAAAATTCAATTGATATGAATATTGTTATAAGATATGTGTCATCTTTTGATGAATAATGAATTTTAAAAAATCACAATAATTATGATATGATATAACAAATTAATCCAAACATCACATTCAAATGCATTGATAAAAATTTAATTAATATGAATACTGTTATAAGATGTTTCGACTTTTGATGAATAATGAATTTTAAAAAATCACAATAATTGCATTGTCACAGGTCGATGTTTCTAAAAAATACAAAATGAACACCGATGAGTGTCAGTTACTGTACACCGGTGCGTTTGTATGATACAACGCACTGGTGTGTTTCTACAACCTATGGGCACCGCAAAAATACAAATACCAATTATAAATCTCGGTGCGTTTGTGTGATACTGCCCATCGGTGCGTTTATGTGACTATGCACCAGTGCATTTGTACGCCTATGGGCACCACACAAATACCAATACCAATTATAAATCTCGTTGCATTTGTGCGATACTGCGCACCGATGCGTTTATGTAAGACTACGCACCGGTGCATTTGTGCGACCTATGGGCATCGCATGAATACCACTACAAATTAGAAAAATTGGTGCATTTTTCTGATATTGCTCACCGGTGCGTTTCTATAAGACTACGTATCAGTGCATTGATACGACCTATGGGCACCGCACAAATCCCAAGACCAATTAAAATGGCCTCGTGCATTGTATCACCAAGACTGTGCCCGGTGCCGTTTTAGACCTTGACGGCCCGATGCATGCACCTTCGACTGCCCCAGGCCACCGTCTAGATGACACGCACTAGTGCGTTGATACCTTAGTAGCGCACCGATGAAAAAAACATCTGTAATAACCTCCGGCCACCCAGTTCTTTTATTTGTGTTGAAATTCCATTAAAATCTCAGCCAAAACCTCTGTAACTGTAAACGGATCTTGTAGAAAATGTTTTTTTGCCAATTTTTGCAAATTTTATAACACTAAAAACCTCCTTTCTAACATCCGCTGGAAGGTCTTTTCTTTTTAGTGTGATGCTCATGGTAGCATACGATTATGTAGGAAAATTTGTGCAACAATCGACTCATATGAGTTGGCACTCCTATAGTGTATTGTTGTAGACAGATAGGGACCTCATCAACCTTCATGTCTAGCACACTACGGGTCAAACCCCCAACATGGTGCTCTAACTTAGAAAGTATCTTCACTATGTAGGGATAGTGCATCTCCCTTTCTACCCCTGCATCTCCAATCTGTACAAGTTGTGGTTTTCCCATCGATGAAGAGGCGACATACCTACTATTCACATTGGTATGATATCTGAATGTAAAACTAATAGTTAGTCTCTGATACATAAAAAAACAAAAACAAAAATTGTAAAACTTGAAAAACAAATAATATCGAAAACTGCATTAATTTTACTTGCGTCACTCCATTGCTCGCATTGAGGTAAAACAAGCTCTGGTTCTCCGCTGAAATCATCTCTGGCATATGGGTAGTCTTTAATCATAATCATCTTCTCCAGCAGCTATCCAAATAAGGTAGGATTGAATGTGATCATAAGCCCTCCTTCATGGTACGCCATCAAGTGTACTCATTTCCCTGTGTGAGGCTCTCTAGGTCCAGGAATCTCATAGGATATCCACTGAGGTCATAGCAATGGTACTGTCTGTAAAGAAAATGATTCCACAATAGAAACATACTTGAATTTATTCAATCGTACAGTCTTTTCTCTATTAAGTTGTTCCTACAGGTTGACCAATACCCCTTCACATCCGTTGATTATAAGTGGCAAGAATTCTAAGGCATATTGCATTTGGCACTTGGTAGCTAAATGTGGAGCATTGATATCCAATCAAGTAACGGTAAAAAGTATTGTCCTAAGGGGAAGGGTACTAACACCCTGTATCTCAAGTTTTGCATATTTAGTTATTTGAGAACAAGACTAACAATGGATAGCTATGTAGTCTCTCACTGTCTCTCCACCTCTCCTGAATCCAAAAAATTAAATGAGAGCCCATCTACATGAAATCCCTGTCAGAAATTACATTTATTCAACATATATTGTGACAATGTTCTCTCAAATCCACAAATACGGTCCATGTGTGTCCCATGCCCTTAATAAATATTCCAGGAAATCTAGTTTTTCTCTCATGCCCGAAATCGTAAAGAATTGAATTTGGAGTGTGTCTGTTTGGGAGGGTAAGATATAGAGACAAAAGAGGAGAGATGGAGGGTGATAAGATAAAGGGGTGAGAGAGAGAATAATATTTCTTGCACTAGGTGCATTGATCTCAATTTAGATCGTGATTTCTAATGCTATTTGATTACTTGTAATATATGTGTTGATTTCAGTGTAGACGGTGATTTCTAATCCTATTTGATTGCTTACACTAGATATATTGATTTTAGTTTAGATGTTTATTTCCAATCCTATTTGATTGTTTGCACTAGATGCATTGATTTTGGTGTAGATGGTGATTTTTAATCCTATTTGATTGTTTGCACTAGATGCATTGATTTCAGTGTAGTTTTTGATTTCTAATTATATTTGATTGTTTGCACTAGATTCATTTATTTTAGTGTAGATGTTTATTTCTAATCTTATTTAATTGCTTACAATAAATGCATTGATTTCAGTGTATATGTTATTTTCTAATCCCATTTGATTTGTTTTATTAGATGCATTGATTTCAGTGTGTTAGCCACCTATAAATTCTGTTATACCAAGTGGTGGCTAAATGATTTTGGATAGCCTTCAAGAAACAATTTCATTTGCTAAAAATTGTTGATGCTTAAAGTCTTTTGATAATATCATATCCTTTGTGTACACGTCACTGCCTTTCCCCCCTTTTCAACTCAGAAATCTTGCTGATTCCCAAGAAAGAATACTACTACTACCACCATTTTCCTTTTTTCCCCCTTCTGCCAAAACTAACCTCATCTTTGCCTTTTCTTTTCCCATGAAAACCTTCATTCTCATATTTTCCCCTTCTCCCTTCATCAAAACCCCTTTGATAAGGTCTAAGACCCTTTCTTAGCCTTATCGAAACCCTCAAACTCCTTTCAAAACCATTAAAAATCCATAAAAATACATTGTTTATGACTTAAGCCCCCTTGGGCTAAGTCTTTAACCATCCCTTCCATACGTCTTGGTGCTGGAACTGAGCACCAACCCTCCAAGCGCTTATCGCATCACTCGATGCTGATTAGCCCTTGCTTTTAAAAAACCCCTGGTCATATGTTCTCCCATATAACCCATGGCCCCGCAGCCGGGCGCCTAACCATATTTTATATTTTTCCCGCCCCCAAAAATATTAAAAACTTATGTTATTTTGAAACTTCGAGTTTTTTATTATTTCCTAAGGTTTTCTGTCGGTCCAAAATTCAAATCTCTCTCCACTGTCGATCTGATCTACAGATCGACGACACGCAATCCATCGCCCAGTGGTCCCCGCCGTCCACCCACCATTGCAAAACCACGCGGTATCCATCGCACTGCTTTTGAGCACGGGGTGGTTTTTTCCATTTCGCAGCAATTCCATACACTGACTGAAATGTGTCTTGGGCACTGTTCACAAAACCACGGTCCATCATGCGCTAAAGATCAGCCGTGGACCCGACGCGATATTGACGTCCACCATCCAATCTGAGGCCACCCATCGGATGGTGACCGCTCGACAAAGAAGCCCGACAGTTAACCAGGCTACGGTGCGGCATTTAAAAGATCTCCGCCATCAATCTGATCTGTAGATCAACGGCCCACCATTCATTGCCCTGATTCCTCCGCTTTGACTTTTCGCCTCCGCTCTTGACCGTTGATCTCTGCGCGATCGACGGCTCCAATTCATATTCCTTTTCCGCCTTCCCTTTGAATTCCTCTGATCGATCCTGACCGTTGGATGATGCCATCCAATGGCCTTACTCTCTCCACGCGCCTTCTCACGCAATAAACCTATACATGCAGGATTTTATAATGTTTTTTATTTTGCAGGATTTAAATGGTTTTTCGTCGTGCTGAAGAAAATTCAAAGGGAGAGGGTGACAATCCTCGCACCTTCGATTCATCAAAGAAAATCATTCGCAGGGTTTAAAATTCACGTTTCATCGGTTTTTTCCTAAGGCATTGATGCCATATCACCCCTGCACAGTGCCGAACACAAAACACACCTGCATGGAAGTTTGAAGACAGTTTTATGAGGATTACGGCCAACAAATGATTAGTAAAATCCTAATCCTCCCAACTAAACACAGTTTGAAGAAAATCATGAGTGTTTCCCAGACAGAGAGCCTACGCTGCCACATCAGGGGATAATTGAATTCCATAGCTACCACAGAGCCACCTACAGCCTCAAATCAATCAAAGGAAGGCCGAAGTTATTACCAGACCTAGAGACATTTTGCATCAATACAGCTAAATAGTTAATTCAACCAAAGTAACTTATTGTAAACTTTCAGAAGAAGTTATTGCAAGGATAGCAGGGAGCCTTGAAGTCAAAAAATTCTTTCCAGCAAGCCTAATAGTTAATTTAAACCAATTAATACAGGAGAAATACCAAAAATATTCTCTATTAAGCCCCTCAAAGGCCGAGAGACAGTGCACTATATTAATTGAACTTAGAAGATATTTTATCCCATTCCACCTCCTCATTCTTCTATAACTATTACTGGAGAAGATGAGAAAGTGTTGGTTGCTTGATCACTAGTTGTAATATTGAAACTCTTTGAAATAATACATAGTCTGTTGAAGTTGAAGAACAAATTGAAGTCTTGGAAGCCTTGATGATGTTCTTGCATGCTTGTTCCTGAGAAGGCTCTATCATTGGATCCATGAGCTTGGTTGTTGGTGAAGTATTCTGAATTGTTTAATGTTTTCTCCTGCTTTCATTCTATTCCATAATTTCTTACTACAGTAGGTTGAAATTTTTAGGCTAAGAAATGACTCCTGGAAGCACCTTAGACCTGTTCATCCTTCATTGTTTCATGTTTTCTTCTGCTGAAGTATTTTAGTGTCTTTAATCTTTCTCTTTATTCTTCATGCTTGTTTATTTCTATAATAGTTTGAAAAGTTGGTTTCAGCATGATTTATGGTTCTCTCTGCTTGTCTGCTACCACTTAAAAATTGTTATTGAGGTCTCCCTTTGAAGTATTTCTGTTTACATTGAGCCAAGGAGGTCTGTTCTGATCTTGCCCTTTGTCCTTGCTTAAATAGTTCTCTTAAAAGTATTTTATAGTTGTGATCATAGATGTGTTAGGTGTTCCCTCTTCTATGACTGCAATTATCAGTGAATCTTTTATGTTTTCTAAGTCATTTGAAATAAAATTTTTGAGGAAATAGGGTGTTCCCCGAATCTTAGATTTCATTTTAAAAGTTGTTTTGAAATCATTATTTGCTTAAAGGTGTGATTTGTAGAATTTATGGTTAGCCCTGTCTACCAAATAGCTCTTTATTGTTCAAGTTGTGCTTTCAAATTCCCTTTGTTTGAGAATTAAACTTCTCTTTCCAAATCATTGATGTCCATGTCATTCCAAAAACCAAAGGATCCTGTGGCCAAGTTAGATTTTCCCTCTGATATCCCATATCCATTGATGAGTATGTTATGACCTCTTCTCGACTCCATTGCCCAATGACCCAGATGTTTCTCCTTTCTATATATCTTTCCTAGACCTTTCATGTTCTGCTGCATCAATTCAACCAAACAAACAATCAAACACCTGCACTTAATAACTAGTCTAAAACCAATACTCAAAGCACACAAGTTAAACCTTTGCAAACAAATATTTGAGAGATCCCTCTCTGAGAACAGGAGGACTAAATCCTGGAACTCTAAATATTGGTTTTGATGTTTCCTTGTCTTTTGATTTGCCAAACTATCAAAACACGGGACACCAACACAGTGTACATGTTAGTTTTTGATTTGATGTAACTCGAAGTATGATGCGACATTGATTTTAAAGTGATTGTATTAACAATGTGCATTAATTTCAGTGTAAGCACAAAAAAATTATTGACAATGTGCATTGATTTTTGTGTTATAGTAATTCAACCTATTAATATTGGAAAGCAAGACAGACAAGGTATAATGTTTACTACAATAGCTCAAGTTAAAAATTTGAATGGTTTATGATTTCAACTACCCTTTCCATATTATCTATATGAAAAGATGGAAAAAATAACAAATAATGTAAAGATTTTGTAAATTTGACCACTCATTAAAAAAATCAAAAATACATTATTTCTTGACTATAGATAAAAAAAAATCATCAAGGTATTCTTGAAAGAAATAAATTATTTGAAACATTAGCAAAGAAACAAATTATTTCAAGAGTAACCTTGGCACACTAAATTATTATAAAAACTCTTCAAGATATGTTTAGTAATAAGTGGAGGGACATTATTAAGAATTAATTTAATTAGTTGTCAAAAGTTGTGATACCTAAAATTAAATGAAATAGATGTGTAGTATCAATCCTCTTATAAACTATGGACAAGATTGTCTTCCTTCTTCATCATCAACTAATTATTAACAAACAAGTACATGCATACACATAGAGAAATATAAAACAACAATTGTAATACTCACAAACATTGCCATCCAAATCCAAACATGTAAAATTAAAGAGAATGATATGGTGGTATCAATTAAACAAAACATAATGGACATTTCAAAGTATAATGATAATCTAAAAATGTGATATTGCTACCCTCAATTAGAACCACCCTAGATCTATTTAACTATGGATCTATCATGCACCAAAAAGAATCAAATCCTTAGAAGTGCAAACCTTTTTCTCAAATTATACACTCTGAAAAAAAAAATTACAAGATATGAAATTAGATGGATGTAAACTGGATAATCTCTCAACCCTAAACAAAATGCTACATGGGGGTTTAACTTTCGTCCACATTCAAGCGAGTTTCTTTAGTGGCACCCGCGTTTGAGCATGTTGTATGCACCGGTTCTTCATTAGGATTGAAGGTCTAGCACCCCAAAGTACTGTATTAAGTCTTGAGGTTGATCTTTCATGGCACCTGTAACTACGCGATGGAGATGGACGATGAATGCATCAACGCTTCGTGGAGAAACGGTTTGAAGTTGTTGATTTTCAAGAAAAGAGAATATAAATCCAGGTTGGTTCTCGACAGAACATATGTGTTTGTTCAGCATATTAAATGAAATCTTGTATATGATGCGTTTGTGACATTTTATTTAAAGGGACCCAGTGGGCACTTGCCCTGGCAATTGGAAAATCTAATATTTATATTGAAAAATGGAGATAGGGATAGAGACTCGTGAGGCGAAACCTGGACAGGAAAGCACACAGAAATAGAGTAATGGTGAGCAATTAAGAAAGGAAATAAACCCATTTTCAAATGAATCTAATAACTAAATTATGAAAATCTAGACTAGTTGACTCAAAAGAACCTAATATCATGGCAGTATTCTAATTAATTAATTAATTAATTTTTCTTGGGATGAACCCATAAGGATTTGGTCATGATTCGGTCATGAATGAAGGGGTTATTATTTCAAAATTTAATAGGGAATATTTAAAAATGGGTCATTTTAATTAATTTTTAAGTAATTTTATTATTGAAATTTGGTAATATTTTATTTTTTTAAATATATTTTTATAGGCTAGAGATATTTTCTAGTTTAATATAATAGTCATATTGTAATGTAATGTTTAATATTTTGATTAACTTAAATTAAAAATTAAATTAAATTAAATTAAAAATATTTAGTTCACCATGATAATCATATTGTAATGTAATGTTTAACATTTTGACTAACTCAAATTACAAATAAATAAATAAATTAATGTAATTTAATGTAAACATTTTAACTTTGTCAAAATAAAATTAACAACATAAAAATAATGAAAAATAACTCATAGTATGTGAAATGCAGTCTATGTCTATTTAAAGGGATAAATTAAATCAACTTAGATCTATCTTAACTCCTTATCTACCAAAGGCCTATAAAATCAAATATCTTGATATGTAAATCTCTTTTAACATGAAAAGAGATTTGATTCTCTAAACTCTTGATAGATTCAAAATTAAAATAAATCTAAACTAATATACTATATAAATAAATTCAATATTCTAAAAAAAAGACCTATAAAATCAAATATCTTGATATGTAAATCTCTTTTAACATGAAAAGAGATTTGATTCTCTAAACTCTTGATAGATTCAAAATTAAAATAAATCTAAACTAATATACTATATAAATAAATTCAATATTCTAAAAAAAATATTTACTTTGAAAATTTGTAAATTAAACATCTTAGAACATCTTAGAAATATTTATCAAAGTTGAAAAAAAAAAACTTGGAGAAGTGATATATTACTTCAACTATATTAAAAGATATTAAAATAAATAAATAAAACTATTTTAATTAAGAAAGTGATAGGATATTTTGCAATTTTTATACCGTTGATACATTTCAACAAATTTTTGTATCTTGCGTACTAAGGAAAATATATATATATATTTTTAATAAATAAGGTACGTTTGTGCAGTTACAAGAAAACCTATTACTTTATCGATGAAAACTCTGACATCACAATTTTGTTTAAAGTTCCAAATAATTAAATTTTGAATATTTGGAGAAAAAACAAAATCGAAATCATTATTTTTTTTTCACAGTTCACCAAAATTTTCCCCACATTAGATCAATATCAAAAGTAACAGATTCATATGAAAAACGTAAGTATTATTAACTCAGTGTGAGCTTCTTCATCCTGTGCCACGTGTGAGCTTACTTGAGCAGATGTCATCAGTGTGGTGTTTGGAAACTGGTTTCTTTAATACTTGATAGATTTAATATTTTTGCATCTCCTTTCAATTCTCGTTCAGCATTTCCTTCCTTGGATTCCCATTCAAAATTTGTGGCTGATTCAAGAATAACTATTAAGCAGGAGGGCATGCGACGACGGATATGGGTAAAACAAGGTAACTATCTGGATATCAAATTCATGCATGTTAATTAAGTTTTCGTGTGAATGGTCGATTCTCGGTTGAAACTTCGTATAAGGTGGATAATGAATCAAGTCGAATATTGGAGAAAGGGTTTGCTTTTACGATGGTAAATTATCCTGGCAACGGTTTTGTATTGTCTCAGATTCTCCATGTTCTCCACCCAACTCTCTCTTGGCTATCACGACAGCAAGTTCTATCATATCTTGAAATCTCTCCTTTAGCAAGGTGTTGCATCCTTTTTCCTTTAGTATGTGGATGCACATATTTTATACCACTCGCGCGATTGGATCTGAATTATCGTTTCCACAGCCTTCTGAATCTGAGGTAACCTAACAGATAAAAGAGTATGGTTGCGGACAAAGAAAATATCTTCCTTTTATCTCGAGTTACATATTCTACAAATTGATTTATGTTGACATTCTCTGTTTTAAACTCTACCATGGGAATTCTCGAGTGTTATAAGACGGTTTTCATTTGGATTGCAAAATTAGAGATTAGAGGGCCGATTATGAAAATTTTGGTGGTTGAGAGGTGAGAAGGTTGAATAAACCACCACTGCTGTAATTGTGGTGAGGATTCTTATTTATAATTAAAGAGAGATAATTACATACTAATTTCATATCAATTAGCAGAGAAATTTACATAATTTACTCCTAGAATTAAGGGACAGTGCTGTCATGAATGTCAGGTCTTACTCTCCGTAGGGCATGCCTTTGATGAAGGCAAATTATCCTCAACACCCCCCCGCAAGCTGAGGGTCGGATTGGAATGAACGTGAAGCTCGGATCGGAAAAATTCAAAAAGGGGTCGAGGAACACTTTTTGTGAAGATGTCGGCAACCTGTAGATGAGAGGGCACATATTGCATGTGAAGTTTGGCAGCAACAACAAGTTCGCGAAGAAAATGGTAGTCTAATGCAACATGCTTGTCTCACTTGTGAAAACTGGATTGGAGCTCAAAAGAATAGCACTCTTATTGTCGCATAAGAGAAGAGGTCGTTGTGGAATGAGAACCTGGAGGTCACGAAGGAGATGCGTAAGCCAAATAAGTTCGGCGGCAGTGTTTGCAAGAGCACGATATTCAGATTCACAACTGGAACGAGATACAATAGGTTGCTTCTTAGCACTCCAAGAGACCAAATTGTCACCAAGATAAAAAGAGTAGCCAGAGGTAGAGCAACGAGTCTCTGGACAACCTGCCCAGTCAACATCAGTGTAAGAAACTAGAGCACCAGGAGTAGCAGATGAGCGAAATGTAAGGTCGAAATGGAGGGTGCCCTTGACATAGTGAAGAATACGCTTAACAGCAAGAAAGTGATCTTCAGTTGGAGCATGCAAAAATTGACTAACAGAGTTGACAACATGAGCAATGTCTGGGCGCGTGATGGTCAAGTATTGTAGTGCACCAACGAGAGACCTGTAAAGAGTGGGATCAGAAAACAGAGGGCCATCAACAGACAAGTGTTGGGAGACAACCATGGGAGTATGGACAGGTTTATTGTCAAGTAACTGAGCGCGAGTAAGAATATCCCGTGCATATTTCAGCTGGCTAAGAAAGAGATCATCTGCAGTTGGCGAAGCTTCAAGGCCAAGAAAGTAACTGAGAGGACCCAAATCTTTAGTGGTGAACACAGAATTGAGTTTACAAATAAAGCTGTCAGGAAGAGAGGAGTTTTTGCCAGTAACAATAATGTCATCAACATAAAGAAGCAAATAGATAATGTCAGATTGCTTATGAAAGACAAATAGAGAAGTGTCAGCGCGGCTACAATAGAAACCAAGTTGAATAAGAAAAGAGCTGAAGCGCTGGAACCAGGCACGAGGAGCTTGCTTGAGACCATAGAGAGCTTTCTTTAACAAACAGACATGATTAGGGAAGCGAGGATCAATGTACCCAGGCGGCTGTTCCATATAAACATTTTCAGTGAGAGTGCCATCTTGACGTCAAGTTGATGAAGAGGCCACTTGTTGGTAATAGCAAGAGAAAGCACAACACAGACAGTAGTGGCCTTGATAATAGGACTAAAGGTGTCGGTGTAATCAAGACCAGGTACCTGGGTATATCCCTTGGAAACAAGGCGAGCTTTGAGTCGCTCAATGGATCCATCAGGAAGATATTTGGTCCGGAACACCCATTTGGAGCCCACAATATTGGTGTTTGCAGGTCGAGGAACCAAAATCCAAGTGCAATTATTTTGCAGAGCGTGAACTTCTTCATCCATGGCAGCAAGCCAGGCAGGATTCTTAGCAGCAGATTTGAATCCTTTAGGTTCAATGGAGGCAAGAAGAGCAGAAAGAAGTCCAGATGAGCCCAAGACACCAAGGTTTGCTGGATGACGAGTTTTGAAAATACCAGCTTTAGCTCGTGTGATCATAGGGTGAGTGCCTAGCGAAATTGTTGGCGCAGGAACATGAGGAGCAGTCCGTGCCTCAGTGGGAGGTGGACTAGAAGCCGGTGGTGATGAAGAGGGAACTGCAAAGGAACCAGTAGCCTACAAATATTCTTCCACTAGATCAGTACAGATAGCACATGGGTTAAATCTGGATTGAGTAATATGCAGAGAATGTGGTGCAGGGGACGACAGAGGAGGGTCGGTATGTAAAATACGGGGTTCCAGAAAGTGGGAAAAATGTAGAGAAGAAAGGGGCTGAGCATGAGAGGTATCGATGAAAGGGAAATGATTTTCATCAAATTGAGTGTGTCAGGTGATATAGAGCCGAGAGGTGACGAGGTCAAGGCAACGAAACCCTTTATAAGAGGGACTGTAACCCAAAAAAATGTAGGGAATGCTGCGTGGGGAAAATTTGTTAGGCATATAAGCACATAAACAAGGATAAACATGACAACCAAAGGGATGGAAATTTTCATAATTTGGAGAAGAACCATATAAAAGCCCAAACGGTGACTTACCTCCAAGAAGCGGTGTTGGCAACCAGTTGATGATGTAAGCTACAGTGCTAAAAGCGTCAACCCAGAAGTGAGGAGAAAGGTGAGAGTGAAAAAGAAGGACTAGGCCAGTCTCGGTCATGTGGCGGTGTTTGCGTTCAGCACGACCATTTTGGGCGGGTGTATAGGGACAGGAAAGATGAAGGTGAATGCCGGCTATACGAAGATGAGTTTGAAAGCAAGTGCTAGTGAATTCACCTCCGGCATCACTTTGAAAAATTTTAATGCGAGTAGAATATTGAGTTTCCACAAATTTTTGAAATTGAGTGAAAACATTATAAAAGTCAAATTTGAATTTTAAAGGATAAAGCCAACTGAATCGTGAATAATCATCAATGAAAATAACATAATAGACAAACCCCAAATTGGATTTGACGGGGGAAGGGCCCCATAAGTCGCAATGAATAAGATCTAATACATGAGACGACCTATGTTCATTACGTTAATAAGGCAAGCAATGATTTTTCGCAAGTTGACATGTACTGCACAATGTGGGAGAGGGCGATGAAGACGTAAGATAAAGATGTCATTGTTTATTTAAATGCGAAATAACAGAATGATTTACATGTCCAAGGCGAGCATGCCATAAATCATAGGAAGCATGTAAAGATTTATTTTTAAGGATAGAAAAGAAAGCAGAGTTGTCATGCTCCAGCACATATAGGCCGCCATCTCTCTTACCGGTTGCTACCACCTTTCCCGTTTGAAGATTCTAAATAGAGAAAATATTATTAGTAAAAGTAACAAATAAGGGAAAATCAGATGTTAATTTACTAATTGAGAGAAGATTTTTGGTGAGATGGGGAACAACCAAGACATCTAATAAATGAATATTTGGAGCAGGAAAGAGGGTACCAGTATGTGTAATGGGTAAGGAGGCACCATTTCGCACAATTACAGAATCCTTACCATTGTACTGAGTGGACTGGTCCAAGTGAGATGGGTCATTATACATATGGGCTGAAGCTCCAGTGTCCAAGAACCAATCAGAGACCGCTGCATCATTGAGAGAACAGGAACTGGTGAAGGCTTCAGCAAGATGAGCAGTTGACTCACTGTGGACATACCTCTGATTGCAGCGATCATCATAATGTCCATCAAGGCGGCAGATTTGGCAATGGGGAGGGCGACGTCCTTGACCAGAGGAATGACGACCACGATTTGCAGAGTTACAATGACCACGATTTGCAGGGGTTTCGCCACGGAAGTTGCAGAAGGAGCTGCGCTGGGTTGACCGTTCAGGACCATGACTCGCAACTGTGAACGCGACAGTAGGAGGAGCAGTGGGCTCAAGCGACTTTTGGAAAATCTCAAAGCTCTCAGCTTTGGAAACTAGGTCGACAAAGCTGGGAAGAGGCGTGAGCGCCATCTGCGTAGTGGAGAAGCTGGAGAAATTAGTGCCGAGGCCGCGGAGAAACCAGTGCACCTTATCAGTGCCATCAACATGTCGACCAATTGCATGAAGGTGATCGCAGAGGGCTTTGAACGCACGAGCATAGTCGGCAACAGATTTAGTGCCACGTTTCATCAGCTGAAGTCCGTCCTTGAGATGGATTTCGCGGGCCCTCGAACGGTGGTTGAAGGTGTTCTCCAGAGCAAGCCAAACCTCACGTGCAGTAGAGAGGCCAACAACCTCTGCCAGGGCTTCCTCGGTGAGGGAGGAACGAAGAAGGAAGAGAAGGCATTGATCTGCAGATTTCCACTCCATGTCCTTGTCATTAGGTGTCTGAGAAGTAGCAGGATCAAACTGAGGGGGCGGTACGATGGTGCCATCAACATAACCCAACAAATTTTGACTCTCAAGAAGAGGAAGAAGTTGACTCTTCCAAAGGAGATAATTGGTCGAGGAAAGTTTAATGGTGATCATATCAATTAAGGTGTCGAAAGGAAGAAGGGTGAAGGAGGTTTCTGTAGCCATGGGGAGGAAACGATCAAACGACAAAAAAACTAGCAGAAGGAAGCAAGAAAAAATCCGCAAACCACTGCCTAAAACTTCAGATTGAACGCTCCTTGTTCTTGCACAGAGTAGCAAGCTCAATTAGCTCCGAACACAGGTCAACAGTAGATCAATAGCTCTCGGATGGCAGTTGTCTTCTTTCTCCACACTTGACCACCGATCAACCTTCAGACTGCACACAAACAGAACCTGAAATCTGATACCATGAGAAGGTTGAATAAACCACCACTACTGTAATTGTGGTGAAGATTCTTATTTATAATTAAAGAGAGATAATTACATACTAATTTCATATCAATTAGCAGAGAAATTTACATAATTTACTCCTAGAATTAAGGGACAGTGCTGTCATGAATGTCAGGCCTTAATCTCCGTATGGCATGCCTTTGATGAAGACAAATTATCCTCAACAAGAGGGACCAACCATATGGAGAGTAAGTACCCGATTCTTAAACCATAGTGACAATCAACGAACTCGAAGTATTTTTAAATTAAGTGAGCATTTACGTTAAAATCCAAATGTTTGAGTATTCTTCTCTCACAAATGTGAGTGCATACTGATTTTTTCTCTAGCATTTGAGTAACATGTCCATTAGCCATATTGAATGTCGCCATTATATAAGTGTCACAATTGTTTTAAGTGAGGTTTTCTATCACCGTATAATATGTTTAGTTACTTGTGTGGACCCTCTATTCAGGTTTTTCTTTCTATATTACTTTTCAAGGTAAATCACTAATAGGTAATAGACAATCATCATACTTATTTTATATTTATGGTTTCAATTTCACTTGAATCATTTCCCTGTCAAAGAATATATTTGTATTCGGTAAATATAAATTTGATAAACATCTGTTGATTAAAGGCATATATATATATATATATATATATATATATATATATATATATTAATAATAAATTTTCTGTTAGTTGCAACAGAAGTTGTCGTTGTCGTTTTAAGCATGGTTGTTTTCAACATTATTCAATTCCTCAAAAACTTGTATAGCTTCAGAGTATCATGTTTTATATAGAGGTGTTATGTCATCATCTAATCCTCTGAAGTAGATGGACCATCCTATGATAATAGATTGATAAAAAAAACATAAAAGAAAAAGTGAATATATGTCTTATAAAAGCAAATTTCTTAGATACATAAAAAAAATCAAATTTTAAATGTATTTTATTATTAATATATTTCATTTGTTTATTTCCTTCCAACATTTCTTTGTACCTCTCGGCTCTGTTATCAGACGATTGCAACCGTTCTCTGGAAAAAACGAACAAAAAATGGAAACCCAACGGAAACGTCGTTTTCTACGGCCGTTCTCGTTAGCCAGTAGATATATTTTCCTTCATACGAGTTTGTTGCTTGTGGAAAGAAGACATATGGGTTTTGAGGTGTTTCCACAACATCTATTAGGAGTAATGAGGTTAATACAGTATTTTTAACATATAATGAGTTTTGTAATATTGTACTAGTTATTTTAAGTTCTTGGAATTAGATTTGTTGTTAAAAGTGTTGTTACATAACTGGAAATTTACTTTAATCTATATTAAAAGTTTGGTTTAATTAAATGATATTTTAGATTTACACATTTTTGGGCTCTCCCTTACACTTTATTTATTAAATAATGTTTCATTCATAATTTCAAATATCATGATAAATATCAAATCTTCTTTTTTTGTTTTTCCTTTCTACAAGTTTTTTTCAAGTGTGTGTTTTCACCTTTTATTATAGCTTTCATTCAATCTGATTTAAACATAATTATATATGGTTTCAGAAATTCATATTCAATTGCAGATTTTATTTATTGTTTCTCTTTAAATGGAGTATCTTGATCTTGGGTTATATATATATATATTTGGATTTTTCCCACAAAACCATAATCAATTGAAGGTTAAAAATGCTGAAGAATATATAAAGTGTACACTTAATTGACTAGGAAGCATAATAATAATCAATTTGCTGAGCATAAATATGGTTAAAAAAAAATTGAACTGTAAATTTAGTTGAAAGTATATTAAAAATTAAAACTTAGTTTATATTTTTCATTTTTATTTTTATTTTCTTATCCTCTTTTATTAAGTAGAAACTTTCAAACTTCGTTTCTCGTACCCTTTGTAGTTTCTGGTAACATAGCCTCTCGGTACAATTGCTAATATATAAATAGATTATATCTCATCATCCAAGACTGCACTCCTTTGACATAAATCTCAATCACTGCACGTCTCTCGTTGGAAAAATCATTTAATACATGTACGTTGTTTGTGTTTTCATGCATTTCTGATGTTCAGAGGTTTAGCTTTTCTAAAATGGTTTTATCATGACCCGGGAATCTCTTTCGTCTTTTCTTCCCTGCTGCATGGTAAAACCTGGGTGCTCATCCACATAATGCTTGGGAAAGATAAAGGACAACAAACCATGCATTATTCAACATAATAAATACCATTTACAGGACACTAACGAATAATTACAAAGTCCCCATGTTCACATTCTCATCGTAACTTGATTTAAATTATCAAAATGGTAAGGTTACACAAATTTTTTAGTTTTTTGTGTGTAAATCATGTTATTTATCGCTGCATTTTTTTTCCAATTCATATGAATTTATATTAAGTTTTATTTATCTCGTCAAATAGGGATCACAAAAAGGTATTTGATGCAGGAGCATCGATCTCACCATAATAAAATTACATTCTAAATGCTTTTATAAGGGCGTTGTGGTAGTCATAGATAGAGGACATGATTTCTTTGTTTCATTGTAATTTTAATTAAATTTGAGGTTTTTAGCAGGTCCAACATTGAAAGATTCCTCTTCCGCAAATTAGGGTTTTTTTGTTTCTTTATATGGTCAGCCTGCAATGTCAAGAAGATGGTCCGTCAATGTAATCAGGAAATTTTGACTTAGGCCATAAGGCCATAGATGTAATCAATTTAATTCGAATAGAAGAAGTGTTTTATTTTAATCTGTGTCGTTCATATTTGTATTATGCAAGTCTGTTTAAATTGTTGTGTGCGTCTTGTCCTTGCCTCAAGAGTTAATAGGAATTTGAAGCACCTGCAGCTGCTTCTTAGAGGAGAGCATCCAAGCGGGCACTGGCACGAGGCAAAAACGGTGGACTGAAATAGGGTTGGAAAAGAAAACAGTCGAGGCCTCTTGTATGGTTTGTCCACTACACAAAGAATGCCAATACGCGACGGCCAACTTGACCTTTGACTCGGGAGGGGCCTAGTCGACTGGTCGGGCCATGCATTAATCGAAATTCGTGTGGAACAAAATGAAAAGGCCGACCCCGACCACAACGAAGACTCCCACATGTGACGTCAGGATGGGGATGAGCTTGGGCCAGAGTCATTTCGCAGTTCGGCGTTTAATTTGGGGAAGTTCAACACTTCTTCACTACAAAAATCAAAGATTACATGGGCCATAATCCATAGGCTCCACCAGGGGTCGAAATGAAGTACCCCAGGATTCTGTAGTCATCAAGTGGTATCAGGCAGGAGGAAAGAGGAAGGACTATTTCTCGAGGGGAATTCCGCAGTTGTGGTTATGGGTAGAATTCTCGAAAGAAGTGTGCAAGTGTGCAACGACCAAGTGAGCAAAAAAAAGTTTAAAAAGTATTAAGGGAGGTGAATTGAGATGCCACAACTCCGAGTCAAAGAAGGAGATTTGGTGAGGTGGTAGCGAAGGGATGGTTGCATCTCAGTCATAGATACATGTGTGAAATAAGACCGAGGTTGCAGAAGACAAGATGCAGTACATGTTCAGGAGATCATGGAAATTTTCAAGCGTGGGGGGTTTCATGAGGCATCTACCCCACCCCAACCAAATTCAATTCCAAATGCTTTCAAAAGAAGGGTATCATGGTATCCAAATATAGAGGACAGGTTTCCTCGTTTTATTGTAATTTTAATTAATTTTAATGCCTCTAGAAGGCCCAATGTCGTAATATTCCTCTCTCGGTAGTTACGGTTTGTTTCATTTTTTTATAAGGGGAAACGTGCAATTTTAAGAAGGCGGCTAGTCGACGTAATATCAGACCAAAAAGGGCGAGGCAATTTTGACTCATCCCATGAGGCCATGACTATAATCAGTTAATGTAATATCAAACCAAAAAGGGCTAAGAAATTTTGCCTCACACCATGAGGCCATAAATATAATTAGTTTAATTTGAATATAAGCTATTTCGTTTTATTTTAATTTGTGTTTGATCCGGCTTTATAGGAACTCAAGAATACATAGAAATAAACATAAATACAGAAATGCAGCCGAAATAATATTTCATTTCATTAATATTAAATAACATAAATATACTTGCAAATATAATGGAAATAAACTAGTTAGGGCGTTGATAGTGTATCTCTGAGAAGAGATGTGGAGATTACATGCCTATGAACTATGGTACAATGAGGCTCGAGGGCCTATTTATTATTGAGAAACAATGGAAAACCCTAAACATCTAAAAACTAATCCTAGGAGATGAAGTGCCAAAACTATGGGCCCCGTTTGGGTAAATTGGTGTTTCAACTTCCTCGGGAGGTAACTTTAACATACAATCTTCGTTTGTTGTGCACCATACCTCGTTAGAAAGATCTATCATAGGAATACAACTTTTAATATGATCACCATCAATCCATAGACTCATGTTCTTCTCGGTTTTCCCAAAAAACGTTCTTTAGGGCCTCAAAACAGCTGTAGAAGTTGAGGGCCCGAAAAGCTGTTAAAAATAGTAAGCTGTGCTGAAACTGAAAAATTGAAAGAACTAGTGGTGTGTGTTCGAATGGAATAGGTGGGTGGACACCAATATCCACCTAGATCGTTAGGGCCCCAAAACAGCTCCGAAAGTTCAAGACTCGAAAACATGCTAAAAATAGTAAGTTGTGCTGAAAGTGAAAATCTGAAAGAACCGATGGTGGGTGGCTACCAATATCCACCTGGATCATTCCTCCCCCCTTAGGAAGCAATGGTCCCCATTACGTTGAGATCCTACATGAGATGAGGCAAATTATGTTGAACTGGGTATTGGATTTGTCGAAGATGTCCTGGACCCGTGGGCAGACATGCTGGATGCATTCAGTAAATTTGGTTTCGTTATCAGCCTTAGAGAGTACATGTGTGGATTTTGTCTGTGTGGTCACATGAGGTATGGAAATATCAGACAATGGTATGTCTGGGGTCAGATCAATGGAGTGCTTGACGTGACAATGTAGAGTAACCTCTATTGGTGAGGAGAAAATGTCCTTGTATTCTTCCATGCCTTTGTCTATCTATTGTTGATGTGCACAGGAGCCCTGTTTCGAGGTTGTGGCCAAAATCTTCTTCTTTCCTTGTGGTCGAATGTTAATGCAAATAAATTTCCTGGTTTGGGAAACAATTTTAGTGTGTTGTTTTGCAGGAGTCAAACAGATGAGAGGAGGTGGGACTACCTCCGATATCCTGCACAAGTTATTTCCCAAAGTAATAATAACAGCACGAGGCCTGGACTCATATATATCATGTCTCCTCCACAAGTATGGTTGGCCCAATAATACATCAGACACATCAAGAGGAACAACATCATACAGTACCTCATCCGTGAATGGCTTGATGTTGTACGAAAGATGGCACTGCTTGGGGACACAGAGGTATCTTCCTTCGTGAAGCCATCCAACAATATACAGCTACGAGTGTGCTATGGTCGGTAGGTCGAGCTGCTTCACGGCCTCTACTGAAATGAGGTTCTTTTGGCTTCTGCTATCGACAAGGAATTTCAGTGGAGAACCCTTTACCAACATCTACGAGTGGAAGAGGTGCCCCCCCTCCTCTTGATCCTCGGAATCCTCCCCCTAGAGCTTGGTCGTGGCAACAATGGCACTAGGATCTACATCAATGGTCATCCTCACTTTGTCATTTCCCTTCTCTAGTTCTGACTCGAGATCAGAACATGCATATGATTTGGGTGCCTTTAGTTCGGGCACCAATCACTGTTTGGCCCGACACTTGTTTGTACTGTGAGTGGGGTTGTTATGAAATTCACACCACTTCTCCGTGTCTGTCATTGGATTTGTGGTATCATTCTGAGACTCCCCGCTTTGGCTTTGCCCCTTGTTTTGCGGTTTGAGGGCGCCTTTCCCTCGCTTTAGATTCGCGGATCCAAAATCTTTCTTCTTCTGCTTAAATTTCTGCTCGATCTTAGTGGGATAGCGATGTGCCATGTCAGGCAAGATAATGTCGAGGAACTCCATTTCCTCTTGAATGTATCAGTGTAAACAATTACGGTACTTGAGCACCAAATGTCTCTCTGAATATTTAATACCTAACTTTTTGCACAGGGTATGGAACAGATTTGTGAGTTCGTGCACATCTTGATCCCTTTGTTGCCACAGCGTGGTCCGTTGGATGTACTTGTTCTCGTAGCTCCCCACGGGGTAATATTGTTCCTTGATTCCATCTCAGAACGAATTCCAAGTGGGTGCAGCCGAGAATAGAGAGGGTTCCCTCTCATCCTTTTGCTCACAGAAGGTTTCCCACCAGTTCTTGACATGGGCGGCGGCTTTGAGGAGTGCAAAAGTAATATTTTCTCTGTTGGAGAAATCATGGGCTGAGAAATACCCTTCCATCAAATTCAACCATCTATCTACAGCGTCAACATCTATCTTGCCTTCAAATATAGGAATGCCATAGTTCACTTGTACCTTAAAAGGAGAGGCACCTCCAGAGTGGATGTTAAATGTAGATGTGCCGCCGGTGGGCAACAGTTGAAGGATCTAGGCAAAGTTATCCATCATCTCGTTCCTCTGTTTTTTGAGGGCCTCCTTGAGAAATATTTCAATAATATCTCCTGCTCCATCATCTTTCTTTTCTTCCTCCATGGGAGGTCATCAGGGTTTGTAAGGCTTATCTTGCAAGGGTTCAACCAAATCAAGCCCTAACTCCTTATACTGTGACCTCATTCTGGACATGCAAAGAAAAATAGAGAAATATCAGACCGCTCTGATACCATTGATCTAGATTTATGTAGGAATTCAATAATACACATAAATAAACATAAACACAGAGTTGCAACAAAACCAATTTTTCATTTCATTAATATCAAATAACATAAATATGCTTACAGACATAATGGAAATAAACTAGCTAGGGCACTCGTAACATATCTCTGAGAAGAGATATGGTGGCTACAAACCTCTGAAATGTGTTAAAATGAGGCTCGAGGGCCTATTTATTATTGAGAAATAATGGAGAACTCTAAACATCCAAAAATATAACCCTAGGAGATGAAGCAGCAAAATTATGGGCCTCGTTTCGGTAAATTGGTGTTATAACTTCCCAGGGCGTAAATTTGGCATACGATCTCTATTTTACATGAAACATACCTTGTTAGAAATATCTATCCGAGGAATACAACTTTTTTTGTCATCAAAATTATTCGATGGGTTAATGTTGCTCCTATTTTCCCCAAAAAACGTCGTTTAGGGCCTCAAAACAGCTCTAGAAGTTCAGGACTCGAAAAACTACTAAAAATAGTAAGTTATGTTGAAACTGAAAAAATGAAAGAACTGATGGTGGGGTTAAAAATGGAATAGTTGGGTGGCCACCAATATCCACCAGGATCATTGGGTCCCCAAAATGGCTCCAGAAGTTCAGGACCCGAAAACCTGCTAAAAATAGTAAGTTGTGCTAAAAGTGAAAAATTGAAAGAACCAATGGTGGGTGGCCACCAATATCCTCCTGGATCAGTGTTGTTTATATTTTTATTATGGAAGGATTTTTAAATTGTTTTGTGTGCCTTTTCATGGCCTTAAGAGTTAATATGAATTTTAAGCAATTGTAGTCACTACCTAGAGAGGAGCATCCAAACGGGCACAGGCACAAGCCAAAAGTGATGGATTGAAATAGGGTCGGAAAATAAAAGAGTCGAGACATCCTGTATGGTCTAGACACTATGCATAGAATGCCAATACATGACTACTAGCCATACCTCTAACTCAGGGGGACCCAACCAGCTTGTCGGGCCTTCCATTAATCGAGATTCATCATAGAACAAAATGAAATGGCTAACCCCAACCACAAAAAGACTCTAACTTGTTATGTTAAGATGCACATGAGCTCATGCCAGAGGAAGTTCATAGTTTGACATTCAATTTGGGGAAGTGCGACACTTCATACTTGGAAAAATTAGAGATTATGTGGGCCATAACCCACGGGCTTTCGAATAGGAGCCACCAGAGGTCGAAATGAAAAACTCCAAGATTCGGTAGTCATCAAGTGGTGTATGGGAGCAGGAATGAGGAAGGATTGCTGCTGGAGGTCAATTCCACATCTGCGATTATGGGTAGAATCGTTGAAAGAAGTAGGCAAGTGTGCAACGGACAAGTGTTAAAAGGAACATTAAGAAGGTTCTAGAGGAGGTGAACCAAGAAGAAAAAAGTCTGAGCCAAAGGAGGAGAGTTAGTGAGGTGTTAGTTGCATCTCACTCATAGATACATGTGCGAAAGAAGACTAAGACTGCATAGGACGAGATGAAGTAATGACAATGCATGATCTAAAGATCACGGAAATTTTCAAGTGTGGGAGTTTAATGCAAGAGAATCAACCCCACCCCTACCAAAATTTGACTCCAGATGATTCCAGAAGAAAGGTGTCATTGCAACCAAAAATAGACGACACAATTTCCTTTTTTTTAATTGTAATTTTAGTTAAGTTTGAGGCCTCTAGAAGGCCCAATGTGGAAATATTCCTCTCTTGGTAGTTAGGGTTTTTTTCATTTATTTATATGGGAATCATGCAATGTCCGGAAGGAGGCCCGTCAATGTAATATCAGGTTAAAAAAGGCGAGGTAATTTTGACTTAGGCCATGAGACCATAGATGTAATCGCTTTAATTAGAATAGAAGTTGTTGCATTTTATTTTAATTTGTGTCTTTTATATTTTTATCATGCAAGCATGTTTAAATTCTTGTGTGCATCCTATCGTGGACTCAAGATTTAATAGGAATTTGAAGCAACCGCAGCTACTACTTAGAGGGGAACATCCAAGAGTGCACTGGCACATGCCAAAGTCGATGGATTGAAATATGACCAAAAAAAAGAGAGTTGGGACCTCCTGTATAGTCATCCCACTATGCAGAGAATATCAGTACGTGACAACCATGTTGAAATCTAACTCGGGCAAGGCACAGTTGGTTGGTTATGCCATTCATTAATATAGTTTCGTCACAAAATAAAATGAAAAGTCCAACCGTAACCACAACAAATACTCCCAACATGTGACGCCAAGATGAGCGTGAGCTCAGGCCAAAGGCATTTCACAATTCAACGTTCAATTTGGGGAAGTGCAACACTTCATTATTGCAAAAATGAGATATTATGTGGGCCATAACCCATAATCTCCCATATTGGAGCCACTAGGGGTCAAAATGAAGTATCATAGGGTTAGATAGTCACCCAATGGTATCAGAGCACAAGAAAGAGGAAGGATTATTGCTAGAGGGAAATTGCACAGCTACAGTTGTGGGTAGAAATGTCAAAAGAAGTGGGAATGTGTGCAACGTCCAAGCGATCAAAGGAAGCTCAGGAATATTTTGGAGGAGGTGAACTGAGATGAAAAAGTTTTGAGCTAGAGGAGGAGAGTCGATGGGGTTTCAGTGAAGGTCTAGTTGGAACTCACTCAAAGATACATATGTGAACGAAGATTGATGCTGTTGAGGATGAGATGCAATAATGACAGTGCATGATCAAGAGATCATGGAATTTTAAAGCATGGGAGTTTGATGCAAGAGCATCGACCCCACCCCAACCAAATTTGATTCCAAATGCTTCAAGAAGAAGGGCGTCATGGCAGCTAGAGATAGAGGGCACAATTTCCTCATTTTATTGTAATTTCAATTAATTTTGAGGCATCTAGAAGGCCAAAGTGGCAAGATTCCTCTCTCAACAGATAAGGTCTATTTCATTTATTTATATGGGTAGCCTACAATGTTAGGAAGGCAGCTAGTCAATGTAATATCAGGCCAAAAAGGACCAGGTAATTTAACTCAGGAAATGAGGCCATAGATGTAATCAATTTAATTCAAATAGAAGTTTTTGTGTTTTATTTTAATCTATGTTGTTTATATTTTTATTATGCAAGCATGTTTAAATTGTTGTGCGAATATTGTCATGACCTCAAGAGTTAATAGAAAATTCAAGCATCTACAATTTATTCTTAGAGGGGAGCATCCAAGTCAGCACTACACAAGCCAGAAGTAGTGGATTTAAAAAGGGTCAGAAAAGAAAAGATTCGGGACCTCTTGTATGGTCAAGCCAGTACGCGGATAACACTAGTACGCAATGAGCATCCTGACCTTTGAATCGAGTGGGGCCCAATCAGTTGGTAGAGAAATGTATTAATAGAGATCCATCAGGGAACAAAACAAAAAGAAGTTGTCTACCCAGGCAGTGGAATAGCCCGGACGACAATTTTTTGTTGGAATCTGGTCAACTAAAATTCAAAAAATCAGGTAGTTGGAGTGTTTGGAATTCATTTTTGATAGTGGAAATGGATTCAACACTATCAAAAACCTTTAGGGAACTCAAAATACTAAAGTTTAACAAATGTAAACAAGATTCTGATAAAATCTTTACCCGATTTTTTCAAAATCTTTGCCAGATTCTAAGGAAAAATGCTACTTTTTTAGACTACACGAAACAAAAATGCCTACCATGACCAAAATTAAGACTCTCAACATGTGACACAAGGATGGGAGTGAGCTTGGGCTAGAAGCATTTCATAGCTCATCATTCAATTTGGGGAAGTGTGGTGCTCCATTGTTGAAAAAACGGAGATTACATTGGCCATAACCCACAGGCTTCTAGATTGGAGCCACCAGGGGTTAAAATAGAGTACCCATGGATTTGGTAGTCATTAAGTGGTATCGAGCGTGGGAAAGAGGAAGGATTCATGTTGGAGGAAAATTCCACAGCTATGGTTGTGGGTAGAATTATGGAAAGAAGTAGGCAAAGTGTGCAACGGATAAAATAGCAAAGAAATCTCAAGAAGGTTCTGGACGAGGTGAACCGAGATGCCAAAATTTTGGGCTAGAGGAGGACAGTTGGTGATGTGTCAGTGAAGGTGTGATTGCAACTCACTCAGAGATACATGTGCGAAAGAAGACCGAGGTAGTAGATGACGAGATGTAGTAAAGACAACACATGATATGGAGATCATGTAAATATTCAAGAGTGGAAGTTTGATGTAGGAGCATCAACCCCACCCCAACCAAATTCAATTCTATATGCTCCTAGAGGGAGGAAGGGCATCGTGGGAGACAAAGATAGAGGACAAAATTTCCTCATTTTATTGTAATTTTAATTATTTTTTAGGCCTATAAAAAGCCCAACATGTCAATATTTCTCTCTCGGTGCTTAGGGTATATTTTGTTTATTTATATGGGAAACTTGCACAGCCAAGAAGGTACTCGTTCAATGTAATATTAGGCCCAAAGGGTCGAATGATCTTGACTCATACCATGAGACCGTAGATGTAATCAGTTTAATTCGAATAGAAGTTGTTGTGCTTTATTTTAATTTGTGTCATTATATTTTTATTAAGCAGGCATGTTTAAATTGTTTTGTGTGTCTTGTCTTGGCCTCAAGAGTAAATAGGAATGTGAAGTAGTTGCATTCACTACTTAGAAGGGAGCATCCAAGTGGGCACTAGCATGAGGCAGAAGTTGTGGATTGAAATAGAGCCAAAAAAGAAAAGAGTTGACACCTCTTGTATTGTCAGGCCACTACGCAAAGAACATCGATACACAAAAACCATCCCAACCTCTGACTTGGGCACGACCTAGTGGGTTGTTCAAGCCCTGCATTAATCGAGATCTATAACACAAAACAAAAAATATGACCCTGATCACGACAAAGACTCCCGAAATTTTACATCAAGATGGGTGTGAGATCAGGCCTGAGGCATTTCTCACTTCGATGTTCAATTTAAGGAAGAGTAGCACTTCATTGTAGCAAAAATTAGATATTATGTGGGTCATAACCCACAGGCTCCCGAATTGGAGCCACCAAGGATTGAAATGAAGTACCCCAAGATTATGTGGTCATCAATATTTAAATTTATATTTATGTTAATAGCGATTGGTTTGTTTTAAAATAGAATTTTTGAATTCTTATTCTTTTAAAACTAAAAATATAATTTGAGAATTTTCATTCTTTTAAAAATAAAAAATTATGGATGGCCTAAATTATTCTAATAATTGAGAATACTTTTAGTGACATATATAATTCAATATATGAAATTAAAGTATTTAAGTATTGGTATTACAAATGACACAAGTATTTTGATGGTTAACAATATTTATCACTCATTCAATTTATATAATTTTATTTTTTATATTTAAGAAAATTATAATTGTTTTTCTAAAATATTAAAAAAAATATTAATAATAACAAAATTACAATGTAAGTGAGACAAGGAGCAACATTCTAGTATGCCTCAAAAAATTTGATAAAAAAATTTGAGCACATATTTGCAGTTATTTTACTTCAAAAAGTTTAAATGAAGATCTCTATTATAATATATATTAATATATCATGAAACATGATAGAGGTGGAGGAATAGGGGGAGTGAAAAGGGAGATATGGAGATAAAATGAAGGAGAGGGGAGGGGAGGAATGAAGAGAGAGAGAGGGAGAAGAGTGAGAGAGTTAGAGAAGGGTAAGAGAGGGAGAGGGGGACATAAAGATGGACGTGGAAGAGAGAGAAGGTTAGAAGATTGGAGGGTAGAGAGAGAAAGAGAGAGAAGGGGGAGGCAGAGGGAGGTAGGAGAGAAAGGGAAAGATAGGAAGGATGAGAGGAGAAGGAGAGAGGGAGGGATAGAGAGATGGAGTTGCATGTGAAGAGAGGGAAGGAAGATGAAAGACATAGAGAGTGAGAAGTGGAGAGAGAGGGAGTGACAAGGGAGAGATGGAGAGAGTGTGTGTATCTTTAGGGTTGAGATAAAGATACATATAAGGAGTTATGGAGACAAGGGGGGAGATAAGGAGAGAGAAGGAGAAAGGGAGGGATAGAGTAACATACTTGTAGAGTGAGATAGAGTGATGTGTGGAGAGAAAGGATTGGAGAGAGAGAGAGAGAGAGAGAGATATAGAGAGAGAGAGAGACTCGGGCGAGGAAAATAGGAGGCAGGAGAGAAAGGGAGAGAGAGAGGAAGAAAGTGATGGGTGAAGAGAGAGGATTATAGGGGGAGAGAGAGAGAGAGAGAGAGAGAGAGAGGGAGAGAGATGGGGGGAAGAGAAATGGAGGTGGGAGAGAAAAGGAGAGAGAGGAAGGAAAAGAGAGGGGAATTGAAAGAGAGGAGGAGAGAGGGATGGATAGAGAGATGGAGTTGGAGGGGGAGAGAGGGAGGGATATAAAGATGGAGTTGGATAGGGAGAGAGGGGGGGAGAAGAAATACATAGAGAGTGAGTAGTGGAGAGAGAGGGGGAGTGACAAGGGAAATATGGAGAGAGTGTGTTTATGTTTGGGGGTGAGATAAAGAGACAAACAAGGAGATATGGAGAGAAGGAGAGAGAGAGGAATATAGTAACAAAGTTGGAAGGTAAAGATAGAAAGAGAGAGAGACAGGTGGGGGGGAAAGGAAGAGAGATAGTGAAGATAGGTAGGGATAGAGAGATAGAGATGGAGGGGGAGAGAGAGGGAGGTAATAATAAAGACATAGAGAGTAAAAGGTGGAGAGAGAGCGGGAGTGATAAGGAAGATGGAGAGAGAGGGAGAAAGGATAGCAGGAGGGAAGAGAGATAGAAGTAGGGGAGAGGGAGGGAAGGGGAAGAGAGAGAGGGGGAGAGGAGGAGGGAGTGATAGATAAATAGATTGGAGAAAGATGGTGTATGTTTTGGGGTTGATATATAAAGATAGAGGGAGATATAGATATATATGAAAGGTGAAGAGAAAGAAGAGGTAGATGGATACAAGGAGGGAGGGACAAAGAAATTGATAGATATGGACTGAGAGAGCATGGGTGTTTTGCGGTGTGAGATAAAGGAACAAAAAAGGAGAGATGGAGGGAGATATAGATATATATGGAGGGGGGAGAGAGGGAAGAATATTTCTTGCACTAGATGGATTGATTTATGTGTAGATGGTGATTTCTAATCCTATCTGATTGCTTGCACTAGATGCATTGATTTTAGTATAGATGTTAATTTCTAATGATATTTGATTACTTGCACTAGATGCATTGATTTCAATGTAGATGGTGATTTCTAATCCTATTTTATTGCTTTCACTATATGCATAAATTTCAATGTAGATGTTGATTTATGATTATATTCGATTGCTTGCACTAGATGAATTGATTTCAACGTAGATGATTTCTAATCCTATTTGATTGCTTGCACTAAATGCATTGATTTCAATGTATATGGTGATTTCTAATACTTTTTTATTGCTTGCATTAAATGCATTGATTTTAGTGTAGATGGTGATTTCCAATCTTATTTGATTTCTTCCAGTAGATGCACTAATTTCAATGTAGATGCTGATTTCTAATTATATTTGATTTCTTGCAAAGATGCATTGATTTAAATGTAGATGATTTATAATCCTATTTGATTGCTTGCACTAAATGCATCTATTTTACTGTAGATGGTGATTGATAATCTTATTTTATTGCTTACATTAGATGCATTTATTTCAATGTAGATGTTGGTTTTTAATCCTATTTTCCTACATGCAATAGACACATTTATTTGAGTGTAGATGTTGATTTCTAATCCTATTTGATTACTTGCATTAGATGCATTAATTTTATTGTAGATTTCTTTTTCTAATCTTATTTGATTTCTTGCATTAGATGCATTGATTTCAGTGCATATGTTGATTTCTGATTTGGTGTAATTGGATCTATGATGGTACATTAATTTTAAAGTCTTTGGATTAATAGTGTGCAATGCTTTCAATGTAAGAACAAAAAAATATTGACAATGTAAATTTATTTTTGTTTTATAGTAATTAAACCTATTAATATTGGAGAGCAAGCGAGACAAGGTATGATGTTTACTACAACATCTTGAGTTAAATATTTAAATGGTTTACAATTCCAGCTGTCTTTTTCATATAATAAATATGAAAATATGACAAAACTAACAAGGGAGAAAATAAGAATAGTAGAAGAAAATAGTTTGAGCTTGATCACAATGAAGAATATTTGTAATTGACTACATTCTTTTATTCATAGTTTGTATCATTCAATATTATTACATTGCCACTTTGCATTGAAAAATTTTATTTCATAATTTTTTATCATTGGAGTATTTTTCAATATTTATCCTCTCAACAAACTGAGGTAACTAAGAAAATTTAAAATTAAAATGACTAAATAAATATGAGAAATATCTAGCATATTTAAAATGGATATATTAATATTGGATGTATTTACATATCATTGATAAAATTAATCATATGTTCCTCATATTATCGATAGATTTTCCTTGGCCAAACATGATGAAACCATCCTAGATCCATCTTAACTTCAGATCTATCAAGCGCCGAGAGGGATCAAATCTCTCGACGTGCAAACATTTCCTCAAATTTTGCACTCAGAAAATAGGTTTGCACCTCGGGAGATTTGATGCCTCTCGGTGCTTGATAGATCTGTAGTTAAGATGGATCTAGGCTGGGTATTATAAACAATAAAGATTCATTTATATAAGTAGAAAATGTTTTTTTTTCCAAGGAAAAAATTGTAATTTTATTAATGAAAATAAAATCACATGTTACACTTTGCAGATAGTTGTCAGAGACAGGCTAGTAAGATGCATCATAGAATCATGGTACAAGGGGAAATATTTAAAATTTTCTCTCTTTCTTCTTTTCGACCTTACGCCAAGGACCTTGTGTTGGCGCGACAAAAATTAAGGCGAGTTGGTTTTCTGCTATGGTTGCTCCATTTTCCTTATCCAAATATGAGGTTTCTGAGTTGTGTTATCTTTTGTTTCCTCTACTGTCAGGTGCCCCATGTTCCATTGTCAGCTGGGCTGTAGCGGTAAGTTCTGAAATATCTTGCATCTCTTGTTCTTGTGTTTTTAGATCTGCTTCTGTTTGGATATTTTCATTTGTGATGGGATCATCCTCTTATTCTTTCATCTGGTGCTCTGGTTCTTCTAAGGGGAATTTCCATCCCTTGGTAGCTTTCCCTATCATTTTCTTTTTTTCTGTTGTCTCTTTTTTCTTCTGGGCATGTGTTTTGCGAATTCCCGGTGTTCCTGCATATTCTACATCT
Organism: Pinus albicaulis; assembly: GCA_034641835.2. Lineage (NCBI taxonomy): Eukaryota > Viridiplantae > Streptophyta > Pinopsida > Pinales > Pinaceae > Pinus > Pinus albicaulis. Next base: position 617,611,641 of record CM076574.1, on the reverse strand, counting down.
GAATGCAGTGTTTTCATAGTCAATATGTTGTATTCATTTATGCTATTTATGATTCAGTTGGATACACTTAGGAATCCCTTTACTGAGGTCCACTTCCACATAGATTCGTGCAAAGGTGTAGATCTTCTCCTCCAAGAATTGGGTATCAGTTTTTATGTATCTCCCAATGGTGTTTCCTATGCCAACAAGAACAAATTCATTCCATAAATGAAGTGGGAGGTTGTATATCCGAACCCAGACCGACATTATGGAGACCCCCATAGTATTTGTATCAAAATCTGGAAACCATGGTATGGTGAAGAGTCCGGCGAATTCCCAGAACCACGGTCCAGCCCCAAGAATGTTGTCTCTGGTCTCCGAGGATAGGAACTTGACAATGAAAAAGCCTTCTGGAAAAATATGTATTTCACAGTCCATTGTCCAGTTGGTGAAAATCTAATGAAAAATCTCCATTGGTTTGGGCCAGAAACAATTGAATCCATAGATTAGTGCTTATGATTTGAAGTTAGTTTGATGTTCATCAATCTCTGGAATGTCTAGTTGCAATTTTGGCATAGGGTCCATTCTCTGCTGGTACTGCTGGATATGTTGTTTTATTTTCCCTTGTAGTATCTTCCTCTATGAGGGACCTTTTGGGAAATCATTTTTGGATGAGCTGGGTCCCTTATGACCCTAAGATCTGTTCTGCACAACAGCTCCACCTCTTAGCCCCATATTGAGATGAATGGTGGAGCCAGGGCAAATGGAGTATTCACTGAGTGTGCTGGAGTCTTGTAAAACTCTTCCATAATGTATTAAGGACTGTACATGGCTTGGATATCTGGTGGATATCCACATGTTTTGCTTCAGGTATGAAACATCATCTGTACCCTGTATCCAAATCAATAGAATATTCCCCACAAGGGGGTTTAATAATAACCTAAAAAAAAATTGCGCTTACCTGAATCACTTTTGCTAGGGCGCATATGTTGACTCCTCTTTGTTGTTGTTCAGTCTATGGCGGTATGTCGACTCCTCTTTATTTTTGTTCTATCGGCGGTGGTAGAGGCCTAAGCGTATCTGTAGCTAATGCTCAACAACATACATAGAATGATGATAGGCCTACACAAATCTGTGTAGAACGCAGGGAGTGAGGCACTTTTCCTCCACAAACTCCCAGAGCATGTACTGTATACTGTGGGGAGCAGAGTACCCCGACACATCTGGTGACCACTGGCTTCAGATTCCAGCCTCGACAACTGAACTTCAGAACCCATGCTCTATTGCGTAAAAATCTTACCATAGACAGACACAGGAGCTGTGCCGTCATGGAATTCCATTGCAGGGTGCGCTGGCTTCAGTGTTGTCCAGGGTATTCAATAGGATATTGAAAGTTAGTTTTGACAGAGTAACCCCAACGCTAAGCCGAAATCCCCACATGCCCAATACCATTGATGGCATGGGTGCCGCCACGAGGGGAAGCAGATGAGCATGCACAGAAACCACATCTTGAAACCCTAGACCAACGCTTTTCCGCCATCGCTCCACTCTCCCGAAATCTAAAATACATCATTTCATATAAGTAGAAATTTTTTTTCAATGGACTTAAAGATTTTTTTATATGTCTTTTTTCTACTTTTGTGATATATGATTATAAATATTTATAGAAAAAATAATGGTGATTAGCTGATGAGTTTCAAAACATCTATTATATTATTTATAATGGTGATCAGGTGTTCTCTGAAGATACTCCTTGATATAAAGTCAGTAGCTCAATTATCTATCCACATCTACAAATTTAACAAATTATTTACATCTTCATAATGAATCAAAGACTTATAACTAATTACTGCTTAAATCTCACTTCCTCATCTTTATTCTAATGCTTTCTTTGAAAAAATTTGAACCTCATTTTTGAAATTACGAAGATCACCTTGAAATCGTGGAACATGTTATAGATTCCTTCCTACTGCACCTTCTTTGCTCTTTTTGTGCGTTGACATTTAAAATTAAAACAGAGAAGAAAAAATAATTATATAAAGAATGAATCAGGTTTTAGAGTTAGACAACATAAAATTGATGACTTTTTCTGATGTGTAAAGCAGTTTTAGTAGCCTTATCTTGATTCTCTTTTTCCAAAGTCCACATACAAATAAAAAAAGGCATTGCAATGATAATGGGGATAGTAAGGATAATTCCACTCCACCATCTATAGTTTGTTTGTTTTATTCTGACCATAGTATAGTGGGTTTATTAATTGATTGGAAAGCCCAATTCCAATATCTTGGCAATGCATCATGACCATGTGTAGATATACCAAGTTACCTTACAAACTTTAAGATGGGATTACTATAAGAGATCAATAAAGAGAAGCTTAAGAGTTATGTTAAAAACAATATAGATTTGTTTTATATGGATAAATTGTTTTTATATAAATAACATAATTTTATATCAGTTTTTAAAGTAATTAGGAAAAAAGAATAAAATTGATAATATTTATATTTTCATATTTCAATTGGATACATAAATAAATCTTTTTAAAAGTCCATGTTAACTAATTTATTTTAATATAAAATTTATAAAAAAACATAAAATATATTTTTATATGTGTGAACCATAAATATATATGTGAATTATAATAAAATATTTTGATATGCAAAGAGAAGTAGTAATTGAATGTAAAAGGATTCAATTCCTTCCTTATAATAGTAAGTAGTATTGAAGGGCGGTGTAGTGTGGTTGCTATGTTTTTAGAAAAAATGCAAATTGATATATGAAGTGGAAAATTTAATTGCCTAGTACTTGTATAAATTTTTGGTGGGTAGTAATCATTACTCAGTTTGCACATTTACACTTTTAATCATGCACGTTAAGGAAATGAAGAAAACATAAATAATCATAGGAAATAAATCCCGGTAGGTATATCTATTTCCATGTTGTTTTCTTATGCAAATATTTTCCTAAATTATGGTGGACATATGGCATAGACATTACAAACCAAGAAAATGAAAAGTATTTGTCTTCTAATAGAATTTATCTACATATTTTCCATAAGAGCACGTTATGATATATGCATACAAGGCAATAAAAAACCCTAAATTATTTTATGTTCCACTAGGCTAGCTAACACATTTATTCAATAGTCTAAGTGACTACCAAAATTCTTCAATAGAACATCATAGAATCACAAGATCTATAGTTGATGAAATATTCCAGATATGTTAAACTCACAAACACCATAAGAGTGTTATTCAAAAGTACCCAAATGCTTATAAAAAGATTCTTTTTTATAAAATGTTGTTTGTTGCTAAAAATATCAAACAAATTACAGAACCAAAACAACCCTAAACCATATATAAAGAAATAGAAAACAAAATAAAAAAACATGTAACACCCTGATTAATTTAATTCTAGACTTAAAAATTGGTTATGATATATTTTGAATGAGTAACGAATTAGAGTATTAGTTAACAATATTTTAATATATTATCTTTGGTATTGACAAATAGAGTTAATGAATAATTTATTTGGAGTAAAAGAAAGACGTAACTGATTGGTATTAAAATGTTTCCAAGATGCTAGGGTAAAAAGGTAGAGACATTTTTGACAGTTATTTTTTTCCCAAAGAAAGGATTTATGGAAAATACTAGAGGAAAATGGGGGGTTCTGTGTAGGAAGCAACAAGAGGTTGCTATGGGTAATCTTGAGCTGGTAAAGTGACCAGTGGAGCTCAAGGAATACCCGGAAGAAGATAGACTAGATTCATTCTTGAGGTCTAACTTCTGGTCTCGTTAAGTACCTAGGCCCTGGTGAGGAGAAATGGGGGAGCAGAGGACGTAATCGCCTTGCTCACGGTTTGGAGGACCATCAGATTTCAGAAAGAATTACGTTTAGAAATAGGTTCTGTGGTATCTTAGAAGTTCTGGATTATGTTTTTTTTATGTTTTAGAAGTATTAAATATACTGGTTATTGTTATTTATTGCAACATGAAAGAATTAGAATTAGGAACATGTGCTAGGGTAACTATATAGAGTAAGTTGTATCAAGTTATATAGGACTGAGTTCCAACCATAAAAGTATAATCTAAGAAATTAATTCTGCAATTATATGGATAAGGAAATAGGTATAGAAGAGGTTCCTATATTTAAAAAAAAAAACAAAAGCTTAATTCGTGAATCATGTCTATAGAGCAATAACACATAAATTCTATTAAAACAGAGAACATATTTTACCTTCTGCCATTAAAAGACAACGCAGCCTTTCCTTTATCATATATCTAAAAATAGGAAATCCAATAGTCGAGATAATTTATTTTATGAAGTAAACTATGGGGCCACACCAAAGGGTTTAGAGTCTGAAACCTCGGGGTGAGGGTTTGGACCCCTGTCCCTAAGGGTAGAAAACCCGTAAGGAAAAGAAAAAAAAGACATGTAAAGCCCAGGCATGTAGAACTCTGTCAAAATCTCCAGAGCACCAAGAACCCAATATTGGAAATTATGTATATATATATATATATATATATATATATATATATATATATATATATATATATATGAAGGCATGAAGTATTTTTGCAAAATGTCTTTATGAATTTAATTATATATTTAATTTTCTTTCTTATTGAAAGCATGAAGTACTTATTTTGAAGTCTTTATGTTTTTTTTGGTATTTGGTCCAAATAGAATTGGATTTTAGGTTTCCAATTTTGTGAACATGGGAAACAAAAGGAATTTCCGCTTAGGGCACGATAAAAAAATAACTGATTTAGCGGAAAAGAATGAGAGATTAAAAAAAAATGCGAGAGGAAAGGGAAATATTAAGCCATGAAATAAATGTGGAGGTAGAGCATCATGAAAGAGATGTAGAGGTGCATGACAATGACAAGGAAATTTGAAATGTTGAGGAACTTGTCAATGAGAATATTGAAAACACAAATGTCAAAGAGAATGTTGAGGAACTTGTCAACGAGAATATTGAAAACACAAATGTCCAAGAGAATATTGATATCGATCTCACTGGTGAGTCAATAGTTTCTTCAATTTGAATTTTGTATTTTTTTTAAAAAACATTGTAGTTCAAGATAGTTTTAAAATTAAAAATATGTATATGTCAATTTCAAATTAGAAGTTAATATTGTTTTTTATGCAGGGACAACATCAAAACCACAAGAAGATACTACCACACCTCGAATTTCACTGCAATTAATTGGAAGTTCCAAGAACGTTGTATACAACTACAAGTTTCTAGAAAATATGGATCCAACTAAAATTGAGGAATTGGGACCACCAATGGCTGAAAGGACAGTTCGAGATAAAGTAAATTTTGGATTGAAACATATTTTTGAAGGTAAGTCTATCATAGCACAAGCTCAAATGTTACGTGGATTTTTAAAGCACAAATCTCTCAAAAATGATGTGGAATTATTGGGCATTAAAAGTGAAAAAGAGGTTTTAGCAAATGAAATGGTATCAAAAAATGTGACGTCGGTGCTTGCCACACTAGCCAAAAAGCGATCTTAAGTTGAAAAGAATGCTCGTAGAGCACTTTTAACAGGTGTAGTCGCGAAACGAACTTCATCAAGTTGGTTGATGTCAGCAACCTCAAAATTGTTTAAAACATTAAGAAAAAGTTTATGGAGGCATACAAAATTTAGAATTCAATTAGATGAGAATGATGAACTTGCATGTTGGGCTAATATCTGTAGGCATCCATATCATGATAGACTTCCTGATGGTGTGAGGGATAGGGTAAAAGATTTTTGGGATTTGAATTCTCATGTGTCGCCAAATGAAAAGGATTATGTGCAACGCCATATATCTAAGGGAGTTTATTAATCTCATTCCAAACATATAACACAGGTCAGTCAAGTAGAATTATTCCAGAACTTTATGGAGAGTAATACTGATGTGAAGATTTCCCTTAGCACATTTGTGAAGATTAAACCATGGTATGTCAGGCCTATCACTGTTCAAGACACATGTTGTTGTCGATACCATGTAGAATTCCAATTATTTTATGAGACATTTGTAAATTTTGGCATAAAATATTGGTCAAATGACCCCCCTCCTTCAAGTGTTCGTGAATTTTTATCGAAGATATTATGTCCACGAGAGAATAATGAATTATTTTATAAAAAGGAATGTGTTGGTGGAAGAAAATGCGACAAATGTTCTCATTTGGCACTCTACGATGAAAAGTATCCCATTGATCCTAATGATCCCAGACTGTCAAATCTCAGTCTGAATTGGAAGAGATATGAATATGTTACTTACACTCCTGTTGCAGATTCAAGCACAACATCAAAAAAGATCACTTTACTTGATGAAGAGATTCCAGTGACATCTTTTATGGAGAAGTTCAGGGTGCAAATATACAAATATATTAAGCATTGTCATATAACACGATGGCAGGATTTACAGTTCAAGAAATCACGTGAGGTGTTCCCAAAAGGAACAATATTATCAGTGGTTGATTTCGCTGAGAATTACACGTTTAGTCCACAAAAGGAGATACAAAGTGAGTATTATCATTCAGACCAAGTATCTATATTTGTGCATATTTTGTATAGACATGCAGAGCTTGCTATCGATGGTTTTGACAGCGATGAAAATAATCGTGAGGTGATTAAGGAGTACCATTTCTGCATCAGTGATGATCGAACACATGATACATGTTTTGTTCAGCATTGTTTTAATGTTATTTATAATGAATTTTTGAAACGAAGGGTCACTTTTAAAGAACATTAGGTATGGTCAGATGGTTGTGCTAGTCAATTTAAATCAGCAATATCGTTCTTTTGGTTGTCTCGTCTTCATAAGAGAACCAACATTCGACATACATGGAATTTCTTTGCGACAGGGCATGGAAAAGGAGAGCACGATGGTGATAGGGCATGCGTAAAACGTGCACTTAGGAGGCATCAATTGAGTCACTCAGCTTCCCAACATGCAAATTCTTTAGATGTTGTTAATTGGTGCAAAGACAATTTAAGCCATGTATCGAACCCAACGATGGCTGATGTGCACAGGTAAGCGTACACATTTAACTAACAATATATTATACATGTCTAGAGATATATATGTGTATACATATATGTGTGTATTTTTTTATCAAAAAAATATTAAATATTGTTCAAAATTTGACTCATACATGTGTGTGTTTTTCTCAAGCAGGTACTTTTGGAATATTGCAATGGGTGATGCTGATAGATCGTTGCCATTTAATTGCCTTGGAATCCCTCAAACAAGAAGTTTACACTCAATCAGGAGTAAGAACATGACAAGTATACATTGCATTGAGAAACGAAAGTGCTCTTGCTTTTGTTCTACATGTATAGATAAGACAGAGTCCATCGATGACTGTGAAAACCAAATTAAGAAATTTGTTAAACCATGGAAACACGAAGAATTGACACCATTGCCCCCATTTAGAAACGTGACTGACAAGGAAATGGACAATGAAGTGGTTGTGATTGACAATGATTATGATCGTGTTTCTGATATGGTTAGAGAAGGTGATGTCATCGTTGTCATTGCACCATAAAATAATCAAGAAAAAGTGCATTATTATTTATTACCATGCACTATGTCTGAATCCACGTTGCTGCAAGAGTATAATGATCCATCAAATTATACATACCCAATCAGTTCAATGGTGTTAATGGGACATTTATTTGAAGAAGTAAAGAAATGTAAATATCATATTATTTTTCAAGATTACCAACCAGAGGTTATTTATGCCCAATATAGTCACTTGGTCATGGCAACTCGGTTGCAGTTGAAGCAAGTGAAGAGTAGAAAAAAACAGTGACAATGGAGGTTATCGATAGATGATCATGATGCCATTCTGGAAAATTTTCCACTAGCACATTTCATATGAGTGGAACACATTGTTCAAGATGAACAATGAACTTTGATTCTAGGGTTAGAACATATAATTGCTACAATGCATTGGAATTTATATAGTTTAAGACTATATTGTGGATTGCTTTCAAATAAATGGACATGTGGATGGTTAGATATGTGTTGGTATTAACAATATATTATGATCTACTGGATAAGGGTGCTTTGCTAGATAATTAAGTTATGGTGATTTAATGTGTCCATGATGTTTACTCCTAGATGATCTTAACTTGCCCCTTTTTTTGCATGGATATGATGGTGATGGATGAATATTTAATTATATATATATTATATCGTTCGTTTGGTTTTGATATCAAATGTCATCATATTTGCATCTCTTCATTAGTTTATATTAGTTTATATTTGATGTGGCTAATCTCTTCATTATTGTCTCTTCTCATGATGGAGGTCTCCTACTTTTATTTTCTATTGACATGTTTCTATTTTCCATGTGCTTGGAAAATATTTTTCACAACATGGAATAGATCCTACAAAGGAACATTCAAGAATACAAAACTATTCATAAAGGTGTGTTTAAAGCTATGAATTAATTCTTATGTTAGAAATTTTCACTAGTAATGGATTTCACACTTTTATATTAAGAGATAGGTATCCCACCCCTTGTAGCAATAAATCCAAAAGTTTTTAGATGTTAAATTATCATTTCCAAAGGAAAACAACTCAACTCTCATCAATGTTTCAATATAGATGAAGAGAAATGGTTTGGTAAATTTCAAATTTAAGGAGAAAATTTATTCAAACTAGTTTATAGCTCTCATATTGATAGCTTCGACAAAGTATCCTACAAATGTCAAATGTCAATTGTTTCTATGTTCATTTGACATGTGCTTGGAAAATATTGTTCACAACATGGAATAGATCCTACAAAGGAACATTCAAGATCTTGTAATCGAGATTTAGTTATTTCTCCAAAATTCTATCTTTAATCGTTTACATATTGTACACATCCCCTTATAATATATATTTTATTTTCTCAATATTTTGAAAGTTTCAACATGTGGTATGGAAAACATTCTTATACCCTATTTTGTATGCCATTTCCCTTTACTTGGAAGTTGCTATTTTAATTTCTTTTGGAAACATTTTTATGACTCTTTTCAAGTCTCATGAATTTTCTTATTCATAATTGTATTTCTAAATAGTATAATATATAAATCTAGCACATGAATAATATATGTTATTACTTGTAATAACGGTTTCCTCATCAATCATCATGGAAGTATCAAATATATTTTAAATATTTTTTCTCTATTAGTATTATAATCCAACCTCATGGGCATGGTTGGATTAAACTAGAAAGTGTTCTCTTCCATGTGTTGTACAACTTGTCATTGTCATCCTTAAAAATCTTTTTTTTATTGAGATATAACCACACCATATAAAAAAATTTTCATGAGTGGGTTGTTTTATGTTGATCATGGTCCTCCATATAATAATTTTAAGTTATGTGTAGGTTGTTGCACTTCCAATGGATTTCTTAAATATTGATTGTGACCTTAACAAATTTTCCCTTCATAATTACCATTTGTAAATGGGTTTTTAGAAAATATAAACAACAACCAATTAAAAAGAATTTTGTTTATGATCCTTTTCAAGTGTCATGAATTTTTCGATGCAATATTGTATTTTAAAATAGCATAACCTATGGATCTAGCACCAAGTATGCTACTACTCATAATAATGGATTTTCAAGATAATCATCAATCATCATGTAAATCTAAAAAAGTTTTACCCTTCTTTCTTTTTGTTAATAATGTCAAAACTATTCATAAAGGTGTGTTTAGCTATGAATTATTTTGTATGTCATAAAGTTTCACTAGTAATGGATTTCACACTTTTATATTAAGAGATAGATATCCCACCCCTTGTAGCAATAAATCCAAATTTTTTTAGATGAAATTATTATTTCCAAAGGACAAACAACTCAACTCTCATCAATGTTTCAATATAGATGAAGAGAAATGGTTTGGTAAATTTCAAATTTAAGGAGAAAATTTACTCAAACTAGTTTATAGAGCATATATTGATAGCCTCAACAAAATAATCCTAAATTTTAAAATTGGAAGAAGGATTAGATTTATTATTTTATATTTTATTGATGGAGCATAAAATTAGAATCATAGCAAATAGAGGCATATGCACTTTGAAAAGGTTTTAAAACCAAATAAGAATGAATTCAATAATTATGATTAATGACTCTAGGATCATTATCATTCATATGATTAAACAACCATTACGAAAATTGATGTTCGGTGTTCATTTGTAGGCATCAATCATAAGATAACCCTTCAAGGATTATTCAAGGGTGTCTTAAATAACCCTTTCCCAAGTAAGATATATCTCCACGGACTTCTTAATAGGTGCTTCCAAAACTTTCATTGATTGTTCATTGTACAATGCCTCAGTTTCCCAAAATAAGTCTCCAATAATGGTCATGAGGTTGGAAAACTCCAACACTTCAACAATATTTGTTGTGTTCCAAGAGTGATGATACACAGTCAAGGTAATTACATCAACCAAGGTCTTCACCATTCCGAGAGGTAGTATTATTGTGTTGTGACTGTCTAGCAAGGAAATCCGGCCCAATAATGATGATGCATAGTCAAGGAAATTACAACAACCAAGGTCTTCAATGTTCTAAGAGGTAGTATTGTTGTGTTATGACTGTCTAGAAAGGAAGTCTGAGCAAAGAATGATGATACACATTTAGGTCAATTATAGCAATCAAGGTCTCCACCGTTCTGAGAGGTATTATCACTGTGTTGAGACTGTCCAACTAGGAAATGAACCGAAAATCTATACACAGTCCAATACGGTTGTAGTTACTACACATGAATCATTGTAATCTTCCACAATTTGAGCTAAGTAGTTCACCACAGCTTGCACAAGGAGTTCACCATAATCTTAAGGAGTCCACCATAGTCTAAGGTAAGCTTTTTGATGACACTGTCTGAATTTATGTTGTCATTGTACTAATCTATAGCAAGGGACACATAAATACATGTTGATAGCAGAAAGGGCCAATACTCTGCAACTTGTTGTAATTGTTACTAAATTCTTCGTAAAATTTAAAAAATGTTTCAAAACATAAATTAATGATCAAGAAGAATTAAATATATCTTCATATGCTATGGACCTAAACTTTCAAAAAATTTAGCAACAAGATATGTGAACAAGAATTTTCAAATACCATATAATCAAACCAATCATTACCTATCATGCAACTTGCAAGTGAATTAAAGAATCAAACGAGAATTAGGTCAAAGAAAGGTATTTGGAAGCACCAAAAAATTATGCAAAAACTGACAAAAATTAGAAATATTCCTTATAATGAGACCCCAACATTCTAGGTTTGGCACATGAGAAACCCTTTCCAGGAATGCACCCACCCTAACCCCTTCGGCTTTGACATAATGATAGAGTTTGGGCATCAAATGAAATGCACACCTGATTAAGGGACGTAGCAAAACATCTTTGGCATAAAGACTCATCATATCCCTGGAGAAGCACAGGATTCTACCCTTAGGGTAGCTTTAAAATCTGATACAAGAATAACAGGAATTATTCCTCCAATAATGATATTAAGAAAATGACATTAAGACACAGTAAATGATGGTAATGATATTTGGAGAACCTTGTTTGATACTAGTGTTTGATTCATCATTTCTATATTCCTAATGAGAAAGGTTAAATAAAATTTAAAATTAAATTTAAAGAAAATTATCAACAACCAAGGATATTGATAAGTAACAAAACATTTAAACCAACATTTTCCAAAATAGATCACTTGCCTCTTATGAAATATTAGATCATTGATTGGAATCTATATAGCTTTGTGAAGAAATATTACAAAATTAAATTTCATTAGTGCTATAATAACACTTGAAATTATTCTCTTGATGACAAACATAAGACTCATATTTTGAAATTTCTTTCCACTCGGGAAACAATACTGCATCCGAGCTTCCACAAAAATAGTAAATAATTGTAAGTTTGATTGAAAGGTCAAAAAAAGTACTCATGTTGAACCTAAAAGATATTTGATAGCATGTGGAGATAGAGTATACACAATGCACGCAAGAATACTTGACTATGTAAATCTCTCTAACTATAGGAAAATGAAGTGTTCCCTCCGTTGGCGACATATCATAGGTCACTTAAAATGTTAAATATGAGAGGTAAAAATTCACTGTTTGGTCATCTTCATCATCTTCCAGCCAATAAGTTTCAATATTCTTTACTGCCTTCTCATAAATTTCATTATTGTCATGACTTTGCAGGTTCTCAATCTTCTCAAGTCCTTTAGCATCATCAATATACTGTGCATAGAGATTTACACCTCTAGTGTTGCCCAGAACCTTATATGCTTCCAAAAATTTCAAAATATTCTCTAGACCTTCAAGAAAAACAGTTACAATTCTTGGGTCTGGAAAGACTAGAAGATCACATAGAGGCTTAATGCATCCTTGATTCACAAGATATTTGCAACCAAAAGCAGGAATCAATAGTTTGTCTAGGATGAGATTACCCAATGTTATCCCTGTAACTGTTATGATAAATGAATTTTTATATTGACCATTTATTGACATAATACTCCGTTGATACTATTGGAAAAATGAGGAAATATGAAATTTGAATATATGATGACTTATAAGATAATTAACAAACCTCTCGCATCTATTCAATTTGTTCTTCGCAACCTCCAACATCATTGTAAGTAGAATCTAGCTTTTCTTCAACAGTCATCATTGTCACACTGGGATCAATCTTAGGAGGCAAAGGGATATGTATCTAATACTTATTGCAATCAACCCTACATAAAGAAAGAAGACCATCAATCATTACATTCCTAACAAAAACCACAAGGTGTGACCTGAAGCAATCTCTAAATTTTTTTATGACATTAATGCAAACAACATAAAACATTAGATTTGAAAACATAGTAATGCTTCACTAAGAAGTAATGTGATATCTCACGTTTCAGCGACACTTAGAATTAATGGATAATATCACACTCAACTCTAAAGGAAATAAACTCCCTAGAAGAAAAAGTGAACATAAAAGGATGGTTTTGCAAGGGGGATTTTTTAATAACTAACTCGACACACATGCCTTCTTAAATATTAGTAGGGGAGACTTTATCACCCAGTCCAACCACAAACTGCATTCCTAAGAGACAAATTTGTAAATACTACATGCAAGTCAATGTGGCTTTCAAGAAGCATTGGGTTTTGAATTCATAAGTTTTGTTGTGAGAAAAAGACTAATCACTGTAGCTATAGTTTTAGTGTAAGAGTAAAGTAGCAGTTTTGATTCTTGCTGCACCTATAAGAGAATAATTACTTTACTGTATGATCACAACAAAACCTAAAGAAATGCACATACCTTGGAAATTTGTTTAGCATTTATGACATACTTGGAATCATCAGTTTTTGGATTAATGCAAACCACATAAAACATTAGAGTTGAAAACATAGTAATGCTTCACTAAGAAGTAATGTGATATCTCATGTGTCAGCAAAAGTTAGAATTGATGGGTAATATCACACTCAACTCTAAAGGAAACAAAACCCCTAGAATACAAAGTGAACATAAAAGGATGGTTTTGTAAGGGGGATTTTTTAATAACTAACCCGACACACATGCCTTCTTCAATATCAGTAGGGGAGAATTTATCACCTATTCCAACCACAAACTGCATTCCCAAGAGAAATATCTTTAATATACATCTTTAACCATCCAATAATAACAGTAGGGGAGCCATGGGATTAGAAAACACTTAAAAAAAAATTAATAAATTGATATGAAATAGAAAGAATAAAATTAGAACAGATACAATGCAATAAAACATGATATTAACTAACCTATTGGAGAGCACCTTTAATCCAGGGAATGTTACACAACCATCATGGCATTTATCAGACTTAAAGACTTAGAATGCATCTCTATCTTTCAAACAAGCTTAATTTAATTTAGACTGCAATCATAAATGGTATTACTAAGATGTTATAAATATTGTACAGATTGATTTCAAAAGGTAGATTTTTTTTTATTCGGATACATTAAACAAGAAACAAAAGCGCTCAATGGCATGCAATCTGTATTGTTTTGAGGGAAATAACTACTCTTTGATAACTACCAGTTTTATCATGCACATAAAATTAGAAGTTATAACCACCAATTAGAGGCTAACTTCTACTCTTTGATAAAAACTACTAGTTTTGTCATGCACATAGAATTAGATTTTGTAACCACCAATCAGAGGTTGTTAACAACCTTTATAAATCCAAATAAAGCTTCATTCCAGCTAGCCTTCAAAGGCTTACTTAGATTTTTTGGATTAAGAAGCCAAATAAAGTCCACTCCACAAATATTACCACAGTGATTGCAATGGCAAACCCACTGGCAAACCAACAACTGATTACTTAGAAATTTGTAGTTCACCAAAAGTTAATTTCGTTTTTATTCCATTTTCAACAATCAATACCAAAAGGAAAATGATTGTAAAACCTACAAACCATTGACCAGCATACATCTTAATGGTACAAACCTTATGGGCATCAGAATCACTGTCTGTGTAGTGGTGAGAAGTATCATAGTAGGAAACAAAACCTTGAGACCACAGGAATTTGTAAACATGCCCCCGTTTTCTTCCGTTCCAATCCCTGCATGGTACTACCACTTTAGAAGCTATAACCAAAACAAATATTGTTAAAAGGAGTAAAGCATAGACCTTTCCTACACAGAATAATAGGGATATAAGGAAGCTTATTGTCTTTCTTATAGGTTTCAAAATACCCTAGGATTTTGTATCCCTGTTATAGACATTGAGACTTGATTCTTGAATAAAACCAATGGAGATTGAAAAGAACTTTTTTAGGCTTTAAAGGAAAGAAATCACAACAGATGATTGTAAAATGAGGAAATAAAAAATGCAAGTGGAGAAAATTATAGAGAACAGATAATCCCAATGTCCATAACCATCCCAGGTTCCTTAATTTTACATGCTCAATTTGGGGGTAAATTTCCCTATGGTGAAGGCATGCAATCTGCGAGGAAAAAGTGCATGAAGAAGTAAGGGTTCATAGGTGGTGGCACCAAAGGTTTCCAAGGTGGTGGCACCAAAGGTCTCAATCAGTATTGCGTCTACAAAATTTCCTTAATGCATGGTTGGCTTATTCCCCTATTATAGTCCATTGTAAATAAATCAATTTTGAAATTGTCAAAATAGGGAAATTAAGTTGTGAACTCAAGCTCTTTCTTACACAGTCAGTTAATTTGGTCCCCCTTGCACTTTGGGAAGCCTCTATGAGCCATAGTATTATTCCTACCTCCTTCGGTGGTTCCCACAACCCTACACCTTCTCCTCTCCAACTTTAAATTCATTTATGCTCAGCCTTACCTGGTTTTTACACCATTGAAGCTCCTTCCTGTTGGACATGGCTATATCCATTTGAAGTATTCACCTTTGTGCATACCCATACTCAATTACTCCCCTGCTTGACAACTCCAATGCCATGACAAAGATCCAAATCTTGTTGAGGGTCCTCTTCTCAAGTAGAACGGAGTTCTCAAGGCACACTTCAAGCTCATAAGGAAGCACGGATATATCATTCCCAAACCCCTACTCCTATACAATAGGAAATCAACTCTGTTGATATTGAATTTCGTGTTCAACATGATGAGCAAGTTGATGAGGAGATCTTGGCCTCTATGGTTTAGTGGGTGATTGATTTAGGCCATACTTTAGGGTGAAAAAACTAATATCTATGTATAATAAAGCTATAATAGAACATGAAATCGCTCCCCAACAATGTCTTAATAGAGCATAATGAAGCTCGCACGGAGATATTATTATAGATTAATGAACTACAAATGGAGCACAAGGATCCCAGTTTGAAACACTGTGACATCTCTACCAAGTTGGCCCTTCAAATTTAATAGATGGGGCAGAGAACAAAGCTGAGAACTAAATATCAATCTTCCTGGGGGTTGCATGAAAATAGAATGGGTTGCCATTGTTTATGCCATGGACAATGAAACTAAGAACTTGTTGTGAAAATTTGTGCCCAGATTGAGCATACAGTGTTTATGTATTGGCATGAAGGATTAATTCCTTAATGAGATCATAGCTTTTTCATTATGAATAAACCTTCAAAGCATAGCAAAAGACACCAAAGCCTATGAATCTAATAATTGAATACTGTTGCTCAAAATAACTTATTCTACTCTAACTACTACTCAATAGAGCTTATTCATTTCCTATCCTGCTGTATCATGTACCAAAATAAGGATGCCAGTTGAAATTAGTGAATTAATGCGGCCACCTCATGGATACAATGGTCCTTTCCTTTGTGCCTAGTCATCATGCAAAACTATGAAACCTTGAAACCAAAATGTTCGCAAGATGGAATATTATCATTGCTGGGCTACAATAGAACCTGGGTACTTGGAAATAAAAAATGTCATCAATTTTGATGCAACAGTGGACATGATCTGCCACGGGATATGTGTAGCTATCCTGAAGAGGATTGTTGTGAACTCTATCAAACCACATACTGCCCCCTTTTATTGAAACTCCCATTTTTCCATCACATGAAAGCACATACTATTGTCCAAATGATTGTTGTTAAAGGTCTGTATTAGATAGATGAAAATTTTTCACAAGGGAAGCATGATCTGCAATTCTGTCTTTTAAGGAATATTGATTCCATAGTCTTCCATAACCATTATTAAGCTACCACAAGTGCTAGTAATGCAACCCATCTGGTAGTTATGCACCTTAGGCTCTAAGTGATAGGGCTATAAATAGTTGGGGAATGCAGCCCACTGTCATAACTACAAAGTTTCCCCTAAGAGATCACACCCACATTATTACAAGAAAATAGTTCTAAAGCAGTAATATGTAGTGTAGAGCACTCCTTGCTAGTTATTATGGAGTAGCAAGGCCACCAGACCAAATTCTTCCAACCCTAGGTCACTGGCTCTACTATTTCTTATGTTTTAGTAGGGGTAGTGTCTTCCTGGTGTTCTAGGATTTCTTCTGCCCTTACTTGTTTTTCTAGAGTAGCAGGGGTTGGGTGGTGGTAGGAATGTATCATGTCCTCTTCTTTCCTGGAACACAGGGGGGCCTACTTTGATGCCTTCTCATTCTCTCGGTGTTTTGTTTGCTACTAATTATCTCAAAGTCAATATCACTATACTTCTATGGTGTAATATAATTTGTCTCTTCTTCCTTAATATGAATTAGTAGGTACTTTGTAGCCAAGGGATCCACAATAATATATTCTTCCGCCTTCACAATTAAATCGGTGGAGTCACACAACATTGGGCTCATTTAGTTAAGTTGCAACCATTGGAGTTGCAATGACTTCTTCCTAGGATTTTCTTGCTTTGTTTAGATCTTGTACCATTAATAACCTTATAAGGCCATGGTGAGAGATGGAATATCTTGGTATGTTTGCTTTTTGTGCATGGGCTTCCTTATTTTGTAGGGACTTGAGTAGGAAGTATGACATATTGACATTGTGACAGTGTTTGAGATGGTCAAGGAAACAGATATGCATATTCTTCTAAGCCAAATGAAGCACCTATACTGTGAATAACCTAATGAATTGAATATGGCTCAAACATTTTACTGAAAATTTAATATTAGTTTTAGAATTCACTAGATACATAAAGGAACCTCTCAACTGTCTATAAATTCACTAGATAACCTGTTTATAATGTGGCAATGATACCAATGAAGAAATGGTAAGAGGTTATCATGGTTTAATGTAGACTCTTTGACCCAGAGCCTACACGATCTCCTTGAGGCTCAGTTTGCATCATCTCAATATTATCTGTAGCCTGAAAAGTAGAAACCAAAATTAATAGAAAATTTTGTGAAAAGAAATATAATAAACATTATAAATATGCTTAACGAAAAGTATCGATACCTATGTCATGACTGGAACCTAAGAAGGAATAATCTCTTAAGGCGACCCTTGATGTGTAGCGCTCACCTAAAAATTCCATAATTTTAAGACTCATACCATATAAAATGATATGAAAGAAATTAAATTTCAATTTGACGTACAAAAATATAGATAGATAGTAATGAATGTGGCACCTATGAATGATCATGTCCATGATCTACAGAATGAGGATAAGGGGCAAGGCAACGTTGTTCTAAGAATGTTGTAAACTGCATAAGTTAAATAAATATATTGGCATAAGCTTTTTGAGACTAAATGTATATACACCAAAAAAGCATGTTACATGCACTCTAGCTCATCTTATAAATGTGTATTTTAAAATAGATCAAAACATGCTTGTACATACCTCGCCCATGGTGTGCAATTGTTGTGTAATGGATTGCTCATAGAGGTCTCTACATGAGGATGCATACTCCATAAGCTCATCTCGCTCCATATCCCTCAACACATTATCTGGGATACTCACAAATGAAGGAACTCTTGCAATAGATGAAGGTTGGCTTGTGCCTAAGACGACTTCCACCCTTCCTAAAGCAGTTGCAATATGTTCTTGTATCTTCTCCCTCATTTGTGATGCAGCAGTGGAGATAAGGGCTAACTCCTCTAGAAGTGTAACTACCCTAGGTGGTCAATGTGCTAATCGAGGTGCTGGAGGCCTAAGCCCAACATCTCACATGGCATCAGGTCGTTCATATGTGCAACCTTTTCTAGATCCATAGAATTTGGACCCAGTATCTGTATAGCTAGGGTCCATGTGCTCTTGAAATTGAGCAAAAAAAAATCCTAACAAAATATTGAGGCCCCTCATCGTTATTTGGGAACTTCCTGTATGCATATAGGAACTTCTCATAAATATAAGGTGCAATATTGGGATCACTGAATCTTCCAATCTTCAGATGTTTTTTGTCTTCAGGCCACAATTCAAATAGTGACAAGGACATTTCTTTAGTGACCATACTTTTAACTTCATTGTAGGAGTGGATACCAATCACTGACACTATCCTCCTATGCATCATGTCAAAACAAACTTGGGTTGATGGTCCAACCCCACGATAAGTCTCTATCAAACTCTCCAAATTGTGAAAAACAATTTTGAGACAATTTTGACTAGGGGCAGAGAGATTGCAACTTTGAAATTGATTGCGCAATCTCATGGAATTATCCTTTATCCAATCAATAGTAAGTAAGGATATGGTATCTTCCCAAGGAATCTACTCAGGAATATCACCAGGATGGGTGTAAAGGGGATCATATCTCGAATTTCAAGCAAACTCATGAACCCTACGACCTCTCCCCCTAGGAGGGTGACCACCACCACCTGTAATATGTTAAATTATTTCACATATTAAAAATTAAATAATTGATAAGGAAAATTTGTATTTACAAAATTTGTGTATTCATTTGAAAACACATCGTGGAAAAACTATCTCTTCCTCTTCACTCATACTAGGATTATTCCCTTCCGAGGAATTAACGTAACTAACATCCACTGTACAAAACATTAAATTTTTTTATAACACAAGTACATGAGACACACAATATGTTTCACATTAAACATACATCAAACAATAAATTTTCCTTTAGATTTTACCTCGAGGAGAAGTATCCAAGTGTGGGCTGGATGTCATAGGCTGAGACATTGTTCTCCTTTGCCCCTCATGATCAATAGGGCCAACCCTAAATCCTACATTTTCACCTATGGAGAATAATTTTTTCACATTAAACACATGTCATTTGAAAAGAAAAATTCACCTGTCCAACATTGAATATAACGTAAAATTGAACATTTTAACTAGCAATTAATCTAATGTGTACCTATACCGTGTATAATATAATCCTCAAAATGGGCTGTATGAAATTGGGGATGAATGGGAATAGGTCTATGGGGCTCCTCTTGTTTGATTTCCTATCTGGGCGCATGAGTCATATGACTACGTCCACCTCTGCAGGACAAAAAAAATTCACATTAATCATTTTTTCACAACGAACAATAAATACAACCTACTTGAAAACATGACATAACTAAACAACCAATGTACCTGATAATCCTCCTCTCATGGAGGGGTCTCTGGATGGCTCGCCTGATGCCATTATTGCTATAATATCAAATCAAATTTATGCCCCTCATAAACAAATTAGAAAACAAATTATCAATCGACAATCATGTTGTCAACCAATGGATAACAGGGACTATAGCTCCAACATTTTGAAGCCAACAACAATATCAGTTATATGGTATAAAAATTATGGTAAGAATTTTTCAATGTCTGGAATTTTGTTAGCAATATCATATAAAAAGTTAATGTTAATACTTTTTTATATCTATTTTCTGTATCCTAAAATTTTAGTTATTAACCTCCAAATTTCCAAATTTGATTTACAATCCCAATTAAAACCTCTCCCATTTTCCTTTGCAATAAGTTAAATTGTCTCTATGAGGACATGGTTTGTGTCAAAGTGCAAGGTTACAAGGTTGAGGCTACAGGGACACAAGGACATATAGGAACACGTGATTAGGTTACGATGACAAGGGTCAAAGATTACAATTACATGGCATTGAGGTGGATCAAGCTATGGACATTAGCATACGAATGCCAGCCAAGTTTACAAAAACATACATGGACACAGGTCAAGGCTACAGTGACTCACCAAGTTATGGGACCGAGGTTACATGCCATACAAGGATGTAACCAACGTTCCTCTTCTCAACATGGCTTCTCTCTAACTATGGATGATTAAAATAGATTTTCATGTATGTTCATCGATAAAAATGCTTGCTCATATGTTTTTTTTTATATTTATCTTATCATTTTATGTTTTCTATGTTATAATATGTATGTGTGAACGCAATGGAAAACCTCATACAAACTTCATCATAAAATTTAAATTCAAAACAAACTTAATCATTTACGAACTCAAATTTGAACCCAAACCATGTGACATAAACGTACATGAATATATATATTTTTAATTAATATTTTCACATTTTATATTATTTTGGTAAATTGGTTCAAAAAACAAGACAATGCAAGCCATTTTTTTATTCTAGTTTCGTTAGAACCTCACCTCGTTGATTCTAGTTCTAGTTTTCAAAACAGGGTATCAACATACCAAATGTCGAAAATACTCTTGAACCTACTAATAATGGATTAAATCCTATATTTATTAATCTTAAACTTCACATGGATGGTTGGGGCTTAACCCCAAAGGACTAAGATGACCCACCACCCAATGCTTTTATTTTTAGTCTAGAATAACACTTAGTTAGTATTCGAGAGAAAATTAAACCATGATGAGTTTTACTATGGAGGATCTAGAAATTATAAAGGAAATTGACTAGGACTAGTGGAATTTGATGGGCACAATTGTTTCAAAGGTCTATTGGACTAGTTTGGTGGTTCATATTGGCTAAGGTTGGTCTTGTATTGAACTAACCTTAAAACACCAAAGTGACTAGTTCTCTACTAAACTGACCAA
This sequence comes from Pinus albicaulis, assembly GCA_034641835.2. Taxonomy (NCBI): domain Eukaryota; kingdom Viridiplantae; phylum Streptophyta; class Pinopsida; order Pinales; family Pinaceae; genus Pinus; species Pinus albicaulis. The sequence goes on along the minus strand of CM076574.1, from coordinate 617,590,285 downwards.
TTCGGAAGAATGTAGTGCAACATAGCTAATGACCACCAAATATTAATTTTTTAATAAACAATACTTAAAAGGAAATAAAAATATCTTAACCCTGGGGCCCTACAAAACCTAATCCTAGTAATTAATGAAAATATTTAATTTTTAAAGTTAAAGTAAAAGATGAAATTCTCCTTATCTTTCCTTTTTGAAAAGGAAAGATAAGGATAATGTCAACTTTTACTTCAATTTTTAATATTAAAATTAATTTTTTCAAGTTGTTTCAGAGTGGTTTCAACTTCATTCGATTTGGAGAAAGTCAAAATTTAGATCCCATTCAAAATTCAACAGAGTTAAACAATTTTCAGGATTTCATGATTGGTAGGATTGAAATGTTTCCACTGGATTCTATGATGTATGATGGTATGGAATTGGAATTGAATCAAGGGCACTAGACCCATGTACTTTGATGTTGGTTGCATTGATTGTTGAAATCTTGTATCATGGTATGAGTGTCTCCATGGCTTGCATGAAGGTGTACATTTTCACTAAGGTTATGACAGAGGATTTCAATAATCAATGCAACCATAACCATACACTAGTGCCATATTATAATATTGTAAATTATAAATTATAGAATCTCAACTATGTCGCTATAGTTACTCATTAGTACTATGCTAAATTTTGGACTCTAGAGTTCATTCAGAGCCCCTTTGTTGATGTAATTTGCTTCAAAGATGTCTTGTTGTTGGTGTTGCTTTTATTATATGCACTCATAATTAATATAAGAATGAGAAACAATGCATATTTTTGTATAAATTATTTGGATTCACATGGATGCAGATGAACATATATGTTATATGTTTTTCCCTAACATTTGAATGTTTTATGTATTTTTGAATAACATTTTGCTCTATTTTCTTTACTTTTTGGCTCCACTCTCATTCACATTTTGGGTTTTACCATATGGATGAAGATGAATGTACATGATTTTTCATAAAATTTGAATGTTTTATTTATTTTTTGAATAAATAATTTTTGGGTCTAGTTTTGTTGGCTCTAGTCTGGTTCAAATTTTGGGGTTGGCCAGTTTGATGACCGTTCTGGTTTTGATAAAAAATGGAAGGCCCGTTACTATACCTCTTCATGACCAATGTTTTTTCCTTATCAATCCTATCAAGCATACCTTATCTTCATGGAGGAACAACTATGGTGAATTAAGAACAAAAGTGTAATTGGTTTCTCATTCAAAAATATCAAACATATTTTGGGGCTTGTTTTTATTTTTGTTCTCTTGTAAATAAAATAATTTATATTAAAAAAAAAATTACATTAGTACATTCTGATAGGTCTGGTTATGGGATCGAGGTTACATGTCATACAAGGATGTAACCAACGTGCCTCTGCTCAACATGCCTTCTCTCTAACTATGGATGATTAAACTAGATTTTCATGTATGTTCATTGATAAAAATGCTTTCTCATATCTTTTTATTGATATTGATCTTATCGTTTTATGTTTTCTGTGTTATAATATTTATGTGTGAACGCAATGGAAAACCTCATACAAACTTCATCATAAAATTTAAATTCAAATCAAAATTAATCATTTACGAACTCAAATTTGAACCCAAACCATGTGACATAGATGTACATGAATATATATTTTTTTAATTAATATTTTCACATTTTATATTATTTTGGTAAATCAGTTTAAAAAAACAAGACAATGCAAGCCAATTTTTTATTCTAGTTTCGTTAGACCCTCACCTAGTTGATTCTAGTTCTAGTTTTCAAAACAGGGTATCAACATACAAAATGTCAAAAACAATCTTGAACCTACTAATAATGGATTAAATCCTATATTTATTAATCTTAAACTTGGCATGGATGGTTGGGGCCTAACCCCAAAGACTAGGATGACCCGCCACCAAATGCTAGGATTTTTAGTCTGGAATAACACTTAGTATTTGAGGGAAAATTAAACCATGATGAGGTTTAATATGGAGGATTTACAAATTATAAAGGAAATGAAAACCCTTATTGAGAAATATAAATTAGAAAAAGGTCAGCCAGAAAGAGATGCAAGATAAGATAGAGAAAAGGAGATAGATTGTATAGAAATGTAGCCATAATTTTCAAGGTTCCTACTCTAACTCTATAATTGTTAGGGAAAACTTTAGATATGTTTCTCCATTCATGAAAAGCATCCCAAAATTTCACTTTCAATTCCACAAATGAGAGAGTATTGTTTGTTTTCTTCCACCTTCCTCCATCACTACTAGTTTCACTCAGCCCACCATTGAAACCATTGGAATAAGTACAAGGAATATGCTTATGAGTACATGGCCAAATTGTGGTATGATGAAGATATCCCCTTCAATAGTTCCTTCTGAGCTTATTATCAATCTACTCTAGAGTTAATAGTTGTTGTTAGTAAGAGCTTCAAAGGCCATTTTTATAGATTAAAAAAAAAAAAATGTTTAATCCATAAATGACTAGTTTATAGAGATTGAAAAATCATGGGGAAAAAAAGGTGATTTTTTCTCAAATGGATGGAATGATGGAAAGTATCTTACCATGATTAATTTCGTTTTTTATTTTCACACAAGGATCCTTGTTTTTGAGATCAATAAATGCATCTAACTAGGTGAAATATGCAAACTTGTTATTTGAGCTATGGAATGTGATTGTCCTCAAGCTGGGTGTGGAGAATGTTGTTTAGGTTATCACTAATAATGCCTCTAACTATGTTGTTGTTGGTAAGAAGTTGGGTGGAAAAAAACCCAACCACACTACAAACTCCATGCATTGCAACTACCTAAACTTTGCATATTTGGTGTCTAATTATTTGGATTTACATTGAAGTCCATGAATATGTGTTTTTAAATTATTTTTTTAATGTTTTATGTTGTTTTTAGTAAATTGGTTCAAAAACTAGTCTATATGGGCCACTTTCTTGTTTTTGTTTGGTAGAACCCTTAACTAGTTGATTTTGGTTGTGGTTTTAAAAAAATTGGTCTCACCATACCAAAAGCCAATAAGCCTGTTGGACCTACCAATCATGGATGGGAACCAATTATTTTTATCCCTAAAATTGTTGTGGATGATTGGGGCCTAAACCCCAAGGGCCATGGTGATCCACCACCCAATGTTTCTTTATGTTTATCCCAAACATTGAGCCATTATACTTTCACATACTATATGTTTTGAAGGATTTGGTAAATAGTGTTATTGTTTAAAGGGTGTTGGATAGCCATTTGGGGGAAATTTTATTTAAGCCCAATCAATTTTGATTTTTGACAATGCTAGTGGCAATGACACACCACTTAACAAATGCATTAACACATCAGAGGTTGAGCTCTGATATCCATGACCACAGAGTCAAGTCCACTGACAAAATCAGCCCTCATTACATTAGAGTTACCCAACCTATATACAATCTTGGAAATGCATTTCTGAAACATTGAGGATGTAATTCCCAACACACTGTAGTTGCTCATTGACTTTATGTAATTTTCAAAACATGTTTTTTCACTTTAGGTGTTACTAAAGAATTTCATTTATTTTATATATAGAAATCATTCTCCCTTGAGCACAATTTTGTATATATACTAGCAAATATCCATCTTCAACCCAGATGTAATAAGCACCAAGAGGGATCAAGAAAAGCTTGAATGAAAATCTATTGATATTTGAAATATTAAAGATTAATATGGATCTATATTTCCAAATTTAATTTTTTTTTTTTTAAAACCAGGTCAAGAAATTCTATAGAATCAGTAAATTTGAATCCTTGACTATGCATTATTATCTGAGGAATTTTATGTCCTCAAGCTACCTTCCACCATATGAGAGCCAAAAAATTCTATAGGGGACTCATGATCAATCTTGGATTCTAGTGGCGAGTGTAGAGATGAAGCTAGAGGATTTGACCATCATGCAGAAGGAACCCCCTCATAATGGTTGTAAAAAGCCAAAAAAATCACCATATCTAGGATAAAAACCTCATTTGAGATGCAAGAAGGAATCTAAAGTGAATGAAAAATCCTCTGGTTGGCCTACCAAGAGCCACCATCCTATTTAAAACTCTATTCTTTCCATTAGCTAAATCATGCTTGACATTGACATAATGGTTCCCAGAAACCCTCGCTAACAAGCCCCAACCACCATAATTCACTTTAGAACCTTACCAATATATGAAAAAGAAACCCTCCCCAACGACGTTGCCTAGAACATCACTGACTCTCCACAAGGGTTTTAAATAAGGGATGCCTAAGAGGTTAACAAGGTCTCCAAGGGCCTCAAACTATAACTAGGAATCCTTGACTATGCATTATCAGTAACTATCACTCACTATCACTATGGATGTTGGGTAAGTTCCCTGAATGTCCCCCATTTTCCACGCGATGTCCTAGGGCAGGTGAAGGTATGCCCCAGGGAAAGGGGATGTTCCCTACAATGCCCATCCCCCAAAGTATGTATGTCCCCCAAAGTATGTCCATATAGCCATACATCAACACACTGATACAACCATATATGTGTGAAGGTCGGTGATTGAGTTCCAATCGTGTTATAGTAAGTCCACATGATAGCAATAACATTTTAGCCTATAGTGTTTTTAACTAAAATGCAATTGGATAACAGAAGTGTTCGGTATGTCACAAATGAATTAAAGGATCCAAAACAAATAACAATTCAAAAGGAAGTACCTGAGCAAGCTGAATTCAGACTTAAGGCTTTTGTAGGAGGAGGGTTAGCCTTAGGTGGTTGTTTCTTCTTCTTAGAAGTCAGAATAGGACTAGTGAAGGGATTATTTTCCAATATGTTGTCATAGTGAAGAACATTGCTCCTGTGCTTCTCGATCTTCCTTTTAATTGAATAATCTTTGGATTTGTGCAATTTTACCTCGAAAAATCAAGAAAGTGCAACAAGTGAAGAGACTTACCTGGCTATATGAATGATGATGGCTTGAATGCTCAGTGGCGATAGCTCCAGTCCAAAAAAAAAGATCTAGTCTACGAAAACGCAAAAGTGATAGCTCCAAAATGAAAATGACAGTGCGAAATGTCAGGTGAGTTAAGAATTTTGGGATTTTATTATAAGAATAAAACTCTCGAATGAGAGTTAAAATAACTCTCGGACGAGAGTTAAAAAAAACTCTTATCTGAGAGTTTCCCCAAGAGTTTATGTCAATAGAACTCTCGGACAAGAAAATACTTAACTCTCGTCTGCGAGTATTTTAACTCCAGTCAAGCCCAATAAAACTCTTGGGTGAAACATTAAAAAACTCTCGGACGAGAGTTTTAAAAACTCTCAGTTGAGAAATGGAGTTTACTATTTTCTCGGACGAGAAATTAAAAATTTCACCCAAATTATAGCCATCCGCCAAAAAATGTTCCCAACTTCGGTATTTCACCCTATATATATATATATATATATATATATATATATATATATATATATATATATATATATATATATTGAAGGAAAAACAATACCAAGAACTAACAGAGTATTGGGTATTAAAAATACCAAGCTGTCAATCTAGAATAAAATACTACAGACTTCGGGATTCCCCATATCCACTAAATAATTATTAAAATTTAGAATCGAAGAACGCCATATTACCAAATTCAGTGTTAAATTTACTGAAGGAGTAAAAAAAAGAAAGAATAATTAATTGCATGTGTGTAAAGATAATTACACCGTGGAAGACCGATGAGTCTGCATTTAATAAATTCTGGGAAAGGTAAGCAAAGAAAAATTCGAGCGATGCACCCAATAAGGGGCGAGCCTCGCTCAACCCACCGACCTTACACAAAAAAAAAGGAGCATACTGCGGTATGGTTGAGAGAATAAAATATCTCTTGACATTCCGATAATATGTAAAGGAGGAAACGTGAAAAAAACACCTTTCTAGAGCAAGAGAGACTTAAAAGAAGGAAAAATTATGAACCCTTAGGCAATAAATTTTTTATGCGAGACATACTGTGGGAGAAACAATAAGGGGTGAAAGCCCAAGCTATCATGGCTGCTAGCTATGGACCGATTTCCCACCTATCGAAAACAATTCACAGCAATGAGAAAGAAATTAGCAAATTATGGGTAAGTGGTAATAATAACACAACACTGCATGTGAATAAACTGGTAAGTTCCAAAACCATATCTGAGTGCAAAGGCTAGAGCCAAGACTAGAGTTAAACCTGGAGAATTCCATAGGTTTAATTATAATAGCTCTGCAACCCTGACAGAAGGTTTGTATAGCACAAAGATAATTGTACTGCAAGAGATTATGGAAGAATCAAGACGAAAACCCTTAATGGAAAAATAACCTAAGGCTGTGTTGAGAATGGTAAAGCGGTAATGTTGTGGGAAGGTTTGAAGATATATACTGTGACAATAAAGGTAAAGCAGATAAACTTTATGAACTGTTATATGAATCCAGTGAGCGCCGCCACGAGAAGATGAAGGTAGTATCAGAGCCAAAGACGCATTCGATGGAGGAACAAATGCAGGACCAGACAGAGGGTGGGGTTGGTGGTTACCCTAACTCTCCCTCTACACATCTCCACCGTCGATTTTTGGATAGGATATGAACGGACCAGATGTATCCATGCATATTTTGACAGATGTATTAAATCACACCCAAATAGATTGCAATGATGGATAGGTGTACCGAACAACAAGGATCTATGTAATCAATTGTGATAATCTTTGTTAATCAATTGGAAGTATCATGACCCAAGTTTAAATAAATGTCATGAAGTCAAATGTATAGGTTTAGACCGTAAACCAATATATATCCAAAGTCATGTTTAAACTTAATGATTTAAGCATAATATCATAAGCATATCTGATGATAAAGTGCATTAATATTATGTCCAATGGATTAGAAGATCAATATCGCTACATCATAGGTGAGTAGTTAATTTTATTTTTTTTAACTGTGTAAAGATTTAAGTAGGTATATGTTACAAAGTGTGATATAGAGAAATATTGACAAAATAAAACAACACAAGGAATGTTATAAAACACTTTGTACATATATTTTAGGATGAATGAAAGAACCCAACATGTTTATAACACTTTTTCATAAGAAAAGTCAAAAGCTTATAATTGCATACTCATATCATTGAGGAATCTGATATTTTAGAGTGATAATGGCATTAACTATAATTTAACAGTTGAAATAGAAGGAAAAAACCAAAGGAAAAATATGCATCCAAAATGTTAGGGCAATCATTTAGAACCTAAAATAGTAAGGCGAGGGTTGTTGAATGTAATGCCTCAATGACCCATGTAGTATATGTGTTGAATTTATTTGTTTGCGGGAAACTTGATTTAAAAATATATGAACAAAATATTATTAGTTTTTATCTTCATAAAAAAATTATATAAAATAAACAAAAGTGTTTATGTTACAACATAAAATGTTTTCATCTTTTAATTTCCTACTAAGGGATAAGAACTTAACACACATTTTTGGTGGGTACTAACCACTATTAATTTTTCACATTTACACTTTTACTCATTCATTAAAGAAAACATAAAACTTAACAAGATTTTTTTTGTGGGTAGTAACCACTACTAAGTTTGCACATTTACACTTTTACTTATACATGTTAAGAAGAAAACATAAATAAGGGTAGGCAATAACTACTAATAGGTATATTTATTTTCATTTTGTTCATATTATGTGATCCTATGCAAAAAATTGATTAAATTAAGGTGGGAAATAACTGTTTAAACTAGCAATTGCACCACATGTTACAAAGGAAACGTCATAAGGTTGTGGTATAGGAAAGAATAACATATAAGAAACAAGAGGTAGTAGGAAGTTTCTCGGCTCCAACTGATCCTCTAGAATAAGGGGTGGAGAATCATGTTTACTGGACCTCAAATCAAAATATCCATATTGGGTAATTGACGTGGAACAACTTCTTTGTTATTAATTTCATGTAAGTTGCGTTTTTTCATAATGGATGAGACATTTTGGCCAAAGTACACAAAACCTCTATATGACGAAATCTGCATGTTTTTTTTTTTTTTTTTCTGCATGAAGGATGTACCTGATTTTTAAGACCAAGTTGGGCATACTTCACCCTTCCATGAAATTATTTTCCTCTATCATATTCACAATGTTGAATTCCTGTAATACTACTCCTAGAACTCTAACTCTGCTCTACAACTAGAATTATTTAATGGAATAGAAACTTATCACTATGACATGTTGTACTTCATAAGATACTACTAAGACGCTTAAGTATGGTAAATCTACCTTCACCTCTCATTTGAACACAAAGCATAGAGTTATCCTAATCGTCAATTTTAGGGATAAGAGACATTTGGGCCTTTTTTAACCCTTGGGGATGATTAATTAATCTCAGTTCAGATAATTTATATTAATAAATTATCTACAATCATATTTCCATAATTCCTCTTTGAACAACCAATATTCCACTTCTTTGGAACTTTTCACCTCGGTCAGAATAAAAAACATCATGAAGACCCAAAAGTAAGAAGAAAAAATCAACTCATAATCAAGGAATCAAGACTTTAGTTCCTTTTAAATATCATTTATTTTCCCATGAAATAAAAATCAACAATCAAATTTTGTAATGAATACGAATTAGAACAAATTTTAAATGTAATAACTCCCTTCCCTAGTGACAGTAAATGTTTGTTTTGAAATGAAATTATTTTCCCTATCTTTTAAATAATGGATTCCTCCCCAAGTGACCCTTTAGAGATAAAAAAGAGCATAGTGACTAAATTTCAAATAAAAAATAACATTGAGGAATCTCTTCTTATTTTCTCATGTGGGCCTTCTTCAATTGATGAGGTAGTAGGAACTTTCTCCTCCAGAATTAACGGTGGAGATGGAGTAGAGAATTATGTTGAGTGAACTACTATTCATGTAACTTTGAATCCTCCTTACAATTGGAATGTTTCTCTTCCCATAACTCTATCTCAGGTTATAGTTCTAGCTTTCTCTTGTTTATGAATAAATTGTCTCTATATCATTATTTTCTATCTCTTTTTGAGTGCTTCCGTGAATCAATGAGATAATGTAGCTCATCTAAATTCCAAAATCCATGAGTAACCCATTTTCTGAAGAGTCCTCTTCTGTTTTTAATTTTTCTATTTGGTCCTCTATAACCTTGTCGACATCGTTTCCTTCTAAAGAATCATACATTCTTGATAAGTATCCATTGTCCTACTTTTCCTCTTCCATATACTTCAGATCTAAATGAATGGAACATGAGATAAGCTTCGTGAAATTTTCCAAAATCCAAGATTTTTCATTGCATCTTAGTTCCCCCCATAAAGAAACTACATTCCACATGAATACCATGGGTTGTATTTATAGTTTATCATTGTTTTATTTTATTATTCTTATTTTTTATTGTATTTTGACCTAGTTAAAATGTTCATTACATTATGTCAATATTTTTATTTAATTTACTTTTATTTTTAATTGCGTAATTTGACATAGTAAAAATGTTAAACATGACATTATAAAAATATTTACTTGATCTAATGGCCTAAAACATTTCAATCATCTAACATTTATCCAATGGCTCAAACATGGACACAATGGAAGCTAGGGAAGTTGCTTTCAAATAATGATGCCTTAGGGCATAATTAAATATTGATGCCTTAGGGCGTAATTAAGGTGGAAATAACTGATGCTAAATATATTATTTATGTGGGTATAAAATATTTTCAAGGACTTTAATTTTCAGTGGTTTTATTGTAAAGCTTAACAATGAAAAATCATTGTACAAATATTTAAAAAACATGGCATAGATATTACAACTACATCCATAAATAATGCAAAATAATCTGATGTGGTTATCCAAATGGAAAAAAAAATGCAATAAGACCTTCAAATCTATGAAAAATTTGAAGAAAAAAATCAATAACATCTAAAAATAAATATTTTTTTTCAAAGTTTTTTTTTTTTTTTTTCAAATTTAGACAATATAACTTGCATTGGTCAATTCTAAACTAATAGTAGTCAACAAGAAAATTCATTTTTACATCTGCCTTGAAGGTACTAATAAGAGAGATGTGTAATTAATTCAGTTCTTAATATAAAATTAGTATGTAACATTTAAAAAAATTAATGTAGAAATTTCAAGAAATCTGCTAATGCTAATGAAATTAAATTGAAATAAATAGGAAATATTCTTCTACTATTCCGCGGAAAGGAAAATACATGATAAAAACACATGCAATAACATGCAACCATCAAAACACAGAGAACAAAATATATTTTTAGGGCAACCCAAGTGGTAAAAACCTCTTTGCAATAATTCAAATGAGAATATAGATCAATTATAATGTCTTGCTTCAATCCTGAAGCACACCCTACACTGCAATTTTGATCACATGCTCAAGCCAAAATAGGTGTCATATTTTCTCCTATTTCCTTGGGCAATCCTTGAGGAAATTAGCCTCTAAAAATAGTAAAGTTCCCTATTTCGTTAGAATTAATTAACCACCTACTTATTGCAAAAACACTGTACCTTCAACTAGTATACAATTGATAATTACAATGTGCCTTTTCCTCCACTCCAACTAGGCAATTCGAATTACATGCATGACTAGGACTATTTTTAGTAATATGATTAGGTAACTCACAGATTTGTGAATTAACAACTAGTATAACTACTCAACTGAACTCCGACTGACTCCACTGAACTCGTAATGTGTAAATTAACTACTATTATAACTACTCAACAGAACTCCAACTCCTACTGACTCCACTAAACTCGTACTGACTCCACTGAAGACTAGAGCTCAATTAAGTGAGTTTAACTAACAATAACTCCACTAGATTGCTAGCTTTTAGCAATCAACCCATGTTCAACTCTATTTCTAGCTTACTTCTAGCTTATAACTGGAATTTACTAATTTAACTTGGAGACAAAGTCATGTCACTCAATTTAATTGTAATTCAAGTAATCATACTAATGAGGAAAATGGAATTTCTCCGTTTGACTAAAGCACAAGTCAAATGAAGTATTTTCTTAAATTAAAAAATTCATTGTGCATTGTAAATAAAATATTTAATGTGGACCATGTAATCCATCAATAAAATATCTCAATTGTCATGTTAACTAAATTATTTCAGTGTCATTTATACATTAAAAAATACAATTTAAAAAATGAATGTATAGAGAGAGATAAATATGTGAAAGTGAAATTTTTTCAAATTTTAGACCATAAAAAAAAGTTCGAATTTCAAGAAATGTGATCCTTCCTCATAAATACCTAAGATAAAATAGATTTATATTGATTATTATTGCAAATCCATTATCATCATAAAATGTACAAAAATATACAACGACGACAAATCTCTTACCCTAATAAAATGTACAAAGACATACCTTTACATTTCTTTGTACATTTTGGTTACTCTTGAAAGAAACTTTCACTGATCGTGTCATCACAATCATCTTAACACCTTTTTCGATAATCCGTAATTGGTCATGAATTGAGCTGTTACAATATAAAAACATGCAAAGAATGATTAATATTCTTGAAAATGAAGGCATTTCAGAGGGGCTTGTCGCTGATTTATTATAGATCATTAATCTCTCAACCCTAAACAAAATGCCACATGGGATTGAACTTTCGTAGAGAGGCAAGCGAGTATCCTTAGTGGCGCCAGCTCTTGAGCATATGTATACACTAGTGCTTCATTAGTACTGAAGGTCATGGACCCCAAAGAATTGTATTAAGCTTTGATGTTGATCTTTCATACACCTGTAACTACCAGCAAAAATTATGTTTGCACTATTGACATTCAACTATGTGTTATAAAACGGTTGAGATATTCACATTGGCCGATTTTGAAGGACAAATGTATATATTTTTCGGTTGGTTAAGTTAGAATTAGATTTGAATATGTGACCTATCACTAAAAGTGATTTAATACTACACCCTTTAACTATTAATTCAAAACCCTATGAACTAAAATAAAATTTAAACCCTATCTATAAAAAAAAAAGGATACCAATTCTCTTCTAAAATAGAAGGAAGACAATATCCATCAAATACGATCCCTTGAAACTCTTTAGAATTGAATCATACTAGAAAATATAGCAAATAATCAGGAAAAGGAGTGCAAACAAATTTATGAGAAGCCCGGCAGCATTGAGCGTCATAATACTATTAGATTTAACTGTTTGATAGTTAATATGACTAATCAGTTGTTGGATTCTAAGATATTCTCCAATGAAAAATGTCATCAAGATAACTATCTCTGAAAAGGGTGAGATTGCATTTCCGTTTTATCAGATTGCGAATTGAGAAGATTTTTTAACACTCCCATATGGCTTCATAGAGGAGCACCACGTAGCGTTGGATTTTTTGGGCATGTACACACGTATAACGAGCAATCAAGGGAGGAGGAGCGGGGAGGATAGTAGGCGATGATGGCAGTTAAAACAGGGCATTACAGATGATATCAATCTAACGCCATTCCTATATGGGTCGAAACATGGAGTTAAACCCATATGTTTTATGCAGATTTATAGAACACTAGGTTCGAAGATGGAGACTCCCGACGAGAAATATCAGAATATGAACACCACCACTTCTTCTTGGGCCGAGCGGCTACGTTGGAGATACACAGGAGGATATAGACTAAAACAACCCTTCATTTGCGCGGTGAACAGAATTCAGGCTCTTTCCATACCCTGTTGCCTTTGAATTACCCTGACTGATTGGCTTCTCTTCCACTGGCACCAGTTGCCATCACTGGTTCACATCCTCCCTTACCTTGCTATCTCAAACCAAAGCGTAAAGAGTTATGTGTTTTGAAAGCCTTTTTAGTCGAGCCCCCACTCCTATTGGGAGCTGATTCGTATTAGGAAAGCATGGAGAGGCTCAAGCAAAAAGCTCTCATCGGAAAGTGGTTGCACTCATGCATGACAGGAGAACAGTTGAAAAACTAGATGGAGCTCTGGTGGTTTATGAAGCTACATTATCGCCCAAAAATTAGGCTCCTCGCAAACGAATGGGTTTGTTTCTATTTCATGACAGTTGAGGACTTAGAGCTCTTTTTGTAGACACCATGGGTGAAAGGGTGAGGGGTGTTGGTTCTCCAAATATGGAAAGTGGGTTTCTACCCCAATTTGGAAACCATCCATAGGAACCTCATTTGGGAAAAACTACCATGGCTACCACTGGAGCTCTGGAATGACGTCGGAATTAGGCATATTGTGAATCAATTGGGCTCGTTCTACTTCTCAGATGGCGGTAGCATGCAGAAACTTGACAAGCTCATGGCTTGGGTTTTGGTCGATATGGACTTTGGTATGTTGGAAATTAATTCCAACTACTGAATTCAATCAGCAGTAATTGCAGAAGTGAAAGAACTGCGGCACATTAAAGCCTTAGCAAAGGCGGTTGCCGCTTACTTCAATGCAATTGCAAAAGGATTGGAAAGCCGGCATAGTTGTAGTACAGAGCAGATAAGACAAGACCCCTTTGATATTTAATCTAAGGTGGTAGCGGATTTTTTAAGAGCAGATTTTAATGCCAAGACTCAAAGTCTCACTAGCAACGTAGAGCTTTGATTATAGGTTGAATCAGGCTTTAAAGCCTTACCAATAAAATCGGCAGAGTTAGTGATTTAGGTGGTAATCGCAAGTTTTTACTTACAGTGTCTTGTTGATGTGGCAAGTTCCGCAAGCGGAACGAACATACATACACCACAGCCTTTGTTTTGGGCCCGATCACATTATCGCATCGGAGGCCTTTGTTTTATGGTCCGATTGCAATATGCAATGGTGGACCCGATTTTGTATTATAGCAGAGTTTTATGTGGGATCACATCCAATCCTCAATCGGAATCGATTATTAAATTGACCCGAGTGTACAGTGGTTAAGCCGTAGACCCAATGGATTTTATGCAGCGGAATTAAAGTAGCCATCGCGTCCAGTTACCAATCGCAATCGGAAGATTGAGCGGGACGCTTTGCTTTGATATGTGCGGACCCGACCCATACAATAGGCTGGAGTTAATAATTGGTTCATCGCGTCCGTTTCAATCGCTCAATTGGAAGTTTAAAAGTTGGGCCATTTGCATTGTTAAGAACTGGATCCGATGAGCTCCAGTTCAATTCGGTTCATAAGTTTTTGAAGTCTGGCGGGTTGGTGAAGTCAATGGTTTAATGTATATATTTTATGTTATAATATATGCCCGGCATATATATGTTGAAAAAGGCTCGAGAGTCTGTAGATGTAATTTTTTTATTTTTTTATTTGCACAGTAGTGCGTTATCTGAGACAAAGCGTTTTTTTTACAGAGATGGAAAGAAAAGAAATACACAGACAGTGTGTTGTTTTATTGAGACAGTGAAGTCTATTCTGAGCACTGCGTTTCTGAAGCAATCCATATTTGTAATAGTTTTGTTTTGAAGTTAATGAAATAGAATTTCATGTGGAAACTCTGTCTGTTGTGAATAAATTTCTCTGTGTTAAAGAGGAGAGTATTACTCTCTCCATTGTTGTTCTGAAATTTTCATATATTCCAACATGGTATCAAAGCTAGCCCAGGCTCTTTGAAGATCAAAGAAGCTAAAGGAAAGGAGTTCTTTGTTGCAGTAGCTTCTCCAGTAGAGTGAAGACTCAACCAAAAATAATTCAAGGTATTTCTCTATACAGTTTATTGTGTTACTGTTGCAGAACAGTCAGTTATTTTAAATACACAGTCAAGTGTTTTTGAATCATAGTTAAGAGTGCAGAATGGCTGGAGCCAGCACTGGTATGGGTATGGGAAATATCCACCTCCCACTATTTAATGGGAAAAATTATGACTACTAGTCAATAACTATGAGAGCATTATTTGTCTCCCAAGACTTGTGAGAATTTGTTGAGGATGGCTTTGAAGAGCCAGCAAATGAAGAAGAGTTTGATGATTTAACTCAAGCAGAAAGAGAGATGCTGAAGAGAAATAAGAAGAAAAACTCCAAATCTCTCTTCTTATTGTATCAAGCAGTGCATGAGAGTGTGTTTCCAAGGATAGCAACAGCCAAGAGATCCAAAGAAGCATGGGAAACTCTCAATATAGCCTGTCAAGGCATGGAAAAAGTGAAGACAGCAAAACTTCAACTGTTGAGGAGAGACTTTGAGACTCTTTGTATGAAAGAGTCAGATACTATTGACTCATTCTTCACTTATGTGATTGGAATGGTCACACAAATAAGATCTCATGGAAATACTCTTGAAGACAAGAGGATTGTTGAAAAAATCTTGAGGAGTCTACCCTCAAGATTCGATGTGATTGTCACCACCATAGAGGAGACTAAGGATCTCACAAATTTTTCAGTGGATGAGCTACATGCATCACTGATGACCCATGAACAGAGATTCGGTAGCAGTGAAAACTCATCTCTTGAGCATGCCTTTAAGACCCAGATGTCTTTCGAAAGAGGAAGAGGGCAAGGCAGAGGAAACAAAACAGGAAGAGGCAGAAGCCAAAACAGAGGTGGAAGGAACAACCCTTCACATTCACATGGAAGGTGCAACAGTCAAAATCACAGCCACCACCAAGGCAGCAGCCAGCAGAGTGATCAGTAGAATGCTCAAGGAAAAAGGTATGATAAATCCAATGTCCAATGTCACTATTGTAAAAAATATGGTCATTATGCTAACGAATGTAGAAAGAAGCAACATGATATGGGAAGTAGAACTAGTGCAAATTTTACTAGAGAAAATATCAACCAAGATAATTTATTTTTAGCTTGTAATATGGCTGAATAAAAGAATGAAGATTTATGGTTTCTAGACTTTGGTTGTAGTAACCATATGACAGGAAACATAGCAATGTTTTCTATGTTAGATGAGAGTGTGAAGTCACAAGTCACACTAGGAACTGATAGCAAAGTTTCTGTTATGGGAAAAGGGATTGTAAATGTTTTAACAAAGAAAGGTGCAAAGAAATCCATAGCAAATGTTTATTATGTTCCATGAATGAAGTGTAACCTCTTAAGTATTGGACAGCTTGTCCATAAGGGGTATAATGTTTTCTTTGAGGATGATGTTTGTACCATCATGGAAAAACCACCCAGCAAACAATGTATTGATGAAGTAAAAATGACAAGGAACATGATGTTCCCTCTCAGAATGAGAGTAGACTTGAAGAATGAAGAAGAGAAAGCAGCAGTTGCACAAGAGACTTTCCAAAGCGAACCAAAATATGATAATTGGTTGTGGCACTTGAGATTTGGACATCTCAACTTTGGAGGTCTTAATCTGTTGAACAGAAAAGGAATGGTAAGAGGTCTACCATTGATAGAGAAACCAGACAGCCTTTGTGAAGGTTGTATCTTGGGGAAACAACACAGACAAAGTTTTCCTTCCGGGAAAAGCATTAGGGAAAAAGCACCCTTAGAAATTTTCCACTCAGATTTATGTGGACCGATGCAAACTCCATCACTTGCAAGCAGCCACTACATCTTAACATTCATAGATGATTTTACAAGAAAAACTTGGGTTTACTTTTTGAAAAACAAAAGTGAAGTGTTTGAAAAATTTTGCAATTTCAAAGCTCTTGTGGAGAACTAGAGTGGGCTGCACATCAAAGTCCTAAGGACTGATAGAGGAGGTGAGTATATCTCTAAAGATTTTCTACGTTTTTGTAGAGAAAATGGTATTCATTAGCAGTTTACAACTAGATATACTCCACAGCGGAATGGAGTAGCCGAAGGAAGAATATAACCATAATGGACATGGCAAGGAGTATGTTAAAGGAAAAGCATTTTCCTAATGATTATTGGGCTGAAGCTGTACATTGTGCAGCGTACATTTTGAATAGGTGCCCTACAAAAGAAGTAATGAACAAAGTTCCAAAAGAGTCATGGAGTGGCATAAAGCAAGGTGTCACACACATGAAGGTTTTTGGATGTGTGGCTTATGCACACATTCTAGATCAACTAAGGAAGAAGTTGGACAGCAAGGGGGAGAAATGTATTTTCATTGGATACAGTGAGGAATCCAAGGCTTATAGGTTGTATAACCCATCCACCAAGAAGTTTATTGTGAGCAAAGATGTTCAGTTTATTGAAGAGGAAGCTTGGGATGGAAGCATAGAGAAAACAGTGAATGTTAAACACTGTTTATCTCATGATGAAAATAATGATGAGTTGGCCGAAATACATCCCCAAACAACAGCATCAACACAAGAGCAACAATGCACACCCTTGATGAGAAATGAAAGTGCTTCTCCAAGCACACCACAAGGAGGAATTTCAAGTGCTTCTTCAAGCATTTGTACACCTAATGAAAGAGGTAAGAATTTTAGAAATTTGAAAGACATATATGAACAAGATATAGCAAATGAAGGTATCAATTATTTGTTTGCTTTATATTGTCATGTTGATGATCTTGTTCATTTCTAAGAAGCTATCAAGGATAAGAAATGGATAGAAGCTATGGATGAGAAGATAAATTCCATAGAAAGAAACAAGACTTGGGATTTGGTTGAACTCCCAAAAGGAAAAGATGTCATTGGAGTTAAATGGGTCTACAAGACCAAGAGTAATGCTGAAGGCAAAATAGAGAGACACAAGGCAAGACTTGTTGTCAAAGGTTATAAGCAGAAGCATGGGATAGATTATGAGGAAACTTTCGCACCGGTTGCTAGAATGGAAACCATGAGAGCAGTGCTGTCCATAGCAGCAAAAAAAAAATGGAAAGTTTACCAAATGGACGTGAAGTCAACATTCCTAAATGGAGTGTTAATGGAAGAGGTTTACATTGAAAAACCTCTCAGCTATGAAAATAAAGGCCAAGAGCACAAAGTGTGCAAGTTGAAGAAAGCTCTTTATGGGCTGAAGGAAGCGCCAAGAGCATGGTACAGTAGGATAGATTCATATCTACTGGAAAATGGATTTGAAAAGTGCGAGGGAGAACCCACCCTCTACATCAAAGAAAAAGATGGAAAAATATTGATTGTAGTTTTGTATGTTGATGATGTTATTTTCACAGGTAATGATGATTATCTTATTGAAAATTTTAAAACAGTCATGAAAGAAGAATTTGAAATGACTGACATGGATTTGTTGAAATACTTCTTGGGAATAGAAGTAGAATAAGATGAAAATGGGATTTTTATCTCACAAGAAAAGTATGTTAATGAGGTGCTTGAAAGATTTAGCATGCAGGAAAGCAAAGTAGCAATCACTCCCACAGTGATGGGATTAAAACTCAGTAAAGAGGAAAGCAGCAAAGATTTTGATCCTAGCTTATTCAAGAGCATAGTTGGTAGCCTCATGTATTTGACTGCAACTAGGTCAGACACAATGCATGCTGGTAGTTTGATTTCCAGATTCATGGAAAAGCCAAAGGATGCACATTGGCAAGTAGCGAAGAGAATTCTGAGGTATGTTAAAGGTACAAAAAGGATTGGTATTTTATATGCTGCTTCAGAATGTTTAGACTTAGTTGGATACACTGACAATGATTGGGCTGGAAGTGTAGATGATTAGAAGAGCACTTCCGGTTATGTTTTTCACATGGGTTCAGGAGCCATTTCATGGGCTTCTAAGAAACAGCCCATTGTAGCGTTGTCTAAACACTGTTACCGATGAAATAGGTAACCTGACCTCAAAACGGGAACTCTAGCCATAAAAGACTCAAAAAACATGAAAAAACACCCCAAAAACAAAAAAAAGTGTATTCCAGAATGCACTTGTTTTTTTTTAAGGTCAAATTTCAACATTTTATAAAATTATGCTAAAAACAAAATTGTTTCTTGAAAAAAGGATTGAAAAAACACCCTCAAAACAAAACCAATTGACGCTGGAATAATAAAAAAAAAATTGTCATATTTTTGACATTTAAAAAAATAGAAATAACATTTTTTAATTTTTAAAATTCAAACATTAAAAAAACCTAAAATTTAAGAAAAAAAACAAATTTAAAAAATAAAAACATTTTAAAGCTTAAAATTTAAAAATATATAGGAATAAAAAAATAAAAATAAAACAAAATACAAATTTTAATTCAAAGATTAAAAAAAACCTAAAATTTAAGAAAAAAAATTTAAAATTTAAAATTAAAAAAAAAATTAAAGATTAAAATTTCAAAATATACAGAAATAAAAAAAGAAAAATAAAAAGAAAATAAAAATAATAAATTAAAAAGAAAAACAAGTTAAAAAAGAAAGAAATTATAAAAAATAAAATATAGAAATTAAATTTAACAAAAGAAAAAGAAAATGTTTATTAAACTAAAAAAAATAAATTTAAATTTAAAGAAATATATTAAATTTTAATAAATTTAAAACTTTAAAATAAAAATTTAAAAAAAAAACATTATTGAAATTAAAAGTAAAAAAATGAAAAATTAATTAAAAATAAAAAATGAAAAAAAATTACAATAAAAATATTAAATTTAAAAAAATATATATTAAAAAAACAAATGATTTAAATATATATATATATATATATATATATATATATATATATATATATATATATATATATATATATAAACTTAAATTAAAAATATATATATTAGATCTTATTAAATTAAAAAAAATGTTAATATTAAAATAACAAATTAAATTTAAAAAAAAAAACATATTAAATTTTAATAAATAAATGAATAAACAAATAAATTTTGAAATAAAAATTAAACTTGAAATATAAAGAAAAGAAAAACATTGTTAAAATAAAAAGTTAAAAACTTTAAAAATAAGTTAAGATTGAAAATTTGAAAAAAATAAATTAAATTAAATAAAAAATAAAATAAAAAACAAATTAATTTGAAAATATTAAGTTTAACTTAAAAAAAATCTAATTTTAAATACACAATTTTAATTGAAATAAAAAAAATATTAAAATTTTATGTAATTAAAATAATAATAATAATAAAATTAAAAATTAAAAAAAAATATTAAATTCAAATAAATTAAAAAAAATACAAAATTTACTAAATTTTAAAAAATTAAATGAAAAGACTAAACATAAAATTTAATAATAATAAAAAAAAATTATGAAAAAAAAATCAATTAAATAAAAAAAGATACAAAATTTAATAAAAATTATTAACAAAATTTAGAAAAAAAAAAATTTAAAAAAAAAAATATTTAAAAAACAAAAGAAATTAAAACAAATTAAATTTCAAATATAAAAATTAAATTAAAAAAAAATAATTTTATATTTTTTGAATTAAAACAAATCAAATTAAAAAAAAAAAAAAATATGAAGAATAAAAATAAAATTGTTGATCATGATGGTGCCTTGCCGCCAATCGGCCTCCCACCCAGGTGATGGCGGAGGGCGACCCCTAGGCGGGAGGCCAATTCCGAGAATAGCCCTCTCACGGCGGGAGGACAATTCTGGGAATCGCCCTCCCACGGCGAGAGTCTGATTCCGGGAATCGCCCTCCCACGATGCAGGAGGGCGATTCCTGGAATCAACCTCCTGCGGCGGGAGGGCAATTCTCGAAATTGGCTTCAAGGCGATTCCCGGAATCAGCCTCCCGCCACGGGAGGAAGATTCATGGAATCGGCCTGAGGGCGATTCTCGGAATCGACCTCTCACCGCAGGAGGGCGATTCCCGGAATCGGCCTCTCGCCGCGGGAGGGAAATTTCTGGAATCGGCCTCCCGCCGCGGGAGGGCACCCGACCAGTCGCCAGTGGCTGGAGGCCACTGGCCGGGCTGGACGGGGGCTGCATGCGCCTCCCGCCCCACTCCGGGGTGCTGTACCTCCGCACCGCTACCCGGGCAGAGGCCGACTCTGGCCATGGCCACCACGATCAAAATATTCTTTTTTTTTTTGCATTTTTTTTAATTTTTAATATTTTTCTTTTAATTGGGTTTTTTAATTTTAATTTTTTAAATTTAAAAAATTTAAAATTTTTTTTTTAATTCAAATTTTTTATTTTAAATTTAATTTGTTTCAATTTGTTATGTTATTTTTCTTTTTTTTAATTTAATATTTTAGATTAATTATTTTTAAAAATTTAAAATTTATTCATTAAATTTATTAAATTTTATTTAATTTAATTCTTTCTTTTTAATCTTTTAGTTTATTTGGTTTTTCATTTTAAAATTTATAAATGGTTTCATTTAAAAAAAAAATAGTAAATTTATGGATATTTGTTTTTTAATTATTTGCACGTGGTTTTTTTCATTTTTTTTTTTTGTTTTTAAATGATAGTTTTTTTTTATTATAATTTTCTTTTTCAATTTTAAATTTTGTTTTTTTTTTTAATTTGTCTTTTTTTTTAATTTTAAAATTTGTATTTTTGTTTTCTTATTATTATTATTTTTTTTTAATTTAATTTTTTAAATTTAATTTTTTTCTTTTTGTATTTTGTTTTTTTTATCTAAATTTTAATTTTGTAATTTAAATTATTTTTAAATTTTTTCTATTTTAATTCTTTTTTTTTTTAATAACTTAGAAAAAAAAAATGGTTTTTGATGTTTTTTATTTTTATTTTTTCACTTTGTTTTGTTTCTTTTAAATTATGTGTTTTTTTTTCAAATTTTGTCATTTCTTTTGATATAATTTTCGAATAAATTTTTTATTTTTACGAGTTAATTTTTTATTTTTACATTTTTATTGGTTTTTTTTATTGTTTATATATATATATATATATATATATATATATATATATATAAGTTTTGTGTTTTATTACCAACATGAAAATCACCACTCTAAAAAAAAAAGGTTGATGCTACATCAATACATTTCAAAATTAGCATGAATATCACCGCTCTAAAAAAAAGTTGATGATGCATCAATACATTTCAAAATTAGCATGAAATTCACTAACATTTTAAAACAAATATTCATACTTCATAAATAAAAATATTAGAGTGTCAAAATGTGCTCATAAAAAAAAAGGTGATTCTGCATCACCACTTTTCAAAATTGGGTGCTTTTTATGCTACAAAAAAAAAGTAGTTAACAGTGCGGTTACCTATTTCATCAGTAACGGTGTTTCTATAGCAGAGGCGGAATATGTAGCAGCTACAGCAACAGCTTGTCAAGCAGTTTGGATGAGAAAAATGTTGAGAAGTTTATGTCAAGAACAGGTAAAAGGGACAGTGGTTTATTGTGACAATAGCTCAACTATTGCATTATTAAAGAATTTTGTTTTTCATAAAAGGACAAAGCACATTGACACCAAGTTTCACTTCATACATGAATTGGTTAACAATGGTGAGATAGTTTTGCAACATTGCAGAATAGAGGAGCAAATTGCAGATATATTGACAAAGCCATTGGGGTAGAAGACCTTTGAATTTTTAAGAAAATGCTTGGGTATGACAGATAACCCAGTAGTTGAAATTAAGGGGGAGTGTTGGAAATTAATTCCAACTACTGAAGTCAATCAGCAGTAATTGCAGAAGTGAAAGAACTACATCACATTGAAGCCTTAGCAAAGGCGGTTGTCGCTTACTTAAATGCAATTGCAAAAGGATTGGAAAGCTCGCACAGTTGCAGTACAGAGCAGATAAGATAAGACCCCTTTGATATTTAATCTAAGGCAGTAGCCGATTTTTTAAGAGTAGAGTTTAATGCCAAGACTCAAAGTCTCACCAGCAGCGCAGAGCTTTGATTACAGGTTGAATTAGGCTTTAAAGCCTTACCAATAAAATAGGTGGAGTAAATGATTTAGGCAGTAATCACAAGTTTTTACTTACAGTGTCTTGTTGATGTGGCGAGTTCCGCAAGCGGAACGAACATACATACACCACAGCCTTTGTTTCGGGCCCGATCACATTATCGCATTAGAGGCCTTTGTTTTATGGTTCGATTGCAATATGCAATGGTGGACCAGATTTTTTATTATGGCAGAGTTTTATGTGGTATCGCGTCTGATCCTCAATCAGAATCAGATTCGATTATTACATTGACCTGAGTGTGCAGTGGTTAAGCCACGGACCTGATGGATTTTATGCAGCGGAATTAAAGTAGCCATCGTGTCTAGTTACCAATCGCAATCGGAAGATTGAGCGGGCCGATTTGCTTTGATATGTGCGGACTCGACCCATACAATAGGCCGGAGTTAATAATTGGTTCATCGTGTCCGTTTCAATCGCTCAATCAAAAATTTTAAATTTGGGCCATTTGCATTGTTAAGAACCAGATCCGATGAGCTCCAATTCAATTCGGTTCATAAGTTTTTGAAGTCCAGCGGGTCGGTGAATTCAATGGTTTAATGTATATGTTTTATGTTATAATATATGCGTGGCATATATATGTTGAAAAAGGCTCGAGAGCCTATAGATGTAATGTTTTTATTTTGTTATTTGCACAGCAGTGCATTATTCGAGATAGAGCGTTTTTTTTACAGAGACAGAAAGAAAAGAAAGACACAGACAGTGTATTGTTTTATTGAGACAGTGAAGTCTATTCTGAGCACTGCATTTCTGAAGCAGTCCAGATTTGTAATATTTTTGTTTTGAAGTTAATGAAATAGAATTTCATGTGGAAACTCTGTCTCCTATGAGTAAATTTCTCTGTGTTAAAGAGGAGAGTATTACTCTCTCCATTGTTGTTCTAGAATTTTCATATATTCCAACATGGTAGGGGTTTGCTGGATATGGAATTTGGTAGAGGTTTGCTGGAAATTCTGAAGATTTGGTGGGGGAGCTCCACCATCTGCATTGATATTGATTATTGGGTGGTCCCATGTGCCTATTATACCATGCAACGGCTCACCTGCGGCGCACCTTCCCATGACGGTTCAAAGTGGATCTTGTACCTGTTTCTCCATCACCAACAACATCTCACGGCATGGAGCCCGGTCATCTCCTATCACCGAGGTGGCCCTACAACTCTTCACTGAACACATTCTATCATCTACCACTCTCTCCCTTAATGATTTTATTCTTGTATCATATAGTAAAGGGAAATGGGGATTTTATGACTTGTCCTCGAGAAATGAAGGGTGTGAATGTTTGGCATGTGCCCGTTTTCGATCTAGAACCATCGTGTGTGTCCCCTTTGTGTGTCCCCTTTGTCGCACCCGCCTGGTACCATCGCTATCTCTGCAGAAGGTGGACAATCAAAGTCGGCTTCATCCCATCCTTTGAAATAAGAGCCCTTTCCCTCATGGGCTTCCAGGCAGGTTACCTTTTCATCTCCCTTCATTCCCATTTCTGAGGACCCGGAACTATGTAATCTACTGGAGGATTCCTCCTTCAGCTTGGAGCATCTTGAGATAAGGAGGTCCTTCTTCCAGCTTGGCTTGAAAGAAGGGGGGTCAAAGGACAAGGTATATTCTACCTCCAAGAAGAAGTGCACTATAAGTGCACTATATAGTTGTTTTAATCCTGACCCTATTCACCGGGTTTGGGGGAGGACCTGAAGGCCAATTCACTAAGGGTTCCCCACTTCCTCTTTCAGCTTGGAGCATTTTGAGATAAGGAGGTCCTTCTTCCAGCCTGGCTTGAAATAGGGGGGGGGGGGGGTCAAAGGAAAAGGTATATTCTACCTCCAAGAAGAAGTGCACTATCCAGTTGTTTTAATCCTGACCCTATTCTCCAGGGTTCGGGGGATGACCTAAAGGCCAATTCACTAAGGGTTCCCCACCTGCTTCTGAATAATTATGAAGTCCATGTTTGTTCCTTATCAAGGGTCATTAGAGGAGGACCTAAATGCCAATTCACTAAGGGTTCCCCACTTCCTCCTTTAGCTTGGAGCATCTTCAGATAAGGAGGTCCTTCTTTCAGCCTGGCTTGAAAGAGGGGGGGCGGGGGGGTAAAAGGACAAGGTATATTTTACCTCCAATAAGAAGTGCACTATCTAGTTGTTTTAATCCTGACCCTATTCTCTGGGGTTCAGGGGAGGACCTGAAGGCCAATTCACTAAGGGTTCCCCACCTGCTTCTGAATAATTCTCAAGTCGATGTTTGTTCCTCATCAAGAGTCCTTAGAGGGGATGCACCCATGTCAAGGGTCCCCCCATGAACTTGCTCTCCTTTAACATAAGGGGCTTTGGTGCAGCACAAAAATCTCGGGCACTCAAAGACATGATTGGGACTTTAAAACCCTCTATAATTTCCCTCCAAGAAACTATGTGTGATGCGGAACTATCCTGGTCATACATGCTACCACTCGATCCTCTCTTGATGGTCTTTGCTCAAGCCACGAAGGAGTATTCGGGGGGCTTGGGTGCCATGTGGGATCCAAAATTCTTTATTGCACAGGATTTTTGTTCTAAAGCAGTGATTCTTCTTACAGGTTACCTACAGGGAACCAACCAGTGCATCCATCTACTTAACATGTATTCTCCCTATACGGGTCGCCGGAAATTTTGGGAAAGTTGTGTTGACTTTGGTTCTATCACTATCTTCTATTATTATTGTTGGTGATCTTAATTTGACATTGGGCTGACAAGAGATATGGGGGTTTTGTGCACTAGAGGGCCTTCTTTTTCTTTTCTTTACTAAGTCTATTTGAAGCAACGGATCTTTGGGATGTGGCCCCAAATTCCCTAGCTCCTACCTAGAAAAATGATAGGATTGAACAGGAGGGTATATTGAAGAGGCTGGACCGTTTTCTAATTTTCTCATCTCTATTTGGCTTGCTTACGAGGGTCATCTCACTCATGCACCCTATTTTTATCTTCGATCACTCACTGATCCAATTACAATGGGACTGTGTGAAGCACACAGGGGTAAATCCTTTTAAATTTTACCCAAGCTGGATCAAAAACCAGGATTTCAAGAAATGATTAATGAGTTTTGGGGATGCCATTTACATGGGCCGTTGGTAGGTGTGACAAAGCTAATAGTGGGGAAATTTAGAGAGCTAAAAAGGATTACTAAAGGTTGGATTGTGAAGAAGAAAAGGGAAGAGAAGCAAGAGATCACAACAATCCACTCTACATTGTGTTACTTCAATGATCCACTTTTCTTCTTCGCCGATTATAAGAAGCGTATCATAGAACTATTAGGGCAGGAAAACAAGATCTTACAACGACAAGAATCAGAAAGAATTTTATAAAGCAGGACATTGTGGGTGGACGCGGGCAATAAAAATTCGAAATGCTTTCATGTTTTCGCTAATACGAGGAAATAGAGGAGTTTCATCAAGGGCATATGTGATTATGAAGGGAAGGAGATCATGGAAGAGGAAGGGTTACAACAGACAACCTTCAGTTATTTCAAGAGCCAATATCATGTAAAGGAACAGGACTTCGAAGCACAAAATGAAATGATAGCTCACTTGCCTTTAATGTGTTTACAAGAGGCTAATGATCGACTGGGGGAACTGGTCCTCAAAAAAGAATTGTTGGAGGTGATCAAGGCCTCGAAAAGGAAGAAAAGCCCTAGTCCAAATGGATGGAGCACCAAGTTATTTCTACACTTGTTTGACCTTGTGTTTCCAGAAATTCTTGCAATAGTGGAGGATACTAGATTTACTGGTAGTATTTTTGGGGGGCTAAACGCTACCTTCATCGCTCTAATTCCTAAAAAGGTGTCTCATCTCACTTTTGTGGATTATAGGCCAATCTCACTCTGTAATTCTCTCTACAAGATTATTTCAAATTTGATAGCGAGGAGACTTAAAGCGACTCTCTCTCAATTCATTTCACAAGAACAATTTGCCTTTATGCATGGAAGACGAATTCAAGATGCAATTGCAGTGGTATAGGAATGCCTTCACTAAATTAAGGTCCGACAGGGAGAAGCGAGCTTGATCAAGGTAAACTTTATTAAATCCTTCAATTTCCTAGATTGGGGCTTTCTGACGCTGATTCTTCACAAGATCACCATTTGACAAGGTAACATAAATTTGATTCTGGCATTCCTGGCATGTATTTCTTCTACTAACTTTTTTGTTTTGATTAATGGGTTTTTTATCGTGTTCTTTAAAGATTATTGAGGTCTCTGACAAGCTTTTGCTTTGTCACCTCTATTATGCATTCTCGTTATGGATTTCCTGAGCTATTCGATTAGAGAGGCCAGACACAGGGGCATGATTTAAGGACTTATGGTGTCCAAGAAATAAAGGGTGTCTCATATAATTTTTGTGGATGATATTTTATTTGGCAGCATGAAAAATAAGGAGGATTGGAGAAATATCCACGAGATCATCTAGAAATTCAGTTAGGCATCGGGCCTATATATATACAAAAATAAATCATTACTGATTACAGAGGAGGCGGATGATCCATGCAGCTGTGAAATTGGAGACTTGTTTGGCATACTGAGAGTCTCTATTCGAGAAGGGTTCTAGTATCTGGGATTCCACTTAAAAGCTAACAGATATGGTGTGTGGTTTTGGGACTGGATATTGGAAAGATATGAAAATAATGTGTCTGGATGGGTGAATAAATGGCTAACATCCTTGGGTGGAAGATTTACTCTTGTTTGATTTTTCCTTCAAATTATTCTTGTCTACTATATGTGCTTCTTTCTTATCCCAATATAAGTCTTCCATAAGATCGACACACTGATGATGCACTTCTTTGGTCAGGTATAGCTCTAAAAGGAAGCTCCACCTGGCTCACTGGCATGTGATAGCAAGGCCTACAGGATTGGGTGGATGGGGGATTTTGCTTAACCAAAAATTCAACTACACTCTGATAACCAAAAGATTTTTGAGGTCAACTAATGTGGATGGGATTTGGGCTTGTACTATATGAGACAAATATATGAAAGGGTGGAGCATCTCTTACTAGATTATAAGTGGTGGCACTAGGCTCAGAAATGCATCTATAGTTTGGAGGAATATGCTGAAAAATGGTCACTGGCTCATGGCTTCTATGAAATGGAAAATAGGGGATGGTTGAAGGGCTGAGATTGGGCTAGAATCGGTGCATGGTTTTCAAGGAAATCATTTGCTCTCTATGGAGCTTATTTCCTACCTAAGTTGCAAGGTATTTATCATTTTTCCCAAATCGCCCTACCCATTTCTTGTCTCTCTCTTGGCCCCTCATGGAAGTGGGCTACCAAATTGGGTCTTAACAATGGCATGGCTATGGAATGGGAGGTGTTCACCTCCAATATTTACAATGTAGGGTTTCACATCAATGTAGGAGTGGATGAATTGCAATGGGAGGGGATTTTGAGGAAGGGGATGCCATAAGTGAAAGAAATATATGCGTATATCCCTCTACCGACATCCAAATTGCATGTCAATGATTGGATTAAATCGGTATGGGCATGGGAAATTCCAAACAATTTTCGTTGTTTTGGGTGGCTAGCGATTAACAACAGAATGTTAACATGGGACGCTCTCCAAAGAAAGGGATTTCAGGGGCCAGGTATCTTCCCAATGTGCTACAAACAGGAAGAGGAGGTAGCACACATGTTAATTTTCTTGGGAGGTCTGGTTAGAAGTTACTCACCTATGGGCTTTGGTATGTTCCTCTAAGCACAAAACATTGTCACTTTTTATTAGTAAGTGGATCAAAGTTCACAAGGACTACTGCACTCTCCCCTTATATGTCATTTGGGTGATCTGATGTTGCCGCAATGGAAAGTTATTTGAATCTATTGTCCCATCAGTGTGGGTGGTAGCCAAGAAGGCCATCTAATTCTTTTTAGAAATTGGCCCAAGGAAGAGTAATCCTAAAACTAGGAAATTTATCTACAGGGATATAAAGGAACAATATCCTAGAGGAACCTTTGATGGAGCATGTCGAAATAGAAGATTTGGCTATGGAGTGGTCATTACATTAGAGATGGGACACTACTAGCATTTCAGGTGGCAAGGTGGAAGTGGGACGAATAGTAGGGCAGAGGTGATTACTCTCTGGGGTGAATTATGTTTTGCAAGATGGCTAGACCTCGAAACAATAACTATCTATGGGGATGCCAAGAGCATAATAGAATGGGTAAAACAATATTCACAGTTTCGAAAACCCATTGTATCCAATTGGATGAACTGAATGAGAGAGTTGGCTTGCTTATTTAGATCTATTAATCCAGATTTATGTAGGAACGTAACATAAAAAACTTTCATCTTTTAATTTCATACTAAGGGATAAGAACTTAACATACATTTTTGGTGGGTACTAACCACTACTAAGTTTTCACATTTACACTTTTACTCATACTTTTACTCATTCATTAAAGAAAACATAAAAACCTAACATGATTTTTTTTGTGGGTAGTAACCACTACTAAGTTTGCACATTTACACTTTTACTTATACATGTTAAGAAGAAAACATAAATAAGGGTAGGAAATAACTATTAATAGGTATATTTATTTTCATTTTGTTCATATTATTTCCTATGCAAAAAATTGATTAAATTAAGGTGGGATATCACTTTTTAAACTAGCAATTGCACCACATGTTGCAAAGAAAACGTCGTCAGGTTGTGGTATAGGAAAGAATAACATATAAGAAAGAAGAGGTAGTAGGAACTTTCTCGGCTCCAACTGATCCTCCAAAATAAGGGGTGGAGAATTATGTTTACTGGACCTCAAATCAAAATATCCACATTGGGTAATTGATGTGGAACAACTTCTTTGTTATTAATTACATGCAAGATGCATTTTTTCATAATGGATGAGACATTTTGGCCAAAGTACTCAAGACCTCTATATGACAAAATATGCATGTTTTTTTTTTCTGCATGAAGGATGCACTTGATTTTTAAGACCAAGTTGGGCAGACTTCACCCTTCCACGAAATTATTTGCTTCTATCACATTCACAATGTTGAATTCCTCTAATACTACTCCTAGAACTCTGACTCTGCTCTATAGCTAGAATTATTTAATGGAATAAATACTTATCACTATGACATGTTGTACTTCATAAGATACTACTAAGAAGCTTAAGTATGGTAAATCCACCTTCACCTATCATTTGAACACAAAGCATAGAGTTATCTTAATTGTTAATTTTATGGATAAGAGACATTTGGGCCCTTTTTAACCCTTGGGGATGATTAATTAATCTCAGTTCAGATAATTTATATTAATAAATTATCTACAATCTTATTTCCATAATTCCTCTTTGAACGACCAATATTCCACTTGTCTGTAACTTTTCACCTTAGTCAGAATAACAAACATCATGAAGACCCAAAAGTAAGAAGAAAAAATCAACTCATAATCAGGGAATCTAGCGACTTCTTTAAGGATCATAATTCAAGACTTTAGTTCCTTTTAAAGATCATTTATTGTCCCATCAAATAAAAATCAAAAATCAAATTTTGTAATGACTACGAATGGGAACAAATATTAAATGTAATAACTCTCTTCCCTAGTGATAGTAAATTTTTGTTTTGAAATGAAATTGTTTTCCCTATCTTTTAAATAATAGATTCCTCCCCAAGTGACCCTTTAGAGATAAAAAAAGAGCAGAGTGACTAAATGTCAAATGAAAATAACATTGAGGAATCTCTTCTGATTTTCTCAGGTGGGCCTTCTTCAATTGATGAGGTAGTAGGAACTTTCTCCTCCAGAATAAGCGATGGAGATGGAGTGGAGAATTATGTTGAGTGAACTTCTACTCATGTAACTTTGAATCCTCCTTACAATTGGAATTTTTCTCTTCCCATAACTCTATCTCAGGTTATAATTCTAGCTTTCTCTTGTTTATGAATGAACTGTCTCTATATCACTATTGTCTGTCTCTTTTTGAGTGCTTCCTTGAATCAGTGAGATAATGTAGCTCATATGAATTCCAAAATCCGTGAGTAACCAATTTTCTGAAGAGTCCTCTTTTGTTTTTAATTCTTCTATTTGGTCCTCCATAACCTTGTCAACGTCATTTCCTTCTAAAGAATCATACATTCTTGATAAGTATCAATTGTCCTGCTTTTCCTCTTCCATATACTTCAGATCTAAATGAATGGAACATGAGATAAGCTTTGTGACATTTTCAAAATTCCAAGATTTTTCATTGCATCTTAGTTCCCCCCTATAAAGAAACTACATTCCACATGAATAACATGGGTCAATACCATGGGCTTTATTTATAGTTTATCATTTTTTAATTTTTATTTTTTATTGTATTTTGACCTAGTTAAAATGTTCATTACATTATGTCAATATTTTTATTTAATTTACTTTTATTTTTAATTGTGTAATTTGACATAGTCAAAATGTTAAACATGACATTATAAAAATATTTACTTGATGTAATGACCTAAAACATTTCAATTGTCTAACATTTATCAAATGGCTCAAACATGGACACAGTGGCAGCTAGGGAAGTTGTTTTCAAATAATGACGCCTTAGGGCATAATTAAGGTGGAAATAATTGATGCTAAATATCTTATTTATGTGGGTATAAAATATTTTCAAGGATTTTAATTTTGAGTGGTTTTCCTGTAAAGCTTAACAATGAAAAATCATGTACAAATATTTAAAAAACATGGCATAGATATTACAACTACATCCATAAATTATTCAAAATAATCTAATGTGGTTATCCACATGGAAAAAAAATGCAATAAGACCTTCAAAGTTATGTGTCGATTAACTATTTGAAGAAACAAATCAATAATATCTAAAAATAAATATCGTTTTTCAAAGTTTTTTTTTTCCAAAGTTAAACAATATAACTTGCATTGGTCAATTCTAAACTAATAGTAGTCAACAAGAAAATTCATTGTTACATCTACCTTGAAGGTACTAATAAGAGATATGTGTAATTAATTCAATTCTTAATATAAAATTAGTAACATTTAAAAATAATAATGTAGAAATTTGAAGAAATTTTCCAATGCTAATGAAATCAAACTGAAATAAATAAGAAAAACTCTTCTACTATTCTGCAGAGAGGAAAATACATGATAAAAACAAATGCAATAACATGCAACCATCAAAACTCAAAGAGCACAATAGATTTTTAGGGCAACCCAAGTGGTAAAAACCTCTTTGCATTAATTCAGATGAGAATATAGATCAATTACAATGTCTTGCTTCAATCCTAGAGCACACCCTACACTGCAATTTTGACCACATACTCAAGCCAAAATAGGTGTCATATTTTCTCCTATTTCCTTGGGCAATCCTTGAGGAAACTAGCCTTTAAAAATAGGAAATTTCCCTATTTGCTTAGAAGGAATTGACCACCTACTTATTGCAAAAACACTATAAACTCAACTAGTATACAATTGATAATTACAATGTGCCTTTTCCTCCACTCCAACTAGGAAATTTGAATTACATGCATGACTAGGACTATTCTTAGTAATATGATTAGGTAACTGACATATTTGTGAATTAACGGCTAGTATAACTACTCAACCAAACTCCTACTGACTCCACTGAACTCGTAGTGTGTGAATTAATGACTCTTATAACTACTCAACTGAACTCCAACTCGTATTGACTCCACTGAACTCGTACTGACTCCACTAAATACTAGAGCTCAATTAACTGAGTTTAACTAACAATAACTCCACTAGATTGCTACATTTTAGCAATCAACCCATGCTCAACTCTACTTCTAGCTTACTTCTAGCTTATAACTAGAATTTACTAATTTAACTAGGAGACAAAGTCATGTCACTAAAGTTAATTGTAATTCAAGTAATCATACTAATGAGGAAAATAGAATTTCTCCATTTGACTAAAGCACAAGTCAAATGAAGTATTTTCTTGAATTAAAAAATTCAATGTGCATTGTAAATAAAATATTTAGTGTGGACCATGTAATCCATCAATAAAATATCTCAATTGTCATGTTAACTAAATTATTTAGGGTCTTTTATACATTAAAAATACAATTTAAAAAATGAATATATAGAGAAATGAATATGTGAAAGTGAACTTTTTTTTCAAGTTTTAGACTATAAAAAGAGTTCGAATTTCAAGAAATGTGATCCTTCCACATAAATACCTAAGATAAGATAGATTTATACTAATTATTATTGCAAATCTCTTATCGTGATAAAATGTACAAAATAATACAAAGACAACAAATCTCTTACCCTAATAAAACGTACAAAGACATACCTTTACATTTCTTTGTACATTCTGGTTACTCTTGAAAGAAACTTTCATTGATCGTGTCATCACAATCCTCTTAACACCTTTCTTGATAATCCGTACTATTGGTCATGCATTGAGCTGTTACAATATACAAACATGCAAAGAATGATTTATGTTCTTGAAAATGAAGGCATTTCAGAGGGGCTTGTCGCTAATTTATTATGGATCATTAATCTCTCAACCCTAAACAAAATGCCACATGGGATTTAACTTTCCTAGAGAGGCAGGCGAGTATCCTTAATGGCGCCAGCTCTTCAGCATATGTATACACCAGTGCTTCATTAGTACTGAAGGTCAGGACCCCAAAGAACTGTATTAAGCCTTGACGTTGATCTTTCATACACCTATAACTACCAGCAAAAATTATGTTTGCACTATTGACATTCATCTCTTAAATTCTGTTTACACTATTGACATTCAACTCTGTGTTATAAACGGTTGAGATAGTCACATTGGTCGATTTTGAAGGACAAATGTATATATTTTTCCATTAAAATATATGTTTCGGTTGCTTAACTTAGATTTAGATTTGAATATGTCACCTGTCACGAAAAGTGATTAATACTACACCCTTTAACTATTAATTCAAAACCCTACGAACTAAAATAAAACGTAAACCCTATCTATTAAAAAAAAGGAGACCAATTGTCTTCTAAAACAGAAGGAAGATGATATCCATCAAATACGATCCCTTGAAAGTCTTTAGAATTGAATCATCCTGGACAATATAGCAAGTAATCAGGAAAAGGAGTGAAAACAGATTTATGAGAAGCCCGACAGCATTGAGCGTCGTAATACTATTAGATTTAACTGTTTGATAGTTAATATGACTAATCAGTTGTTGGCTTTTGAGATACTCTCCAACGAAAACTGTCATCAAGATAACTATCTCTGAAAAGGGCGAGATCGCATTTCCGTTTTATCAGATTGCGAATTGAGAAGATTTTTTAACACGCCCATATGGCTTCGTAGAAGAGCACCACGTAGCGATGGATTTTCTGGGCACGTACACAAGCATAACGAACAATCAAGGGAGGAGGAGCAGGGAGGATAGTAGGCGATGATGGAAGTTACAACCGGGCATTACAGATAATATCAATCTAACGCCATTGCTATATGGGTCGAAACATGAAGTTAACCCCATATGTTTTATGCAGATTTACAGAACACTAGGTTCAGAGATGGAGACTCCCGACGGGAAATAGCAGAATATGAACACCACTGCTTCTTCTCGGGCCGAGCGGCTGCGTTGGAGATACACAGGAGGATATAGACTAAAACAACCCTTCATTTGCGCGGCAAACAGAATTCAGGCTCTTTCCATACCCTGTTGCCTTTGAATTACCCTGACTGATTGGCTTCTCCTCCATTGGCGCTAGTTGCCATCACTGGTTCACATCCTCCCTTACCTTGCTATCTCAAACCAAAGCGTCAAGAGTTATGTGCTTTGAAAACCTTTTCAGTCGAGCCCCGGCTCCTATTGGGAGCCGATTCATATTATGAAAGCGTGGAGAGGCTCAAGCAAAAAGCTCTCATCGGCAAGTGGTTGCACTCGTGCATGACGGGAGAACAGTTGAAAAACTGGATGGAGCTCTGGTGGTTTATGAAGCTACATTATCGCCCGAAAATCAGTCTCCTCGCAAACTGATGGGTTTGTTTCTATTTCATGACAGCTGAGGACTCAGAGCTCTTTTTGCAGACACCATGGGTGAAAGGGCGAGGGGTGTTGGTTCTCCAAAGATGGAAAGTGGGTTTCGACCCCAATATGGAAGCCATCCATAGGAACCTCATTTGGGCCAAACTACCAGGGCTACCTCTGGAGCTCTGGAACGACATCGCAATTAGGCATATTGTGAATCGATTGGGCTCGTTCTACTTCTCGGATGGCAGTAGCGTGGGGCAGCATGACAAGAGCATGGCTTGGGTTTTGGTCGATATGGACTTCTGTAGGGGTTTGCTGGATATGGACTTTGGTAGAGGTTTGCTGGAAAGTCTGAAGATTAGGTGGGGAAGCTCCACAATCTGCATTAATATTAACTATTGGGCGGTCCCATTCAGTGCCTATTATTCCATGCAATGGCTCACCTGCTGTGCACCTTCCCACGATGGTTAAGAGTGGATCTTGTACCTGTTTCTCCATCACCAACAACATCTGATGACATGGAGTTCATGACTTGTCCTCGAGAAATGAAGTGGTGAATGTTCGACATGTGCTTGTTTTCGATCTAGAACCATCATCGTTTGTGTCCCCTTTGTCGCACTCGCTTGGTACCATCACTCTCTGTGCAGAAGGTGGACAATCAAAGTTGGCTTATGTTAGCTCCCTGTAATCAGCAAGATTGGCAAAAGTCCGACTGTAGGCAGAACACCATTTCAACCACTTTTGGATTCTAGGATCTAGCCCTCTTGAATCTGGAGAGGGATCTCTCCAATAAGTGCAAAGATGGATTTATCTTTAAGGTTTCGGGTAATGATATTAGGCTATTTATGAAGTCGGAGGGTTTTTTTTTGTTTTGGATGGTTGAGCATGATTATTTTTTGAGTGGAAAGTTCTAAGTGGAAAGAGTTTCAAAGGTCAGGAGTTGCAAGAAAATAGAACGAGCTTCGGCCAAAAAGATGGATGCAATGCTGGTTTTAGTCCATTGGGCTATGGAGTCATAATAGGGTTTTAATTGAAACAACCAGGTTCAAGAGTGGTCCATGGGGCAAGTCATCTATGTCTAAGGATCTCTTTAAAATTGATTTATGGAATGAAATGATACAACAAGAAGGGGAATTTAAACAAATGAAGAACAAAGAGCAGCCCAAGATATGGTAAGTACTTTGAAACTAGCTAGCTTTTGACATACACTTAAGAAAGACATAAAAGTAATCGAAGATCTGGTAAGTACTTCAAAACTAGCCAGCTTTTTAAACACTTTTAATAGAAAAACATTTAAAACACAGAGGGAAAAAAAATGATAACAAAGAATGGTCTAAGATCTGGTAAGTACTTTGAAACTAGCCAGCATTCAACACATTCTTAGGGAAACTTTCAGACAGTCTTTGGGGATAAAACTAGGATAGGGCTCACCATAACTTCCTTAGTTCATCTCTACTTAACATAAACTAAAAATAACATTCAAGAATAACAATTAGCCTCGATAGTAGGATGAGGGAATGCCAACATTCCTAACTGCTGAAACTGAACTAAATCATTCCTAAATAACGCAAATTGGAAGAAAACATTTAGATAAAGCTTATCAGTCAGAGAAGGGTACTGATATACAGTAAATCCTAACTCTATTCTTGCTATTCTTTATCAGAGAAGATGGACAGAGTGAAAACAGAAATAAAATAATGATTTACAATAAGAAATAACATCATCGTTGACATAGACCATGATCCCATAAATCAGCTTGTATTGATGCTTCAAACTAGTTACAGCTTTAAGTCCAGTGTTCCAGGTTAGCAATCATCTTCACTTCCCAACCTAAATATTCTATCACAAGAAGAGCTTCAAGAGCCTTTGAACATTATTTACAATCAGACGTTTCGAGCACAAGTATATTTCAAAGTTCTGCAACCAAAATTTTCTCATCTTCTACAGGAGTATTTATAGAAGGAATGAGGAGGTGGGAGAGGATAAAAGATCTTCCAAGTCAATTAATACAGATTTAATGCTTCTCGGACTTTGAGGGGCTTAATGGAGAAGAGTACAGATATTTTCACTATATTAATTGATTTATATTAAGGATTAAGCTCGATGGGAGCTTTTGTTGAATTTAAGGCTCTGTTTTAGGATGTAATAACTCTGCTGATATTTTTTGCATTAGTTTCCTTTGGAAGAATTAATTATTTGGCTGCGCTGAGGAAAATATCTTCTTTCTGATCAATAACTTTGGCCTCTGTTTGAATGTTTGAGGCTATAGGTGGCATTGGGTAGCTGAGAGGAATCAATTGGCCTCTGTTGTGGCGGTGGAGGCCTTTTTGTTAGATGACATTTGTTTTTTATTTAATTGCATTTAATTTGGAGGATTAGGCTTTTGATTTTCAATCTTAGTCGTAATCCTCGAAAACCATAAAAATGGCCTTCAATCCTCTATTTCTACTGTGTTCAAGTCTTCAACACTGATACTCTTTTGTTTTATTTAATTGTCTATGTCTTGTTGATGTGCAGGGCCACACAGGGCTCATACGGAATCAATGTCCACGAAGCATTGATGAAATGTGGAGGTGAACCCTGTGAATGGCTTCTCTTTTATGAATCAAAGGCATGGGAATCGTAATCCCCGACCTTTAGCGTTTCTTCAATATAATGGAAAAACCATTAAACACTTGCAAAATACAAAAGTAATTAATAAATCCTACATTATTGGGTTTAACTACTTCTGAGGTTGTGGGGATGAGCGTGGTCGTTGGATGGCAGCATCCGACGGTGGAAATCTTCATAGAAGTCAAAAGGAGAACAGGGGAAAACTTTAAGTCGGAACCTTTGATCTATGATTTACCAAGAAAATCAACGGTTGAGATTGGCCGTGAAATAATAATGTGAAGGGGTCACATTATTTTGGAAATAAAAGAAAATGCGAAGAAATGGGGTAAAAACCCCTTTGGTAGAGGAATTTGCAAAGAAAATTCAATTGGGGCTTCAGGATGATCATGGGCTGTCGGATGAGATCGGCCCACAAGATCAATGGTGGAGATTTGCATTAAAAACCCTTGGCGAGGGTGGAGGGAGATAGTGTAAGGCTAGATTAGATCTGAGTCGTTGATCTGCAGAGATCAACAGTGGAAGGAGTGCATGATAAAACATAATGGAAAAGAGGGAAAGTGGTTTCGGGGAGAAAAACAACTGTTTTCACGCAGAGAAAAGGCGGGGAGGCGGTTTTTTCCTTTTTGAACGCAATATGCATTCCTGCCCGACACGTGGCTTTTCAAAACCACCAATATCGCACGGCCCTTGGGAAATTATTCTTTCGCGCTGAAATTTATGCGATATGGAATGTGGGCCATTAGATCTGGAACCTCAGATCTAACGGTGGGGAGAAAAGCGCGATATGGGATAGATGCGTGGGCAGAAGCAAGGGGAGCAGTTTTATTATGGGCCGTACGATCGAGAGATCGATGGCAGAGATCAAATCTAGAGGGAGGGAGGACCCACAGGAGGTAGGCCTATCGGGTTAAATATGAGCTTTTGGATGGAACAAATCGACGGCTGAGATGTGATCTGGGTATGAACGAAAATAATACAAGGGTGGAGAAGGGTTAATGAGGGTCGTTGATCTGCAAAGATCAATGGTTGGGATTTTCCGAAAAACATTATGAAGTGGGATATATAGAATTTAACCAAAGTCGGGAGATGCAGTCTGGACCATCTGATCTGGATACGTGGATAGTTCAGATGCAATCAGAGGTACTCGATCGGCCGAGGGGGGGGGGGGGGGGGGAACTTTGGTGCTGGTGCCGATGCGATTAAGCGCGGGTTACTGCTGTCGATCTGCAGATTAGATCGACGGTGGGGAGTGAATCAGAGGGGTTCAAAGGCAGAGGAAAGCTTAATGATCAGAGAAAAAGTGGACCGTTAGATCTAGGAAGGCAGGGAGGAGATCAACGGCTCACGATTGATCGGGGGATGGAAAATCGGGGAGAGGAAATAACACACGAGAAATGCACCCTTTGAAAATTGTCGATGCGATGTTGCATTGATCGTTGATCGGCTTTAGATCAACGGTCAAGATCTCTTTAAATAGAAAACCGGTGGAAACCCCTTATAACACATGAAAACCAAAAATTAAACAAAAATAAAGGTTTCAGCTGCTCGAAGCGGGATATGTATATATGAAAAGGTCTGGCGCCTGACTGCGGGGCCGCTGGTCTATATGAAAGATAATAGGCCTAGGGCTTATATATATGAGGGCCAATCGCATCGGAAAGTCGGGCTTAGCCTTTCAATCTACCCATTAAGAATTTTTCGATGCGATTAGCGCTTCGGGACTTTTAACTCTTGGTCCCCGGCACAAGTTATATGGAGTAAAGTGGAGGGCAGGGTTTATGCAAATGGGGCTTAATCGCGTCGGAAACTTTGTTTTGGGTCTTTCAATCTACCCATTTACATTAAAAAACATTGCATGGGTGCGTTT
The DNA here is from genome assembly GCA_034641835.2 of Pinus albicaulis. Lineage (NCBI taxonomy): Eukaryota > Viridiplantae > Streptophyta > Pinopsida > Pinales > Pinaceae > Pinus > Pinus albicaulis. Next base: position 617,551,234 of record CM076574.1, on the reverse strand, counting down.
AGATCAAACAAAGGAAAAAGTGGGTTTATAACTTTACAAAGGGAAATAGCAATCGGAAAGGATTATTGCAATGTTTTAACGCCCGATTGCGGGCACAAGGGTTATATGAGGTGATAATAAGATCGGGGGTTATGTACAAAGGGCTTAATCGCATCAAAGGTTTTAACATGGCCAACAAAGTTATATACTCTGATTTTTCCGATGCAATAAGTGCCAGAAGGGCCTAGCGCTTGGTTCTAGTGCATGGGCACACGTGGGGAAGTGGTTTAGTATTTTAGCCCAAAGGGGCTTAAACCCTTAGTACAAAAAGTGTATTTTTATGATTTTTTCAGAGTTTTCAGAGGGATTTGGGGGTTCCGACAGAGTTCAAAAAGGAGTTTTAAACTTTGTAATGTCGAGTTTATGAAGGGTAAATGGGAAAAATGGAAAAATAGAAGAATTTTATGAGGAAGAAAAGGGTAAAAATGAAGGTTAGTTTTGAAGTGGAGGGAGGGAAAAATGGATTTTGCAGCAGTATTTTCTCTTATGGAATCAACAAAATTTCTTAGTTTTAAATGGAAACAGCAGCGAAGATTTGGAAAAAGGGAATAATGTCTTCATGAGTCTTCAAGAGATAAAATTTTAAGCAATAAAACCTATTTCTTGAAGGCTCCAAAAATGTTTTAGCCACCATTTGATATGACAAATTTTATTGGTGGCTAACGGTGGCTCCACTTGGGGATGGTGCCTTCTTGAAGGCATTAAGAACTTCAGATTTGCATTCTCTAGGAGGTTGATCAGTGCCTCATCCTTTGGGCTGCCTTTCTTTACTTGGATGATTTTCTTTAGTCTGAAAAATATTAGCAGCCATGGAAAACAATGGAACTTTTCATCAATACAATATTTCTACCTACCCAATCCTACTGATCTAATATTTTTTCTTCTTTAGAGAGCACTTGGATTGGAAAACTCTTTTCACAACATTTTATTCTTTTGAGAGCATAAAACTAATCTAATTCTACTCCTTATTTCTCCATGAACTCAAATTAAACAGTTGAGTCCATATGTTTCTCTACCTAGTCTACCAATCTGTTAGGATTAAACAGTCTAACATATTTTTATTCTCTAATTTCCAAAACATAAATTCAAAAGCATACAAGTCATGATTGAACAGTCTAACTTGATACTGATCTATGGCATAAAAAACAAGTTGCACATAGATATTATTTTGTATAAAATTAAATCAAAATTGAAGGCTTAAGATCTGAAAATTAAAAGCACTTCCTTCATTGTTTTACAGCTCTGTTTAGAATTTTTCTTGAGCTGTTCTTTGCTTGTTCTCTGGTTCATATTTTGAGCTAATTAGAACCAGTTTTACTTCTATTTTTGACTCAATAAATAAACATATTTGAGTCATCTTTCTTTGGAAACTTAGGTTCAGATTTTGAGCACGTTTGAACCTTTAATTTCTAGCCTAATCTACCTATTGATAAGGCAAGATTAAACTATTTGGCAAATCAAATTCACTATCTTATCAGTAGTAAATTTAAAACTAATTAGTCAAGATTAGGTTGTATGACTAATTAGAAGTGTGTTATTTAGGAGTGGCATTTAAGCTTGCAGACTTTCAGACTTTTTTCTCTTTTTGTTGGTATGGGGTTGTACCTTTATTGTTTTTACAATCTGCCCTCTTTTCTTTCTTTCATCATTTTTGTTTTTTTGTTTTTTCCAACTTTCAATGGAATGGTGGATGAAATATTTATAAAGAGAAAAAAGATAAAAAGGCTTTCAAAACATAACATAATCCAGAGAAGTAATGCTTAAGCATCCTGCCATTGACAGGACCCCCAAACAATTCTGCTCCATTCAACTCTTGTAAGAAAAAGGCATCATTAACAGTAGCTGAATGAATGAAGTAAGGGCCAAGCCACAAGTTGTCAAAATTTCCATGCTTTCCCTTATCTTCTCTCCTTGATTCCTACTTTAAAACTTTGTCCCCAACATTGAAATTTTTGGCCTTTGTTCTTCTATCAAAAAGCTTTTTAAAGTTGTCCTACTTCTATAATGCTTTGTTATAAACCTCCTCTCTGGTTTGTTGAAGGTAAATAGTCTGATTTATCCTTCTGATCATGTCATTATCTTCAGAATGAACCTCTTGAATCAACTTCATAACTGACACAACAAGGCTGGTAGGAAAGATTGCATCAGTGCCATACACAAGCTGGTAGGGTGACATGCCAATAGATTTCTTCAATGTTAATATGTCAACCCAAAGTGCATGCACAAGCTTTGTGTGCCAAGACTTTTTGTTGTCCTCTAACAACTTCTTGATTATTTTCACTAAACTCTTGTTTGAGGATTCTACAAGTCCATTACCTTGAGGGTAATAGGCTGTGGAATGTCCCAATGCTATCTGATATTTGTGACAGAACTCAACCATCTTCTTTGATCAAAATGTTGTTGCATTATCAGTGATGATCTTGGTAGGATAGCCAAATCTAGAGAGAATATTATTCTCCATGAATTTTATAATAACAGAATCATTGGCTTGCCTACAGGGGATGGCTTCTATCCATTTAGTGAAGTAGTCTGTGGCAGTGAGAATCCATCTATGCTAAGTAGAGGATGGTGGATGGATTTCACCTATGAAGTCAAGTCCCCACTGTTGAAAAGGGGCTTCAACAGTGACTGGATGTAGAAGTAAGGGTAGAAACTTCCTTTTGCCTTCAAAAAGTTGACATTTATGACAGGAAATGATCATCTTATGTACATCAAGAAAAATATTAGGCCAATAGTAACTAGCCCTCAAGATTTTTTTGGCTGTTGTCTTCTAGTATAAATGGCCTCCACACTTCCCTTCATGGAACTCATGCTTAACCTTCTCTGCATCATACTCAGGAAAACAATTAAGAAATATACCACTTGCATTTTTCCAATAAAGACATTTATCTATAATGCAATATTTTATAGCTTTCAACTTTAGAAACCTTGCCTTTGTTTTTGTCAAACCAGGAGGTGTATTCAAATTAGGCAAAACATAAATAATATCAGCATACCAAGAGGAATTCATAAAATGGTCTTCAACAATGGGAGTTGAGATTTCCTCTTGATCATCTAAAGCATTAATCATATTAATATCAAGAACTTCAAAATTGGATTCAGCCATTAATCTAGCTAGACCTTGGCATTTGATGAGTTTAGTAGGCTTTATCTCTAAATCATATTCAAGAATAACATCAATGCACTTACCTCTCTTACCATCTGGGTCTTGTGTTAGAATGTCTTTCACAACTGAATTTGGGACTAAGGCAATGATGTGCGAGTGCAAGATGTATACCCTGAAGTATTTTAAATCTTTAACCAAAGAAAAAGCTTGCTTTTTCATAATGTTATACTTCAGAGGGGCATCCCTCAAAGCCTTGCTAAAGAATGCAATAGGTTGCTCTTGTCCTTGTGGATTTTTCTGTAGAAGGACAACAGCTATTGTATGTTCTGATGCAAATTAAAAAATATAATTTTTTTTGAGAAATCGAGACTTATTAGAACCAGTGTTTTGGTTAACGCTTGTTTCACAAGTTCAAAGGAATTCTTTGCTTCTAATGTCCATTTTACCCTTGCTCCTTCTTCAACATGTTTGTAATATTTCTAAGGAGATCGGCGAAGTTGGGGATGAACCTTCTCAAAAAGTTATTCTTTCCAATGAAAGATTGCAACTCCTTGATGTTTCGAGGATGAGAGATCTACAATATGGCATCAATCCTCTTTGGATCTATCTTAATACCCTCTTCTGAAATAATGTGCCCAAGAAGCTTACCTTCTTGGAGACCGAAAAGTGTTTTCTTAGGGTTTAAAGATATCCCAAACTTTCTGCATCACTCAAAAACTGTTCTTAAATGTTCTAAGTGCTCTTCATCTATCTTTGAAAAAATAGTGACATCATCCAGGTAAATAATGATGAAGTAGCCCAGTTCTTTGGAGAATGCTATATCCATGGCTCTTTGGAATGTTGCACCAGCATTCATTAGACCAAAGGGAATTTTCACATACATGAAAGTGCCCCATAGTGTAGTAAATGTTGTCTTTAATTGATCATGAGGGTGAACTAAAACCTTACTATACCCTGAATAGCCATCAAGCAAAGAAATTTTTTTAGACCCTACCACCCTTTGTAAAATATGATCCATCTTAGGCAAAGGGTAGTTGTCTTTCAATGAAGCTTTGTTTAAGTCTCTAAAGTCTATACAAAGCCTGATCTCTCATGTTTTCTTCCTAACTGACACCAGATTAGACACCCATTCATAATATCTAATAGGGACAATAATACCAGCTTCATACATTTTCTTGATTTCCGTCTCAACCAAAGGCAACTGAACAGGGTTTATTCTGCGCAGTTTCTGTTTGAATGGTTTTTGGTTTTCCTTGAGAGGGATTTTGTGCTATATTATTTCAGTGTCATAGGATTTAAGATCTTCGTAACTCCATGCAAAAACATCAGAAAATTCTTTAAATAACTCTAGGTATTTGAGTTTAATGTGAGCTGGTAAAGTCTTAGACAGTTTTATCATCATTGGTTTAAGTTCATTGCCTATATTGCAGTCTTCCACTTCAGTCTCTACAGGTTCCAGTTTTGGCTTCTTGTCCACATCGTTAAAATTGAACAACTCTTCTAAAGGGGCCAGACCCTTTGGCAAACTCTGATCTTTAGACTGTAGGGTTTCTATTTCCTCTATTTCTAACTCTGCAGTCACCTCTATTTTTTTTTTATGTTTTCTAGACAGCACATTTATATTAGCAAGCTCAGGAGACTATTCTTCTTCACCAAGAACATTTTCTTCACTATTGCAGTTTGTATCATAATTTGAATCCGAGCTATGTAGTTCGAATTCATTTCTGAATTGCATGAAGTCTTCTATTTGTTTGTCTCCATCGAAAACTTGCCAATATTTTTCGTTATCGGGAATGGCTGGTCTTAATTTTATTTGAGGTGTGCAGTCTTTGGTTTCATATGGCGTTAAGCATGTTCTAGCTGCATAAGCTAGGCTATGGGCCACGATATTTCTTTTTCTTGGGACAAAAATTACCTGGTACTCTTCAAAAGTCTTTAAAATGTCCACGAAATCATTTCAATAGGCCCCAAGTCTTGGGTGATTTGCGTTGTATTCCCCGTTGACTTGCCTAATAATTAATTTAGAATCCCCATAAACCTTAATTCTCTTGGCTCCTAACTTTTTCAACAGATGTAAGCCTAAAACCAGGGATTCATATTTTGCTATGTTGTTAGAACACTGAAAGTTTAATCTATAGAAAATTTTCTCTGTATGGTTGTTCTCAGTGTTTCATATCCAGACACCTGCACTAGCGTTAGTTCTAGTGCATGACCCATCAAAGTTCATACTCCACAAAGGACTAGATTTGGGTTCACCTTGGGTACTCTCTTCTTCAACTAACATGCTTTCTGATCATTCTTGAACATCAGCACCTAGTTGAATTCATTTCAACTCCTCAGTTTTTTCACTGTGTTTAGGGTTGCTTTCTTGACTATCAAGGTTTAGAAGAAATGGACGCATGACTTGTAGCTCAAGACCTGTGTTGGGTTTGCTAAGGTTTAAAGGTTCAACAAACTGTTTCGACACTTCTTTTGTGTGCTCTTCTTCCTCCCTATCAGCCATCAGTTCAGTTAAAGTGACTTTTTCACCAAAAGTTTCATCATTAAACAAGATAAAAGAATCAAGGCCTGTATTTACAGAGTACAAAGGAGATTTTTGTGGTCTGTCTTGGCTTGTAACTAGGTATTGCATATGGGACTCCCTGTACAGTCTTCTGGATTGATTAAAGACAGGGATGGTCACATAGGTCATGTCCATCTACATAGTTCCTTGTAACTTAGCCCCCCAGGATCTTGATAATAGCATTCCATACTTTGGGGGTACATCAGCCACAACAATGTCCATGACTAAGCATTTGGCTGGAATCTGTGCTAAGTTAACGTAGAGGTCTTTTATTAATCCTAAAAATTTTACTCTGCTCGAGTCAAGGGAGTAAAGGTATTTATAAGGTCTGGTGATTTCTAGACCCAGGCTTTCCATTAAAGCTTTTGGCATTAAATTATGAGAAGCCCCAGAATCATGCATAGCGTTGTGCAAAATCTTGTCATGAACATTTAAACTGACATAAAAGGGAGGAACAGGTTCCTCTTGATACCTACCTTCAATATTTGGACCAAAAATAAGCTCTGGTTGGTCATCATTAAGATTGAATGTGTCATTATTCTCTTCAATGTTTAAAGCCTTCAAAATTTGGGTCCTATATAAATTCTAGGCAGCTAACTCAGTTAAGGGAACAAAGATTTTAATTTTGGAAATTTCCTGCTCCAGGCTGAAAGGAATTTGATTCTTTGAAGTGCTTGTCTCAGCTTTATTAGCTGCCACTCTATCAGCAACATTAGCTTGCTGATTTGTTCTATTTACATTTGAAAAAATTGTTTTAACAGGAGTACTAGCTGAAGTGTTAGTACTACTAAGGTCTGCACTCTATTTTGTAGTGTTTTGAGTGCCTTTCTCTTTACCTTTATCAGAATTCACACACTGTTTTGTCCTTCTATTTGACAACTTTAGGCTTGTTTACAGTGCTGCTTTATGAAGATTTGTCAGAGGTTTTGGTGTTGGGGGTTTGTTGACTAGTTTTACTTCTGAGGTCATATTCTCTTTGAGATTCGATGATGACATTTTCCATGTCTTGATAATAATTTTCATCATCATCTCTTTTGTCATCATAAGGTGTGTATAGACCTTGTTTTCTATCACAATGAGTCTCAAAGTCATCATTATCTACTCCCAGCATGTTGATATCTTCTTCCTCTATTATTTCATCTGTTTCCTCAACCTCACTCACATAGTTTTGATGAAAGGGAGGAGTGATCTGTTGATCATCTTCCCTAGGTCTGTTTGGAGGTTGGTTCCTTCTAAAATTATGATTCTAGTTCTCGTTTTTGTTTTGAGGAGCAGTTTGGTTTTGACTTTCTTGTGCTCTCTCAAGAATTCTCATTTTCTTCACCATCTCCTCCACCATTCTTTCCATATTTGAGCTGGAAGTAGAAGGTGAGGATTCCTCTCTAAAGGACAGTCTCTTCTCATTTTTCATTCTTGCTCTCTTCTCCATAAAGTTAACTTCCACAGCAAGAGCTCCTTTTTTCATATCTTCAAGAGTTACAGGATCTCTCTCTCTCAGCTGATAGGCCATCTCAAGGTCAAACCCTTCAGGAAACTTGTTTAGAGCTAAGCCTTGTGGAGGTTTTAGATCTGGGGAAAGGGCATTATACACACTGTTAAATCTAGTGTAGTAAGCTTGCACACTTTCCCCAGTGTTTCTATGGAGGTTCTTGTAATCAGAAAGGACTTGGAGATGATTCTTCTTCACTTCCCATTTGTTTAAGAATTTCTGATGGAAGGCTTGGATATTTTTGATACTATGGGGGGTTAATTCTTTAAACCATTTTCTTACTTCTCCCCCCAGACTATGAGCAAATAGTCTAAGCTTGACATATTCATAATCAATTTCATTTCTGTCAAAGTAGTCATTCATATTATCCACATGTTGTGATGCAGTTGTAGCATTACTAGCATGATATAATGGAATTTTGGACTGATAGTCATGTGGAAGATTGAATAATGGTACAGGAAGAACTGAGGGAGCATACCATGCTGCCATGATATGTGGCGGAGGTGGATTTACAAGAGGTGGAATTAACAAAATGGAATGTGGGCTGAAGTGGAGTGGTTTGGACAGTGGATGTATGATGAACAGATGTGGATGGACCAAGAATAGATTGTTGAGCTAATCATGGATGAGAAACACCTAAATTGGAAAGGAAATGTGAATCAGGTGGTGTTGTTTCTCTACTACCAGGATGTTCATTTGTTTCAGGAGATCAAAGTGAAGACTCAGAATCTAGCTGATCTAAATTATCAAGAGACCTAGTTCTAAATGGATTTCTTAAGTCTACTTGTGACTGTTGTGGAGCTACAAGATTTTCAAGAACTGAATTAGCTCTCAAGGGTGATCTGAAAACAGTTGAAAAATTTATCCTAGGAGACTTCCTAAGGATACTTTCTGGGTTATCAATTATCTCATGTGGGTTTGGGTCAGGATAGGCTCTAGTATTAATCTTTCTAGGAGCCATTATGCTATGTTTTTAGACCCAACTAAACAAAAAAAGTTCAACTAGATATGACAGTCTTTAAAAGGTCAACTAATATGTTTTACACAAATTTTAATTCTACAGTCCTCTAATTGAGTATGAATGATATTACAATGATAATGGTTCTTCCCAGTGGATTCTTAAGGTCTGTTCAGGATTGTGGAGTCGCCAAGTGGAGGTTTTTAGCTCCTCTTGAGGTAAAAGGTTTTATGGTCCACCACCATGTTTATTGAACCAATCTGAAATGTTTTTGGGTTTTCTGAGTTAATTTTCAGTCCTATTTGTTGTTAAGAGTGTCCTGAATCTATTTCAAAACTTAGCTACGATTATGAGACAAAAAAATTCTTCTCCTATGGCTAAGCCAGCTGATCCTTCAAGGTTAGATAAACTCCTATGAGAATCCTAGGTTTTACCTAGTTTTTCACTGATTCAAACAAGTTCTACCATGATTACCATTGATTTGGTAGTGCTTGAAGAGGCTGCTTTTTACTCACAAGGTTTTATGAAGTTTTTAAGGGAACCTAAGATGAAAATTCGACTCAGTTCCCCAACGGAGTCGCCAGAAATGTTAGCTCCTTGTAATCAGCAAGATTGACAAAATTCTGATTGTAGGGAGAACATCGTTTCAACCACTTTGGGATTATAGGATCTAGCCCTCTTGAATCTGGAGAGGGATCTCTCCAATAAGTTTAAATATGGATTTATCTTTAAGGTTTTCGATAATGATATTAGGCTAGTTATGAAGTCCGAGGGTTTTTGTTTGTTTTGGATGCTTGAGCATGATTATTGTTTGAGTGTAAAGCTCTAAGTGGAAATATTTTCAAAGGTGATAAGTTGCAAGCAAATAGAACGAGCTTCGGCCAAAAAGATGGATTCAATGCTGGTTTTAGTCCATTGGGCTATGGAGTCATAATAGGGTTTTAATTGAAACAACTAGGTTCAAGAGTGGTCCATGGGGAAAGTCATCTATGTCTAAGGATCTCTTTAAATTTGATTTATAGAATGAAATGATAAAACAAGAAGGGGAATTTAAACAAATGAAGAAAAAAGAGCAACCCAAGATCTGGTAAGTACTTTGAAACTAGACAGCTTTTGACATACACTTAAGAAATACATAAAATTAATCGAAGATCTGGTAAGTACTTCGAAACTAGCCAACTTTTGATACACTTTTAATAGAAAAACATTTAAAACATAGAGGGAAAACAAATGATAACAAAGAATGTTCTAAGATTTGGTAAGTACTTTGAAACTAGCCAGCTTTCAACACATTCTTAAGGAAACTTTCAGATAGTCTTTGGGGATAAAACTAGGAAAGGGCTCACCATAACTTCCTTTGTTCATTTCTACTTAACATAAATTGAAAATAACATTCAAGAATAACAATTAGCCTAGAAAATAGGACGAGGGAACACCAACATTCCTAACTGCTCAAACTAAATTAAATCATTCCTAAATAACACAAGTTGGAAGAAAACATTTTGATAAAGCTTATCAGTCAGAGAAGGGTACTGATATACAGTAAATCCTAACTCTATGCTTCTTGTTCTTTATCAGAGAAGATGGACAGAGTGAAAAAAAAAAAAAAATAATGATTTAAAATAAGAAATAACATCACCGTTGACATTAACCAGGATCCCATAAATCAGCTTGTATTTATGCTTCAAACCAGTTACAGCTTTAAGTCCAGTGTTTCAGGTTAGCAATAATCTTCACTTCTCAACTTAACTATTCTATCACAAGCAGAGCTTCATGAGCCTTTGAACACTATTTACAATTAGAAGTTTCGAGAACAAGTATATTTCAAAGTTTTGCAACCAACATTTTCTCATCTTCTACAGGAGTATTTATAGAAGGAATGAGGAGGTGGGAGAGGATAAAAGATCTCCCAAGTCAATTAATACAGATTTAATGCTTCTCGGCCTTTGAGGGGCTTAATGGAGAAGAGTACATATATTTTCACTATATTAATTGATTTATATTAAGGATTAAGCTCGATGGGAGCTTTTTTTGACTTTAAGGCTCTGTTTCATGATGTAATAACTCTGTTGATAATTTTTGCATTAGTTTCCTTTGGTAGAATTAATTATTTGGCTGTGATGAGGCAAATATCTTCTTTTTGATCAATAACTTCGGCCTCTGTTTGAATTCTTTAGGCTACAGGTGGCATTAGGTAGCTGAGAGAAATCAATTGGCCTCTGTTGTGGTGGTGGAGGCCTTTCCGTTAGATGATCCTTTGATTTCTCTTTAATTGAGTTTAATTTGGAGGATTAGGCTTTTGATTTTTGATCTTAGCCATAATCCTCCAAAACTGTAAAAATGGTCTTCAATCCTCTATTTCTGCTGTGTTTAAGTCTTCAACACTGATACTCTTTTGTTTTATTTAATTTCCTATGTCTTGTTGATGTGTAGGGCCGCACAGGGCTCATATGGCATTAATTCCCATGAAGCATTGATGAAACATGGAGGTGAACCCTGTGAATGGCTTCTCTTTTATGAATCAAAGGCATGAGAATCGCCATCCCCAGCCTTTAGCTTTTCTTCAATATAATGGAAAAATCGTTAAACACCTGCAAAATAAAAAAGTAATTAAGAAATCCTGCGTTATTGGGTTTAACTGCTTCAGAGGTTGTGGGGATGAGCATGGCCGTTGGATGGCAGCATTCGACAGTGGAAATCTGCATAGAAGTCAAAAGGAGAACGAGGGAAAATTTTAAGTCGAAACCATTGATCTATGATTTACCGAGAAAATCAACGATTGAGATTGGCCGTGAAATAATAATGTGAAGGGGTCACATTATTTTGGAAATAGAAGAAAATGAGAAGAAATGGGGTTAAAAACCCTTTGGAAAAGGAATTTGCAAAGGAAATGCAATTGGGGCTTTGGGATGATCGTGGGCCATTAGATGAGATCAGCCCACAAGATCAACGATTGAGATCTGCATTAAAAACCCTTGGTAAGGGTGGAGGGCGATAGTGTAAGGCCATATTAGATCTAAGCCGTTGATTTGCAGAGATCAACAGTGGAAGGCACGGGCGATAAAACATAATGGAAAAGAGGGAAAGTGGTTTCGGGGAGAAAAACAGTTGTTTTCATGCAGAGAAAAGGCGGGAAGGTGGTTTTTTCCTTTTTGAACGTGATATGCGTTCACGCCTGACACGTGGCTTTTCAAAACCACCAATATCGTGCGGCCCTTGGGAAATTATTCTTCAAGCTGAAAGTTACACAATATGGAATGTGGGCCGTTAGATCTAGGACCTCAGATCTAACGGTGGGGAGAAGAGCGCAATATGGGATAAATGTGTGGGCAGAAGCAAGGGGAGCGGTTTTATTATGGGCCGTCCGATCGAGAGATCGACGGCGGAGATCAAATCCAGAGGGAGGCAGGACCCACAGGAGGTAGGCCTGTCGAGTTAAATATGAGTCGTTTGATGTAACAAATCGATGACTGAGATGTGATCTGGGTATGAACGAAAATAATATAAGGGCAGAGAAGGCTTAATGAGGGCCGTTGATCTGCAAAGATCCACGATCGGGATTTGCCGAAAAACATTATGAAGCGGGATATATATAATTTAACCAAATTCGGGAGACACATTCAGGACCATCCAATCTAGATACATGGATGGTCCAGATGCAATCGGAGGCACTCGATCGGCGGGGGGAGAAACTTGAAAGGCACTTATACGATTGAGCACTGACCGTCGATCTGCAAATCAGATCGACGGTCGGGAGTGAATCGAAGGGGTTCAAAGGTGGAGGAAATTTTAATGATCGGAGTGAAAGTGGACTGTTAGATCTAGGAAGGCAGGGAGGAGATCAACGACTCACGATTGATCAGGGGATGGCCAATCGGGGAGAGGAAAAAACACACGTGAAATGTGCCCTTTGAAAATCGCCGATGCGATGTTGCGCTGATTGTTGATCGGCTTTAGATCAACAATCGAGATCTCTTTAAATAGCGAATCGGTGGAAACCCCTTATAACACATGAAAACCAAAAATTAAACAAAAACAAATGTTTCGGCTGCTCGAAGCGGGATATGTATATATGAAAAGGTCTGGTGCCCAACTGCGGGGTCGCTGGTCTATATGAAAGATAATAGGCACGGGGCTTATATATATGAGGGCCAATTACATCGGAAGGTTGGGCTTGGTCTTTCAATCTACCCATTAAGAATTTTGCGATGCGATTAGTGCTTCGAGACTTTTAACTCTTGGTCTCAGGCGCAAGTTATATGGAGTAAAGCGGAGGGCAGGGTTTATGTAAATGGGGCTTAATCACATCAAAAACTTTGGTTTGAGTCTTTCAATCTACCCATTTACATTAAAAAACATTGCATGGGCGCGTTTAGATCAAACTTAGGAAAAAGTGGGTTTATAACTTTACAAAGGGAAATAGCAATCAGGAAAGGATTATTACAATGTTTTAATGCCCGATTGCAGGCACAAGGGTTATATGAGGTGATAATAAGACCAAGGGTTATGTACAAATGGATTAATCGCATTGTATGTTTTAACATGGCCAACAGACTTACTGTTACACAGCAATTTGTCACTGTCCCTGCAATCCCCATCCCACACATTGGAGGGTTCATTCCGTGACCTATGAACAAAGACAAGACTTGAAAATACTTTCATTGCATCCCTATGAAGATGAGATTTAATTGCCCTGAAGACATCTCCCTGCAAAAAATCCTAAAAATAGCTCTTTTTCCATTGGCGCGGTTCCATAGTTCAACCCTCGCGCTAAGAGGGAAAATCCTCCAAAGAGGGCATGCCAATTGGCGCTCTGTCATAGAGCCACACCCATGCCAACCATATTAAGAGGTGTTTTTTAAAAATAAAACGCAGAAGTTTCATCCTAACAAATTCCTGGACTGATATCTATCTTGAGTTGGGTGGTTTGGCTACGGATTTCCATAGAGAGGAAGTGGTTTTCCACCTCTCATGGAATATTCCTTGATGATAGGGCCAATCCCATAATTATAGGGATCCCAACTTCCCTTCCTCCTTCTATAAAATCTTGCCCATTTCCCTTGCAAGCTAGTTCCAGAGTCTCCAAGTTCCCAAGATATTTCATGCTGCAAAAGCCTTCTTGATTCCCTAAGGCCAAATCCAAGCAAGGAGACTATTGCCAAGTATCCAGAGAGAGAGGCTTGTCCCATCCTTGACAGGCTTTATCGAGACATGTTCTGCTGATGACCTACCAAAGGAGAATTTGGCGTCGAAGCTTTGGTTGTATTCTTCTTTTTGATTCATTAATATTAAGCGACTATTAGTTATGGTTCCACTCTTGTTCTTGATCATGTTCATGAGTTATTTCCTCTTCGACTGACATATAGTTGTATATTCTAGGTTTTATGCTTGAGTTTGTGTTGTTTCTTGCATGTGCAGGTGTTCGATCACGGAGATCGTGAGGATTGTGATCTGCCAGGGCAAACGAACGGGAGCACCACCTCTTCTACAAATGATAGCGTCGGATTCTAGGTAAGCCTTCCTCGCAAGTCGGTTTGTTTACAATTAGGAACCTGCACTGTAGCGTGTTTGATTGTTGCTAGACCCGATCTGGGCTAGTAGGGATCGCCTCTATCCGTAGAGGGGATTTACCTCCTCAAAAAATTGGTGACTCCGCTGGGGATCATTGGCTTGTTATTGTTCATTTTATAATCTATAGACGGAGCCTGAAGTTGGCCAGACAGCCTTCGAAATGCTTTTGCTCTGCAATTGCGAAGTAGATCAACGCTGCTTCAGTTAATCTCCGGTTTCGGTCGATTCTTGATCCTCCTTGCTTGATCATCTCTTTTGGGCTGGTTCTTTCTATGAATTTGGCTTTTCGATAACTTGAACATCACTGGTCTGATCTTAGATTGCTTATTTTTTATTTTGGCATAGCAAACTTGACTGGCGCACTTTTTAGCATGACAGTCGTGCCAATTGGCGCCAGTTGTCCATTTATTACCCACACCAATCTTGATATGGCACCAGTTTCAGCCTGACAGTTGCACCAGTGCTGGGGAATACTGGGGTTTGCTCTATTTTGGGCTTTCTAAGCTTGATCTGTGTGTTTAGCTTTGCCTCGCTTTGAGCCTAGATTACATGGTTCATTTGAGTCTTGGAGATTCTGCTGGAAGTGGTGAGTCTGGTCTTGGTTGGGAGAAATTCTTTGTTTTTTTTATTTTTAGGCATTGGCGCTTGTTGTCAGTTAGCAACCCGTGCCAATTGGCCATTGGTGCTAGTTGTCAATGTACAATTCGCGCCAGTTGGCGCTAGTTGTCAATGTACAAATCGAGCCAATTTCAGGGTGTGTGAAAATTGAGATTTTTTCCCTAAATCCTTCACCAGTGTGTCTTTCCCTTCCGGTATTTTCCTTGTATGAGCATAGATTACATTGCTCATTGTTTGGGATGTCTTCTTGCTATGATCGCTTGATGTAAAAGGGAATGAATGCCTTGTTCTGATCTCATGCTTTGGAAGTCCTCTTTGTGTTTGACCTCATATGTCTTGTCGCCTTTCGAGGGATTTCGTGACAAAGTGTTTGAAACAACGATTGCGTTCTTAGTGTTTGTTTACATCTCTTTTGCATTCATCCTTCATTAAGAAGATTTGTGTTTATTTAGTTTTCGTCTCAAAGTGTTCCTTTTGTTAAAATGCATTAGATCACAATGCATTGAAAAGTATTTTGAGATTTATCATTGAACTTAGACCACATTGTTTAATGATTGAAAGCTAAAAATCACTTTGAGTGCATTCTCTTTCATTGAAAGCATGCATTAAGTAGATTATCGTTTCATCGAAAAGTGCATTGAGTGAATTCTTATCATTTGAAAAGGAAATTGTGCATAGATTACAATTGCATAGTTTTCGGGGAAAAAGAGGATTTTGCATAGATTACATTGCATTATTCGCATCGTTGAATGTTTGAAATTGCTTTTGGATAGTGAAAGTTATCTAATTTGGAAAAAGTTTCGTTTTCAGTGTTGTTTTTTGTTGCATCATTGTTTGAAGCTCTTCCCTGAACTAGATTGCATTCATCAAATTGAAAAGTTTTCTTTTCTCATATAGCTGCATATAGGAGATTGTCAGATGACACTCGCTAGGGCCTGAAAAATGAAACGTAGTTGAAGATTAACTTTAAAATCTACTCAATTTACACTAAGGCAGCATTGAAATTTAACGAAACATTTAGAGGTCTAGGTTAGAGACGTGTTCCGGCGTCGTTAAACCTAGTAGCTATCATTCGCCTCTTGGCTTTAGATAGTGCTAGTACGGACTTGTGCTCCCTGTACCGTCGCGTATATAAAGGGAGACCCCACTAGGTTTCAATCCTTTATCCATAGGAAGTTGAGTCTGCCGCCCTATACCTGTGATACACCGGACACAAAATTCGGGGAGATTGCCTGCACGTACATTAAGTCCTTGGTTGATTTCTCTTTCATTTTGAAACCAAGGTGTATATTGCAGTTCACGGTTATTTGGTACACCCTTTGCATAGAATTCCTGAGCAGTCATTTTGATCTTTTCTGACTCATTAAATTTGAAGGGATCATCAAGCGCTTGTCCTTTAATGCTTGTTTCCAATCTGAAAGTGATAGAGTCACCTTTTGCCTGTTTCTCGACTCTTAAAATATGAAACAGTAGAGTTTTGTTTCAATATCATAAAAATTAACTGCCCACGAAATATTCCTGGTTAAACTTAGTTTCCTTAGGGTGTTTTTCTAAATATTGTTTCTAATGGCAACTTTTCTGGATTTCACCAACCACAGATTCCCCTCCGATGGGAATCTTGGTCCTTTTCCTCCTTTTGAAATGATGGTGCTCCTTACATGGCAACATTGTCCCTTCTTGGGTTAACTGTTGGGTTGCCTGTTTGGTTGTTTTCAACCTCTGTGGTCTCGAATGTCTCGGCTACTGGTCAATTAGTTCCTCTGCCTAAACAACATCATGTTGATTCCAAGGTGGACCTCTCCCCTTCTTCGCCTGTTTCTGCATCCTCCTCTTCTACTTCGCCTGGTGAAAGTCTGGATTCGAGTAACCAGGTGGCTAAGAAGAAGAAGAAGAAGACAAAGAAGAAGAAGTCTGATAAAGGAGAGGCTAGCTCTGCGGCTATTGCGCCTAAGAAGCCTTCTCTTGATAAACCTTCCAACCCTCCATGGAAATTCAAGTTCCCTTGCATGTTGTGCACGGGAGACCATCTTCTTCGAGACTGCCCTGGCATTCCCAAGGTGCCTGAAGAATGGTCTAGTGGTCATCCGCCGTTGCCTTTGGCTTCTGGGAGTCAAGTTCGGGGCACGTCTTCAGCTGCTATTGGTAAAGCTCCTAAGAAGCAGGGTAAGATTACCAATCCCTGTAATTTGTGTGAAGGGCACCATGCCATTCACCTTTGTCCTTATATGGATGAAGCCAAGCGAGTTTTGCACAACTCAGTTGTTTCTACACCATGCCTCTCAGTTGGTTATAAACATCTTTCTGTGAGTCCTCCAGCAGCTGATCCTACGATTGGTCAAGAGTCATCCTTGGTCGACCCCGCTCCCTCGAATTCAAATTCAGGAATCCATCCCTGACCAACCATTGGTCGTGGGATCGGTTGAGCTGGCCCCATCTATGGTGCACCAGGTCTTTTCCGTCAAGAGTGGATCTCACACCCCCCATGTTCTTCTGGTTTCTTCAGATTCTTCAGATGTGGAGAAAGATTCTCTCGTCCCTATACCTCAAGAAGCTGCTCCTCCGCCTCCCGTGATGGAGGTCTCGGAGGATACTCTTCCCAACTCCGTGATGGAATTCGTGGAGGATACTCCTTCTTCTTCCATAACACCAGGGGAAAACCATCTCGATTCAATGGTATCCCCTCCAAGTAGTTTGGTTGCTTCCTTTGACTGGAATCGATTTTCTGGATACCGCCTTCCGTCTTATGTGCCTTTCGAGATCACAGTACAGGCTTTTGGTCTGGTCGTACCCAACACCATTATAGATGAAGGCGTGTCTGTTAGTATTTTATCCTCAACTACTTGGCAAGATTTTGGTTCACCGCCGCTTACGCCTGTTACGTAGAATCTGTTGGCATTTAACAGAAGAACGAGTCAACCATTGGGGATCCTTCCAAGGTTACCTATTACTTTGGGAGGTAAAACCGTCCATATGGACGTGATGGTCGTTCCAGGCCCCTTGGATTTCAATCTTCTCTTGGGGTGCGATTACACCTATTCCATGGGAGCGCTCATCTCCTCCCTTTTTCGTGTGGTCTGTTTTCTGCATGAAGGACGGATCGTGACCATTGCTCAGCTTTCATTCTTTGGTCTTGATATGGCAGCTGGCCCGCCGTCATCCCTTCCTGGTTTTTATCCACCCATTTTATCTGCCCCACTGTAGGTCAACTATGTGGCTACTTACCCCGTGCCTGTACTCAGTGATAGTGCTATTCTGCATCAAGTGCTGGGGGCATTGGGTCCTGAATTCTAGGATGTTTTCCTTCCATCGGGTGTGGAACTCCTGGAAGCCATGACTTCCCGTTCATTATGATGAGGTTGATCAGAGCATGGTTCATTTTCCTGTGTCAAGCTCCTTAAAAAATGAAACAAGCTCATCGGAGCATGGTTCTTGTCTTGTGTCAAGCTCGTTAAAAAATGAAACAAGGTCGTCGGAGCATGGTTCTTTTCCTGTGTCAAGCTCCTTAAAAAATGAAACCAGGTCATCAGAGCATGGTTCCCTCCCTGTGTCAAGCTCTTTAAAAAATGAAACCAGTTTCTCGGAGCATAGTTCGTTTCCTTGTGTCAAGCTCCTTAAAAAATGAAACAAGGTTGTCGGAGTAGAGTTCCTTGTCTTGTGTCAAGCTCCTTAAAAAATGAAACAAGGTTGTCGGAGCAGAGTTCCTTGTCTTGTGTCAAGCTCCTTAAACCATGAAACAAGGTGTCATGAGGATAGTTCTTTTAATGTGTCAACCTCGTTAAAACAATGAAACACTTTCCCATTCAATTCGAGTCTTTGATGAGATCTCGTAAAATCCCACTCGAGTCTTTCTCTTGATCTCGTAATTTGAACCTTCACTCCATCTGCCTTTCATATGGATTGAAGCTTGGGGGGCATGCACCTTGAATTGAGTCACCATGCTGGGGGCATGCTTACTATTTCAAGCATAGTTTGTTTTCGTTTCAAGCTTGTGTAAAAATGAAACCGGTTTCAAGCATAGTTTATCTTTGTTTCAAGCTTGTGTAAAAATGAAACCAACTTCAAGCATAGTTTTCTGATTTCAAGCTTGTGTAAAAATGAAACCATTCCTATTTTACCGCTTGTGATTTCCATTTTATCAGCCTGTTTTTCCAGATGAGCCTTGGTTTTCTCACTCCATCGTCACTATCTACTTGGTCGATCATATGCCTTCACTTGGTTGTTTTACCCGTTCCTAAGGAACCACTGTGATGAGTGGTCTTGTTAGCCAGCCTCCTGAACTTTATTTGTTTTGAGCAGTTCCACCATGACCGGAACCAGTTGCTTCCCTTTATACCACTCGTTCCTCCAGGAGGAGTCACCTTTCAGCTCTTTTCTGACTCTCTAAAATTGAAAAGATTGTCGAGGCCCTTGTCGTTTTGATCTTGTTAAAGTGGACACGAATCGACATCTACCCAGTATACGTTTACCCCTTTTTCAGGTTGGGATTGATTATTTACGAAAAAGGAATACCCTAGCCTATCATGACTAGGAGGTTTTCTCAGATATTGTTTTCTACCTTTTCAGGTTCGAGGAAATATCTACGAAAAGGGACTGCTGGAGTTTACTTTTCTGTTGTCTTTTCAAACTCTCTAAACATGAAAAGACGTCGAGTTCTTCCTTTGTCAGACTCGTTAAACCTAAATGACATCAGAAATTGTCAATCATGACGTTATTCGAGTCTTTCCTTCCTAGGGCTCGTTAAATACACTAGGAAGGACTTATATGACAAGCATATGGTATCCTCTTCAAGCTTGTGTAAAAATAAAAAGGTACTCACCGAAATGGTGGGGGGAAAATGGAACCAGCATCATTGTCGTGTCGGCAGTATGTCGCTCTTGAACATGGCACTTGTCTGCATTCGTGTCGGGTTGGGGACATCTCATCTCATTCTTCACTTGCCTCCGTGGGTTTGGATAATCCCTTTTGACCTCTCATCTGCTCTTTGCCTTGTCACTATGACCTCTGATATTTTGATGTCAAATACTGCCAAGTCCACTGTCGTGTCGTCAATATGTTCAAGAGAAGTTGACCTTTGCAAGTATCAACCTCCCTCTGATTCTAATTTGATTCCGATCCACAAAAAACATCATGTTCCTCTATCTCGTGTCGATGATGTGGGAAACATTATGGCCCACCTTCGGTCAAGGTCACTTCCCGTCGACTTCAGCTCATTATCCGGGAAGTTGATCTAGAGACTCCCTTATGGTACCTTGGAGCCTGCATGCCTCAATGGCAAGTTCGTCGCATTTGACGTGAGTTTTTCATCATTGGCCCGTGATCGAGTGATTCTACGGGTGTTCGACACCAACTCATTGATTCACACGCTGTAGATTGTACCTGTAGTACCTTGAGAGCCATTGTCATTATTGGTGGTTCCTCTCGTGTCTGTTAACAACTTTTATCATTAGCTAGTAATCAGGCGATGTTCTTGCATGCTCGACTTCAGCTCACACATTCGCATGCTTGAACTTGTACTTTGTTCGGGTCGAGATGGAGCGCAAGACCCTGGATTCTGTCTGTTGTAATCCAGGCTGCGATATTGTGGATTATTATGATTATTTACATGACTCACTAATTGGATGGCTGCGACCATACCTGAGTCTATTCATCAATCCTCACTGGATGGATGCGTCCATGCCTTGGATCTAGATTATTGTAAACTCTGTTATGGATGGTTGCGCCCATACCACATATATATATCATGTATCAAAGACATCAG
Source organism: Pinus albicaulis (assembly GCA_034641835.2). Taxonomy (NCBI): domain Eukaryota; kingdom Viridiplantae; phylum Streptophyta; class Pinopsida; order Pinales; family Pinaceae; genus Pinus; species Pinus albicaulis. The sequence goes on along the minus strand of CM076574.1, from coordinate 617,531,132 downwards.
TTGTACTTCGCTCCGCAGGTCTTCCGATGGCAGTGTTTTCAGTCGGCATGTTCTCGTAAAGCATTTCATCCCTCTCTCTCTCTTTTGGGCCTCATGCTTTAGGGGGCATCTGTTACACAACAATTTGTCACCGTCCCTGCAATCCCCATCCCGCACATTGGAGGGTTCATTCTGTGGCCTGTGAACAGAGACAAGACTTGAAAATACTTTCATTGCATCCCTCTGAAGATGAGCTTTAATTTCCCTGAAGACATCTCCCTGCAAAAAATCCTTAAAATAGCTCTTTTTCCATTGGCACGGTTCCATAGGTCAGCCCTCACGCCAAGAGGGAAAATCTTCCAAAGAGGGCGTGCCAATTGGCGCTTTGCCACGCCAACCAAATTAAGAGGTGTTTTTAAAAATTAAAAGGCAGAAGTTTCATCCTAACAAATTCCTGGACTGATATCTATCTTGAGTTGGGTGGTTTGGCTACGGATTTCCATAGAGAGGAAGTGGTTTACCACCTCTCATGGAAGCTTCCTTGATGATAGGGCCAATCCCATAATTATAGGGATCCCAACTTTCCTTCCTCCTTCTATAAAAGCTTCTCCATTTACCTTGCAAGCTAGTTCCAGAGTCTCCAAGTTCCCAAGAGCTTTCATGCTGCAAAAGCCTTCTTGATTCCCTAAGGCCAAATCCAAGCAAGGAGACTATTGCCAAGTATCCAGAGAGAGAGGGTTGTCCCATCCTTGACAGGCTTTATCGAGACATGTTCTGCTGACGACCTGCCAAAGGAGAATTCGGCATCGAAGCTTTGGTTGTCTTCTTCTTTTTGATTCATTAATATTAAGCGACTATTGGTTATGGTTCCACTCTTGTTCTTGATCATGTTCATGAGTTATGTCCTCTTCGACTGACATATAGTTGTATATTATGGGTTTTATGCTTTCGTTTTTGTTGTTTCTTGCATGTGCAGGTGTCCGATCACGAAGATAGTGAGGATTGTGATCTGCCAGGGCAAAGGAACGGGAGCACCACCTCTTTTACAAACTACAGCGTCGGATTCCAGGTAAGCCTTCCTCGCAAGTTGGTTTATTTACAATTAGGAACCTGCACTGTAGCGTGTTTGATTATTGCTAGACCCGATCTATGCTAGTAGGGATCGCCTCTATCCGCCGAGGGAATTTACCTCCTCAACACTTACATACTCAGATTTTTCCGATGCGATAAGCGCCGAAAGGGCCTAGCACTTGGTTCTAGTGCACGGGCACACGTGGGGAAGTGGTTTAGGATTTTAGCCCAAAGGGGCTGAAATCCTTAGTACAGAAAGTGTATTTTTATGATTTTTTCAGAGTTTTCTGAGGGATTTGGGGGTTTCAACAGAGTTCAAAAAAGAGTTTTAAACTTTGTAATGTGGATTTTATGAAGGGGAAATGGGAAAAATGGAAAAATAGAGGAAGTTTATGAGGAAGAAAAGGGTAAAAATGAAGGTTATTTTTGAAGTGGAGGGAGGGAAAAATGGATTTTGCAGCAGCATTTTCTCTTATGGAATCAACAGAATTTCTGAGTTTTAAATGGAAACAACAGCGAAGATTTGGAAAAAGGGCATAATATCTTCATGAGTCTTCAAGAGATAACATTTTAAGCATTAAAACCTATTTCTTGAAGGCTCCAAAATTGTTTTAGCCACCATTTGATATGACAAATTTTATTGGTGGCTAACAGCTTCATCCCATCCTTTGAAAGAAAATCTCTTTCCCTCATGGGCTACCAGGCAAGTTACCTTTTCATATCACTTGATTCGCATTTCCCAGGACCTAGAATTGTGTAATCTACCGAAGGATTCATCCTTCAACTTGGAGCATCTTGAGATAAGGAGGTCCTTCTTCCAGCCTGGCTTGAAAGAGTGGGGGGTCAAAGGATAAGGTATATTATACCTCCAAGCTCCTGAATTTAAAAAAAAATCACTTGTTTTAATCCTGACCCGGCCCTATTCACTGGGTTTCGGGGGAGGACCTGAAGGCCAATTCACTAAGGGTTCCATACCTGCTTCTGAATAATTCTCAAGTCAATGTTTGTTCCTCATCAAGGGTCCTTAGAGGGGACGCCCCCGTGTGAAGGGTCCCCCCATGAACTTCCTCTCCTTTAACATAAGGGGATTTGGTGCAACCCAAAAATCTTGGGAACTTAAAGACATGATTGGGACTTTAAAACCCTCTATAATTTTCTAGCAAGAAACTATATGTGATTGTGGAACTATCATGGTCATACATGCTCTCAATCTGTCCGCTCTCAATGGTATTTGTTCAAGGTATGAAGGGGCATTCCGGGGGCTTGGGTGCCATGTGGGATCCGAAATTATTTATTGCACAGGCTTTTTGTTTTGAAGTGGTGATTGTTGTTACAGGTTACCTAAAGGGAACCAACAGGCACATCCATCTACTTAACATGTATGCTCCCTATATGTTGTAATTTCTGAACAATTTCTTAACACAAAGAGGAAATAAAATTCCTCAACTCAACACAGAGATTTAATTAAAAATGCGGATAGAGATGTGCTGAACATATATTTCATTAATAAAAAATGAACTGTTACAAAATGAGATCTTCAGAACTGAAACTTTCTGGATTTACAAAACAAAATGACTTTTCTGATTGCTACACAAGCAGTGCTATTCAAATTCTGCTCTCTGCCTTTTCTTTTTACTCTACACACACAGTTTTTAGCTCTTTGTCTTTTCTTCATTTGAGATTTTTCACAATGCATTGTTGTAATGCTCTCTGTTTCTTTTAATATATAGCCACACTCCTTTTTTTTAATGCACACGGCATATTACATTACAATAATTATATATATTGTAACTATAAAATATTTACAATATATATTATAAAACATGTATGTTCTAAGTTCAAACCAAAATTTTCGCGGTAAATAAAAATTTACCCAAAGTTAAAAACTTTATTAAACTTAATGCGGTAAATAAAAAAGTTAAATCAAAACATTTAAAACAAACATTCATTCCATATTCAGTGGGGTCATCCTCCCCCTTGGCTTCTCAAGTCTTCTTCCCCCCAAAATGGTGTTGCCATTGGTCAAGAGGTGGGTGATGTCACCTCCTCCGGTGGGTGCCTTTCCCTTTGCTGCCCAAGGATGGATGCCTCCCCGGAATGTTGTTGGCTCTGCGTTCAATTTAAATCAAAATGGTGCCGAATTTATTGCTGGTGAGTAAATTTTTTAAGTGTGGAGGAGACTAGTTACGTGAAGATAAAATGTGGAGATTTATTACTATTGCCATTTTCCTTTGAATTTCCATAAGAATTTAAGTCTGTTGTCCTCCTGCTCTGCATGGTAGGTGGAATTAAATTCCAACACTTGCCTTTAATTTCAACTACTGGACTTTCTTCCATACCCAGACATTTTCTCAGATAATTAAAACTTTTATGCCCCAATGGTTTTGTCAATATATTAGCAAATTTCTCCTTTGTTCAACAATGTTGTAAAACAATTTCTCCATTGTTTACTAATTATATAATGTAGTGATACTTGGCATCAATGTGTTTCATTCTCTTATGAAACACTGAATTCTTTGACAATGCAAATTCTGAGCTATTATCACAGTAAATTGTTGTGCCTTTTACCTGTTCATGATACAAACTCCTCAGCATTCTCCTCATCCAAATTGCTTGACATGCTACTACTACAGCTGCCACATGCTCTGCCTCTACTATAGATAAAGCCACAATTGGTTGTTTCTTAGAAGCCCATGAAATGGCTCCTGAACCCATATGAAAAACATAACTAGAGGTGATTTTCTAGTCATCTACACTTCTAGCCCAATCACTGTTAGTGTAACCAATTAATTCAGAACTTTCTAAAGTAGTGTATTTAATTCCATACCTCTTTTTTCCTTTTGCATACCTCAGAATTTTTTTTATTGCTTGCCAATGTGCCTCCTTTGGCCTTTCCATAAATCTGGAAATTAAGCTCATAGCATGCATAATATCTTGCCTAGTTGCAGTCAAATACATGAGGCTGCCAACTATGCTCTTGTATAAACTTGGATGAAAATCGTTGTTGTTGTCCTCTTTGCTGAGTTTTAATCCCATCACTTTAGGAGTAGTTGCTGCCTTGTGTTGAGGTATAAAAGGTATCTTTTTTAACTCCTATTTATCTCACATTAATTATCAATCCACGTACGTTTTTTATTTCAAGAGTGTACTCAGTCTGAGGTTGCAATTCAATCTAAGAGTAATGCCTTCAAATATGTAGTACAATGTTATAAATACAAGATTCAATGGATGCTTGGAAATGAAATATAACTACAATGACATGAAACTAAATGCTCTAAAATCCAATCATTCACTCAGCAATCATCAGTCAAGGATGCAGTGGTAATAAATCTTCCCTTTTGAAACTGATGTAAATGAAATCAAATAAGAACAAGACAATAAATCTGAGAACATAGGTAGTAATAACCAATTTCCTTTACAGTTGATGATCTTACACTCCACACTAAAGCAATTAAATGGAAACTGAACTAAATAACTAATGCTGCTAATGAAAGTAAACTAGGCAAGCTCTCAAAAGAAAAACCAAACTCTTTGTAGGTATGAAATAAACTGTAAATTAATTAACTGAAATGAATAGCAGATCTATTTTACTGGAATTGAACAACAATAGAAATGAACAGCAAACTCTATCTAACGGATTTGAACAACAAGTTCTATTAAACAACAATCTGAAATGAACAACAATAAAAAAACAACAACAAATGGAATGGAATAGCAACTGGAATGGAATAGCAGATGATGAACAATGAAACTCCGTTAAAGCATAACAAGATAAGTTATACAGGGATCAGGATTCTTGTTAGATTGGAAGGGAACGACAATGCAATTCAACAATGCAACACACCAAGATTATAAAGAAATAAAATAGTAAACTATTAAACTTAAAACTATAATGAAAATAAATGCAAACCGTCACACAATTGTAATCGAAAGATAATGATACAAAAGAGAAAGTGGATCCACCAAGGCTAGGCCCTTAGCCGCAAGGGAAACACTGCTGAGCTACTCCAGAGTCAAGTGATGGAACAACAACGAAATCATGTATTAATCGCGCATAACAATGTTTACAAACAATCACTCTCTACTTGAATCACGAGAGTCAATGAAATTATAATTACAAAATAAGTTTCAATGATAATCGTCCCCTTTTGATTTCTATTGGCTCTGCCTTTTATAACAACTTGGTGGACAATACAAGAAACAAAGATAAACTTTGAACAGATTCGCTCTATTTTCATCTTTTGGCTAACGCTTCGTCTTCTTGTGCTATAGTCATGTTGTTCCTTGTCTTTCTTTAAATATGCGTTATGATTTCATCCTTCTTGTCTGAATATGGCCTTTTGCTGGAGGAACAATGGTTACTCCTGCTTTATCTTTGCCTTTCGAATGGTGGTTTCCCACTTCATTTCTTTCCTATTTAGGATAAAAGAAAATCTTTAGCCAATTTCACAATAAACATTAATCTTTGTAATTTTGTCATAATCCTTCAATAAATCATATTTCTAGAATAAAAAGAGTTATGTTTAAAGGAAAAATATAAAGAAATACATGGTGAATTCATACCTTTTCCAATGCTCAACACCTTGCAATCCTGCATATTAAATCTTACCAAAACTTCATTCACATACTTTGCTTGAGAAATAAAAAATTTATTTTCATTTTTCTCTACTTCTATTCCTAAGAAGTATCTTAGCGATCCCATATCACTCATCTCAAATTCATCCTTCATGACTGTTTTGAAATTATCAATGAGGTAAGCATCATTACCTGTGAATATAACATCATCAACATAAAAAAATAACAATGAGAATCTTACCATCTTTCTCCTTGATGTATAATGTGGGTTCTCCTTCACATTTTTCAAAACCATTTTCTAGTAGATAGACATCCATCCTATTGTACCATGCTCTTGGTGCTTGTTTCAACCCATACAAAGCTTTCTTCAATCTGCATACTTTATGCTCTTGGCCTACTTTCTCATAGCCTAGAGGTTGTTCAACATAAACCTCTTCCATCAGTACTCCATTCAGGAATGTTGATTTCACATCCATTTGGTAAACTTTCCACTTATGTTGTGCTGCTATGGAAAACACTACTCTTACTGTTTCCATTCTTGCAACTGGTGCAAAATTTTCCTCATAATTTCTCCCTTATTGATGTTTGTAGCCTTTGACAACAAGTCTAGCTTTGTGCCTTTGAATCTTGCCTTCAAAATTGCTTTTGGTTTTATAAACCCATTTCACTCCAATTACTTCTTTACCTTTTGGGAGATCAACCAATTCCCATGTCTTATTTTTCTCTATGGATTTCATTTCTTCATCCATACAATCTATCCATTTCCCATATTTTACGGCTTCTTAAAAAAGAATAGGATCCTATACATAACAATACAATGCAAATAAAGAGTTCATACCTTCATTTGTTGTCTCTTTCTCATAAATTTCGTTCAGAGTTATGAATCATTTTCCTCTTTCACTTGCTGAACATGTGCTTGTAGAAGCACTAAAATCTGCTGCTTGTGATGTGCTTGGAGAAGCACTTTTATCACTTCTCAAGGGTGTTCTCATACCTGCTTGTGGTGTCCCTTGCTGTCTTTGTGTTGGTGGAGGTGGTGCTGCTAATGAGGTGTTCCTTTTAGCCATTTCTTCCTCATCATCATCATGAGACAAACAACTCTTCACATTCACTGTTTTATCAATGCTTCCATCCCAATCTTCTTCCTCAATGAACTGTACATCTCTACTTATAAAAAAATTCTTGGTGGATGGGTTATACAATCGATATGCCTTTGATTATTAATTGTATCCAATAAATGTGCACTTCCCCCCCTTACTGTCCAAATTCTTCCTTAGCTGATCCAGAATGTGTGCATAAGCCACACAACCGAAAAATCTCATGTGGGTGACATGCTACTTTATGCCACTCCACGCTTCTTTAGGAACTCTGTTCATCACAACTTTGGTTGGGAATATATTTAAAATATATGCTACACAATGTACAACTTCAACCCAATATTCATTTGGCAAATGTTTTGCCTTCAACATACTTTTTACCATGTCCATGATGGTTCGGTTTTTCCTTTCAACAACTCCATTTTGTTGCGGTGTATACCTTGTTGTAAATTGTTTATTTATCCCATTTTCTCTGTAAAAATGCAGAAATTATTTGGAGATATAATCTCCTCCTCTATCTATCCTAGGGACTTTAATACGCTACCCACTTTGATTCTCTACAAGAGCTTTAAAGTGGCAGAATTTCTCAAACACTTCACTTTTATTTTTCAAGAAATAAACCCATGTTTTTCTTGTGTAATCATCAATAAAAGTCAGCATATAGTGGCTGCTTGCTAGTGATGGTGTTTGCATTGGTCCACACAGATCTGAATGGACAATTTCTAAGGGTTCCTTTTCCCTTATGCTCTTTCCTGATGGAAAGCTTTCTCTGTGTTGTTTTCCCAAGATGCAGCCTTAACATAGGCTGTCCAGTTTTTCAATCAATGGTAATCCCCTTACCCTTCATTTCCTATGCAACAAATTTAGACCTCCAAATTTGAGATGTCCAAATCTCAAATGCCATAACCAATTTTCATCTTTGGCTTCTCTTTGGAATGTCTCTTGTGCCAAGAGGCCACCTGGAACATACTCAAACATGAAGGCAGCTGCAGAATCGCCAGTTAGCTACGGAATGTCTGCATTCTGCAGCTAGTTCCGGTCAAAATGCTTAACAATGGAAAAAATCACAAAATTCAACAAGTTAGTCATGTAAATCATTCTAGAAGTAATTTTAACTATATTCATTGATCAATTGGGTCTAAGATAGAAATGGAAAAGGGAAAATGAGGTAAAATGAGGTGAAGGAAAGCACAATTTTGAGGCTCAACAGCTGCTATTTCAACTCCTTTCTTCAAATCTGCTCTCATCTTGAGAGGGAAAATTCTATTCCTTTTCATCTTCACTTGTGCAATGCATTTCTTGCTTGGTGGTTTATCCATTATGGTGCATACAACATCTTCAAAGAAAACATTGTAACCCTTTTGAATGAGCTGTAAAATGCTCAAGAGGTTACACTTCATACCAGGCACATAATAAACATCTGATATGGATATTCCTTCTCCTTTCTTTGTCAAAAAATTTACTCTACCTTTTCCCATGACAGAGACCTTACTGTTTGTCCCCAATGTTACTTGAGACTTCACATTTTCATCAATCATATAAAACATAGAAATGTTTCCAGCCATCTGGTTGCTACATCCTGAATCTAGAAACCATATATCTTCACTCTTTTCTTCAGCCAAATTACATGCTAAAAATAATTTCTCTTGACTGATATTTTCCTTTTTAAAATTAGCACTGGGTCTATTACCCATGTCACTCTGTTTCTTCCTACATTCATTGGCATAATGGACATATTTTTTATAGTAATGAAATTGGACTTGGGATTTATCATACCTTTTTCCATGTGCTTGATTTTTTCCACCTTCTTGGCAATGGCCTTGGCCTTGGTTCTGATTTTGTTTGCTGCCGCTTCCATTTGTATTTGCAGGGTTGTTTCTTCCTCCTCGATTCTGGCTTCTACCTCTTCCTTTTCCTCTATAGCTTCCTCTGCCTTGACCTTTGCCTCTTCCAAAAGACATTTGGGTCTTGAAGGCACGCTATAAAGATGAGTCTATTGTTCTTCTCAATATTTGTTCATGTATCATCAATGATGCATGAAGCTCATCAACTATAAACTTTGAGAGATCCTTTGTCTTTTCAATGGTTGTGACTATTGCATCAAACCTTGAGGGTAAGCTCCTCAACAATTTCTCCACTATTCTTCTCTCTTCTACTGTCTCTCCATGAGATCTCATTTGGGTGACCAACCCAATCAGTAGAGTAAATAATGATTCTATTGTATCAGACTCCTTCATTCAAATAACTTCAAAATCCCTTCTCATTAGTTGAATTTTTGCAGTATTCACCTTCTTCATTCCTTGGTAGGTTGTCTAGAGGGTATCCCATGCATCCTTGGACCTCTTTGCTGTTGCAATCCTTGGGAATACACTTTCATGCACTTCTTGATAGAGATAGAAGAGGGTTTTTGAGTCCTCCTTCCTATTTCTCTTCAACAAATCCTTATCTGCCTATGTTAAGACATTAAACGCTTGTTCATCTACTGGTTCTTCTAGATCATATTCAACAAGCTCCCATAAATCTTAAGAGGAAAAAAGGGCTCTCATGGTGATTTCCCAATAGTCATAGTTCTTCCCATTGAGCTGTGGGAGTTGAGTATTTCCTATACTCGTGCTTGTGCTCCCTCCTGCCATGGCTAGCTTTCTAAACTATGTAATAAAACTTGACTGTGTTTTTAAAAAAATTGTCTCTCTACTGAGAAATAAAATCTGTTTCTAAAATCTTCCTTCTTACAGTTCTCTGGACTGTATTTTAAAGAAAACACAAAACAAACTTTTTTTTATGTAAAATACTTGGATTTTGTTGAGCCTTCACACCGATGGAGAACTGCTTCAACAAAAATCCTTCTTCCTTCAGCTTCTTTGAAAAACTTCAAAGAGCCTAGACTAGCTCTGATACGATGTTGGAATTTCTGAACAATTCCTTAACACACAGAGGAAATCAAATTCCTCAACTCAACACAGAGATTTAATTAAAAATGTGGACAGAGATGTGCAGAACATATATTTCATTAATAAAACCTAGACTGTTACAAAATGAGATCTTCAGAACTGTAGCATTCTGGATTTACAAAACAAAATGAATTTTGTGACTGCTACATACGCAGTGCTATTCAAATTCTTCTCTCTGCCTTTTCTTTTCACTGCTACACACACAATTTTTAGCTCTCTGTCTTTTCTACCTTCAGGATTTTTCACAATGTAATGTTGTACTACTCTCTGTTTCTTTTAATACACAGCCACACTCATTTTTTTTAATGCACATGGCATATTACATTACAGTAATTATATATATTGTAAATATAAAATATTTACAATATATATTATAAAACACATATGTTCTGAGTTCAAACCAAAATTTCCGCAGTAAATAAAAATTTACCCAAAGTTAAAAAATTTAATAAACTTAATGTGGTAAATAAAAAAGTTAAATAAAAACATTTAAAACAAACATTCATTCCATATTCCGTGGGGTCATCCTCCCCCTTGGCTTCTCAAGTTTTCTGCCCCCGAGAATGGTGTTGCCATTGGTCAAGAGGTGGGTGATGTCACCTCCTCTAGTGGGTGCCTTTCCCTTTGATGCCCAAGGTTGGACGCCTCCCCGGAATGTTGCTGGCTCCGTGTTCAATTCACATCAAAATGGTTGGTGCCGAATTTATTGTTGGTGGGTGAATTTTTTAAGTGTGGAGGAGACTGGTTGCGTGAAGATCGAATGTGGAGATTTGTTTCTACTACCGCTATCATTTGAATTTCCATCAGCGTTTAAGTCTATTTTCCTCCTCCTCTGCATGGAAGTTGGAATTAAATTCCAACACTATACAGGTTGCCCGAAATTTTGGGAAAGTTGTGTAGACTTTGGTTCTATCACTATCTTTTATTATTATTGTTCGTGATCTTAATTTGACATTGGGCTGACAAGAGATATGGGGGTTTTGTGCACTAGAGGGCCCTCTTTTTCTTTACTTTACTGGTATATTCGAAGCAATGGATCTTTGGGATGTGGCCCCATATTCCATAGCTCCTACCTAGAGAAACGATAGGATTGAACATGAGGGTATATCGAAGAGGTTGGACAGTTTTCTAATTTTCTCATCTCTGTTTGGCTTGTTTATGAGGGTCATCTGGGTCATGACCCCTATTTTTATCTTTGATCACTCAGTGATCCAATTACAATGGGATGGTTTGAAGCACATGGGGGTAAATCCTTTTAAATTTGACCCAAGCTAGATAAAAAACCAAGATTTCAACAAATGTTTTAATGAGTTTTGGGGACGTCTTTTACCTGAGCTGTTGGTAGGCACAACGAATATGATAGTGGGGAAATTAAGACAGATGAAAAGAATTACTAAAGGTTGGATTGTGAACGGGAAAAGGGAGGAGAAATAAGAGCTCACAACCATCCACTCTACATTGTGTTACTTCAACTATCCACTTTTATTCTTCGTCAAATACAAGAGGTGTATCATAGAACTATTAGGGGAGGAAAACAATATGTTACATCAAAAAGAATCAGAAAGGAATCTACAAAGTAGGGCATTGTGGGTGGATGTAGGAAATAAAATTTCAAAATGCTTTCATGCTTTCGCTAATACGAGGAAACAGAGGAGTTTCATCAAGGGCATATGCAATTCTGAAGGGAAGGAGATCATGGAAGACGAAGGGTTACAATAGAAAAATTTCAGCTATTTCAAGAGCCAATATCATGTAAAGGAACAAGACTTCAAAGCACAAAATGAAATGATAGCTTACTTGCCTTTAATGTGTTCGCAAGAGGCTAATGATCGATTGGGGGAACTCATCCTCAAAAAAGAATTATTGTAGGTGATCAAGGCCTCGAAAAGGGAGAAAAGCTCTGGTCTAGATGGATGGGGCACCAAGCTATTTCTACACTTCTTTGACCTTGTGTTTCCAAAACTTCTTGTAGTAGTGGAGGGTACTAGATTTATTGGTAGTATTGTTGGGGGCCTAAACGCTACCTTCATCGCTCTAATTCCTAAAAATGCATCTCCTCTCACTTTTGTGGATTATAGGCCAATCTCACTTTGTAATGCTCTCTACAATATTATTTCAAAGTTGAAAGCGAGGAGACTTAAAGTGACTCTCTCTCAATTCATTTCACAAGAATAATTAACCTTTATGCATAGAAGATGATTTCAGGATGCAATTGTGGTGGTATAAGAATGCCTTCACTCTATGAAGGTCCTGCAGGGACAAGCGAGCTTGATCAAGGTCAACTTGATTAAATACTTTGATTTCTTGGATTGGGGCTTTCTGATACTGATTCTTCACAAGATCGCCATCTCACAAGGTAACATAAATTGGATTTTGGCATGTATTTCTTCTACTTTTTTTTTTTTTTTTATTAATGGGTTTTCGATCGTGTTCTTTAAAGCTTATTGGGGCCTCTAACAAGCTTGTGTTTTGTCCCCTCTATTGTGCATCCTCGTTATGGATTTTCTGAGCTATTCAATTAGAGAGGCCAGACATAGGGGCATGATTCGAGGACTTATGGTGTCCAAGAAATAAAGGGTGTCTCATATAATGTTTATGGATGATATTTTATTTGGCGGCATGAAAAATAACAAGGATTGGAGAAATATCCAATAGAACATCCAGAAATTCAGTTAGGCATCGGGCCTATATATATGCAAAAATAAATCGCTACTGATTACGAAGGAGGCGGATGATCAACGTAGGTGTGAAATTAGAGAGTTTTTTGGCATACCGAAAGTCTCTATTCGAGAAGGGTTCCAATATTTGGAATTTCACTTAAAGGCTAACAGATATGATGTGTGAGATTGGGACAGGATATTGGAAATATATGAAAAGAAGTTGTGTGGATGGGCGAATAAATAGCTAACATCCTTGGGTGGCAAATTTACTCTTGTTTGCTTTGTCCTTCAAAGTATTTTTGTCTACTAGATGCACCTCTTTCTTATCCCAGTATAAGTCTTCCATAATATCAACACACTAATGGCACACTTCTTTGGTCAGGTACAAATCTAAAAGGGAAGCTCCATCTAGCGCAGTGGCATGCGATAGCAAGGCCTACAGGATTGGGTGGATGGGGGATTTTTCTTACCCAAAACTTCAACTGCGCTTTGATGACCAAAATATTTTTGAGGGAAACTAATGTGGATGGTATTTTGGATCATATTATCCGAGACAAATATATGAAAGGGCGGAACATCTCTAACTATATTAGAAGTGGAGGAATTAGGCCCAGAAATGCATCTATAGTTTGGAGGAATATGCTGAAAAATTTCATTGGCTCATGGCTTCTATGAAATGGAAAATAGGGGATGGTTGAGGGGCTGAGATTGAGCTAGACGCAGTGCATGGTTTTCAAGGAAATCATTTTCTCTCTATGGAGCTTATTTCTTGAATAAGTCGCAAGGTATTTATCATTTTTCCCAAATTTTCCTACCCATTTCGTGACTCTCTCTTGGCCCCTCATGGAAGCGGGCTACCGAATTGGGTGTTAAAAATGGCATGGCTATGGAATGGGACGTGTTCATCTCCAATATTTATAATGTAGGGGTTCGCATCAATGTAGGAGTGGAATAATTGCAGTGGGAGGGGATTTTGAGGAAGGGGAAGCCATCAGTAGAAGAAATATATGCATATATCCCTCTCCCAACATCCAAATTGCATTTCAATGATTGGATTAAATCGGTATGGGCATGGTAAATTCCAAAAAAAAATCGTTGTTTTGGATCACTGGTGATTAACAACAGAATTTTAATATGGGACAGTATCCAAAGAAAGGGATTTGAGGGGTCAGGTATCTGCCCAATTTGCTACAAACAAGAAGAGGAGGTAGCACACCTCTTCATTTGCTTGGGAGGTCTAGTTAGAAGTGACTCACCTATTGGATTTGGTATGTCCCTATAAGCACAAAAAATTGTCACTTTTTATTAGTAAGTGGATCAAAGTTCACAAGGACTACTGCACTCTCCCCTTCTATGTCCTTTGGGTGATCTGGCGTTGTCGCAATGCCAGGTTATTTGAATTTATTGTCCCATCGGTGTGGGTGGCAGCCAAGAAGGTCATCCCATTCTTTTTAGAAATTGACCCAAGGAAGAGTAATCCTAAAACTAGGAAAGTCATCTACAGGGATATAAAGGAACACTATCCTAGAGGAATCTTTTATGGAGCATGTGAAAATAGAAGATGTGGTTATGGAGTGGTCATTACATTGGAGATGGGACATTACTAGCATTTCGGGTGGCAGGGTGGAAGCGGGACGAATAGTATGGTCGAGGTGATTACTCTCTGGGGTGATTTATGTTTTTCGAGATGGCTAGACATCGAAACAATAACTATCAACGGGGATGCCAAGAGCATAATAGAATGGGTAAAACACTATTCACAGTTTCGGCAACCCATTCTATCCAATTGGATGAATTGAATGAGAGAGTTGGCTTGCTTATTTAGATCTATTGATCTAGATTTATGCAGGAATGCAATAGAATATCGATATAAATATAAATATGCAGCGAAAATAACACTTCATTTCATTAATACCAAAGAATTGAAATTTGTTTACAGATAAAATGAAAATAAACTAGTTAGGGCGTTGCTAGCTTATCTCTGAGAATATATGTTGTGACTACAGACCTGAAATGTGTTATAATGAGGCTTGAGGGCCTATTTATTATTTAGAAACATTGTAAAACCTTAAACATCTAAAAAAATAACCCTAGGAGATGAAATGCTAAAACTATGGGCCTCATTTGGGTAAATTGGTACATCAACTTCCTGAGGACGTAACTTTGGCATACGATCTTCGTTTGATGTACTCAATACCTTGTTAGAAAAATATATCCAAGGAATACAACTTTTAATATGTGAAATATCTATCCATGGACCCATGCTTCTCTCGTTTTTCCCAAAAAACATTGTTTACGGCCTCAAAATGGCTTTCGAAGTTCAAGACCCGAAAAACTACTAAAAATAGTAAATTGTGCTATAATTAAGGAAACTAAAAAACTGAAAGAAACAATGGTGGGGTCACAAGTAGAATAGGCGGGTAGCCACTAATATCCACCTAGATCATTCCTCCCCTCTTAGGAAGAAATGGTCTCCATTGCGTTGATTTTCTCCATGAGATGAGGGAACTTCTGCTAAACTTGCTCCCTGGTGAACCACTTTCCTTGGTGCAGGAGTTGGCCAACTTTGACAACCCGATACAGTTGGATATTTTTCTAGCAAGTGTTGTTTATTTGCATGTCCATGATACAATCTTTGGTGGATTGTTCCATGCAGTCTAGGTATAACTCTATTGGTGTGAGTTGTTTTGCAATGTTGGAGGTGTCCAGTAGAGGTGGGAAGTAGGGTCGAAGGCGGTCCACATTGAATACTAGGTGCAGACCAAGGAATGGTGGAATACTAAACTCGAATTCATTGATACCTATAACCTTGGTGATGGTGTATGGCCCATATCAAAGTAGGCGAAGCTTGCAGTGAGGTCCAGTGAGGCACTCCTTCTACAAATGTAGCCACACTTTGTCGCCCACCTAAAAGTTGTGTGGCACCCGATGTTGATCATGTCATTGCTTGTACTTAGCATTGGCTTTGTCAAATATTTCATGAACATATTGTTGGATGTGCTGAATGAAATCAATGAAGCTTTTCTCTTTGTCAGCTTCAGACTTGACATGAACCGAATCAGCTTGAGTAGACGCAAATGACATGGCTACATCAATGGGACATAATGGTTGGAATCCAAAGCCCACCTGAAAGGGGTTGTGCCAGTTGAGCTGTGGAGAGCCAAGTTATAACTATGTTGGACATAGGGGAGGCTCTCATCCCATGTGCATGGATGCTTTTTAACTGTACATGCAGAGAATGTGTACTATCATCCTATTGATGAGCTCTATCTGGCCATCAGTTTGGGGATGGAGAGCTGTGGACTTTGTGAGCTTGGTTTCCAGCATTGACCATAGGTTGGACCAAAATGTGCTAAGGAACCTACTGTCCCAATATGAGATGATAGACTATGGGATCCCAAAGTGAACCCACACTAGTTCAAAGAAGAGTTTACTAGTGGCTTCTGTTGTGATATTCTCCTTGCAGGCCGCCAGAATGGCCATCTTCGAGAATATTCCGATGACCACGACAACACAGTATTTTCCATGCTTATTATAAGGAAGGCCCAACATTTAATCCATGGATATGGATTCCCAAGGTCGACTAGGGGTAGGTAGAAGAGTATAGAGGCCTTGATTCTTGATGGTCATTTTGGCAATGACGTAATAAGTGCAGGATCTGATGTACTACCCGACATCATATAGAAGGTTCAACCAATAGAAATAATTCTACAATTATTCCACTATTTTCTCGACCCCGAAATGCCCCGTGACTTGCTTGTAGTGTTCTTCCCAAATCATCTTGGCACACTCGCTTGAAGGAACACAAAGGTGTCTTAGGTGACATATTAGTTCATCTTGGAGGTGAAAATTTGGAACTTCCACACCCTCCAAGAGTGTCTTACATGTGTGGCCGAATTCTGGATCGTTCTTGTAGACAAGCAGCCAATCATAAGTCTCGTGCCCACAAGAGTTGAGAATGGTGGTTAGCGCCATGATCGGTGGTTGAATGAGGCATTATGCAACATTATTGGTGTTGCCCTTCTTGTACTTGATGTTCAAATTAATCTGTTGAAGATATGTGGACAAATTTTGATGGAGATCATCTTGCAAATTCCCTTATGTCTATATGAACTATAGGGGTCAGTGGTTTGTGTGGATGACTGTTTCCTTCCCCAAAATGTAATTCTTCCATTGTTGACAAGCGTGTACAATGGAATACATTTGTTTCTCATAAGTCTGATACTTGCAGTCTATGTTGAACAAAGTATCACTGTGATATGCCACTAGATGCCCCTGCTGAGTACGAATTTCCCCAATAGCATAGTCAAATGCATCTATCTCAATCTAAAATGTTTGTTGCAAGTCTGGTAATGTGAGCACTCAGGAAGAGCAAAGGTGATGTTTTCAACTATACAAACTCCTTCTGTTGAGATTCCGACCAAAAGAATTTTCCTTTCTATCCTCCCTTGGTGACTTAACTCAAGGGCCAAGTGATATGAGAGAATACCAACACGAACCTATGGTAGAAATTAGAAAAACATAGAAAGTTTTGAAGATATGTTAGAATGGTTGGATCTGTCCAATCCCAAATGACTTGGATCTTGGTTGGATCCACATGCACCACCAATTCATCAATAATGTATCCCAGATACTGAACCTGGGTCATGCCAAAAGTGAAATTCTCCAAATTGACACACAACTTGTGTTTCCGCAGTGTTTGGAGGACTTGTTAGATGTGGTGGAGGTGTTATTCCCAAGTCTGGGTGAAGATATGAATGTCATCCAAGTACAATATTAAAAATGATTTGGTGAATGGCCACAATATGTCGTCCATCAACTTCATGAAGGTTGCAGGAGCATTTGTCAACCCAAAAGGCATGACTAGCCATTCGAAAAGGCCCTCCTTGGATTTTAAGGTAGTCTTCCACACATTGGAGGGTTCAATTGGTACCTGGTGATACCTAGACTTCAATTTGATCTTGATGAAATATTTTTCCCCTTTGAGTTGGTCCAGAAGGTTATTAATCTGTGGGATCGAGTACCTATTCTAGACAGTGATCTTATTCAGTGCCCGATAGTCAATACAAAGTCTCCAAGTCCCATCCTTCTTTTGTACCAACATGATCGAGCTCCCACAGTGTGATGAACTCGACTGAATGTGACCTTTCTCTAGCACCTCCTGAATCTACCTCTTCATTTCATTGTTCTCAAGAACAAAGCACTGATAGATCGGTCCATTGGGCAGCGATGAATCTGGGGTCAGATCAATGGGGTGGGTGAGGTGAATATGTCCCCATACTCCTCCACGACCTTGTCCATTTGTTGTTGTCATGCGGAGGGGCCCTGTGTGGAGTTCATGGCCATAGTCTTCTTCTTGCCCTGGGGATAGATCATTAGGAAGAAAAATTTCCAAGTTTTGGAAATCATCTTACTGCATTGTTTTGCGGTAACCAAAGAGATAGCGACAGGCGGTGGTACCTCTGGTATCTGTACAACTTATTACCCAAAGAAACAATAACAATGCAAGGCTGGGACTCATACACTAAATTTTTATTCCACAAGTATGGTTGGCCTAATAATACATAAAAAACATCAAGAGGAGAAATGTCCCATAATATCTCATCTGTGAAGGGCTTGATGTTGTAGGGAAGGTGGCACTGCTGGCTGACGCGGAGATCCCGTCTTTGGTGAACCCACCTGATGGTGTATGAAACTGTGTGTTGGCTCAAGGGGTCCTAAACCAGGTTCGGAGGTGAAGATTTGCCAACAAACCCCTATAATACTGGCCTTTTTGGCAGTTACCCACTTTCATAGGTCAAAGTCTCACCCGAAGCAGTATGGGAGGGTGCTGAAACCAGGTTTCCGCACCCTGAGAGAGAGTATGTAATAATGTAGGCCCACAATTATCAGATCTACATAGAAGGGTGTAACCAGATTATAGTTTTTATCAGATATGCTCTAGTAGGTTCGCATCCACATGCGTATCATCAATTACAACCATAAAAAAACATAATTGCAGCCAATATTGTCAACACAGATATTTCGCATTCATTAACAAAGATGCAATTAGTAAGTGCAACAACAGTCACATCACAATAATATACTAAGTGCGGACACTTTCATGCCACAGTGATAAAATAGACAAGTTTGTTGCTTAATCAAAAAAACTTAGTTTGCATCAATCATAATAGAATAGATTCAGACAACATCATATGTTTCAACAATACTTCACATATATTACTTATTAAAATCCTCTTACATTTCCTGAATGCCACCCACGCACACAACCAGCAGGGTCCACACACAACATGACAAAGGATTTCCGTGCACACAGCCAGCAGGAGTCCTAACCCAAACAACCCCACCCAAGATCTACCAATTCGTACTTCGCATCAATCTCTATTCATTCTCTACCTATCAACTCAAAAAGGTTCAACTATTTATACTACTTTAGGCTACGCATCCAATGGTCTGAAAACCATGGTTTGCGAACTCTTGTTCTACCCTTAACCTGCTTACAATGCATTAGGGGCTTTGACCCACCCCAAAACCCCTGCGTTAGACTAAATATAATAAAAAATTTACAAAATGGACCAGATTCGCAGCTTTGTAGGAGACCTTGTTCCAATAGCCCCCCAACAAAATCTCGTGACTCATCCTGAGTCACTGAGATGGTGGGGTCTCCACTTATGCCTACAATAGTTTGATTGCTTTAGCCAATGGGGGTAGCATGGCTTCGCTTTGGGCATTAGCATTTTGGGCGATGTCGACCAAATTTTTTGAAATCGGGCCTTCTGTCGCAGTGGTGACACTTTCGAGGGTCTGGTTGAGCTGCTTCACAGCTACAATAGCATCCTATGATAGCTTAAGGGCATCAATAGCTTAAGGCTTCAGGCAGTCATTGAGGACCTTCTTCTTCTCTTGAAGCTCTTCCATCTCAACTTGGAGGTCTTGGCCGGTTAAAATTCATGCCAAGCGCTGAGCAGGAACCAACATGGGCAGGGTGGCTTCCAATGTTTCAAATGTCTCCTCTTTCTACCGTAGGGCCTCGGTTATTTCACGCAGGAGCGGATTGCATTGGACCTTGGTCCATAGTTGCATGGCAGTTTCCAGTAGTTGATCACCCTACGCTATCTACCCTGTGATGAAATTCATAGCTGTTGTGACCAGTGCAGATCACTGGGCCCGCACCTCCAAAGGTGTCTCGGGCTACAATTTAGCCTGCAGATCATAAATCCATTGCTCCAACCATGACTTAACCTCCGCAACCTCTGTTCGAGATGCCTTCAATGCGGAAACAAACCCTTCAGCCTTTTCCTGGGGTGTAGCGGTAGCCGAAATCTCTGCTGGAACTTCTACGTAGAGCTGGTGAATGAAGCTTTCGAGCTCCTTCTACTACGTGGTGGTAAGGGAAATTTCAATGTTTCTTTTGATGATCATTTTCTCAACAAAGCCTAGCTTTTGGTGAATCCACAAGTCCCAGTGCTGAATCTCCTGAAATATACCCATGTGGAGTCCCTATAAAGCATCTTCGGGTAGTCTGGCTAAGTCTATTTGTACTTCCCGGTAACTATGGACCTACTTGCTCAGGTCGGGAAGACTGATCATAAGGGTAGTTCTAGGCAAAGGGCAGAGGCAGATTTCTGTCTTTGTGAGTGTAGCACTACTGGTGGTTTGCGGCATCCGTACCAAAGTCACATTGGTGTGCAGTGTGTCTGTCTTTAGTTGCAGCTCATGGAGCTCGACCTATAATGTGACGAGCACAACCTTTTGCTGTTATTTGAGGGCTTCCCATCGATCCCACGTGGCTAGAGATACTGCATCAGTAATCTATTCAAGGTCACCGTCAGTCAAGATCACAGTTTCATTGTGTATTGTCTGTTGAGCGCATTGCTTCTTTCGAGGTCCTTTGGTAGGCTCGCCTATGCACTTTGTCCTACGAGGGGATGAATTTCCTTTTACATCCCCTCCTTCTATCCCTAAGTTGTGCTGCAAATCTTTATGTCTTGCTACTTCAGCGTCCTTCTCATCAGTCTGCTTTTGCTGCACATATTTCCTCGCAGTTGGTTCTTTGTCCTTTCCGGTACTTTTGTTGGAGCCTCCAATAACCTTAATAGTGAAAGGGGGAATTACTTGTGTTGTGTTGGCATATTTAGGGCCCTGGGCCCCAGTCTTGAAGCAAATATTCCACTGCAGGGGCCGAAGTGCAATAACATTGTCAATTTCTTTGTCCACAACCATATAGGAGAGCGAAGTCCAAGATTTCTCCTTTTGGCTCCGAATATTTATGTTTTGCATTGTCACCTAAAAGGTTGCAATGCACTTGTACCTAACGTAGAATGTGGGTGATAAGCATGGTCGAGAGTTGATGGCAGCTTCCACGTTGCTCTGTAAGAGGACCCAGAAGACTTAATTTTCCTCTATGCGTTGCACATCCTTGGAGTCCCACAAGTGCGCATAGCAAGATCCTTCACACATATCCAGGTTAATCTCAGGGAGGTCTGACTCTGCAAGAGCTTCATAGGCAACCAACACTATGAGGAACATCAACCATGATTAGCAAAAGGTGCACCCTAAGTCATGGGATTCTCAGACGTTGGCCCAAAATTCGTCACATAAGTACTGAGCCCAATTAAAACAGACCCCCCTCCCACATTGGCTTGCTAGTTGGATCACATAGGTGGGGACGGTGGAAACTTGGAATTTTCACATAAAATTTCATGCCAGCAACATCGTGCCCAACTACGTAGCTGGATCATTGATGGATTTGATGATAAAGCTTTGGGTATTCCGCTCCACCTTGTATTTTTCGTGCACAAATTCAGCAGTCTCACCTTCGTATTTCTTACCAACTTGCACTAGAGGGCTTGGTTCATTCATCGGGAGGCCAGTAATCTTATTAATTAGTGTAGCATCAATAGGAGTCATGTCCTGGATCCATAGGTAGCCTTCATGAATTAGGGCGAGCAGCTATCGTGTGAGTCGATCTATAATATTGTAATGACCAAAATGGGGCATCCTGGGCAAGTTCAGGAACCCGAACCCAGCCAAACCATGTACCCAATGCTAGGGGATGACTGTAACTCCATTTTTGTCATGAATGGAGTCAAGGTATAATGCAGGTGTTATTTCAGGGAATGCTTCGAAGTTGGCTAGGTCGTGACCATCAAACTTGACCTCATGAGGCTTACCAAAAGATTTTCTAATGATGGGTACCTCTCGTGGGGTCAGCGGCATCTGTAGGTAAGTGACCATGCCATCAAGATTATTTTGTGTCTGCGTCAATGTCCTGCATGGTCAAAGAAAGGGAGGTAACCAGTGAATTGGCTCGACGAGTTGTGCTTCCTCCTGAGCTGCCTACGGGGATTTTGTGGTTTTCGGGGAAGTTCGGGGCTTTCTTGCCGCCCATTTTGTGGGCTTCAGGGGATTCTGGAGCTTTGTGCCTTTTATTTTCCTTTCCTTGTGGTTGGGCTCGATGTGGAGAGAACATCTTCTGCCTCAGACTCAATTTCCACCACTTCCTCAGCCCCCTGTTCTACCGAAGTCATTGGTTCATAAGGCTTAGAAGGGTTCGTAGCTATCATCCTAGCGCGAAAAATAAACTCCAAGTTGCTACTATTCGAGGGGGTAGCTTGCTCAGACATGAAGGAGACACTGTAAACACAGAGTGTCTTGCAGCACCAAATCATCACGGTAAGATATGTCAAGTACAAGCTATACAACTAATACAGAACCCTTGTATAGTCTATTCAACCTGTTTTATAGCTAATGCGATTGGTCAGTGGTTGGGCAAGCTGCACTTGGAACTTACCATTATGTAAAAAATAAAAAATCTCTTGCAATCACCTCATTAAATTTCAGCTGCACGCTCCATTCAATGGTAGATTTTTCATTTTACTCAATTTGACTGTCCCAATGGCTAGTATTCATAGCTCTGGTGTGCTCAACGCACACTTCTGCTCCCAACATGCCTGTGTGCGTTCGGCGGGCCTCTAGTGCGTACGGTGGTCCAGCCAATATTCCATCTGCCTTTTGAGTGGGCCTATTGTTTTCTTTACTAGTTTGAAGCTCCCTTAACATTCAGTGTCCCTACAAACTGAAATGGTCTTGTGAAGCAGCTCTTTCAGAGGCACTGTGATCAATGTGTACTCATGCCTGGTTTTTCTGTAGTAGTCTGCGATGTGGAGGAGTGAGCGCAGTTGTTTCATAGCTGTAGGTGCTACCAGATCCGCAGCTTCCATTGTATCCACCATCTTGAGAGAGTTTCTGTAGGAGATGCACCTATCATTCACGCACCCTTTCTCGCCTGCGGTAGTTATCTTATGCAAGTCTGCGCAGCTTTGGATTACCAGTCCAGGTTGTTCCCTGCGTAAGTGAACCAGAGGGTCGAAGCATAGGAGTAACATAGTTTGACATGCCCCCCATTCCTAGAATGTTGCATTACGCTCATCCCACCACTTCACAGGTGCTACACGAAGGGCAAGATTAAGGGCCCGTAACCTTCATTCCGTTTGAACTTCAGCTTCTAATCCTTGCAAAAATTTCTTAATACTACCAGAACCATCAAAGTAGGGTATATCTCTTACCTTTGAGGATATACATCAGAAATCCCTTGAAATTATGATACATCGTAGTGAGGATATGTCATGCAACCGGTTTTGCCAATTTTCCAGTTCTCTGTCAGAGTCAAAAGAACAGTCCCTATCCTTTTCCCAACAGAGCATACTATCAGTCATAGGGTTGATCCAATCTTCATCCTGCGTATTTAACTTGTAGATGCGATCTACCTCCACGTCGATATGCACTGTCTTTGTATACCTTTCTCCTTTGCAGGGTCTAAAGGGACTATCACTCGTATCCCTCTGTTCTCAAATACCATTCTCCTCTTCTTCAAGTTGATAATACCGCCCATGTCGATGGACCAATCTAACCCTAGGAGCATAGGGTAAGGGTATGCATCTTCCACAATCTGAATGACCTTGAAGTCAGCCCAGACCTTAACTCCTACAATATCCACTACAATCTCTGATAACCTTCCTAACAGTGTGATCTTCTGTTGATTGGCCATGCGCAGCTAGATAGTGGACCATTCCAACATGGGTTCTCCCATGCACTGCCAAGTTTTCTTGGGCAGCACGCTCGCCTTTGACCCTAGATCCAAAATAACTTTCTCCATTTTGTAATCCCTGATTTTTTCTATGAGCCGCATTTCCCTACCAGTGCATTTCATGTATTTCTACAGTGTGTTTACATCCTTAACTTCCAGGGGTGATTTGGTTTTCTTTGCGCCATTGTTTAATAGTGCCTGGAGGTTCTCAATGGCCTGCTGGTTGCACAACAGTTTCATGCATTCTTGTAAAAATGGTTGGACCCCCTCTCCTTCTTTGGTGTCCGCTAGGACCTGCGAAGTAGATGCTTCTGTGAAGTCCTGCTGAGCTGCAATAAAGGTTTCCATTTTCTTTTGGAGGTCTAGGCCCTCTAATTTGATGACCGCTTTCCTGATCAAAGGCTCAGCCACAAATTTTTCTTTCGTCCTCCCAGTGGCTATGTTGCTACGGGTCATGATATTAATACCTGGTCCCCCGTTCTGAGGCTCATTCGTAACTCTTTTCACATTCTATGTAGGTGTATGTTGTTTCTCCTACACCTTAACCATCAAAATCGGGCAGTCCTCGATCACATGGTCTAGCTGCCTGCAGTACCTGCAGTATTGCCTTGTAGGGTTTGGACAGTCCCTTGCAAAGTAACCTATCTCCCTAAATTTATAACAAATTAGTTAGCCTCTTCCCCTACTTGCGCTTCCACCTTGGCCCCCTCCCCTCCCCCTAATGAGGGAGCCCCCGATACCAGAGGGGGTCGATGGTGACGAAGGATCTTTCTGTACCCTATAGATGTTTCCTCAGTCTATCAGCAGATCATAAGTTCAGCAGTTCTGCTGCTTATGCCCCATAGACCTTACAAACCTGCACCATTCCTACTTAACCTCCAGAATACAAGCAGTAAGGAGAGGGTAGTGATTAGTTTCATGCAACCCCGCAACGCAACAGTCATCACACCATAGTGCTGACCTTCTTGGCCCCACAACTTCTCTAGGGCATGGCAGGCTAGGTCCTCTAGCCTGCATATAGTATGCTAATAGTAGAAATTATCCTTGGTGTGGCCATTCACCCTACATCTTATGCACAACCTGTTAGGGTTAGCCTCTGCTCCTTGTTCCTTTCACAGATTTTGGATCTCCATGTGCATTGCTTCCAGCTGGCCTTGTATCTGTTGTACACCCAACTGGGTTTCATCTCGTGGCACAGCCTCCAACTTCATTGCTATCTCTAAGGCCTTCTCCTTCGAATTAATGTCTTGGTGGCTCATTGGTAAGCATAGGTGGGGTAGAAACATAGCAATGAACCACTTTGCATGCTTCCTGTCATCATACTGGAATCCACCTTCTCTGGTTAGTTTTTTCAATCGCTGATCAACTTCCCATACAGACTCAGATGGACCTTCTTTGAAATTTTTTATGTCGTTTACTATCTGGGAGTTGGCATTTGGCTTCTTGAGCTGTTGCTTCAAGGCATTCTTAATTTCCTCAATGCTCGCATTTGCATGCTAGTCGAGGTATCCCATGTACCAGTCCAGGGCCCCTTCCTTGAAAAGAAAGAGATAGCTGCACTCTTTTCACAGCATCACTCGCTACATTCTGCGCAGTCCATACAGACCCTGCGAAAAACCAAAATCGATCCATATCTTCATCCCCCACACCCTTGAAGGTGGGTAAGCACATCTGTGAAGCCATGTCATCTTCCGGTGGTGGCGGAGTTGAGTTCTTACCCTTACGAGGATTCGAAGATGGTGTTGATGGGGGGCTCTGCACAGTACAATTGGGCACTAGACTGGAGACAAATCGATATCCCTCTTGATTAGCTTTGTAGTACTAACCACTGCTCATTATACCCTCACTTTTATCGGAGCTCATTCACTCGGTATGGATATACAAGATACTTTTCTTGCACAATAAGATCTGAATCAATAATGACAAATTTTTTAGAAACTTGCCCCGGAAACCCTTGAAGAACCTCCACTCCGCTTCTGAGTAGGACACAAATTGATTGATTGAAAATTGAGTCACAAATCCTCCTATCACACTATCTTCCCAATGATCTATCATGCGAGTAATGGAATTATCAGTCTTTTCCAACTGCCGGATTAGTTCGGGGTTCCACTGCATGACTCGTTCATCTTTCCAACACTTCAGAAAATCGACCAGCCTTGCAAGCCACTCCTGCAGCTCGATCGCAAAAGTTAGAAAGAAAATATCATATATTTCTAAGAAAATATACTTATTTTTCCACTTCTCCACAGTTAAGTTTGCACTATGATTTTCTTTTATAGCGAATTCCTGAACTTGATTTTCAAACCACTTGTCGATTTCTTTCTTTTCAGGCTTCCAATGCAGCCTTGGCATTACCAAATCTCTCCCTCAAAATGCTCCTAGTCCTGGCAACGAAACCATTTTTTAGCTTGAGGGGTCTTGACCCAGGTTCAAAGGTGAAGGTTTGCCAACAAACCCCTATACTACTGGCCCTTTCAACAGTGACCCACTTGCACAGGTCAAAGTCTCACTCGAAGCAGTATGGGAGGGTGTTGGAACTAGGTTTCCGCACCCTGTGAGAGAGTAGGTAATAACGCATGCCTGCAATTATCAGATCTACACACAATTGTGTAACCAGACTATAGTTCTTATCAGATCTACTCTATCAGTTTCGCATCCACGTGCGTATCATCAATTACAACCATAAAACAGCATAATCGCAGCCAATATTTTCAACACAGATAGTTCATGTTCATTAACAAAGATGCAATCAGTAAGTGAAACAGCAGTCACATCAAAGTAATATACTAATTGGAGATACTTTCATACCATAGAGATAAAATATATGACTTCGCAGCTTAATCAGACAATCTTAGTTCGCATCAATCATAACAGAATAGATTCAAACAACATCATATGTGTTGTCGTTCCTAGAGACAGCGTAGAGTTGTGATAGACCAGTGCCTAGGACATCTTATATAGCAAGGAGCATATGGTATAACAGAGAAAGTTATCAATAAAAAGCTCTCATGCTATCTCTTGTAAAACAAGGAAAATTCATCTGAATGGGACCAAGACCTTCAGAAACTGACACAGAAATAGGGATATTGCAGAGACAACATGCAAAACTCCAATATAAAAGCAACAGACGATTCAGAGACAACTTACTGTAAAGAGGGCCAATTCAGAAATACCTTACAAAAATAAGTTATCAGAAGATGTATGTAGTGAATGAAATATTGAGAAGATATTAGTAAACATTGAGCTGATATCCAGATACACAATACCACTATGCATGGGCTTATCAATCTAAGAATCCATACATGACAATAGCATTTTAAAAACACCCTCCCAAAGAAACTAATATAGCACAAACATGGTTTAGATGAATAGTGGAACAGAATATCATGCATGAGCCATATTTAAAGCACTTGACTAATTTGAGCATGGGTATCAACTAGGATAAATCCATACCAAAAATCAGTGAGCCACCCGCATTCCAAAACATGATACAGGAAAGATGGGTGAAATGAAATGGTCTATTTAAATTAACACATAAGAGAAAGTTACAGACTGTGAAATACCTAAGACCAGAATCCTCTTTAACAGATGGAACTCCTCCTCACTGAAACCCTATGGGCTCTGAGCCTTCATACAAGAGTTCTAAAAAATGTACACAAAAATCCTTTCACTGCATAATTTTCTGATAAAATATGGAACCGTAAATTATTTGTTCATTGGGAGCTTTATAGGAGAACAAGAAAGCTCCAAAAGGGGGTAGGTGATGAACATTTAATTTTCCTAATTAAAACAAAATGGCAGAAATGTGCATGCCCATACTGCTTGATGACTTTGTAATGTTGTTTGTACCTTGCTACCTGCTTACAGAAATAAATGCGCTAGGTAGAAAACTCTTCAGCAACACGGCAAAGGAATAAAACCACATAGACATTTTGTCCTTTCCTGAAGAAAAATGGTGTTGAAAAGAAAGCTTTAGAGTATGTTTTCTGTGAATGGTATCCTTTTCCTTCAAAACCCTGAATTACGGCTTAAAATCTTTAATGATGAACGCTGAATTCTTGATTATTCACTGATATTTCTCTGCTGCTCCATTAATGTCTCCATCTGCGCAATTTGTGCTTTGAATGACTCTAGAGGGTTTGATAGATTTTAACCCTGCTGCTTTAATAGAAGTCTTGTCGGCATATCTTCCCCGGCCTTTCTTCATAATTTCAACTCTTGGAAATGGTCCTTTGATGTGTCCTCTACTACTGAAAACAAGACTGTAAATCACAACAGTCTTTCGTCGCTGAAACCCTGCAAAACCCGCAAACTTGTTAAGAAAAACCATGCGTGGAGATGGAGATGCAATGGGGATGACTGTGTAGCAACGCGGCATGATGAAATGGAAGAATTATGTGGGGTGGCGATGAAAAATGCAGTGGAACAATGGTAGACGGACTGGGCAGAGGTTTTTAATGTAAAACATTAAAATATGACATATGAATGGAATATATAAATGGCGGGGGAAAAATGTGATAAACACGTGGGACGGTGACATGGAGGAAGCCCGAGTCAATGACAGAGCATGAAAATGATCTAGACCGTTCGATCTTAAGATGAGATCGACGGCTGAGAATGTGTCCAAGGGCAATGGACCGTGGGCCAGGGGTACGGTTTCCCCAGGTTAACTTCCGCGCAGCTTCAAGGAGCGACAATCGTTGGATGGAGACCCCCAGATCAGATGTCTATAATGCATATCACTCCATATATTTTTCTGAATAATAACGTGCGATGGAGGGCAGTTTTGGAATCATACACAGGGACATGTGGCAAGTGATGTATGGAATCGCTCTGATTTGCGAAATACCGCGAGCCTCCAAAAGGAAGTGCGATAGAAACTAGGCAGTTTTGGAACAGTAGACGCGAGGCAGGGACCACCGGGATAGATAAACTCAGGGCTGTTGATCTTACGGCTTGATCAGATAGTAGGTAGGTGGGCTATGGGTGCGACGGAGTTTGAATGAATGCCATCTGATCTGTACAGATCGACAACTCAAAATGCGCCCGATATACATTTGATAAGCGCCTTCCAGGCTGCGGCTTAGTCTAACACCCAAGTTACGTGGAGGAAAAGATAGAGGGGGCTAGGGCTGAAGGGGCTAGGCCTTATATATTTTCAAATGTGGGTTTTCGTCCTTTTATAATGTAATTTGAGTTTAGAAGAGGGGAACAATAGGCGAAAAAAAAAAAAATTTAGGCCAAACAGAGGGGTTTTAAAGGGGATTGTTTGACAGAATCTAATGGAATATAACAGAATGCTGACATGATCAACATTGGCTCCACCTGGGTACGGCACATTCATCCTAGGCATGTCGAGAACTTCGTAGACCACAAGTAAATCTTCTATGCGGACACCACTCTTCAGCACTTCCATTTTTCTTTTCATGATTCATCACGACACCCACATTATTCAAATAAAGATGAAACAAAAAACTAATATACAGTATAATACACCAGGCTGTCCTTTCCTGCATCAGAATTGGAAGTAGGGTTTAAGAAACTGACCATTTACAGGGGCATCAAGCAAATCTCCCTGTAAACTTTCCAACTTGAAAGTATTGTTACCTCCCTACTCCACAATCTTGAAAGGGCCGAACCAAAGCGGATCGAATTTACCATGTTTTCCTTTTTTAGCCCTCTAGATATCCCATCTGAGTACCAAATCACCAATCTGCAGATTCCGGTCCTTAGCATGCTGATCAAAAAGGTATTTCATCTTCTCCTGATATTCCGTCAGCCTTTGATTTACCTGATTGCGTGTTTCTTCCAATTCCACCAGCTGGTTTATTCTCCTGATCATATTATCAGGCTCTTTTTGACTTTCTTGCATGAATCGGGCTACTGGTAGGGGTAATTGAATAGGAAATACTGCTGCCCTACCATATACCAATTCATATAGGGATTTTCAAGTTGCTCTCTTGCTGGTAATTCTATTGGCCCACAAAGCAAATTTTAACTGGGAATCCCAATTTTTCTGGTTTTCATTTATAGCCTTCTTCAATGCCCTCACCAGGGTTTTATTGGAAGAATCTGCCAAGCCATTTCCTTGTGGATAGTAGGCTATAGAGTGGCTTAGTGTGATGTTATATTGCTCACAGAAACTCACAAACTTTGCAGACTTGAAAGCCTGTGCGTTATCAGTCACTATTCTGGCAAGACAACCAAACCTGGATATGATGTTTTCTTCCATGAATTTTATTATCACAGTATCTATGGTGTTCCTCGCAGGTATAGCTTCCAACCATTTTTTGAAATAATCAGTGGAAGTTAAAATCCACTTATGCTGACCACTCGATGGAGGATGTATTTCACCTATAAAATCAATTCCCCATTGTTGGAATGGTTCATCCACATGCACAGGAATCATGGGCAAAGGTGCCAACTTCTTCCTTTCAGAAAATTTCTGACATTTCTCACATGCTCTAACTTGGGCAAAAACATCTCCAAAAAGCATGGGCCAATAGAAACCAGCCTTCGGGATTTTGTGAGTAGTGGCCCTCCAGCTGTAGTGACCCCCACATATCCCTTCATGAAATTTAGCTATAATACTCTCTACCTCATAATCTATGAGACACAGGAGTAGGATGCCTGAGGGATCTTGCCAGTATAGCTGGCCATTGGCAACTATGTACTTCTGTGATTTCAATCTTAGTGTTCTATATTTAGCTTTATCACATATTGGAGGGCAGCTGAGTGTGAGGAGATATTCTATTATCTCTTTGTACCACTGACTGGTGAGGTACTTTATATTTTTTTCTGGAGTAGCTACTCCAATTCCCTATTGCTCATCTTTCTCCTCAGATCCCTCACTTGCTATTATGGACAAATTTATACCCAAAGCTTGATAGTTTGATTCGGATAGGATCTTGGCCAACCCTTGTCCTTTGATCAGCTTAGTAAGGTAGATGTCTAAGTCATACTCTTGTATCTTGGCAATCCACTTCCCCCTTTTTCCTTCAATACCCCCCTGAATAAGAATATCTTTTACAACATTTGCAGGCACAAATGCAGTGATATGGGACTGTAAGATATACATGCGGAATGCTTTGAGGGATATTAATAGGGAATATTCTTGCTTTTCTAATATGTTATACTTTAATTCTGCATCATGGAGCACCTAACTGAAGAAGGCAATGGGCTGCTCATACCCCTCCTCATTTTTCTGCAATAAAACTCCTACTATTGTATGAGGTGATGCAAAAGAAAAGATCATGAAAGGTTTAGTATAATCTGGTCCAACTAGCACAGGGGCTTCTGCAAAAGCATTTTTTGTCCTGATAAATGTCTCTCGTGATTCCTGGGACCATTTAACTTCATTATCTTTCTTCAGCATGTCCGTTATATGTCTAACTATTTCAGCATAGTTAGGAATAAACCTTCTCAGGAAATTAATACGCCCTAGGAATACTTGCACTTCCTTCTTATTTCTGGGAAGAGAAATACCATTTATAACCTCTACCCTCTTAGGATCTATCTTCACCCCATCTTTAGTCACAATGTGTCCCAAAATTTTCCCTCTTCTAATGTAAATAAAGACTTCTGAGGGTTTAGAGAGAGACCATACCTTCTGCATTTCTCAAAGGTTCTGCACAGATGTTCAATGTGCTCAGTATCATTCTTTGAAAATACAGTGATATCATCAAGATAGACTACCATAAATTTATCTTGCTCCCCAACAAAAGAAATGTCCATGGCCCTCTGAAAAGTGGCCCCTGCATTAATCAATCCAAAAGGCATCCTGGCATACATAAATGTACCCCATGGTGTGGTGAAAGAAATCTTCTTTTGATCTTCTGGAAGTACAGCCACCTGGTTATAACCAAAGAATCCATCCATCATTGACATCCTAGAAGCTCCAACCACTTTTTGCAGGATGTGATCCATTTTAGGCAGTGGATAATTATCCTTTAAGGATGCTCTGTTCAAATTTCTAAAATCCACACACAACCTTATTTCCCCATTCTTCTTCTAGACAGGGACTAGGTTTGCCACCCATTCAGAGTATCTCAATGGCACAATTATTTTGGCCTTTAACAGCTTCTTGATTTCCTTCTCAATAGAGGGAAGCAGCAAGGGATTTATTTTTCTAAGCTTCTTCTTATGAGGCTTTGCATCTCCCTTCAGTGGAATTTTGTGTTGCATTATACTGATATCAAAAGTTTTCAAGTCCTGATAGGACCATGCAAACACATCTTTGTAAGACTGAAACAATTTCTGATATAGCCTTTTATATTCTTCTGGGACTTTCTTGGACAATTTTACAATTTTGGGGTCAGCCTTAGTACCCAAATTCAGGTCCTCTACCGGATTTTCTTCTACCACTTTGCTTGGCTGTAGTGGGACATCATTCTTGTCAAATAATATTTCTAGAGGCACCAACCATCTAGGTATAATGTTTCCCTTTAACTGCAACACTTTATTACCTGCCACTTTCTTCTCCCAATTTCTTTCTGAAGTATCTTCAGACCCAACCTCTTCATCAGCATCAATCTCCATATTGGAGAATTCCCCCACTGTTTCCAAGAATCTCTTCATCTGTTCTTCATCTTCAAATACCTACCAATGCTTAATATTATCTGGGATTGATGGTCGATAACGTACCTCAACTTCATATCTTAAAAGACTGTTCTAAGGTGGACGAAATGTGCTAGCAGCCACATCAAGGGAATCGGCCATCCTATTCTGCTCTCAGAGCATAAACTAGATATTAAATTCCAAGAAAAAAATCTCCACCATGTCCCAAACTTCATTCCTATAAGCCCTCAGTCGTGGATGTTTGGTTTGACACTGATTCCTGACTTGTCTAACCACCAGTTCTGAATCTCCCAGAACCTTTAGACTTTGTATGTTCATGTTCCTAGCTGCCTGCAATCCTAACAGAAGTGCTTCATATTTAGCTACATTATTTGTAGCTTCATATTCTAGCTTGAAAGACAATGGAACCAATTTTCCTGTAGGAGAAATAAATAATATTCCAGCTCCATTACCTTCTTTTGAATTTGCTCCATCAAAATGAAGTGTACAGATTCCTGTTTCATGGTTCTCTGAGGGCTGCTCAATCTTTACCTGACAGAAGGACGGTTCATGGGCATAATATTGATCTTCTTCCAGCATCAAGCATGAGAAATCTCCTTCTTTACTGTAGACTGGTGAATTTACAGTGTTGTCAGCCTTGGTCACCATCTTGACAAATCTAGTCTCTTTGTACAACCTCCTCTCTTAGCCACCAAAAAATAGGATAGTGGCATATGTTAAATCCAACTTGATTAACCCACCAATCTTTGTTCCCGAGGACCTTGATAGCAACATACCAAAACGAGCTGGGATGTCAGCCACCACGATGTCCATTACCACACTTTTTGTTGGGATTTGGGCCAGATTGACCACCAAATCCTTGATCATCCCCAAGCACTTAAATCTTTTGGAATCAAAAGAATAAAGGTCCTTGTATGGACTGGTAATTTGTAATCCTAGTTGTTCCATGACTGACAAGGGCAATAAATTATGGGAAGCTCCAGAATCTAACATACAGTTATGTAATAGCAGGTCATGAATCACTAGAGACACATAGAAGGGAGGAGTAGAAGCATCCAATTCCTCTACATGTGGACCAAATACAACCATGCGTCTTTCTTCTTGGAGGTTGAGACTATCTGGGGTGAGTGCAACCTCTGGAGGGAGCATGAAAGAGGTGACTTGGGATTGATATGAAGGCTGCTTCAATAATTCAATCAATGGAACTGGGATTTTAACTTTTTCAAGTTCCTTTTGTAGACTGAAAACAGGGGAGAATTTTTCTATTACAACCTCTTTTGACTCTTTATTTTTAGCTGAGGATTTGACTTCTTTTGACACAGACTTGGTATTAGGAGGAATGACTACATTTGGAGAAGGAAATTTATCATTAGACTGCAAAGGTTTGTTTAGAGGGCCCTTACCTTTGTCTATGAATTTTTGCACTGTTGATTCCTTCTAAGTAGGTGCTTCCTTATGGGGTAGCTCTTCTTCTTGATCTTGAGTGCGAGTCCTCTTCCTAGAAGATCCGAGATCATATCTTCTATTGAACCGTGCTTGGATAAAATCAACAAATTGTTTACAATAATGATCAATTTCAGCATCTTTTGTGTCTCTGGCCTTTTCTTCTTCTTGCAATGAGCACTCAGCTCCATCATTTCCTTGCAAAGGGCATTCTTCTCCATCACTTCCTTGCAAAGGGCATTCTTCTCCATCACTATTTGAAAAGGCAAGGTTTGCATCCTCTAGTCCATAGGCAGTGTCTTGAGTAGAATCATCTACTAGACCTTCTAGGTACAATGGGTGTGGTACCTGATCCTGTTGCTCCTTTTCTTCCCTTGAAAATATCTACAAGGGTGATTTCCTATACTGAGGATTGTAACCTCTATTTTGAGCATTGTGGAAGTTCTTGGGGGCTGAATTCTTGGCTTCCAGTTCAAGCTTGACCAGTTTACCAGAAAGGTTCTTAATCATTTTGCTCATTTCTTCAATTCTATCATTAGCTGAGTCTCTGTCTTGGTAGGAGGTAGATACCTCATCTTTTCCCCTCCTTCTAACATCTTGTTCAGATTTTCCCTTTGATTTTCTAGTGGAGGCAAAGTTTGCTTCCAACTCTAGTGAATCTGACTGAGCATCATCCAAAGTAGTAGGTTTTCTTTCTCTAAGAGAGAAACCAAATCTGAATCAAAGGCTGCTACAAAAAAAACTCTAGCAGCAGTTTGATGGGGTTTCATATCAGCAGGGAGACTCAGATACAATTTGTTAAATCTTTTGATAAATTCTGAAACCCCTTGTTTATGTCTTTTATTGAGTGTATTAAACTCAGTAAGACAATGTCCATGGTCCTTCTCTCCCCATTTTCTGAGAAAAATATCTTCCATTATTTCCCAAGTGGTAACAGAACGACCTGCCAATGTCTTAAACCATTTTCGAGCTTCACCATCAGGAGATTGGACAAAAAGCCTTAATACCACATCTAAATGTTCCACATTAAAATTTTCCGTGAACGCACATAAGACCTCAAGATGTTTTTGAGCATCAATCTCATTTTACCCATTGAATCGGGATAAAATCTTCAAATAATCCTGTGGCAAATAATTCAACACTTGGGGTAATGCCAGAGGGGCATATTTATTTAACAAGAAACCTAGAACATTGGCCATTGGAGGGGGTGGAGGTAGTGCAATAGTTTGATGAGTAAGAGGAGGAGGAGGAGGTGGAAGTGGAGTATGAATAATAATAGGAATGTAATGAACAACAACTTGAGGTGTTGAGGGGAATAATGGTCTGTTAACAGCAGATACTTAAGTAACTTCTTTGACCTCTTCAACCTCAGGAGTAGGGTGAAAATTACCTTTATTTCTGAAGCCTCCTCGGGGTGGACTATCTGAATAGTAATAATCGGTATCTCCAAAAGTGGAGTCGAGATCTGGCACTTGAGCTTCTTGAGAAGAAGAGGATGGAAATCCTTCTATAGAAAATTCAGGAATTTCAGAGTGGACTGATTTTCTTTCCCTCCAATTTCTTCTATGTATGATATTTTCAGGGTCAGACACTGAAAGTGTCTTTGGCTGAGACGTATCTGACCTCAGGTGTGGCTTTCGAGGAGCCAGAACTACAAATAGATTTATCAAATAAACAAATGTGGAGTCGCCAAGGTGAGGGATCTACAACTCTCAACTCTTTATACTCACCTTCTTGAAGAGTGAATTAGATTTTTTCAAGGCCCAGGGATTTTAATTTTCTCAACTTCGATCCTTGGAAACGGTGCCAAAAAATGTTGTCATTCCTAGAGATAGCCTAGAGTTGTGATACACCAGTGCCTAGGACATCTTATATAGAAAGGAGCATATGGTGTAACAGAGGAAGTTATCAATAAAAAGCTCTCATGCTATCTCTTGTAAAACAAGGAAAATTCATCTGAATGGGACCAAGACCTTCAAAAATTGACACAGAAATAGGGATATTGCAGAGAAAACATGCAAAACTCCAATATAAAAGCAACAGATAATTCAGAGACAACTTACTGTAAAGAGGGCCAATTCAAAAATACCTCACATAAATAAGTTATCAGAAGATGTATGTAGTGAATGAAATATTGAGAAGATATTAGTAAACATTGAGCTGATATCCAAATACACAATACCACCATGCATGGGCTTATCAATCTAAGAATCCATACATGACAATAGCGTTTTAAAAACACTCTCCCAAAGAAACTAATATAGCGGAAACATGGTTTAGATGAATAGTGGAACAAAATATCATGCATGAGCCATATTTAAAGCACTTGACTAATTCGAGTATGGGTATCAACTAGGATAAATCCATACCAAAAATCAATGAGCCACTCGCATTCCAAAACATGATACAGGAAATATGGGTGAAATGAAATGGTCTATTTAAATTAACACATAAGATAAAGTTATAGACTGTGAAATACCTAAGACCAGAATCCTCTTTAACAGATGGAACTCCTCCTCACTGAAACCCTATGGGCTCTGAGCCTTCATACAAGAGTTCTAAAAAATGTATACAAAAATCCTTTCACTACATAATTTTATCATAAAATCTGGAACCGTAAATTATCTGTTCATTGGGAGCTTTATAGGAGAACAAGAAAGCTCCAAAAGGGGGTAGGTGATGAACATTTAATTTTCCTAATTAAAACAAAATGGTGAAAATGTGCACACCCATATTGCTTGATGACTTTATAATGCTGTTTGTACCTTGCTACTTGCTTATGGAAATAAATGCGCTAGGTAGAAAACTCTTCAGGAACACGGCAAAGGAATAAAACCACATAGACATTCCGTCCTTTCCTAAAGAAAAATGGTGTTGAAAAGAAAGCTTTAGAGTATGTTTTCTGTGAATGGTACCCTCTGCCCTCAAAACCATGAATTACGGCTTAAAATTTTTAATGCTGAATGCTGAATTCTTGATCCTTCACTGATATTTCTCTGCTGCTCCATTAATGTCTCCATCTACGCAATATGTTCTTTGAATGAATTTGGAGGGTTTGACAGATTTTAACCCTGCAGCTTTAATAGAATTCTTGTTAGCATATATTCCTGGGCCTTTCTTCATAATTTCAACTCCTGGAAATGGTCCTTTGATGTGTCCTCTACTACTGAAAACAAGACTGTAAATCACAACAGTCTTTCGTCGCTGAAACCCTGCAAAACCCGCAAACGTTTTAAGAAAAACCATGCGTGGAGATGGAGATGCAGTGGGGATGACTGTGTTGCAACGCGGCATGATGAAATGATAGAAGTATGCGGGGTGGCGATGAAAAATGCAGTGGAACAATGGAAGACGGATTGGGCGGAGGTTTTTAACGTAAAACACTAAAATATGACATAAGAATGGAATATATAAATGGTGAGGGGAAAATGCGATAAACACATGGGACGGTGGCATGGAGGAAGCTCGAGTCAACGGCGGAGTATGCAAATGATCTGGATAGTTCAATCTCAAGACGAGATTGACGGTTGAGAATGCGTTGGAGGGCAATGGACCATGGGCCAGGGGTATGGTTTCCCTAGGTTAACTTCCGCGCAGCTTCGAGGAGCGACAACCATTAGATGGAGACCCCCAGATTGGATGGCTATAATGTATATCACTCTGTATCTTTTGACGAACAATAACGTGCGATGGAGGGCGGTTTTGGAATCGTACACGGGGACACGTGGCAAGCGATGTATGGAATCGTTCCGATTCGAGAAATACCGCCTGCCTCCGAAAGGCGGTGCGATAGAAACCGGGTAGTTTCAGAATAGTAGACGCGGGGCGGGGACCACCAAGACAAATAAACTCAGGGTTGTTTATCTTATGGCTTGATCGGACGATAGGCAGGTGGGCAATGGGTGCGACGGAGTTTGAACGAATGTCGTTCGATCTGTACAGATCGACAGCTCAAAATGTGCCCGATATACATTTGATAAGAGCCGTTCGGGCTGTGACTTGGTCTAACACCCAGGTTACGTGGAGGAAAAGATAGAGGGGGCTAGGGCCGAAGGGGCTAGGCCTTATATATTTTCAAATGTGGGTTTTTCGGCCTTTTATAATGTAATTTGAGTTTAGAAGAGGGGAACAATAGGCGAAAAAACAATTTTTTTAGGCCAAACAGAGGGGTTTTAAAGGGGATTGTTTGACAGAATCTAACGGAATATAACATAATGCTGACATGATCAAAAATATGTTTCAAGAACACTTCACATATATTACTTATCAAAATCCTCGTACATTCCCTGAATACCACCTGCGCACACAACCAGCAGGGTCCACACATACCAGGACAGAGGATCTCCACGTAGATAGCCAGTAGGATCCCTAACCCAAACAACCCAACCCAAGATCTAGAAATTTGTACTTCGCATCAATATCTCTTCATTCTCTTCCTTTCGACTCAAAAAGGTTCAGTTATTTATACTACTTTAGCCTACGCATCCAATGGTCTGCAAAGCGTGGTTTGTAGACTCTTGGTCTACCCTTGACCTACTTACAATTAATTAGGGACTATGACCCACCCCAAAGCCCCTGCATTATACTAAATAAATAAAAAGTATACAAAATGGACCAGATTCGAAGCTTTGTAGGAGACCATGTTCCCACAATGCGTGTGTTGTGGTTGGAAAGCCCAATCGCTTCATGACCTCTGCTAAAATGAGTTTCTTTTGGCTCCCACTGTCGACAATGAACTATAGCAGGGAACCCTTTACACACATCTTGGAGTGGAAGAGACACTCCTCCTCCTCTGGATCTTTCGGTTCCTCCTTCTGGATCTTCGTAGTGGAAATGGTGGCATTGGGCTCTGAATCAATAATCTTCTCCCTTTTTTCAGTCCCCTTATGAGGTTATGATTCAGATTCAAAGCATGCATCTGATTCAGAATCCCTCATCTCAGCCACCAACGACTGCTTGGCCCGAAGCTCACTTGTGTTGTGAGTGGACGTCTTATGGGACTCACACCACTTTCCTGTGTCCTTCTTTGGCTTCGCAGTGTTGTTCTTTTCTTGCAACTTCGAAAATAATTCCAAGTGGGTACAACCGAGAACAGAGAGGGTTTTGTTTCGTCCTTTTTCTCACAGTAGGTTTTCCACCAATCCTTGACATGGGGGGTAGCTTTGACGAGTGAAAAAATAATATTCTCCCAGTTCAAAGAGTCATGAATTGAGAGATATCCTTCTAATACATTTAACCATATATCTACAACATTTGCATCTATTTGGCCCTAAAATATGGGAATGTCAAATTTTACTTGTACCTTAAAGGGATTCATGCCTCCAAAGTGGCTACTAGATGCAGATGCGCAGCTGGTGGGCACTCGTTGAAGGATATGGGAAAAATTATCCATCATCGAATTCATTTGTTTTCTAAGGGCCTCCTCGAGCAATATCTTGGTAGGATCTCCTTCTACCTCATATTTCTTTTTGTCCCCCATGGGAGGTCGTCGAGGTTTATGAGGCTGATCTTGTAAAGGTTCAACCAGATCAAGCCCTAACTCCTTATACCCTGACCATGTTGGGGACATGCAAAGAAGGATCAAGAAATAGCATAACACTTTGATATCACTAATCTATATTTATGAAGGAATGAAACCGAATACACATATAAATAAAAATATGCAGCGGAAATAACACTTCATTTCAGTAATACCAAAGAATTGAAATTCGTTTATAGACATAATGGAAATAAACTAGCTAGGGCGCGAGTAGCTTATTTATAAGAAGAGATGTGGTGGCTATAGGCCTCTGATTGTGTTAAAATGAGGTGCGAGGGCTTATTTATTATTTAGTAACAATGGAAAACCCTAAACATCCAAAATCCTAACCCTAGGATATGAAGCACCAAAACTATGGGCCCCGTTTGGGTAAATTGGTACATCAACTTCTCAGGGACGTAACTTTGGCATACGATCTTCGTTTGACATGCTCAATACATTGTTAGAAATTTATATTAGAGGAATATAAATTTTAATGTGAGAAAAATCAGTCCATGGACCCATTTTACTCTTGGTTTTCCCAGAAAATGTCATTTAGCACCTCAAAATAGCTCTAGAAGTTGAGGACCTAAAAAACTGCTGAAAATAGTAAACTGTGCCATAATTAATGAAACTAAAAAAATTAAAGAAAAAAAGGTGGGGGCCTAAGTGGAATAGGTGGGTGGTTGCCAATATCCATCTGGATCATATATCAACTACAACCACAATTACAGGGAACATAACCAACTGGTTGATCTCTTGTCCAAGCGAGGAATTTGGCTAACTCCGGGCAAATACTTCTTCGTTGTCTACCTACATAACAAAATCATGAAATTTGGGAGCATAAAAGTTGTTTAGGAATTGTCATTTCTTTTTAAGATTCTTTTTTATTTGTGTGAATGACCATGATCTAAATGTTATTAGTAGATAATCTGGTAAAATTGTAAGAAATAGATAGAACATAACAACACATTTTTGTGAGATATTCCACTTTGAAAAATGAATTGAAGCACTATAATAAAAAGGAGAAAAGGAAAAAATATAATGTACTCTCTTTCTATATTAATGAAAAATAAAGAGGTTTGGTTTCATTTGTAAAAAAAAAATTGAGAAGATTTTATAGTATAGAAGAAATTTCAAGATATTCAGAGCTCTGGAAAAATCAAGCATCCTAATTCTTGGACTGTGGTTTTCATAAAGCTTGTGCAAAGATAAAAGGGTCCTTTTAAGACTATGTGAAGATCAGGCAACCCGTTTTTTGGTTCAACCGATGAAAATTGAGAAAATAAGGGAAGTCATGCACCTTGACAGACGCCTGTGCCTGCATCGGACAAGCTTTCTTATATAGTGCATTTGTTCCACAATTTTCTTAGTTTTGGTGAGATCTAGTGAGTGAAATTTTCTATTTGCACACGTCTGTAGTGATATTTCAATCTTAATAAGACGTGTCAGGTGTTATTCTAGTCATAAATTATTTATGCAAACCTACTCTGGGATTGTGTTGGGATACACATTGTTGCAACCACACCTAAATCTCTTGCCTAGGAAAAAAATACTTCGGGAATTGAGAAAAAACTTCTTTAAGTGAGAGACTTCAGTGGATATAGCCAAGGAATGCGTCAATGCCTTATGAATAAATGATTTAAATTTGTTGATTTTCAAGAAAATATAATATAAATCCAGGTTGGTTCTGGACTGTACATATGTGTTTGTTCAACATATGAAATACATGCATGAATGAAAGAAAGAAAAAATGAGTGAAGGAAGGCATTAGTGAAAGAAAGAAAACATGGATGAGACAAAATTGCACATCGATGGAAAAATCGAATATCTACCTCAATGCTTGTCCCACAAATAGCAAGGAGCTAAAGACTTTTGTTATGGAGAAGTTTCGTAAACAGATATGGGGAAAAGAGTTGGGTAGATATAAGAAGCACTACATTGAAGAATTCAACCCTACATATGATCTCCAACAAAAAGAGTACATTGGAGCTAACATTCCGTAGAGGGCAAAGGTTCTTATTGATTAATTAAGAACCAACTCACATCATATTCCTTGTGAAACGGGATTGTGGAAAAGGCCTAAAGAATCTTGGAAGAACAAGTGTGTACATTCTGCACGTCCGTGGCAATGGAATCAGAAAAACATTTCATTTTTGAATGTGGTGCATTCAAATACATCAAAGAAAGCTATGGGAATATGTTAGCATCGGTATCTTGGCATTGTATTTTCAGCGATGAGATTATTGGAAGGTTGGGCCAGCTCATCATCAATTTGAATAAGAAAAGGAATGGAATGAAAAAGGAGAAAAACATGGAATTCATTGTCCCAAAAACTACTTTTAGTCTCGTGGACGTTAAAATTTCATTTCATTTCATTTCAATAAAATCTTGTATATGACGTATTTGTCACATTTTTTTTTCAAGGGACCTAGTGGTTCATTTCCCTGGAAGTTGGAAATTCTATTATTTATATTGAAAAATAGAGACAGGGATTGAGACTCATGAGGTGTTAATTTCCCACCAGTTCCATAGAATTGGATGGAAAAGCACACAAAAATCGAGTAATGGTGACAAACTGAGAAAGGAAATGTTACCCATTTTCAA
The DNA here is from genome assembly GCA_034641835.2 of Pinus albicaulis. Classification (NCBI taxonomy): domain Eukaryota; kingdom Viridiplantae; phylum Streptophyta; class Pinopsida; order Pinales; family Pinaceae; genus Pinus; species Pinus albicaulis. Next base: position 617,489,565 of record CM076574.1, on the reverse strand, counting down.
ACGAATCTGATTGCTAAATTATGGAAATCTGGACTGGAAATCTGGACTGTACATAAACAATTGACTTTGAAATAACCTAACCTCATGGCGGTAATCTAATTAAATTATCTGTCTTTCCTTAGATGAACACGTCATGTGCTCGATGATTTTCTCATCTAAATAGCATGAAACCATTAATGGGTTACTATTTCCAAATTTAATAAGGAATATTTAAAAATGGGCTATTCTAACTAATTTTATCCTTGGAATTGGGGTATTCTAACAAATTTTATCCTTGGAATTTGGTAGTAAATTTTTAATAAGATTGTTTTTTTTGGTTTTTTTAATGTATTTTTTATGAGGAGAGGCACTCTAGAGAAATTTTTCTTGTCAATATTCAAAATAGGTAAATAGATTACATTGAAAACATCAATAATAAATCATTGGAATACAAATCGATAGATATGGAGTTGAACTAAAGTAAAATTGAACTGTCTACGACACTTAGTAGATAAGATAATCAAATTTGATGACACCTAGAAGATAGTGAGATTAATATCTCAGCATTCCCTCCTAATATCACATGTTAAAACTAGAGGCACTTACAATGCCTAATTGCTTTCTTTGAAATTCAAATACATTTTTTCCTAATGAATTTGTGAAAATATCTGCAGGTTGATCTTTGGAACCACAAAAAGCAATTACTATGTCCCCATCATTGACAAGCTCACGAAAGAAATGACAACGTGTGTCAATGTCCTATCTCGTTTTGTGGAAAACATGATTTTTTTATAAAAAAATCACTGCATTGTTAGCATAGTGTATAGGAGTTGACTCCTTCTGAACATTTGAAATATCTTTCAATAATCTTCTCAACCACACTACTTAACAAGTTGTTGAATTTATTGTTTCATATTCTTCCTTTACAGAAGACATTGAAATGATTGATTTTTTCTTTCCAAGATGAAAATCATACCCTGAGGTGCTTTTGTGATCATCTAAACTCCTTGCGTAATCATTGTCTTTATAACCTGAAGGTGAACAATTTTCAGAATGTGTATAGAACAAACCATAGTATATGGTCCCTCCAATATACCTTAAGATCATTTTTGCAGCCTTCCAATAATAAATATTTGGTGATTGCATAAACTTGGAGACAAAACTTGCCACAAACATGATATTGGGTCTAGTTGCAGTGAGATATAAAAAATTACCAACTAGACTTTTATACAATGTGGGATCAATTGGTGGTGTTACTTCTTCTTTGTTTATTTTTGCACCTTGAACAATTGGTGTATCAAATGGTTTTCAGTTGGTCATTCTAAACTTTTGGATGATGTCAGTGGTATATTTTTGTGGACCAACAAAAATTCCATTAGCAGATTGTTGAATTTCAATGCCTAAGAAGTATTTCAAGACTCCTAGATCATTCATATTAAACTTTTCTTTCATTGATACTTTGAAATATTCTAACATGATATTGCATGTATAAAGAAAGTCATCTACATAAAGGCATACAATAATAATTTTACCTTCATGAGTTTTGTTATATAAAGTTGGTTCATGGTTGTTTTTTCAAAATCCAATTTTGATGAGATAGTTATCGATGCGACTATACAAAGTTCTTGGATCTTGTTTCAAACCATACAAAAATTTCTTCAATTTGTATACCTTATGTTCTTTTCCTCGAACTTCAAAATTAGGAAGCTACTCTACATAAAATTATTCCTACAATATACCATGTAGGAAGGCATTTTTTACAACAAGTTGATAGACTTTCCATTTGTGTCGAGATGTTGTAGATAAAATGGTTCTGACAGTTTCTAACCTTGCTACTGGAGGAAAGTTTTGACCATATTCAACACCAAACTGTTGTGAGAATCGTTTGGCAACTAGCCTTGCCTTATGTTTCTCAATCTCTCCTTTTTCATTTAGTGTAGTCTTATATACCCATTTTACACCAATTCTAGTTTTGTTTCTTGGGAGATCAACTAATTCTCAAGTTTGGTTCTTCTCTATGGTAGTAATTTCTTGGTTCATTGCATCAACCCAATATTTTTCTTTAACTTCTTATTCAAAATGGGTTGGTTGATATGAAAGAAATGAAAACATATTTTGTAGGTAAAACTCATGCTCCTGCTTATATATTTCTCTTATTATTCTTTTTTTATGAATATATTATGAAGATGTTGAATTACTGGTGGATTCACTACTTGAAGATGTACCATTTTCAGAATGGTATGGATCTTCTTGAACCTACAATATCTGTAGCTGTGGTGGATAAAAAATTTGATTTGAAGCTTCATCAACATGATCAGACCAAGATTTATTTTCAAAAAAATTAACATCTCTGCTTAAAACAAAGTTCTTGGTAGCTGGATCGTAGAATCTGTAGGCCTCTCATTACTCACTATAGCTTACGAAAATACATCTTTCACTCTCATCATCAAGATTCTTTCTTAGCTGCTGAGGAACATGTGAAAATGTTACTGATCCATATGAGATACATTTACCTTTTTATCATCCCATGCTTCTTGAGGTAATGTATCTTGGAGACTGGTTGTTGGAGATATTTTTAGAACATAAACGATTGTCGAAACTTCTTGTGAAAATGCTACTAATACAAAAATTCTAAAGTGAGATACATTTACCTTTTTACCATCTCATGCTTCTGGAGTTACTGTATCTTGGAGACTGATTGTTATAGATATGTTCAGAATATACGTTGTTGTCGTAATTGCTTCAGTTCAATAGTTGTTTGACAACTTCTTCTCACGAAGCATATATTTGGCCATGTTCACAATCAACTGACTTTTCCTTTCTACTACTCCATTCCGTTGTGGAGTATATATTTTTTTGTTATGCATGATGATTCGTTGTTGTTGAAAAAAATATTTGAATTCATTGGAGATTTATTCTTCTCCTCTATTAGATCTGAGTACTTTCAAAGGATTTCCACTTTGTGATTTTGATTATGCTTTGAAATCTTTAAATATTGAGAAATTATCTGATTTATTTTCAAGAAAAATACACTCATATCTTCCTGTTATAATCATTAATGAAGGTTATATAGTAAATACTACCACCAATGGACTATGTTTGCATTGGGCCACACATATTTTTATGGAAAAGCTCTAAATCCTCTTTTTCTCTAGAGGAAGATATAAGAAAGCTATATCTTTTATGGTTTGCTAGAACACAAATTTCACAATCACAATTTTTTCCATTCATGATAGAGAGGCCAATGACTATAGAATGCTTCTGAAGTAGACTTAAACACTTCAATGGGATGTGGAAATACCTAGAATTCCATAGATAAGACTCATATATTCTTGATACTTTGTGGAATAATTATTGTGAAAAATTTTGACTTCTAAAATTCAATGGAAACATCATATTCTTGGTTTTTTCAACATTTTCCATCAGACTTCTATTGGGAGGTTTTTCATAGATATAACATGTGTTCCCTTGAAATATTACAACACAACCATGTTCCATCAATTGGCCTACACTAATGAGGTTATGCTTTAGATGTGGAACATAATAAACATCAGGTATGTGTTTCTGATAATTTCATTTGATAAGAAAAAAGACAATACCTTTTCCTTCATTTTTAATGCAGGAATGGTCTCTAAGAGTAATTTTTGATGTTACGGAAGCATCAAGATATAAAAAAATATTTTTGTTACATGTCATATGATTTTTTCGGCCACTATCCAGCTACCAAAGGTCCTTTTTGTGAGTGTCTTCATAAATATGGCATGAAAGAAAAATTGTTTCAGAGGATACTCCATTGTTGGAGAGATTGAAACTACCTCTTTGTTGATCTAACTATTTCTTTCTGCATTCATGTGCATAATGCCTAAATTTCTTGCAGTAATAGCATTGGACATTAGATTTTCTCCATGGTCTACTTCTCTGGGTTTGGTTTTGTGGAGGTCTCCACTACTCTTATGCATGATGATGTTCTGATTTGTCTCTGATTTGGTCTTTGCCTCACTTGTTGTCGTCTCTATATCCTCTACCTTTGCCTTTGCAAAAATCTACTTATGCTATGAAAGCTAGTTGCATGGAATCTTCTGCCAAGTTGAGTCTTATTTCGTGTGTAAGAAGTGATCCAATCAATTGTTCTATTGAAAAAGTTATCAAATCTTTGGATTCTAGAATGGTTGTTACAATCGTGTCATATTTCTTGGGCAGAATTCGAATGACTCTTTCAACAATCTTCTGATTTGTAATAGTTTCACCAACGAATTTTATCTCATTGACTACTCCCTTGACTCTAGTCATGAACCGATCCACATTATTTGTGTCACTTATCTTCAGGGTTTCGAACTATGCTCTCAATGTCTACAATTTAATTGTCTTCATAGTATCATTACCTTGATACGTAGCTTTCAAAATATCCCAAGCTTGTCTTGTTGTTGATGTGTTGGTTATCTTGTCGAAGATAGAGTCATCGAGTGAGTTTTGTATCTAACAATTGACTATGTGCTCTTTCTTTCGACATTCTGCAGTGACATTCCTCTGACTATTATTCATGTCTGCTTGTTGTCTTTGGGTTGGCTCTACATAACCATTCACCAGGGTATCCCAACATTCTTGGGTTTGCGGAAATGTCTTCGTTCTTAAAGACCAAAACTTGTAATTTTTGCCAAATAAAGTAGATTTTTGTGGCAAGACGCTATAAAATATCATTTCTTCAAACATAGATATATGTGAATTTTTACAATTTTCTTTCCAAAACTAAAAAAAATCTTAAAAAATACAACACTTCTTATTTCTATAGCAAACTCCTCTTACCTTTTTTTTCAAATAACATTTATTTAAACAATTTTTTTTTAAAGTTTATTTAAAAAAAAAATCATTAATACAAAACCATTCTTTAAAAACAACCATATAAAAAAAAGGCTTTTTGAAATGAGACCGTTTTAATAACTTCATTTCAATAAAAAGAATGGAATGGTATTAAATCTCCCTTTTAATAAATTTTTTGAACTGCGGGGCTTGATTCCTCGTTGATCCCTCGTTGACTTCACTTCCATGAATTGAACCATTGACTTTCCTCATGGAGCATCAACCTTTCATTTCAAGCTTTAAACGAGCCCTCACTCGTGAGTATGCCATGACATTTTCTAACCCAAGAAACATAGTTCACGATGCTGATGTGCAGTGTTTCACGTGGATTTAATAAGTCCGTGATAGTCAAAGCATTTGGTCACTGTGGAGGGGTAAGTTGTTGACTAAAACAATTAAAGAAAATATTAAAACACCTTTCTGCTTTCTCTTTCAACTAAGGGGAGATAATTATTTGCTTCGTTCTCTCACATAACCCCCTTCACCCAGCTATTTTTCTCAAAATAAGTGATGCTTCTTCTCCTCCTTGAATTCTTGGTCTCTGCTATTTTATTTGTAATCTTATCCCTAATACTATGGAAAAGATTGAAAAACAAAAAGTGGAGTAGAGATTGTTTTTTGATATTTAAAATAGCTAAATAAATTAGATTGAAAACATCAATAATAAATGACTCTATTAGAATTCAATACTTATGGAGTAGAATTGAAGTAAAACAGAATTGTATACCACATCTAGCAGACAAGAAAATCAAATGTGATCGCATCTAGCATACAGTAAGATTAATATCTCAATAATTTTAACTAGGTCAAAATAAAACTAAAAACATAAAAAAAAACACATGGTATTGACCGTGGCATTGAGAACTTATGGTATTGAATCATGATATTCATGTGGAATGTAGCTTATTTAGAAAGACAAATTAAACCAACGTTTTTTTTGTTAATTTTGCATATCCTTACCATTTTCTATATTTCATAAAATCATATTGCAATACATATATTGTTGCATTCTATGGCCTCAACCTGCCTGAGGGAAGCTAGGTCTGTTGGCCACTGGAGGGAATTAAAAGCTAACCAGTATTGAAATTTATTTTTTCCTTCTACTTGTCGCTATGTCTACTTTAATATGTCCAAAATAATTATAGTTTCTCCATTGGCTGTAAAAACTTTCCTAAAAAAACATAAAAGACTAAAACATTATGAGAGGAGATGTCACCCATCAGAGGAGTCAACAGGTGTCAGGCCATTTGCAGTAGACCTTGACATCTCTACTTGATGCATTGCTTGTATTTGTTTTTCAATTCTTTTTATTCTTGCTATTGCAAGGTGCTGGGACACGGCCATATGTCAAATTTCCTTCCTAATTTGCTGCAGCTCTGATACCACTGACTGGTTTCCTTCCTTTTCCTAAATGATGGTCATGGCCTTGGCTAAGACACACTTGATCTTCCAATATGTATTGACCAATTGATGGAAGAGGGATAGCCTTCCTCTGGTATTCCCCGGGTCATAGATGAAATCCAGGATGGCTTCTTGTTGCTTGATATCTTCATCTTCATGGCTACTTTCTCTTTCCCATCCATGGATGGTATATTTTATCTGGGTTGGATTTCAAAATTCATAAAGATCATAGATGTTTTCCATGACTTCTTTTGTTTTTTTCCTGCCTCGCTTGCTAGGTCCCTCATTCTGGATAGCCTGGTTTAGTTTTCCTTTTCTAGTTCCTTTGCATTTTGTATATTGTCTCTTTGCCATTTTGTTGCTCTAACGGGGAGAGGTTGATTGAGCCTCTGATAACCCTGAATTACTTTTGAGCTAGCCTGTGTAAGGCAACATACAGTGAGTAAAAGTTTTCCTGTGAGTTATGGCAGAATTTATAGTGTCCTGATAATTCGGTGGAGTGTCGAGCGTTGTAGAGCAGATTTATTTATCCTTGGTATTAATAAAAAATACAGAGGCATTTAACATATAATTGCAACATTCGAGATATAAGTAGCTTCTACAAGTCTTTAAACATAGAAACTAGAAATTGAGAATCCTAACTTCACATAACAGAGACATTTGAGAATATGGGCTACTATAGTTAGGCATTTATCGTTTCTGTGCATGCGATCTTTCTCATACTCCTGGAAAATTGCGTTTTTGGCTTCCATGGTATAATCCCGAGGGTTGGGGTTACTCTCTTACAGAGGGTAATTCAAAGGAGCTTGCATGTGCCTCTGTATCGAATTTTGACCCAGAGCTCTATGGATATGGCACTGAGTTACATTGGATTTCGTATTGATACTTTCATGGGGGTTTTTCTTGGTTTGAGCATTCACAATACTAGGGGACGAGCTTCTAAAGTGAGGTTCTATAACTAGGACCTCTACATTAGCCTTGGAATAGAAAAAATGACCGTAAAAACCGTAAATGCAGACAAAGCCATTACAAGAATGAGGAAAATCCTTCATGTGCTTGTAGTCATTTTCTAAATTAGTATCATCTTCATTAATAGGAAATTAACAAAGGAGAGTGTCTTATCCATTACATACCAAATATCCAAGTGACACCATATATTGACCTTGGTTACCTCAGATTGCTCCGGAGAACTCTTGTAGTGGAACTTACCTCTCTGAGGTTCTCTTACCTGATTTATCTCCGCTTGAAGGCACAGTTTCCTAACTCGTCCTCACAGAGTTCGTTGGCCACCATATTTTTTGCAGGTTTTCATTATATTTTTGGAGGCTTCCATGATGTTTGATTGTGTGGCCATGTACACACGTTGGCCTTTTGCATTTACTTGTTATGGTGGATGGTCAGGTGCCCGCCTCTGCATGGCATCGACCTTTGTCCATTCATTGCATATAGATCCATATTAAATTCTGATTTATTAAGATGGATCTATAATAAAATAATGTATACACAAATTCGATATTCTAAAAACACATTAAAATATTCAAAATTTATAAAATAAATATCAACGTACATCCATCTTAAGTTCTGATTTATTAAGATGGATCTAGAATAAAATAATGTATACCTAAATTCAATCTTCTAAAAACCCATTAAAATATTAAAAATTTATAAAATAAATATCTTAGAAATATTTATCAAATTTTTTTAAAAAGTGAAAAAAAATATTTAAACAATATTAAAATAAATAAATAAATCCTTTTTAATTAAGAAAGTAATATGAGATTTTGCAATTTGATATTGTTTGTACATTTTAACAATTTTTTGTCCCGCACTGGAAAACTTTTATTTATTTTTGGAATAAATAAGGTAGGTTTGTGCAGTTACAAGAAAACATATTACCTAATCGATGAAAACTCTGACATAAAAATTTTGTTTAATGTTCGAAATAATTAAATTCTAAATATTTCGAGATATTAACAAAATCGAAATCATGTTTTTCCAATTCACCAAAATTTCCACTATGAACACATTAGATTAATAACAAAAGTTAAATTATTAAAAAATAACAGATTCATATGAAAAGGTAAATTTTTTGAATTATTATTAACTCCGTTCAAAAATTTGCAGAAAATAAACCACTCGGATCTGGACATTGCAATGTTAAAAAATGATGAGCAGGTTTCTAAATTTCAATAACATTTAAAATGAATGAATGATATTTTAACATCTACTAGACTAAAAATAGTCTATGGGACTACCATCTACCTTGTTTTTTTTTCCTTCTGCAATTCAATCATTTTCTTACTCAAATTGATGATTAGCTGACCCAACCCTCTAATATCTCCCTCACTAAAAAGACAGTGCCATGAAATTTCTGCTAACATACTGTAGTAACTGTCCCTGATGTCTCTGAAAGCATCAAATTCCAAAATGAAATGTTTTCATGATTCCATTGCCCTAGAATTGAAATAAGTACATATAATTTCTTCTCAAGCTTCTTTAAGTCTCTTCCATCATCCCATTTCACACCAAGGTTGATGTGAGTTAGTTCTTAATTGATAAATAAGAACCTTTTCTCTCCACAAAATGCTAGCTCCAATGTACTTTTTTTGTTGGAGATCACAAGTGGGTTGGATTACTGCACATAATACTTTTTCTTTCTACCCAACTCTTTTCCCCATATACCCTTATGAAAATTCTCTCGCAAAAAATTATTTAACTCCTTTCTATTTGTGGGACATGCATTAAGGTAAATATTCCATTTTTGCATCCATTTTTTATTTTGTCTCATCCATGATTTATTTCTTTCACCCATACTTTCATTGAAGATAAATTTTGGCCATATACCTCCTCCCATTTGCTTAATTCTTTTTAGATACCTTATAAGATGCACCATGGCAATTTCTTCGATGGGAGCTACCCCTGTTTCACTAAACATTATCTCATAGGGAACCAAAATTTTTATTTTCAACTTGCTCATGATCAAGTGTTTTTTATTTTTTTCAATTTGTTTCAATTTTAAAATAGGGATGCTACTAGCCCACAATTCACACCCATATAATAGCACTGGACAAACTAGGAGTCCAAAAAGTACTTTGATTGTGTTCCAATCCCATAACACTGCCTCTCTACATCTATTTTGAAGTGCATATAATGCCTTCCACCCTCCTAAAATTCTTTTCTTTCTACAATCCTCCAAATCAATATTGTTGTTGAAATTGATCCTAAGGTACTTGTATTCATTTACTTCTTCAAGAATGTTTCCTTCAAAGAAGAACGTATGTTGGCTTTGCTTCTATTTATTAGATAAAATCATTATTTTGGTCTTAGTGGTATTGACTTGAATCCCCACTTCTTTAAAAAAACTCTCAAGGGCATATAGGTGCATCTGCAATCCATGGCTCGATTTAGCAACCAACACAAGATCATCGGCATCTAGAAGAAGCTTACTCACAAACTATGTGAAGTTGGGAAACACTTTTCCCCCTTTTTTGACGTTGAAAATTGTAATTTTCTATGTTTTTTCAACTTCACCTCCAATACACTCATATTTTTAATGAAAATTATGCTTTGACATAAAAACAAGAATTGTAGAGAATTGTCTTACCTCCATACTCATATTTAAAATATATATATATATTGACATATAGAGGGGTAAATTTGTTGTTTACTAACTGCATATACTCGAAATTTTCAGGCAAACATAAATAGTCACTTTTTGAACCCTAACTTTTTTTAGGGAAGGTTATTCATTTTTTGGAAATAAACCATATCATCATAATCTGCATATATTGCACTAGTGCACTGACTATTTTTCGGTAATTTTCAGATTAAATTACTATTTTTTAATATTTTTTGAAATGAACGAAGACCAAAAAATGGTGATGTTTTAGTAAATTTTATGAGCCCTATATTTTCTATTCAATTTGATCGTCAATAAGAAAAATGCGAGTACCCTTTTGAAGTAGATAGGGAGAGGAAATGCAATATGATTTTTTTTAATTTTTGGTGTCGTCATTTTAAATTTATTGAATTTTCATTCAATGCAATTTTCCGAACAATGAAATTCCACAGTGACACAGTTTAGTAAAAAATTAATAACAAATTGAAATTTTTAATGAAACTCCACAAATATTACATCATCGGAAACTAGATTCAGAGATGAATCTAATGGTACCTAGTCTGAAATATAACATTTTGCTTTTGTAGGTGTTCTGCCCCTCCAAAGTTGTAGGTTCCTGAAAACTGCAGAATTTTCTAGGTTTTTCGTTGACCAGAAACTCTCGGATGAGAAATTTATTAAACTCTCGACCAAGAAATTTAAAACTCTTGACCGAGAGTTTAACCCACCACAAGTTACTTTTAACTGCGTGGCCAAACGCTCAACTGAAAGTTCAAAAAACTCTCGGTCGAGACTTTACACCCGAGAGTTTACCCAAGGAATCTCTCGGCCGAGAGTTTTATAAACTCTCGAATGAGAATATTTTATTCTCTTTGACGAGAGTTTATTAAATGTTTTAATCCAAAGCCGATGCAATCTTTTGGGCGAGATTTGTATATAAATACTCTCGTTCGAAATATTAATTCCACACACAATTCTGAACGAACGAAAATTGCGAAGGTGCGAGGGTCCGAAAATTACGAAGGTGTGAGGGTCTAAATTCTCTTCCTGTAAAGGTGCGAATATTTTCTATGTGCAAAATTGTTTTGGCAAAAAAAAAAAAAATTCAAGTTTTTTTTGGGTGCGAAATATTTTTTGAAAGTTTTTCTGGGTGCAAATTTTTTTTTTGAAATTTTTTTGGGTGCATGGATGCATGAATTATTTTTGCATAATGTCTCTATGAAGATATGGATGCATGAAGTATTTTTGCATAATGTCTCTATGAAGACATGGAGTATTTTTTCAATCTTTCAATCTATGAAGGCATGAAGTATTTTTGCAAAATGTCTTTATGAATTTAAATTTTTTTTTTTTTAATTTCTCTCTTATTGAAAGCATGAAGTACTTAGTCTGAAGTCTTTATGTTTTTTTAAGTATTTGGTCCAAATAGAATTGGATTTTAGGTTTCCAATTTTGTGAACATGGGAAACAAAAGGAATTGCCTATCAAGGCATGATCGAAAAAGAACTGATTCAGTGGATAAAAATGAGAGATTACAAAAAAGGAGAGAGGAAAGGGAAATATTAAGCCATGAAATAAATGTGGAGGTAGAGCATCGTGAAATAGATGTAGAGGTACATGAAAATGACGAGGAAATGAGAAATTTTGAGGAACTTGTCAACGAGAATATTGAAAACACAAATGTCCAAGAGAATATTGATATCAATGTCACTGGTGAGTCAATAGTTTCTTCAATTTGAATTTTGTATTTTTTTTTAAAAACATTGTAGTTCAAAACAGTTTTTAAATTAAAAATATGTATATGTCAATTTCAAATTAGAAGTTAATATTGCTTTTTATGCATGGACAACATCAGAACCATAAGAAGATACTACCACACCTCGAATTTCACTATAATTAATTGGAAGTTCCAAAAACGTTGTATACAACTACAAGTTTCTAGAAAATATGGATCCAACTAAAATTGAAGAATTGGGACCACCAATGGCTGAAAGGACAGTTCGAGATAAAGTAAATTATGAATTGAAACATATTTTTGAAGGTAAATATATCATAGCACAAGTCAAATTTTACGTGGATAAAAGCACAAATCTCTCAAAAATGTTGTGGAATTATTGGGCATTAAAAGTGAAAAAGACTTTAGCAAATGAAATGGTAACAAAAAATGTGATGTTGGTGCTTGCCACACTAGCCAAAAAGCGATCTCAAGTTGAAAAGAATGCTCGTAGAGCACTTTTAATAGGTGCAGTCACGAAACAAACTTGATCAAGTCGGTTGATGTCAACAACTTTAAAATTGTTTAAAACATCAAGAAAATTTTTACGGAGGCATACAAAATTTAGAATTCAATTAGATGAGAATGATGAACTTGCATGTTGGGCTAATATCTGCAGGCATCCATATCATGATAGACTTCTTGATGGTGTGAGGGATAGGGTAAAAGAGTTTTTGGATTTGAATTCTCATGTGTCGCCAAATGAAAAGGATCAAGTACGACGTTGTATATCTAAGGGAGTTTATGAATCTCGTTCCAAACATTTTACACAGGTCAGTCAAGTAGAATTATTCGAGAACTTTATGGAGAGTAATACTGATGTGAAGATTTCCCTTAGCAAATTTGTGAAGCTTAAAACATGGTATGTCAAGCCTATCACTGTTCGAGACACATGTTGTTGTCGATACCATGTAGAATTCCAATTATTTTATGAGACATTTGTAAATTTTGGCATAAAATATTGGTCAAATGGCCCCCCTCCTTCAAGTGTTCATGAATTTTTATCGAAGATATTATGTCCACGAGAGAATAATGAATTATTTTATAGAATGGAATGTGTTGGTGGAAGAAAATGCGACAAATGTTCTCAGTTGGCACTCTACGATGCAAAGTATCCCATTGATCCTAATGATCCCAGACTGTCAAATCTCAGTCTGAATTGGAAGCAATATGAAAATGTTACTTACAATCCTGTTGCAGATTCAAGCACAACATCGAAAAATATCACTTTACTTGATGACGACATTCCAGTGACATCTTTTATGGAGAATTTCAGGGTGAAAATATACAAATATATTAAGCATTGTCATATAGCACGATGGCAGGATTTATAGTTCAAGCAATCACATGATGTGTTCCCAAAAGAAAAAATATTATCGGTGGTTGACTTCACTGATAATTACACGTTTAGTCCACAAAAGGAGATACAAAGTGAGTATTATCTTTCATACCAAGTATCTATATTTGTGCATATTTTGTATAGACATGCAGAGTTCGCTAGCAATGGTTTTAATAGCGATGAAAATAATCGTGAGGTAATTAAGGAGTACCATTGCTACATCAATGATGATCGAACACATGACACATGTTTTGTTTAGCATTGTTTTAATGTTATTTATAATGACTTGTTGAAACGAAGAGTCGCTTTTAAAGAAAATTGGGTATGGTCAGATGGTTGTGCTGGTCAATTTAAATTAGCATGATCGTTCTTTTCGTTGTCTCGTCTTCATAAGAGAACCAACATTCAACATACATGGAATTTATTTGAGACAAGGCATGGAAAATGAGAGCACAATGGTGCTGGGGCATGCGTAAAACGTGCACTTAGGAGGCATCAATTGAATCACTTAGCTTCCCGACTTGCAAATTCTTTAGATTTTGTTAATTGGTGCAAGGAAAATTTAAGTCATGTATCGAACCCAAGGATGGCTAATGTGCACAGGTAGGCATACACATTTAACTAATAATATATTATACATGTCTAGATATATATATGTGTATACATATATGTGTGTATTTTTTTATCAAAAAAATATTAAATATTGTTCAAAATTTGACTCATACATGTGTGTGTGTTTTTCTCAAGCAAGTACTTTTGGAATATTGCAATGGGTGATGTTGATAGATCATTTCCATTTAATTGCATTGGAATCCCTCACACATGAATTTTACACTCAATTAGGAGTAATGACATGACAAATATACATTGCATTGAGAAATGAAAGTGCTCTTGCTTTTTTTCTGCATGTGTTGATCAGACAAAGTCCATCGATGACTGTGAAAACCAAATTACAAAATTTGTTAAACCATGGAAACATGAAGAATTGACACCATTTCCCCCATTTGGAAACGTGACTGACAAGGAAATGGACAATGAAGTGGCTGTGATTGACAATGATTATGATCTTGTTTCTGATATGGTTAGAGAAGGTGATGTCTTCGCTGTCATTGCACCAGAAAATAATCAAGAAAAAGTGCATTATTATTTATTACGATGCACTATGTATAAATCCACGTTGTTGCAAGAGTATAATGATCCATAAAACTATACATACCCAATCGGTTCAATGGTGTTAATGGGACATTTCTTTGAATAAGTAAAGAAATGTAAAGATCATATTATTTTTCAAGATTACCAGCCAGAGGTTATTTATGCCAAATATAGTCACTTGGTAATAGCAACTCGACTATAGTTGAAGTAAGTGAAGAGTAGAAAAAAACAACGACAATGGAGGTTATCGATAGATGATCATGATGCCATTCTGGAAAATTTCCCACTAGCACATTTAAAATGAGTGGAACACATTGTTCAAGATGAACAATGAACTTTGACTCTAGGTTTCGAACATATAATTGCTACAATGCATTGGACTTTATATAGTGTAAGACTATATTGTGGATTTCTTTCAAATAAATTGACATGTGGATGCTTCAATGTGTGTTGGTACAAACAATATATTATGATCTACTCGATCAGGGTGCTTTTCTAGATAGTTAAGTTATGGTGATTTAATGTGTCCATGGCGATTTAATGTGTCCATCATGTTTACTCCTAGATGATCTTAACTTTCCCCTTTTTTTGCATGGATATGATGGTGATGAATGAATATTTAGTTAAATGTATATAAATAATAATGGATTTAATGGTGATTTAATGTGTCCATGGTGATTTAATGTGTCCATCATGTTTACTCCTAGATGATCTTAACTTGCCCCTTTTTTTGCATGGATATAATGGCGATGAATGAATATTTAGTTAAATGTATATATATAAGAATGCCCAAGGCACTCGTGGGTTCACAACTTATAAAAATTGATACGGGCGCCCTCAAACAAAACGACCCGACCTGAACTCGTTTCATTGGGCACCCTCCCAAGGCGCGACGCCCTTCACCCGACCGAACGAACACACAAGGGAGAAAATGACAAATGGCCCGCATGAACGTGCATAAGGCACCCATGCGGTTACAACTAAGAAAACCTTATACGGGCGCCCTCAAACAAAACGACCCGATCCAACTTTGTTTCATTGGACGCCCTCCCAAAGCGCGACTCTCTCTGCCTGATTGAACGAACGCACAAGGCAGAAAATGACAAACGGCCCACACGAACGTGCACAAGGCACCCGTGTAGTCACAACTTAGAAAACGTTATACGGGTGCCCTCAAATGAAAAGACCTGACCCAAACTCGTTTCATCCAGGGGCCTCCCAGGGCGCGATGCCCTCCGCCCGACCGAACGAACACACAAGGGAGAAAACAGCAAACGACCAACACGAACATGCAAAAGGCACCCATGTGGTTACAACTTAGAAAAATTTATACGGGTGCCCTCAAACAAAACGACCGGACCCGAACTCGTTTCATTGGGCACCCTCCCAAGGCGCGACGCCCTCTACCCGACGAAATGAATGCACAAGAGAGAGAACGGAAAACGGCACGCACGAACGTGTACAAGGCACCCATGTGGTCACAATTTAGCAAACCTTATACGGGCACCCTCAAATGAAATGACCCGACCCGAACTCGTTTCATCAAGCGCCCTCCCAAGGCGTGACACCCTCCGCCCGAATGAACAAACGCACAAAGGAGAAAATGGAAAATAGCCCACACAAACATGCACAAGGCACCCGTGTGGTCACAACTTAGCAAACCTTATACGTAACCCCTCAAACGAAATGACCTGACTCGAACTCGTTTCATCAGGTGCCCTCCCAAGGCGCGACGTCCTCCACCCGACGAAATGAACGCGCAAGGGAGAAAATGGAAAACGGCTCACAAAAATGTGCACAAGGCACTCGTGTGGTCACAACTTAGCAAACCTTATACAGGCGCCCTCAAACAAAACGACCCAACCTGAACTCGTTTCATAGGGCGCCTTCCCAAGGCGCAACGCCCTCTGCCCGACTGAATGAACGCACAAGGGAGAAAATGGCAAACGTCCCACACGAACATGCACAAGGCACCCATGTGGTCACAACTTATCAAACCTTATACAGGCACCCTCAAACGAAACGACCTGACTCAAACTTCTGATCATCGAGCGCCCTCCTAAGGCGCGACACTCTCCGCCCGACCGAATGAATGCACAAGGGAGAAAACGGAAAATGACCGGCACAAACGTGCACAAGGCACACGTGCAATTATAACTTAGCATGGGTGCCTTACTCTTATTCTTACGTGGATTTACCAAACCTTCACAAGAAGTTATAAAAGAAAGAGAAATCACCTAATCTAGCTTCCCCTATATTTCTCAACAAACCTAAAATAAGGCATGCATACGTAGTTAGATCTGCATCTCATCAGTACTTGCAGTAAATAATGATGAATAGTGTTGTGGCTCAAAATCTCACCTAGGAAGAAAAGTCCCAACCCTAGCAGGTGAAACTAGTAGGAGACCTAAGAGGAAACTCTAGTAAAGCCACCCACTATCACATTGGTGTCCTTTCCCTTATCTTTAGACTTTGGGAAGGGTCATAGTCAAGGGAGGAGTCCCTAAAGGTTGAAATAAGTCAAAATATTTGATTGCCACTCTACATATCGATCAAAAAATCAAGAATTACAATCATGGCAGCCAATATCATCCTATTTAATTTATTTGCTATATTTTGTACTTTTTTGAATTGTTTCTTCAACAACTAATACTTGTAATAAATCAAATATCTTCCATAAAAATACAACAATCACTATGAATCCCTAGTACAAATAATAACAAAATCAGATTTATGAGGATGGTTCTCCTTGCCATGCTCAACGATCTTTTTCACTATGAATTGAGTTTGTCAAAGCATCCCACATGAATCAAATTCTTCCGTCAGCGACCTTTTAGCTCACTCCGAGAGGCGAGAATGGTGGAAATAGTGAAAAACAAGATTTGAAAGTGGTCAAGTCTAATGGCTTCAAACTCTGGAGTCATGTGTTGACTACAACAGTTTAACTTGCATTGGTGGAATATAAATATAAATATTCATACCAAGTATGCGATAAATAGAATTGACTGCTCTTCCTCATTAGCACAAGGCAACATTCATGTAAAATGTATAGTTACATGTTTCAATGCACTACTTTGATTTGATGGCCCACCTTTAGAATTTTATATTTCATTGTAAAAGTCTGTGACAGTAATGGTGAACCAACATTATTTTAGTTGTAGACCTATTTACTTTTCTCTCATCTGAATTTGACTATTCATCCTCCATCACGGTTGTTAACTCTTTACTATAACTTATTTACTTTCATGCCATCTGAATTTGACCATTCATCCTTCGTCACAGTTGTTACTCTTTACTGTACCTCTACGCCTTTGATCATTTCATGCATAGGCTCTCTTGTATGATGTTTAATTCCATTTCTGGACTCTGTTCTTGTATTTTCCTCCATTTTAGTTGTGCATTATTTTTTTCTTTTTGGTTGTTTTTCTCATATTTTGATATTTAATATTATTTGCATTTTCTTTTTATGTAAATGAAGTGATATGTTAGATATCTACTGTACTTTAGTTAGAATAACATTGAAAATGAAGTATTATGTATGGTGAGATTTCAAATTCAAATTTATTTATTTATTTTTGGAAGTACTTTACTTATGAGTTAAATTCAAAAGGATTCAGAAGGTACAGGGAACTGCTTTTAGTGACTTCCATTCAAAATTTTGTGTGGGTAAAGTCAAAATTGTTTTTAAATTCCAGCACTTTTTGTGCAGATGATGTGTATGCAGAATTGGTGCCAATTCTCAGATCTTCTTTGGATGGCCACAATGTATGCATTTTTGCATATGGGCAGACTAGAATTGGAAAAAATTACACAATGGTGTGTGTCTTGATTTAGGTTTGATTATTTTTTCCTAAAATTTGAAACCTATTATTTCACTCCCTTTCAAAAATCAGCCATTAATACCAAATTGAGAAGGTCATCCTTAAATTGATTGTAGATTTGAGTCATTGGAGGTTGACTTTATGGCTCAGCCTTTCGATGACCTAGATCTATAATTGGGTTAAGCTCAGGTGATTGAGAATTCATAAGAGGCTACTGTGGACCTCCCAAGTCATGGTGAAAACATGCGTGCCTAATAAGCAAGGAGTTACATTCAAGCCCTGATATTTACTGGCTCAAAATCCAAATCCTTACAGTTTCCTTTTTAGGAACTTGACCTAAATGCAGGCCATCGTACATGGTGATCTGGATTCTCTATAGTATTCACAGTGTAATTTTCCATAAGCTTTCCTAAATTACCTTAGGAAAACCATGCCGGTAATGTCAATTTTCCCTTCATTATCAGAAGGAAATAATCAACTGCCCACTACCCTCACAGTTGCACCAGGATTCCGGGAGAATACCATGCATTTAATGGGAAAAATTTGTGGTTGAAAAACACCTTCCCACTACCTTGTAATCAGCACTATTTTTGTCAGGGATAGCTTGTGATACCATCTGAGTTTAAAAATCTATAAAATGCATCCTCTCAACTGTATAATATCAAAAATTTGAAGTATGATCGAAATTTCCTGAAACGTTGCACATGAAGATTAACCAAGTAATTGATTTCATCTTGATAAATATATTGCAGGAAGGAAGACCAGATAGTCCTGGTGTTGTTCCTCACACATTCAAGGAACTATTTAGACAGACTGCCTTGGACAGAAGTTTAACCTTTACCTTTACAATTAGCATGCTAGAGGTTTACAAGGGATCTCTGAGAGATTTGCTTGTGTGTCGACCTACAAGGCCAATAGAACCCTCTGCAAAATGGTACAACATCCATTATTATGGTCCTCTTTTCTTAGGTTTAATACATCAACAAAGTTCTGGAACTAAGGAATGATACCATCATTTAAATCTCATTAATCATTATGTGTTGTGTTTAGGGAATTGCTCATTAATGAAAACTAGACTTGAAATGTCCTAAATAGTGATGAAATACTTATTTGAGGCACGATACAATATAATATATTATGAAAATCATGTTGACATAACTATAACCACGAGAGAGTTAATCTATTAGTGTATTCCAGATTGTAATATTATGTCAAACATACAAGGTGTTGTCCCATGTATCCATGAAACTTCAATGTTATGGCACAATTATCATTGTGTTTCTAGAGCAGATTACTATTTTTTGAATTGAGATTAATGACACAATGAATTAAAAACAATAACCTACCTTAAATTTTGTATGACTACATAAAAAGTATAATAACAATGAAGTGTCAAATTACTAAGTGTTTTGATATGTATTAAAGTTACTTTCCAAAGATATCATAACTCTATGGTAATGAAATGTTGAAGTACCTAAAAATCAGTTGTGAAAAGACTCTCACGTTTCCATCATTCATCAAATCATTGGGCTATCCTTTGCATCAATTTTATTTAGAATTTATTCGAGATCATAAATGAGTATAAATGCTGCAAGATAAATGAAGCAACAAGTCTGAAACAAACCCCTTATGCAAGCCACAAACCTCTGCCCACAAGGCTAGAAATATAACATATGCATTCAAGTTCACTTAGGTGAGAAATATAAAAGTTTTCATGCCATATATAACTTAAATATCACTATAAATCCAAAATAATAACCTCAAAAACATGGACGTCAATACTAAAGAATGAGATTAGGTGCTCAAAGATCCACCATAGTCTAAGGTAAGCTTTTTGATGACACTGTCTGAAATTAAGAAGTCCGAATTTATGTTCTCATTGTCCTAAGCTATAGAAAGGGACACATAAATACATATCAATAGCAGAAAGGGCCAATACTTTGCAACATGTTGTAATTGTTAATAAATACTTGACTATGTAAACCTCTCACATCTATTCAATTTGTTCTTTGCAACCTCCAACATAATTGTTAGTAGCATCTGGATTTTCTTCAACAGTCATCATTGTCACACTAGGATCAATCTTAGGAGGGAAAGGGATCTAAACCTAATACTTATTGTGATCAACCCTACATAAAGAAATAAGACCATCAATCATTAAATTCCAGACAAAACCCACAACGTGTGACCTGAAGCAATCTCTAAAATTTTTTATGACATTAATGCAAACAACATAAAACATTAGAGTAGAAAACATGGTAATGCTGAACACTAAGAGAATTTATCACCCAGTCCAAACATAATCTGCATTCCAAAGAGACAACTTTGTAAATAGGCATACCTTGGCAATTTCTTTAACATTTAAGACATACTAGGAATCATTAGTTTCTGGATTAATGATCTTCGTGCACCTCGCTACCTAGATGAAGAAACAAAACATATTCAGATCAATTAGATGTGATAGAGACTGATATGCTTGACCATTTTTACAAAAAAAACATTTTGATTAATCAAACATAAAGAAAAATTATTTGTTTAACATAAGAGAAATCTGAAACAAACCCTTGGCATATTATTATGTACCATTCTAGCTAGCCTTCAAAGGATTACTCAGATTGTTGGGATTAAGAAGCCAAATAAATTCCACTCCAAAAATATTACCACGGTGATTGTGATGGCTAACCCACTGGCAAACCAACAGCTCATTAATTAGAAATTTGCAGTTCACCACAAGTTAATTTCATTTTTGTTCCATTTTCAAGAATCAATACCAAAAGGAAAAGGATTGTAAAACCTAAAAACCTGTGACCAGCATACAACTAAATGGTACAAACCTTATGAGCATCTACATCACTGTCTGTGTAGTGGTGAGCAGTATCATAGGAAGAAACAAAACCTTGAGACCACAAGAATTTGTAAACATGCCCCCATTTGCTTCTGTTCCAATCCCTGCATGGTAATACTACTTTAGAAACTGTAACCAACATGGTTACTATTAAAAGGAACAAAGCATGGACCTTACCCATAGAGAATAATAGGGACAGAATGAAGCTTATATTCTTTCTTGTAGGTTTCAAAAAACTCTAGGATTTTGTATACCTGTTATAGGTAAATTAATCATATTAATACAAAAGTAAATTACATAACTTTAGCAATTGGCTCAAAATTGGCTCTATTTTCATCCTTTACAAGTCAGCCTATAAATCCTTCATGTCAGCTCAAATTACATGCAGAAACAAGTATTTATATCCTAGTAGACTCAGCTCATTTGGAGGATGACAGTATTTGTTGTCTGGAAAAAGAAAGTGTGAAGTACCACTACAGGTCAAAGGATATCATTGCAATTTGAAGCTACAGTTAAAGGGATGAAGGTATATTAAATAAGAGAAATCAATTAAATAAAAATCCTATATTATTTCCCTAATAGATTTCTCAACATGGTTCCAGAGCTTGGTCAAGGATTAGGAAGATGGAAAAAATCATTTTTCGTATCTCCTTTATGATTAGTTTGAAGGTTGAAAAGTTTAAAAGCGGGACTGAATGAATAAAATACTTTTCTAAGCATCTTCCTAATAAGACAATCTTATGTAATAAGAACCAAAAATCATATAATTGTATCAAAGTTCCTATGATCAAGAAGAGTTTGATCTATATGAATCTTGACATATATGAAGTTTTGAAGTGTGAAAACAATAGAAATTTGAATAACATATAAAAAAGTCTTCCCCTAAATGAAACTGATAGAATTCTATTTACATTGAAGATATAGTATCTCAAAGTCCTAAAATTGCAGTGAAGAGGTTTATCAACATCTCAGAGGTTCAAAGGTTATAGAATATTGTAGTGACATCACGATGGTTGGAAGGTGAAAGGAACATTGACATATCAAAGGTCTAAAGACACGTGTATTAATCATAATAGTAAACATTTTCTAGGATACATGAATCAATATGTGTCATGTTATGAGGATGATGTGCTCTCAAATTTCATCTATGTTTTGAAACCTTTCCATAGTCCCAAAGGGAAGATGACTTAGCAATTGCACACAGGTTGGGATTATTGGTAGTAGTAATGGGACCCCAAAAAACATAGTCTAGAAGCTCTGAGCTCATCATTGTGACTAGAAAATATAGAAAAGGCTAAAATATGACCAAGCTACTCATCCTTGGGATAGCACTGAAATAGCATCCAGATCTTATCCTTGGGATAGAGCTGATATAGCAATGAGATCTTATCCTTGGGATAGCACTAATATTGAAGAAATACCGTGACTTGGATAGAACCGAGATCTATGAGCATCAATGGCACCAAGACTGTAGAATCATCATGAATTAGATAGTAACCAAACTGTGATATCAATGAACTGTGGTGGCACGAAGTTACACTGAGATCCTTACTGTGATATAGTACCAAGATAGTGAGGTAATGTCATTGTGGCATCACCAAAAATTTTCCTAAGTTCTCTGCTCTAGTATGAATTGAAATCTCTATAATTACATTGAGAAACAATAAAAAACTACGACCCAAAAACCATAGCATGAAACCTCTAGCATTGTCTTTTTGAAAACAAACAATATCCAAATCCTTCAATATCTGACAAACCATCTAACATTGGATTTATAGTAGAGGCTTGAGAGACCTTGCACATTCCAAGAGAATACTTTCATTCAAGAGGGAAAAACCCTACCTTGGTTCCTTTCCAATATCCATACTACCATATTCCTCATCAAATGCCCAAAATGAATTGAATACCATTGCCAGAATCAATGGATAAACTTTGTGTGGCGTCTTAGTTTTCTTTGGAAGTGCTTCACCTTTGTTGTTTTGTCTGTGTGTTGATTCAGTAGGTTGGGCAGATATGGAGCGTTCCTTTCAATGTCACTGTGGCTTTGAGATCTCTAAGGGCTATAAGCTGCACATTCGGGTGCAACAATAGTAGACTGGGAGAGGCTTTTATTGCATAACATGGCTAGCATTTGAAGCTAGAGGGAAAAGTTAAAGAATTTGAGGTTTGGGGATTATAGCTTGCAACTTAACCATAAGGGTGCAATCTTTAATATGTTGCTTCAAGCTTTGACAACAGAAACAGGTTTTGGTCAAATTGACAACTAGGTTATTCCTACAGATCGAGGTCTTGCAGCCTTGTGCTGCATTTATAACTATTTTTTTAGAAATTCATTACTATGAGAATTAAATTGTTGTAAATATTCTCCCCCATCTTTGGACATTATTGGAAGTTTGTGAAGACAACCTGAAGTATTGCTTGAGACTTTTAATGTAGCTTGTTAGAGACTATTGTTTTTTCCTAATTTAAGAGAATTTACTTGTGATTAATTTTTCCTCTTAAATTTTGTGTTGTTCATGGCTGGAAATTGTCAAATGAAAGCAATGTTTCATAATTTGAAGATGATGTAATTTCCTTGAATTAAGTTGTGAACAGTCTCTCATATATTCTTGATAATTTTCCTTCATTAGAATTTTGTGAAATCCAAAATTCTGTATTTATGGACTACAAGTGATTGATGGTTGTAGCTTGATAATTCTGACATCGGTTTTCATTATCCACTTGAGAAAAAAATCATTAAACCATTTCCTCTTGGACCCCATATGCCCACAATAGCTTTAGGTACTCGTCTTGGTTTCCAACCACTGAAAAACTTATATAATCAACCTCTTCATTTATGTTTACAAATCTAGCAATTACAGTTAGAATACCATATTCCATATTTTCCTTAAGTCTAAGAAAATCACCCAAATAGATGGCTTTTCACAAGACTTGTTTATGATTCTTAGATCTAGAATTTAAGATAACATTTGCACATGTAAAAACTAGATCCAATCTAAGTCAAGTATCCATTTCATTTGCTAAAATTATATTGCCTTAGGGACTCACCCCTTAAGTTGGATAACAGCCAACCTAAAGAGCAGGAGATGGTTGTATCTAGAATGCAGCCCATTATGTGTTCTAGCATTTATGATTTTTTTTGATGAATTCTTACATGTATGTATTATGGACACCGACTAATGAATATTGAGATCTGTTAACACTTGAAATCATCCAGTTTCAAATATCAACTCTAGAAGAGTCAACACTTGAAATTAGAAGAGTTAAAAGGTAACTGGAAAATGTAAGTTAGTGCTTGCTAAGCATGAGGAGGATCCCTGTGCACCCTATAATTTGTAATCAATCCTTTTCTTGTCTAAAATTGGACCATATATTCCACAAATCAAAGGAATATTTTTTCTTTTAAACATTGGGATCAAACAGACCTAGACTAGATCATATACTTAACCACATCTCTCTCTTTAGAGGCATGCAAGCATGGGAGCTGCTTTTCCATCCAAAGCCAAAAGTTTTCTCATTCCAAGACATTATTTGATGCGTACATCTAGGATCTGTGAGAGTATGGCCACCTAGGTGGAGCAACAGCCAGAGCAATCTTTGGTTCAGGTTGACTTTCTATAAGCATGAAACCTCTAGCATTGGATTTTTGCAAAAAAAAATATCCAAATCCTTCAATATCTGGAAAACCATCTGACATTGGCTTTATAGCAGAGGCTTGAGAGACCTTACACATTCCAAGAGAATATTTTCATTCAAGAGGGAAAAGACCTACCTTGGTTCCTTTCCAATATCCATACTACCATATTCCTCATCAAATGCCCCAAATGAATTGGATACCATTGCCAGAATCAATGGATAAAATTTGTGTAGCGTCTTACGTTCTTTGGAAGTGCTTCACCTTCCTTGTTTTGTCTGTGTGTTGATTCAGCAGGTTGGGAAAATATAGATCAGCCCTTTCAATGTCACTGTGGCTTTGAGATCTCTAAGGGCTAGAAGTTTCACATTCAGGTGCAATGATAGTAGACTGGGAGAGGCTTCTATTGCCTAACATGGAGGCATTTGGCTAAAGGATGGCTTTAGGTTTGGAGGTTGCTTGCTAGCCTTGGCACCATTTTGACACATCTACCCAATCATCTTGGCTATAATTTGAAGCTAGAGGGACCAGTTAAATAATTTGAGGTTCAGGGATTATAGTCTGCAACTTAACCATAAGGGATCAATCTTTAATATGTTGCTTCAGGCTTTGACAATGGAAACAGGCATATCTTGCAGCCTTGTGCTGCATTAATAACTAGTTTTTTAGCAATTCATTATTATAAGAATTAAATTGTTATAAATAGCCTCTCCCATCTCTGGACGTTTCTCAACATTTTTTGACATTGAACTTTAGTATAGTTTATTTTTGAACAAACTCATATATCCAACACAGGCTAGCAGGTAATATGTACCATTATTTTAACAAATTTTCAAATAGAACTTAACAACCTTGCATCCCTGTCGTAAATACTTTCCAATTCATTATTTCATTGAATTTATTTTCAAAATGCATGACTCCATAATTTGAACACTAATACTGTAAGAAGAATTATTTCTCATTCCAAAAGAAACAACAAAGGATGAGATACCAATGTTTTAGGATATGCTTCGCAAAATTTTACAATTAATGATATATGATAGTGTCTCCTAGGCGACAGTTCACTACAATAAGTAGGTGGGATCGGATGTGATAGTGGTATTTATAGATGATGATGAACTAAGAAAGTGAAAAATGCACTAAAGGAACTGCAACCCAAGAACTTTGGAAATCAAGCGGTAACAATTGATAATCATGTAACTCTCAAAAGCTAAAGAAAAAGAGATAATGACAATTCCAAAAGAGGTTGGGGTTACAAAAGGAATTGCAGGTGGAGAAATGGCTTCATATACAGGTCACATATTTCTATATACAACTGATTTTAGTCAAAATACTTTCAATCAAATATAATTTATTCTACATCTACTTCTACTAGAGAAACAACACCTGAAACAAGAGAGAAGCAAGGGTTACCCTTTATCGTAGCTTCAAGAGCTCTGTTGAAGGTGAATTAGAGCTTGAAAAGTTATTGCAGTAATTGCCATTGGGAGTCTCACAACTTCCATAATTCTATATCATCAACATATATGATTAGTGGCGTGAAGCTATGCATCTCTAGCTTTCAGTCATGATAAATCATATTGGAAATTTTGACTTCCAACAGTTGTTTAGTCACGGTCCCTTCAACATATAAGTTGACCTCCTAGATTTACATAGGATGTTTGGTCTTTTGTCCAAAATGAAGCTCGTTTTTTTCTGGAAAGACATGATGAGAGAACCATATCCTTTCTTATTACTAAAAATTGCACTCTACTTGATACATTATGCCAATACTTATCCCATATTGGTCATTAAAGAGTCATACTAGTTCTTATGTTTCAGTAGGGGTAGTGTCTTCCTGGTGTTCTAGGATTTCTTCTGCCCTTAATTTTTTTTTGGAGTAGCAGGAATTTGGGTGGTGCTAGGAATGTATCATGTCCTCTTCTTTCTTGGAAAACAAAGGGGCCTATTTTGATGCACTCTCATTCTCTCAGTGGTTGGTTTGCTACTAATTATCTCAATGTCAATATCGCTATACTTCTATGGTGTAATATAATTTGTCTCTTCTTCCTTAATATGAATTATTAGGTACTTTGTAGCCAAGGGATTCATGACAATATATTCTTCCTCCTTTGCAATTGCAATGGGTGGGGTCACAAAACATTGGCCTCATTTACTGAAGTTGCAACCATTGGAGTTGCAATGACTTCTTCCCAGGATTTTCTTGCTTTGTTTAGAGCTTGTACCATGAGTAACCTAATAATACCATGGTGAGAGATGAAATATCTTGATATGTTTGCTCTTTTTTCATGGGATTCCTTATTTTGCAGGGACTTTAGTAGGAAGCATAGTATTAAAAACCGGAACCGGTGATCAAACCGGTGGACCTAATGAACCGATAACCAGAATAGAACTGATAAGTATCCTTGCCTTTCAGAGGCATGATGGCTACTACAGTCTACTTAGCTCAAGCGGCAAGCATCCAAGATAGCTCTAACTCCAACTCCAAGCCTCCAAGATCGCTGCTCTGGCCAACACTCAACACTCTCCAAGCTCTCAATCAAACTTACAAATAGGAAATGAGTTGGTGTGAGACAAAGGAGAGGTTTCCCCTACTTATAAAATATTGGGGAGGGTGTTTTTGGAGGGAAAAAACCCTCCCCTTACCAACACATCAGCCCTAAAACACCTTGTTGTCCATGCGTGAGTCCGCGGAGGGGGAGAGGAAGTGACCGACCGGTTAAGGACGAAACCGGCGGCTTTATTCATAAACCAGCCGGTTAGCACCGGTTAACCAAAAAAGCTTGGTCAAAGGAATGTGTAAACCATGTTGCAATGGCGGTTTGAACCAGTGGGCATGCTGACCGGCTATTTTGATCGATTATTGGTTCAAACTAGCTAGTTTTTAATACTATGGTAGGAAGTACAACATAATGACATTGTGACGGTGTCTGAGATGGTCAAGGAAACAAATTTTCATATTCCTCTAAGAAAAATGAAGCACCTTTACTGTCAGTAACCTAGTGAATTGACTATGGCTCAAAGTTAAATTACTGAAAAATTAAATATTAGTTTTAGCATTCACTAGATACATAAAGGAACCTCTCAATTGTCTATAAATTCACTAGATAGCCTATTAATCATGTGGAAATGATACCAATCAAGAAAGGGTAAGAGGTTACCATGGTTTAATGTAGACTCTTTGACCCAGAGACTACACGATCTCCTTGAGGCTCAGTCTGCATCATGTCAATATTAGTTGTAGCCTAAAAAGTAGAAACCAAAGTTAACAGTCAAGTTTGCAAAAATAAATATAATAAACATTATAAATATGTTTAATGAAAAGTATCGATACCTGTGTCACGACTGGAACCTGAGAAGGAATAATCTCTTTAGGTAGCCCTTGATGTGTAGCGCTAACCTAAAAACTCCATAATGTTAAGACTCATACCATATAAATTTATGTGACATAAATTCAATTTCAATTTGACATAAAAAAATATAGATAGATAGTAACGAGTAATGACTGTGGCACCTGTACATGATCATTTCCACGATCTACAAAATGAGCACCAGAAGCAAGGCAATGTTGTTCTAAGAATTTTGTAAACTGCATAAGTTAAATAAACATATTAGCGTCAGTTTTTGGAGACTAAATGTATATACACCAAAAAAACATGTTAGATCAAAACATGCTTGTACATACCTCACCCATGGTGTGCATTCATAGTGTAATGGATCACTCATAGAGGTCTCTACATGAGGATGCATACTCCATAAGCTCATCTTGCTCCATCTCCCTCAACACGTGATCTGGAATACTCACAAATGAATGCCCTCCTGCACTAGATGAAGGTTGGCTCATCCCTAAGCTGACTTCCACCCATCCTAAAGCAACTGCAATATGTTCTTGTATCTTATCCCTCATTTGTGATGCAACACTGGAGATAGGGCTAAATCCTCTGGAAGTGTAACTACCATAGGTGGTCGAGGTGCTAAACTAGGTGCCGGAGGCCTAAACCCAACATCTCACATAGCATGAGGTCGTTCATATGTATGACCTTTTGCACCTCCATAGAATTTGGACCCATTATCTATATAGTTAGGGTCCATGTGCTCTCGGAATTGAGCAAACACCATCCTAACAAAATATTGCGGCACCTCATCATTATTTGGGAACTTTCCGTATGCATATAGGAACTTCTCATAAAGATAAGGTGTAATATTGGGATCATTGAATCTTGCAATCTTCAGACATTTTTTTTCTTCAGGCCACAAGTCAAATAGTGACAAGGCCATTTCTTTAGTGACCCTAATTTTGACTTCATTGTAGGAGTGGATACCAATCACTGATGCTCTCCTCCTACGCATCATGTGAAAAAAAACTTGGGTTGATTGTCCAACCCCACGATAAGTCTCTATCAAACTCTCCAAATTGTGCAAAACAATTTGGAGACAATTTCGACTAGGGGAAGAGAGATTGCAACTTTGCAATTAATTGTGCAATCTCGTGAAATTCTCCCTCATCCCATCAACAGTAAGTAAGGAGATGGTATCTTCCCAAGGCATATGCTCAGGAATATCACCAGGATGGGTGTAAAGGGGATCATAGCTCAGATTTTGAGCAAACTCATGAAATCTATGACCTCTACCCCTAGGAGGGCGACCAACACCACCTATAACATGTTAAATTGTTGCACATATTAAAAATTAAATAATTTATAAGGAAAATTTGTATTTAAAAAACTTGTTTGGTAATTTGAAAATGCCTGGTGGAAAAACTATCTCTTCCTCTTCGCTCATACTAGGATGGTTCCCTTGCGAGGAATGAATGTCTCTATAACCCACTTAAAAAACATTAAATTGTTAGAATTTGGGTACATGAGTACCATAATAAGTTTGAAATTAAACATACATCAAACAATAAATTTTCATTTAGGTTTTACCTAGAGAAGTATCCAATTGTGGGATAAATCCCACAAGCTGAGACATTGTTCTGCTTTTCCCCTCACCAGCAATAGGGCCAACCCCAACTCCAACATTTTCACCTATGGAGCATAATGTTTTCACATTAAACAAATGTCATTTGAAAAAAAATTCACCTGTTCAACATTGAATATAGCGTAAAATTGAACATTTTAACTAGCAATTGATCTAATGTGTACCTATACTGTGTATACGATAATCCTCAGAATGGGCTCTATGAAATTGGGGCTCCTCTTGTTCAATTTCCTATTTGGGGGCGTGAGTCATATGAGTGCGTCCACTTGTGCAGGACAAAAAAAATTCACATTAATCAATTTTTCACAACAAACAATAAATACAACCTACTTGAAAACATGACATAACTAAACAACCAATGTACCTGATAATCCTCCTCTCATGGAGGGGTCTCTGTAGGGCTCGCCTACCCCTCATAAAAAAATTAGAAAACAAATTATCAATCGACAGTTGATTGTCATCAACCAATGGATAACAAGTACTATATAGGTACTATGTGTGAACGCATAGGCATGTTGAAAATTATAACTAGATCGGTCTTCATGTTGACTATGTAATTATATTCTTATGTAAAGAAGAAGTCAAATTAATATTATCTAAAGACTAGGAACCAAGCTTTCCTAGGGTTGGTACAGAAGAGTGCAAAAAAGAAGGCTTTATCATCATTACAACCAAGATCTAATCCTTACCCTTGAAGAAGACCATTCAAAGAGAAATCACTAGCACATCTTTTCTCCACCATCGAAGAAATCAAGATGAAGACTTTTTCTTCACTTATCAAGTAGGTATCTTTGATTCTATAATCAAATTTTGTTTAAATGACTTGGTTTTTGCGGGGAAATCTATAAGTTGGTTGGGTAACCAAGATTCCTTGCATCGAGAGAATAGTCACAGTCCTTGAAGAAAGTAAGGTTAAATGTCACTTAGACAAGATTTATACAAAATTGAGGTATCAAAGAATGAAGGGATATCTTCATAAGATCTTAACTGTGAGATATGGAAACGACGATAAGGTGGACAACGTAACAAGGAGAGAGATTCTATAGAAATGTAGCAATAATTGCAAGGTTCCTCCTCTAACTCTATAATTGTTTCGGAAAACTTTAGACATGTTTCTCCCATTCATGAAAAGCATCCCACAGCTTCACTTTCAATTCCACAAAAAAGAGAGTCTTGTTTGTTTTATTCCACCTTCCTCCACCACTACTAGTTTCACTCAGCACACCATTGAAACCATTTGAATAAGTACAAGGAATATGCTTATGAGTACATGGCCAAATTGTGGTATGATGAATATATCCCCTTCAATAGTTCCTACTCAGCTTATTATCAATCTACTATAGAGTTCAACCAAGTTCAACCAAGGGGAATATCATGAGTTTTGGTGTTGATTTCTTATCCACTGTGGTGATCGGATATGTTGTTCTTGATGTTCTTCCTTCAGAAACTAATAAAAAGAAAAAGTATCAAAACGATGCCAAAGCCATAAATGCCATCAACGAAACACTTAGTGAGAATGAGTTGATAAAAGTCATGCATTGCAAATCAGCTAAAGAATTTTGGGACAAACTTAGGAATATATATGAAGGTGATCTGAAGGTGAAGAAAGCGAAGCTCCAAACCTATAGGATGAGGTTTGAGAGCTTGATAATGAAGGAAGATGAAACTATTACAAAATATTTGAGAATATTTGAAACAATGACCAATCTGATCAAGAGCACCGATTTAAAATTTGAAGATGAAGTCATTTTTCGGAAAATCATGAGGTATTTACCAACAAGATTTTACCTCAATGCTTCTGTTATTAAAAAATAATTGATTTGAGCACTCTCACTATGGAGAAATTTCTTGGAATTCTTACAGCTTATGAGCTACATATTGTAGAAGAGAAATATGAATCTAGTGAAGTTGCATTCAAAGCCTCCAAGAAGTTCAATGGTATCACCAAAAATCTCAAGAAAATTCCAAAGAAAATAAAGGAAGAGGAAGAATACTCTAGTACTGAATCTGATTAACGATTTTCTTATTTTTCCAATAAATTAAAGAGAGGTACTCGAAAGTATAAATGCATGTTTTCTTTCAAGTGTTTCGAATGTGGTGAATTTGTACATTTTGTTACAAAATTTCCACACAAAAGAAGTAAAAAGGAAGAAAATAAGAAGGATATGAAGAGAAAGGACAAATCTCATAAATTTTGAAAAGTTAATGCTCAAAAGAGAAAGAGATAATACTCCAAATAAGAAAGTGATATTTAGGATGAAAGCAATGAGAAATATTCATCATCATCAGAATAAGATCCCAAGGAATGTGTTATTATCAACTAAATCAACCAAAAATCATCCTTAAATTCACCATAGACTCAAACCCTTTTTTCTTTCTAGGGTTTTCAAATGTCTAGCTTTGAACCCTAGATTTTTACTACTCTATTTTACATCCACAGATTTTGCAATATGAAATCTACCTTCATTGAGAACTCAACTTCTTCTTTATAGGGAGTTGTACTTCTTTTATCGAGATACATCTTTCTTATTTTCAGTATATGCATCTTGCAAGATGTCAATATCATGCTTCTTACATAACTGTGAAATATATATATATATATGTGTGTGTGTGTGTGTGTGTGTGTGTGTGTGTGTGTGTGTGTGTGTGTGTGTGTTACTTAAGATTTTCTTGCAATGGATCGTGACGTCTTAATAGATATC
The DNA here is from genome assembly GCA_034641835.2 of Pinus albicaulis. NCBI lineage: Eukaryota > Viridiplantae > Streptophyta > Pinopsida > Pinales > Pinaceae > Pinus > Pinus albicaulis. The sequence goes on along the minus strand of CM076574.1, from coordinate 617,457,462 downwards.
AAGAAAGACATATCACTGGCAACTGTAGCATATTACCTTTTACACTCACACAAGTTCCTTCATATCAAGAGGGTTGTCCTTAAGAGGTTCCTCAAGGATCTCTTTGTTAATTTTATTTAAATTCATGAGGTTTGCAAGCACATGACTCATACTTCAAGCACCAAGCTTCAAATTTATAGCTGATTTATTTTTCCAGTCCTTATATTCATCATTGCAGTGTGATTATACTTCAATTCTGTGACTTATATTTTGACACATGACATTAGATTAGATTCTAATTTTGAGTACAATGCCTTTCCTAATGATTAAAGTGATAGAATTCATGCAATAAGGTCTCCAAGGTAACAGGAAAAACAACTAGCAAATCTCTCTCAGAATTCCCACTGTATCACACAAAAGCTAGTTTGCACCACCTATGCACATAGTATTCACTTGTTACCTGTTGACTTGATTCACCCCATTATCCCTCTAACCTTCTTGATTCAACCCATTTTGATAGTGTTTAAATTTTCCAAACACCATAGTAATTAAAGTTTCAGTCATGGATATTAAGAAGCCTTTATCCTTAGTTTCTTCATGAATGGTTATTTACACCTGCTTGATGAGTCGGGATCCCTCTCATAGCCCACCTTTGATCTCTAGCTCTTCCAACTCATATACTAGTTCCCCATACTCTAGTTATACTCAATTGCAACCCATTACCAATATTACATATGTAAACCTCGACAACAACATCAGACCTAATGTGGGTGTTAATAATGGAGGCGATGATGGTGCTAATGTTGGAACTAAATTGGGTACCAACAATGGAACCAATCCTAGAAAAAACAACACCCAACCATTATTTTTGTCTATGGTTAGTTTGAACCTCCCTGATTTGAGCCAATTATTAAATGATCCTCTCCTTCATGATTTTAATTGGCTCCCTATGCCAACAAATATTCCCATGAATTTCCCCAACCTTGAGAGGAATTTAGGAGACGACTCCATTGACCATATTAAGTATTTCTACATGTGGTGTTCCTCAAGCTCCATAATGGATGACTTAGTCCATCTTCATCTCTTTCATCTCTTTCATGGCACCTATCTAGTGTTCGCTACTATTGTGAATTTTTTCCTCTCATACATCTAGTTACATTTATTCCGTGATAAGGGCATTGAAATTCTAACAAGCTACCATCAAGCCATTTCCACCCACATCAATAATCACTTTTAGGATTTGTCTTGATGGTGGAGCTTGTGGAAAGCTCCAAAACATAATGATTATTTCTTCATGGATTGGTTCATGAAGTCTCTCCTTCCTCCCATTTTCAAATATGTCACATCAACATTCCCCAGAACTAAGGAAGATGTCATCTAGAAGGCCATATAGTATGACTTGATCTATGCCGAATTTGGCAACCTTTAAATTGTCATCCCTAAGCACCACATTCTCACTCAGAAGGCACTTCAACACCTAGGGAGTTACACCCAACCATGATGAAAAGGGGGGTATTTTTATTGGTGTTATGATTCATGTATAGCTATGTGAGGATGCCATCATGAAAATAGGGCCAAGGGACGAAGCGTTGAAATAGAGCAGAAAAGAAAATTGCTTCACATATTTAAAACTTCATTCAAACCCATAGTAGATGCTAATATATTTGGGTGTTAGGGTAACTATGTCAGTGTTTCATATTTCAATAGTAGTACACCTTGGGATGAATTCATGTCATGGATAACAGACATGGTACTTGGAACTTGTTTCGAGGAGGCAGGAGCCCAACTCAGACAAATACAAAACCATGAGAGAATCAAAGAAAGGGGCTACTCTAAATATTTATGAGGTGTCAACCTCTCTCTCATGTAGCCATTGCACACAGTTACAAGTTCCAAAACGAGGTCAAGCCATGGCCAAGAGACTTTAACAAAATTATATACAAGGGCTCTCTTGGGAAATGGAATGAGGATTCACAATTGTGTGTGAATCATAGCAAAGACACTGAAAGTTGTGAAAGTGTGGCAATGAACAAAAATGGGAGAAATGTAAGGGAGAAAAAAAAATAAGAAGGATTAACTTTGTCACTATGTTCAACAGGTCGAAAAAAATTCTAACTTGCATGGAAGTTTGAAAACACATACCTGTTATGGATGTGTTACTCTTCAAATTAGTTGTATAAATTTCATGTTACTGTTATGGGAGTCAAGGAAGGTTTTGATCTCGGATTTCCTCTCAAGAATTGAAATATGTTGGAGTAAGTTACAATATTTTTCCTTAACCACCTTACTTTCATTACAAATTACAATGTTCTCCTTAGGATTCAGAGGACTTAACACACATCATTTTATATTTACTTCACCCAATCATTTGTATGATTTACCAATCACCTATGCCTGTGTTGAAAATTAAAATTTGATCTACGCCAAATTGGGCAACCTTTAAATTGGCATCCCTAAGCACCACATTCTCACTCAAAAGACACTTCAACACCTAGGGAATTTTTTTTAGTTGACAATGTGATAAAATCTATTGAATATCATCAACCTCACCCATTTCCAACATCAGGAACAGGCTATGCCTAGTTCAAGGCTAAGGACATATGAAGGCTTACCTAGACCCTCAAATGCGTGGTGACAACTCCAGTCCAAAACGAAAACAGCTCCAGTCTAAAACGCGAAAACGATAGCATGGATGAAAACGACAGTGCAAAATGCCGGGTGAAATAAAATTTTGGGATTTTATTATAACAATCAAGCTCTCAAACGAGATTTAAAAAAACTCTTGGAAAAGAGTAAAACAACTCTCGTCTGAGGGTTTTTTTAACTCTCATTCGAAAGTCTTCCCGAGAGTTTATGTCAATACAACTCTTAGACGAGAAAATGCATAACTCTCGTCAGAGATAATTTCAACTCCGATTAAACCCAATCAAACTATCGGGTGAAATATTTAAAATCTCTCGGACGAGAGTTTTTAAAACTCTCGGTCGAGAAATAGAGTTGACTATTTTCTTGGACGAGAAATTAAAAATTTCTCCCAAATTCTAACCATCCGCCAAAAAGTGTTTCCCAACTTCGGGATTTCACCCCCCAATCATACACCATCCCCACCTTCCAAATTTAGTGACTCTTTCATTTTGTCAATATATAAACCAAAAATGGTAGGCGATAAAGGGAAACCTTTCTTGAATCCGATGTCACTTCGAAAAATTTCTAAAATGCCTGATAAATTTCTAATTTTGACTTTCACCTATTCATAAAACTTATGGACATCAACTCTATATTATAAAGGAAGTTCAAGTTCTTCCATTCTCTGCCAAAAATTATCTCTAGGGACCATGTCAAATGCCTTTTTTTAGTAAAAAAAGCAGCAAAATACTTCATCTTCACTCCCCCAAAACTTTTCAACAATGTGTCTCAGCGTGATACCATGATCTACTATAGAATTATTTGGCCTAAAACTTGCTTTCATTTTTCCCTCTTTTCTTTTACTTCTACCCCTTACTGATTCTATTTTCTACCATGCCACTGAAAATATTTGCAAACAAAGGATTGATCATAATGGTTCTATAGCTGGAAGGATTATTAATGTCTCCACTTTTAAAAAAAAGGAATTGCTAGACTAGCTGTCCAAGTCCAATCCCTTGGTTATATACACAGTCGATAGGTCATAGCACCCATTCTATGCTCTAGGATTTTTGGTTGAGTAAAAATAAAAGTCATTGTTGTAAGAAACCCTTATTGGGCTCCTTTAGATCAAGAAATAACATTTATTTTTGTATCTATCCTCCACCAAGTTAGTGTCCTCTCAAATCATCCTCAAACTCATCATGACAGCTATCTTCAACAGTGTACAAGTCGGCCTCTTCATTAATTGACAAGTCGACTTATTATTGGATGCTTCGACTACTATATAAAGGAATGAATTCAACTTTTTTAAGGGACATGTGAGACACACACATCTGCAATTTTACTTAGTAAATAATTATATGAAAATCTAAAGAAGGAAAGTATGGTCAAGCGAAGTCTCTCATGGGAAACTAAATTTTTGATCCAAAGGTTATGCACTCCTTTTGACATAAATCTCACTTGTTTCACATATCTCATTGGAAGAATAATTTATTACGTGTACGTTTTTTGTGTTTTCACGCATTTTTGATGTTCATATTTTTGTCTTTTTAAAATAATTTTATCATGACCCAAGAATATTTTTCCTCTTTTCTTCCCTAGTACCTTGTAATATCCCAAAATAGGAAAAGAAACAATATTGAACACAATAATGGAAAGTAGTATTGAATAGCAATACATCAAGAATGAGCCAATCATAGATCCATGGTATTAAGTATAGCAACAACAAATAAATACAATATCTTGGAGAACAAGCCCCTTAATCTAGGCAAAAGAAGCCTCCAATGTAGAAAAGCATCAAAACATAGAATGCAGCTGCAACACAAAATGTCGGAGAACTAATATAGAGAAATCCTAGTGAATGTAACTGTAGATGAATAATATAAACACATGCATATGATAATAAAATACTCAAATAATGCCAGAAGTAGAGATCTAGGCTCTAATACACCTTTCCAAGACAACCCAGAAAGGGTTTGTGGAAATACACTAAAATACAAATGGTGATCTAAATCCCTAGGAATGAGGAATCACCACAACTGCAGCACATAGAAGGAGGTGGCTGAAATAATGAAGAATTGAGTGGAACTCCTCCAATGGAATCTTCAAGTGAAAGGTTGATCCCTTCACTGAAAAGCAAGCACTCCGAATGATGCACTGAAACCACCCCTGCAACTACTCTCTGAAATAATGTAGTCTAAGACTAAAACTGCACTGTAGGGGATGATGGTGACTTTGCCTAGTGCCAAATGATGATATGATTCCCAAGGACCTTCCTTTCCGGCCTTCTGATGGAAAGGCTACCTCTCCATTGAAACACAAGCTTAGAAAATGGCCCTTTAAACCCTCCACAACTTCTGCCTTGTAACACAGCACAACCCTGGAAGAAAATGTGTTGTATAACAAGACTAAAGCTTTGGGATGATGACGGAATGTGGAAATGAAACTCAAAAAAATCTCCTGAGTGGGCACTCGAAGTCCCCCAAGGATGAGGGTGGGATTCTCGCTCAGGAAAACCCTTGTGCTAAACAGCATAGAAATCTCCGCTAAACAACTGAAGAGAGAAAGAATTCATAACAGACCAAAAACAAAATAATAATCAACATCCTTTCCATGGCTACCATCCCATTCCTCATATGATTTATGAGCCTTCTCACAATGGATCCCACTCATTAAAGCCACTACTTCCATGCAATTACTCTCCCTCCAAAATTGCATTGTCTCTCATTGATTATCCACTCCCTCCATACCATCGATGTTGATTTCGTCAAAATTGACCCCATCCACATGCTTCATCCCCTATTCACACATAAGGGTGCTTTATCCAGCTACTTTGATGCTCCTTATTCACATTAGGAGTCATTTTATTCCTACTAAGGAGATTTATGGGTCTCCCTACCCTCTTATTATTCTAACTAAGAAGCAGAAAGAAAAGCTAATATTCCAACTAGCTGAAAGATAATTGGGAATATTACAGTCCTCCCCTCCCAAATGTTGTTTTTCCTCAAGCAACTGTAAAGGTGAGTGCTACAAAACTTCTCATCCTTCCCTTGTGACACCTCCATGTCATAATATCTCCTCATGAACCAAGTGTCCCCCAATCAATCCATCCCTTAAATTCTCCTCCCAAGTGCTCATGAGATGCATCTCCCAAGTGCTCAAGTTAACCAAATGGCTCATCCCATAAGGAAAGCAGAGGCCTAATGTAGCAATCATCTATTGCCTAATTTTCTCCCTTAAGACGATTTAAAAGAAATTTGGAGAATCTCATTCCCAATGAGCACATCCAATCCATGTTTCAACCCTCCAATCATGCCCACAACAATGATAAGAACATCATAAACATATGGGATCATAATCAAATTCATACTAGTTGGCATATGTAATACCAGAGGAGGATAATGGTCCCTCAAGTGGAACCAGCGCATTTTTACTCCTAACTGCCTCAGAATATGATATGATGATTGGTTTCCCAACCACTTGCTTGTTTCCCCAATCCTCTCACATGCTTGGAGAAGGTGAATGATGTGTGGTGCCAACTGAGTACACCCGAATAAGATATCATCTCCTCAAAATATCCTAGGGAGAGGCCCTCATCATCACTTCTTACGTCCCCAAATGGACCAATAAGTCTATAAGAAAGAGTTCCCCCCTCTTGTAGCAATGAAATTTACATGGATGGTAAAGAAATACAAATACATATTGAATCATTACGCACATAAACACAACCCTTACCATGTACCTTGAACAAGCTGGTGAAATGGCTCATAAATGGGTCTCAACTTATTCCCAATGAGAAAGGAAGTGGCTACGATAACTCTGCCAAGGAGTTATGTATCTCCTCAATCTCCAAAAAATCCATGCATCTCCTCTTTGAAGCCTTACCAAGTGAATACCTCCATAGTGTGATATACCCTCATGAAATCAGTATGGCTGGAGAGAAAATCCTCATATGCTTCATGTAGTAGCTTATCCTTGAGCTTAGAGGCTCTATTCAAGAAGATCCTACTCTAATAATAGATGACCCCATCTCTCACTTATATCTCCCACCTGACAACTAGCCATCAAGTAACCTGAATGAGAATATATCCTTGGAGTATTCCACCAATAGTTGGGATCTCCAATAAGGATCTATATTCCATAATAACAACGCTTCTGACCTACCATGTAAAGCACATTTCATGTTGCTTCCCTCTCCTTTGACATATCCTATGCCAAAGTCATATGTTGGGATGTTGCTATCCTACCTCTGTTGCCCCTCCTATACCTTCTCCTTCTCAAGTAGAGGTTGAAGTTTGTGGAGGTTAGCCTTCCATGGGAGGCAATCACCCATCCAAAACTTTTTGAGTTTGGCCAATGTATGCATGAGTGTCCACCATCCTCTAACATATGTTGAATATTCCCCCCTATGTGGAAGTATCTTCTGGTTCTCCAAATCCATGGGGTGGTCTCCTTGCACCATGAGGGTGCCATCCTCCATCCCTGAAACATATTCTCTCAATGTAAGATGTTTGGTGAGAGTGGGTAACACTGATACTGGGATAATTTCTTCCTCCTCCTTGAGCCCACCCAAGATACTTTGCGTTGTGCCAAGTCCTTCCAAGGTCCTCACCCCTCATGTATCTATGAGTGGTGCAACCTGTTGTGAGACATCTCTCAACTTCTAGTCTGGTGGTCTCCTTGGTGGAATGCCTCTAAATAGTAATGTGTCATGGGCCAAGGTCACCTGCATAACTGATTGGATTGTTACGTCCTTGATTCCACTGTGTAAATCCAACTCTGTTTTATGTGTGGAAATTATCTGAGGGGGATAAGTGTGCATGCCCCAAATAATTTGATTCTTACCACTCTTTTTATCTTTCCACTCCATCTGGAAGGTCTCCCAATCCATGGTGACCTTCCACAAAGTAATCAACCACTTGACACCCAATATCACATTGGTGTTAGGGATGTCAACCACAAACAAGTGATCAGTCAATGTATATGTCCCAATGGTGACAGATAATGCTAGAACATAATGCATACAATGCATGGTTCTAGCTCATGCGACCAAAACTAAAAATCCCTCAAAATCATCAGTGGGTATTTCCCTCCTCTACACTAACTAGGCATCAATAAAGTTGTGGGTATCCCCACTTTCAACACTGATACCCTTTGATCCTAAATGGAACCTCGAATTCTCAAGTTCAAGTACTTGGGTACTACCTGCAAAGATGCAAGGGCCCATTTAATTGGAGAAAATGCTCCATTCCCACCTCCTGGTGGTGGTGGATCCTCTCCTACTATCCCAGCACTATGAACTCCTTATGTTTCCTCTTCTTCCTCCTCTTCATCATCAGAAAATACCTCTATATAGTGTGCCTTCCCTGCTGCACATCTATGTCTGGGTGCCCATGATTCTTGGCATGTGAATCAAAGCTTCTTTATCCTCAAGTCTCTTCGGAAATCATCACTAAGAGGTACTTTCTTTTGGCTCTCCTTTGAAGGAGGAGTCTTCACATATTTTCCCTTTGATGGAAAAGTGGGCTTTTGCTGAAATGGTGCATTTTCCCTAGGAAAATTATCTTGTATATATATATATCCCTTTCAACAACATCTTGAAGGGTAGTTTGTTTGGTTGATTTAACCAACCCATGTAGAGGCTCTGCTGGCCCATCAATAAACATATAGACCCTCCTAGCTGTAGATAAATCAGGAAACATAACAAAAAGTTTTAGAATTTAAGAAATATAAGTTTCTGGATTACCTGACTATTTGAGCTTGGCTAGCTCAATAAAAGGTGCCTCTAAGTCTCTTCGATCAAACCTCTCCACCAACCTCCTGGTGAACTCTAAATATGCAGTCACATTGGCATGCCCCAATGTAGAAATACCATGAAACCACCAATCGTGTACCTCACCCTCAAGGTGCAACACTTCTATTTTGATGCCTTCCATCTTCGGTACTTGGTTCAACTGGAATTAGATGTCTAGCTTCTCTACCCAATATTTGGCTATACATTTGGATGACCCATCAAAAGCGGGCAAGAATAATCTACCCATATTCTAGTGAAGATCATTGTTTTGTATGAATCCTCCACCTCTATTGTGATGTTGGGGTCTCCTATTGTCCTTGAACTGAAAAAACTCCTAGAAGCTCAAATGATCTCTGAATCTCTGAGATTGAGACTCATACTCAAGAAAATAGTCTTCAATCATTGTTCTTGAAACCCTCCATTTCCCACTGCTAAGAATGTAGGCATAGTGGAACATTGGAAAATCTATTTCTTCACTGGTTGATCATGCGAGTGATGTGAAATGTTAGAGACTTCTCCATGTAGAAACCATTTGGGGGATTCCTTGTGTCTATCCATCCTCATCTCCTTGATTTCTCTTGCAATATATTGCATGGTTTGAAGAAGAAGTTTAGGGAAGTCCTTGTATTCCTCCTCTCCTGATATGGAGTTTTTCCCTTGTCTTCTCTATTATCTGTATAATCATATCTCTGGTTTCTTTTGATATACCTATTCTCTCTATATTTAAGGGAATCTCCCTCTTCTGATGACATATTGGCTTAAATGCACAAGCTGAGCCAAGATTATCCTGATACCACTGTAATATCCCAAAATAAGAAAAACAATAATATTAAACACAATAATGGAAATTAGCAATGAATAGAAATACATAAAGCATGAGCCAATCATAGATTCATGGTATTAAGTATAACAACAACAAATAAATATAAAATCTTGGAGAACAAACCCCTCATTCTAGGCAAGAGAAGCCTCCAATGTAGAAAAGCATCAAAACATAGAATGCAACTGCTACACAAAATGTCAGAGAACTAATATAGCACAGTCCCAGTCAATGTAACTGCAGCTGAATAATATAAACATATGGATCTGATAATACAACGCTCAAATAATGCCAAAAGTAGATATTTAGGTCTAAAACACCTTTCCAAGATAACCCAGAAAGGGTTTCTGGAAATAAACAAAATACAAATTGTGATCTACAGCGCTAGGACTAAAGAATCACTACAACTACAACACATAGAATGAGGTGGCTGAAATAATGAAGAACTGAGTGGAACTCCTCCAATGGACTCTTCGAGTGAAAGGTTGATCCGTTAACTGAAAATAAAATACTCCAAATGATGCACTAAAACCACCTATGCAACTGCGCTCTGAAATAATGAAATCTAAGAATAAAACTTTGTTGTATGGGATGATGGTGACTTGGCCTGTTCCAAATGATGATTTGATGCCCAAGGACCTTCCTTGCTGGCTTCCTGATGGAAAGGCTACCATTCCACTGAAACACAAGCTCAGAAAATGGTCCTGTAAACCCTCCACAACTTCTACCCTGCAACACAACACAACCCTAGAAGAAACTGCGCTATATAAGAAGACTGAAGCATTGGCCCAATGTCAAAATGTGGAAATGCAGCTCACAAGCCTCTCCTGAGTGGGCGCTTGAAGTCCCGCGAGGATGAGGGTGCGATTCCCACTCGGGAACACCCTTGTGCTAAACAACATAACAGTCTCCGCTAAACAGTTGAAGAGAGCAAGAAGTCATAACAGACCACAAACAAAATAATAATCAACATCCTTTCCTTGGCTACCATCCCCTTCCTTATATACTTTATGAGCCTTCTCACCTTGGGCCCCACTCATTAAAGCCACAACTTCCATGCAAAGACTCTCCCTCCAAAACTGCGTTGTCTCTCATTGATTATCCACTCCCTCCATACCAGCGTTATTGATTTGGTCAGACTTAAATCCATCCATATGTTTCATCCCCTATTCACACATAAGGGTGCTTTATCCAACTACTTTGATGTTTCTTATTCACATTAGGAGTGATTTTATTCCTACTAAGGAAATTTATGGGTCTCCCTGCCCTCTTTTTCTTCTAACTAAGAAGAAAAACAAAATTTGATATTCCAATTAGTTGAAAGCTAACTGGGAATATTACACACCTAGGGGTGTTGATCCACTAAATGCATGGGAAATCTAAAAGTCAAAAAATTCGTGGGAAAGCTAAAATTCAATAAATAATGTACGAGGTTAAGGTTTTGAAAAAGGGGTAGCAAGCTAAGTGGGTTTGATTATGGGAAAAAATCCATAGTTAAGAGTCGTTGAGCGAAAGGAGAATGGGTGACCTCTAGGGAAATTGGGTAACCTGGACCTCTAAGGAAACTTCTCAGGAAGTCTTGGTTGACGAGTGCAAGCCTGAGAAGTGATGCTTGAAGCTATGTGATTCATTTCACTAGTTTCAATCCTACTTCTTGGCCCCTATGAGCATCACTTGATGCAATGAGTTCTAAGTGGACTATTCAAAAATCATGAGTCACTTAGGACTACCTCTCATGGAAATGGTCATAGATGAATGAATTTTTTAACCCAGTTGAATCCCAAAAATGGTATCTAATATAACTCAATACTTAAACAATAAATAACATTTACATGACAATAATGAATAATTCCAAGGTCACCATGTTCACATACTCTCTGTAATTTATTTTAAATTTCCATAATGGTGGGTGTTAGGCATCTGTAATTTATTAGCAAGATTGGAAGAGTCCAATTACAGAAACAACATCGTTTCAACCAACTTTGGGATTCTAGGATCTAGCCCTCCTGAATCCGGAGATGGATCTCTCCAATAAGTATGAAGATGGATATGTCTTTGAAGTTTGGGCTAATGATATTAGGCTAGTTATGAAGGACAAGGGTTTTGTTTGTTTTTGGATGGTTGAACATAATTGCTGCTAGAGGTGAAAAGTCCCAACTTCACAAAGGCTCAAAGGTGAGAAGTTGCAAGCAAAAGAGGAAGCTTTGATCAAGGAGAAATATGATGGCAGGTTTTCAGTCCATTGGGCTATGGAGTCATAAGAGGATTTAATTTAAACAATCAGGTTCAAGAGTGGTCTATGGGGAAAGTCATCTACGCCTAAGGATCTCTTTAAGGTTTGATTTATGGAATGGAATGATACAATAATAAGGGGAAATAAACATATGTGGAACAAAGAGTAGCCCAAGATCTGGTAATTACTTTGAAACTAGCCAGCCTTTGACCAGGCACTTAAGAAAAACATGAAAGCAAACTAGGATCTGGTAAGTACTTTGAAACTAGCCAGCCTTTGATACACTTTCAATAGAAAACATATAGAAACTAAGGGAAACTTGAACGCAACCTTTGGAGTAGAGACTAGTGGGTCGAGCTCACCACAAATCCTCTCCTAGCTCTCCTTTACTTGATTTCTTCGAAGACAATCACAAAGATAACGCAGAGTGGCCTAAGATCTGGTAAATGCTTTGAAACTATCCGGCTTTTGACGCATTCTAAGGGAATTAATAAAACAGTTACGAAAAAAAGACTGGGACTAGGGCTAACCATATCTTCCTCAGTTCATCTTCACACAACATATACTAAAAGTAACATTCAAAAATAATATTCAGCTAAGACAATAAGACGAGGGAATGCCAACATTCCTATGCTTAAACTGAATCAAATCATTTCCAAATAACGCAGTTGAAAGAAAACATTATAATAAAGATTTCTCAGCCAGAGAAGGCTACTGATACACAATAGGTCCTAACACTGTTCAAACTGTTCTTTATAGAAGAATATGAAACATAATGAAAACAAAAATAAAATAACAAGTTACAATGAGAATAACATCACCATCAACATAGACCAGGATCCCATAAATTAACTTGTGTTGATGCTCCAAACCAATTACAATCTTCACCCCCAATGTGTTAGTTCATATTTCTCTCACAACCTAACTTATCTGTCACAAGCAGAGCTCCAAGAGCCAGTGAATACTATTTACAATCAGAAGTCTTCAGCTCAGTTACAGACAATGCTTCAGCAATTACATTAACAACCAACCCCTGACTCATCTTCTATTGGAATACTTATAGAAGGATGAGGGGGTGAGATCTGATAAAGATCTCAAATACAATTAATACAGAATTAATGTTCCTCGGCCCTTGGGGGGCTCAATGAAGGAACTGTATAGGTCTTTCACTGCATTAACTATTTTACACTTATGATTTAAGCTCGGTGAGAGCTTTTGTTGACCTTTGAGGCTCAGTGCGATGCTAGGGTTACTCTATCGACATTATGTCATTAAATTCCTGGCAAAATCTACCCTTTGGTGATGAGGTGAGGCAGATATTTGATTCTGAGCAATAACTTCGGCCCCTGATTGAATACTTTTGAGGAACAGGTGGCTCTGTGGTGGTTGAGGAATCAATTTGCCTCAAATGTGGCAGTGAAGAATTTCTATCTGACAAAAACACTTTAGGTTTTCCTTTAAACTATGTTTTTGATTGGGGATTAGGCATTTGATAACTGTCTTAGCCATAATCCCCGCTGATCTGTCCATTAATCTCTTGCTTCGGTTCATCCTGGTCTTCGACACTGATAATCTTCAACTGTGCCTGTTTCATAGTGTTCTCGCTGTCGTGCAGGGCTGTGCAGATTTTGCAAGGCATCAATGCCTGATAAAACATCGACAAGACATGCATCTCAACCCTGTTAATGATTTCCATGGATGAATCGAAGATGTGAGGGTCGTCACCCTCCCTCCCTGAATCTTCCTTGGAAACCATGAACCAATGATTTAATCCCTGCAAAAAACAAACGAAACGTTATGAAATCCATGCATTTATCGGTTAACCGCTGCAGAGGCATATGGAGGGAGCATGGCCATCGGATGGCATCATATGGCGGTCAGGATTGATCAGGGAAGATTATAGAATAGGCGGCAGAAGATCAAATTTAAGTCGTCGATCGTGCGTGATCAACGGTCAGGAGCAGAGGTCTGAAAGTCAAGCGGAGGAATCGTTGACTCGGCAACGGAATCGAGCGATGAAATATGGGTCGTCGATCCATAGATCATATCAACAGCGAAGATGTGATTTCCGCTACATGGAGACCTGAGTTATCACGCGGGCAGTTCGGTTAAACATCGGATAATTTGAGCGATCAACAACCGTGGGATCAGTGGGCCCAGATCGGACGACTGAAATTCATTTCGCTAGGCGTCCATGGTCCAGACCATAACGCGTGGGGGACGAAAAATACGCGGCAGTTTTCAAACAGTACATGGGACGCGTTTCAGGCGGTATATGGAATCGCTGGCCGTTGGGTTAAAACCGCCTTTGCCCGATAGGTGGTGCGAAAAATATCGATGGGTTTGAGAAAACGATGCTGGGACAGCGGGGACCACATGGATGGTGCGCTCCGCTCCGTTGATCTGCAGAGCAGATCAATGGTCACAATCGCTCCAATATTTACATGGAGGAAAATTTTGGAAATAAAATTTAAAACCGAAAGAAAAAACGATTTACAAAGGTTTTTTAAGGTTTTGGGTGGGGAAAATTAAATTGAAAGGATAGCACCCGACAGCCTTGGCAGTTGGTTCTGGTGCTTGGGCGCATGGGTGAAAACGGGTTAGAGGCTTAGCCTGAGGGGGCTTAAGCCCTATACATAGAAATATGTATTTTTCTACGGTTTTTTGAATGATTTTGAAAAGGAAAGAAGATTACAGTAAGGTTAAAAAAATGAGTTTTAACCTTATAAAATGGGTTTTGATGAGGGGAAAAAACATATATGTGGAAATGAGGGATTTTTATGGGGAATGGAGGGATAGATGAGGAGGTTAGTTTTGAGGAGAAGGAAAGGGAAAAATGGGGTTTGCAGCAGTTTTTGACTTTGGATTCTTGCAGGATTTCAGAGGTTTTTAGGATGCAAACAGCAGTATGGGATCTGGACAGAGGCAGGAGGCCTTCAAGAGTCTTCAAGAGCCAAAAATTTTTGATAGGGGAAAAATTATTACTTGAAGGCTCAAAAGAAAATTTAGCCACCTTTGATATAATCAAAATTACAGGTGGCTAATAGTGGCTCCACTTGGGGATGGTGCCTTCTTGAAGGCATCAAGAATTCAAGCTTGATTTTTCTGGGAGGATGACTTGTGCCTGAACCTTCGAATTGCTCTTATTTTGCTGGATGATCTTGCTTTTCTCTGAAAAAAAAAGTATCAGTTATGAAATAATAATGGATCTCATCAATACAACTTTCTACCTACCCAATCCTACTGATCTAACATTTTTTCTTCATCAGAGTGCACTTGGATTGGCAAACTCTTTTCACACATTTTATTCTTTTGAAAGCATAAAAAATAATCTAACTCTACTCCTTATTTCTCCCTAAACTCAGATTAAACAGTTGAGCTCAGATATTTCTCTACCTAATCTAATGTCTGTTGGGATTAAACTGTCCAACAGACCTTCACTCTCTAAATTCTACAACAGAAATTCAAAAACAGCCAAGTCAAGTTTAAGCTGTTTGACTTGTTGTGATCTATGGCATAAATACAAGCTGCACATAGATAATTATTTGCAGAAAAATAAAAACAAAATGGGAGGCTTAAGATTTGAAAGTTTCTCACCATAGCCCTTCTCTTTTCTTCACAGCTCTGTTTTTTCTTTTGTTTGAGCTATCTCTTCCTTGTTTTCTGATTCAGATTTTGGGCAATTTAGAACCAGTTCTTCTCTTTTTTGACTCAGAAGATAATACAGTTTTGAGTCATCTTATTTTGGAAACTTTGGTTCAGATTTTGAGTTTGTTTGAACCTTCAATTTCTTTCCTAATTTAACTACTGATAAGCCAATATTGAACAGTTTGGAAAATTGAATTCACTATCCTATTAGCAAAAATTTTTAAAGCCAATTAGTCAAGATTAAACAGTTTGACTAACTAGAAGTGTGTTTTTTGAGGAGTGGAATTTGAGCTTGCACACTTTCGGATTTGTTTCTCTTTTTGGCATGGGGCTTTGCCTTTCTTGTTTTTTACAATCTGCCCTCTTTTCTTTCTTTTCTTTGTTTTTGTATTTTTGAATTTTCATAACTTTGACAGCAATGGTGGATGGACTATTCATAATGGAAAAGGTAAAAAGGCTTCAGAACATAAAATGGATCAAGAGAAGTAATGCTTAAGTATCTTGCCATTGACAGGACCCCCAAACAATTCTGTTCCACCCAGATCCTGTAAGAAGAATGCATTGTTACCAGCAACTGAATGAACAGAGTAAGGGCCAAGCCATATGTTGTCAAATTTTCCATGCTTGCCCTTCTCTTCCCTTCTTGAGTCCCACTTTAAAACTTTGTCCCCAATCTTGAAATTGCTAGCCTTTGTCCTTCGGTAAAAATCCTCTTGATGCTGTCCTGTTTCTGTAATGCTTTGTTATACACTTCCTCCCGGGTTTGCTGAAGATGAATGGTCTGGTTTATTCTTCTGGTCATGTCATTTTCTTCAATCTGCAACTCTTGAATCAACTTCATGACTGGTACACCAAGGCTGTTAGGAAAAATTGCATCTGTACCATACACAAGCTAGAAGGGTGACATGCCGATAAATTTCTTCAAAGTTAATCTGTCAGCCCAAAGTGCATGGAACAACTTTGTGTGTCAAGACTTTTTGTTGTCCTCCAACAGTTTCTTGATTATGTTCACTAAGCTTTTGTTGGAAGATTCTGCAAGTCCATTACCTTGAGGGTAATAGGCTATGGAATGCGCCAATGTTATTTGATATTTATGACAGAACTCAACCATCCTCTTGATCCAAATGTTGCTGCATTATCTGTGATGATCTTGGTAGGACACCCAAATCTGGAGAGAATGTTAGTCTCCATAAATTTTATGATAGTTGAATCATTGGATTTCCTGCAAGGAACGACTTCTATCCACTTAGTGAAATAGTCTGTGGCAGTAAGGATCCATCTATGTTGGGCAGAATATGGTGGATGGATTTCTCCTATGAAGTCAAGTCCCCACTGTTGAAAAGGGGCTTCAACAGTAATTGGATGCAGAGGAAGCGGTAACAGTTTTCTTTTGCCCTCAAATAGCTGGCACTTATGACAGGCAATGATCATCTTGTGTATATCAGGAAAAAGAGTAGGCCAATAGAAACCAGCCCTCAAAATTTTGTTGGCTGTTGACTTCCAGTACAAATGACCTCCACACTCTCCTTCATGGAATTCCTGCTTAACCTTCTCTGCATCAAACTCATGCAAACATTTAAGCAATATACCACTTGCATTTTTTCAATAAAGACACCTATCTATAATGCAATAGCTTACTGCTTTCAGCTTCAAAAACCTTACCTTTGTTTTTGTCAAACCAGGAGGTGTATTTAAATTGAGCAAAACATATACAATATCAACATACCAAGGAGAATTCATAAAATGGTCTTCAACAATGGGACTTGAGAATTCTTCTTGACCATCTAAAGCATTAATCATATGAATATAAAGAACTTCACAATTTTATTCAGCCATTAATCTAGCTAGACCTTGGCCTTTGATGAACTTAGTGGGTTTTATCTCTAAATCATATTCGAGAATAACAGCAATCCACTTACCTCTCTTACCATCTGGGTCCTATTTCAGAATGTCTTTAACAACTAAATTTGGGACAAAGGTAATGATGTGTGAGTGAAGGATGTAAACCCTGAAGTCTTTTAAATCTTTAACCAAAGCAAAAGCTTGCTTCTCCATAATGTTATACTTCAATGGGGCATCCCTCAATGCCTTGCTAAAGAATGCAATAGGCTACTCTTGTCCTTGGGGATTTTTCTGTAAAAGGACAACAGCTATGGTATGTTCTCATGCAAATGAGAAGATATAAAAATCCTTTGAAAAATCAGGACTTATCAGAACCGGTGTTTTGGTTAATGCTTGTTTCACCAGCTCAAAGGATGTCTTTGCTTCCAAGGTCCATTTTACCCCTTGCTCCTTCTTTAACATATTTGTGATATTCCTAAGGAGCTCAGCTAAGTTAGGGATGAACCTTCTCAAAAAGTTAATCTTTCCAATGAAATATTGCAACTCTTTTAGGTTTCGAGGATGAGAGATTTGCAATATGGCCTCAATCCTCTTTGGATCTATCTTAATACCCTCCTATGAAATAATGTGCCCGAGAAGTTTACCTTCTTGGAGACTGAATAGTGTCTTTTTAGGGTTTAAGGATATTCCAAACTTTTTGCATTTCTCGAAAATTTTTCTCAAATGTTCTAAGTGTTCTTCATCTGTTTTTGAAAACACAGCGACATCATCAAGATAGATAATGATGAAGAACCCCGATTCTTCCGAGAATGCTATGTCCATGGCTCTCTGAAAGGTTGCTCCAGTGTTCATTAGACCAAAAGGCATTTTCACATACATGAAAGTGCCCCATGGTGTGGTAAAAGTTGTCTTTAATTGATCAGCAGGGTGAACTAAGACCTGATTATACCCTGCATAGACATCAAGAAAAGAAATTCTTTTGGACCCTACCACCCTTTATAGAATATGATCCATTTTTGGTAAAGGGTAGTTGTCTTTCAATGAAGCTTTGTTTAAATCTCTAAAATCTATACAAATCCTGATCTCTCCAGTTTTCTTCCTAACAAACACCAGATTAGATACCCACTCAGAATATCTAATAGGGACAATAATACCATCTTCATACATATTCATGATTTCCTTCTTAACCAAAGGCAACTGTACAGGGTTTATTCTGCGCAGTTTATGTTGGAATGGTTTTTGGTTTTCTTTAAGAGGGATTTTGTGCTGTATTATTTCAGTGTCATAGAACTTAAGATCTTTATAACTCCACGCAAAAACATCAGAAAATTCTTTGAACAGCTCTATGTATTTGAGTTTAATGTGAGCTGGCAAAGTTTTGGACAGTTTGATCATTTTCGGTTTTTCCTCACTGCCTATGTTGCACTCTTCCACTTCAGTCTCTATAGGTTCCAGTTTAAGTTTTTTGGCCACATCATTAAGATCAAACAACTCTTCTAAAGGTGCTAGACCACTTGGCAAACTTTCATCTTTAGAATGCAAAGTTTCTAATTCTTTTGTTTCTGATTCTGCACTCGATTCTGTTTGGTGTCTATGTTTTCTAGTCTGAAGGTTGATATTGGAAAATTCAGGAGAAGGTTCTTCTTCACCAAGAAAATTTTCTTCACTACAGTCTGTATCATAATCTGAATCTGAACTATGCAGTTCAAATTCATATCTGAATTGCATGAAGTCTTCTATTTGTTTATCTCCATCAAACACCTGCCAATATTTTTTATTATCAGGCACAGCTGGTCTAAATTTTATCTGAGTTGAGCAGTCTTCGGTCTCATATGGCATTAGACATGTCCTAGCTGCAAAGGCTAAATTGTGGGCTATAAGATTTCTTTTTCTTGGAACAAAAATTAGTTTGGACTCTTCAAATGTTTTCAAAAGATCCATGACATTATTCCGATAGGCCCTAAGTCTGGGATGATTTGCATTATATTCCCCATTGACTTGCCTAATTATTAACTCAGAGTCCCCATACACATTTATTTTCTTGGCTCCTAACTTTTTCAAGAGATGTAGGCCTAAGAGAAGGGACTCATATTCCACTATGTTATTGGAACATTGAAAGTTTAATTTGCATGAAATGCATTCTGTGTGTTGACTTTCAGTGTTAGTAATCCAGACCCCTGCACCAGCATTAGTTTTAGTGCATGACCCATCAAAATACATACTCCAGAGAGGATCCCTTTCAGTTTTATCGGTTTGGTGAATGTCCTTTGTATGGTCTGATTCCTCAAGTTTTTCAACCCGTTGACGAATGTTTTCTTTGCAGTCAGACTTTAACAGCAATGGACCAATGACTCGTAAATCAAGACCTGTGTTTTTTTTGCCAACATTTTCAAGTGCAGCAAACTGTTTTGGCACTTCAGCGTTGTGCTCCTCCTCCTCCGTATCAGCCATTAATTCTATTGAAGTGATTTGTTCAGTAAGTGTTTCATCATTAAACATGATAAAAGAATCAAGGCTTGTACTTACAGAATACAGAGGAGATTTTTGAGGCCTGTCTTGACTTGTAACTGTGTATTGCATATGGGACTCCCTATAAAGTCTTCTAGTCTGATTGAAAACAGGCATAGTTGCATAGGTCATGTCCATTTTCATAGTCCCCTGTAACTTAGCCCCCCAAGACCTTGATAATAACATTCCATACTTTGGGGGAACATTAGCCACAACAATATCCATAACAAAGAATTTAGCTGGAATCTGGGCTAAGTTAACACGGAGGTCTTTTATCAATCCTAAACACTTTACTCTGCTTGAGTCAAAGGAGTATAGGTCTTTGTAAGGTCTGGTGATTTCTAGACCCAGGCTCTCCATTACAGCTTTTGGCATTAAATTATGAGAAGCCCCTAAGTCATGCATAGCGTTGTGCAAAATCTTGTCATGGACATTTAAACTCACATAGAAGGGGGGAACCGGTCCCTCTTGATATCTTCCTTCAATCTCTGGACCAAAAATGAGCTCTGGTTGGTCATCATTTAGATTGAGAGTGTCCTCATTTTCTTCTATTTTTAAAGCCTTCAAAATTTGGGTTTTATATACATGATGGGCAGCTAACTCAGTCAAGGGAACAAAAATTTTTATCTTTGAAAGTTCTTGCTCCAGGTTGAAAGGAGTTTGGTTCTTTGGAGCACTTGTCTCAGCCTTACTAGCTGTCACTTTATCAGCAATGTCAGGTTGTTGTTTTGTTTTATTTACATTTGATGAAATTGTTTTGACAGGATTACTAGCTGAAGTGTTAGTACTACTAATGTCCGCACTCTGTTTTTCATTATTTTGAGTGCCTTTCTCTTTACCTTTACCAGAATCGACAGTCACTACTTTTTCTTTTTGTTTAACTGTTTTAGGCTTGGTTGTAGTGCTGTTTTGTGAAGATTGGTCAGAGGTATTGTTGTTGGGGGCTTGTTGACTAGATTTACTTCTGAGTTCGTATCCTTTTGAAGGTTCTGTGATGGCATTTTGCATGTCTCGACAACAATTTTTATTATCATCTCTTTTGTCATCATAAGGTGTGTAAAGACCCTTTTTTCTATCATAATGAACCTCGAAGTCATCATCATCTACCCCAAATAGGTTTATATCATCTACCTCCATTATTTGATCCGTTTCCTCAACCTCACGTACATAGTTTTGATGAAAGGGAGGAGTGATATGTTGATCATCTTCCCTAGGTCTGTTAGGAGGTTGGTTCCTTCTAGCATTCTAGTTCTGGTTTTGGTTTCTGTTTTGAGGAGCAGTTTGATTTTGACTTGCTTGTGCTCTCTCAAGGATGCTCATTTTCTTCATCATTTCTTCCATCATTATTTCCATCTTTGCGTTTGAGGTAGTAGGTGTGGATTCCTCTCTAAAAGATACTCTCTTTTTATCTTTCATCCTTGTTCTCTTCTCCATGAGGTTGACTTCCACAGAAAGAGCACCTCTTTGCATGTCTTCAAGAGTTGCAAAATCTCTCTCTCTGGGTGAATAGGTCATGTCAGCATCAAACCCTTCAAGAAATTTGTTTAAGGTTGAGCCTTGTGGTGGTTTTAATTCTGGGGAAAGTGCATTATACACACTGTTAAATCTAGTGCAATAGGCCTATACACTTTCCCCGGGGTTTCTATGGAGATTGTTGTAGTCAGAAAGAACTTGGAGAGGATTCTTCCTCACTTCCCATTTGTTTAAGAATGTTTGATGGAAGCCTTGGAGATTGTTGATACTGTGGGGGGCTAGAGCTTTAAACCATTTCCTCACTTCTCCTCCCAAACTTTGAGAAAATAATCTAAGCTTGACAGAGTCATCATCAATTTCATTTCTGTCAAAGTAGTCATTCATCTTGTCCACATGTTGTGATGTTGTCGTAGCATTGCTAGCATCATATAATGGGATTTTGGACTGATAGTCCTGTGGAAGATTGACTAATGGTACAGGAAGGACTAAGGGAGCATACCATGCTGCCATGATATGTGGTGGGGGTGGGTTTACAAGGGGTGGATTGACAAGAGGAGGTGTGGGCTGAAGTGAAGTGGTCTGAGTGGTGGATGAAGGATGAAAAGAAGTGGATGGGACTACAGTAGATTGCTGAGCTGATCTTGGATGAGAGATACCCAGATTATAAAGAAAATGTAAATCAGGAGGTGTTGTTTCTCTACTCCCAAGATGTTCACTTGTTTCAGGAGATGAATGTGAAGACTCAGAATCTAACTGATCTAAATCATCAAGGGACCTAGTTCTAAATGGATTTAATAGGTCAGCTTGTGATTGTTGTACAGCTGAAAGATTTTTAGGGACTGAATTAGCTCTTAGGGGTGATCTAAAAATAGTTGAAGATTCTATCTTAGGAGACTTCCTAAGGATTCTTTCTGGGTTATCAACTATCTCAGGTGGATTTGGGTCAGGATGGGCTCTGGTGTGAATTTTTCTGGGAGCCACTATGCTTTGTTTTTAGACCCAAATAACAAGAAAATTTCAACCAAGTATGACAGTCTTTAAGAGGTTTTACTAATCTGTTTTCACAATTTTAATCCAACAGGCCTCTAACTGGATTTGAATGATATTATAATGATGAGGGTTCTTCCCAGTGGATTCTTGAGGTCTGTTCAGGATTGTGGAGTCGCCAGGTGGAAAAGTTTAGAATGTTTTCTAAGAGGTACATTGTCCACCACGGTGCTTGAGAAATATCCTTTTTCAAGGATATCCGGAAACATAACAAACTCTAACCAGAGATTGACTGGGAGGGCATTCACCAGATATTTCACCTCTAAAGAGGATGAGATCCGGAGGCTACCTGGCCCTTTCCAGACTCTATCTAAGAGTATAAGGTAAAACACAACAAAGGTAAGTGAAATGTAGGACTAAGTGTTTTACCACCAATCTGAATTATTTTTGGTATTTTCTGAGTTAGTTTTTATTTGTGTGGTTTTCTAAGAATGTCCTAACTTTGCTTCAAAACTTAGCTACGGTTGTGAGACAAAGGCAGTCTACCCTTATGGCTAGGCTAGCTGATTTTTCAAGGTTAGATAAAGCCTTAGGAGAATCCTAGGGTTGACCTAGATTGTCACTGATTCAAACAAGTTTTATCATGATTACCATAACTTGGTAGTGCTTAAAAAAGGCTTCTTTTTACTCACAAGGTCTTACGAATATTCTGGGTTTTAGTTCCCCAGCGGAGTCACCAGAAATGTTAGGCATCTATAATTTATTAGCAAGATTGGCAGAGTCCAATTACAGAAACAACATTGTTTCAACCAACTTTGGGATTCTAGGATCTAGCCCTCCTGAATCCGGAGAGGGATCTCTCCAATAAGTACGAAGATGGATATGTCTTTGAAGTTTGGGGTAATGATATTAGGCTAGTTATGAAGGACAAGGGTTTTGTTTGTTTTTGGATGGTTGAACATAATTGCTGCTAGAGGTGAAAAGTCCCAACTGCACAAAGGCTCAAAGGTGAGAAGTTGCAAGAAAAAGAGGAAGCTTTGATCAAGGAGAAAGATGATGGCAAGTTTTCAGTCCATTGGGCTATGGAGTCATAAGAGGATTTAATTTAAACAATCAGGTTCAAGAGTGGTCTATGGGGAAAGTCATCTATGCCTAAGTATCTCTTTAAGGTTTGATTTATGGAATGGAACGATACAATAAGAAGGGGAAATAAACATATGTGGAACAAAGAGCAGCCCAAGATCTGGTAAGTACTTTGAAACTAGCCAGCCTTTGACCAGGCACTTAATAAAAACATGAAAGCAAACTAGGATCTGGTAAGTACTTTGAAACTAGCCAGCCTTTGACACACTTTCAATAGAAAACATATAGAAACTAAGGGAAACTTGAACGCAACCTTTGGAGTAGAGACTAGTGGGTCGAGCTCACCACAAATCCTCTCCTAGCTCTCCTTTACTTGATTTCTTCGAAGACAATCACAGAGATAACGCAGAGTGGCCTAAGATCTGGTAAATGCTTTGAAACTATCTGGATTTTGACACATTCTAAGGGAAACAATAAAACAGTTATGCAAACAAGACTAGGACCAGGGCTAACCATATCTTCCTCAGTTCATCTTCACACAGCATATACTGAAAGTAACATTCAAAAATAATATTCAGCTAAGACAATAAGACGAGGGAATGCCAACATTTCTATGCTTAAACTGAATCAAATCATTTCCAAATAACACAATTGAAAGAAAACATTATAATAAAGATTTCTCAGCCAGAGAAGGCTACTGATACACAATAGGTCCTAACACTGTTCAAACTGTTCTTTATAGAAGAATATGAAACATAATGAAAACAGAAATAAAATAACAAGTTACAATGAGAATAACATCACCATCAACATAAACCAGGACCCCATAAATGAGCTTGTATTGATGCTCCAAACCAATTACAATCTTCACCCACAATGTGTTAGTTCATATTTCTCTCACAACCTAACTTATCTGTCACAAGCAGAGCTACAAGAGCCAGTGAATACTATTTACAATCAGAAGTCTTCAGCTCAGTTACAGACAATGCTTCAGCAATTACATTAACAACCAACCCCTGACTCATCTTCTATTGGAATACTTATAGAAGGATGAGGGGGTGAGATCTGATAAAGATCTCAAATACAATTAATACAGAATTAATGTTCCTCGGCCCTTGGGGGGCTCAATGAAGGAACTGTACAGGTCTTTCACTGCATTAACTATTTTACACTTATGATTTAAGCTCGGTGAGAGCTTTTGTTGACCTTTGAGGCTCAGTGCGATGCTAGGGTTACTCTGTCGACATTCTGTCATTAAATTCCTGGCAAAATCTACCCTTTGGTGATGAGGTGAGGCAGATATTTGATTCTGAGCAATAACTTCGGCCCCTGATTGAATACTTTTGAGGAACAAGTGGCTCTGTGGTGGTTGAGGAATCAATTTGCCTCAAATGTGGTGGTGAAGAATTTCTATCTGACAAAAACACTTTAGGTTTTCCTTTAAACTGTGTTTTTGATTGGGGATTAGGCATTTGATAACTGTCTTAGCCATAATCCCCGCTGATCTGTCCATTAATCTCCTGCTTCGGTTCATCCTGGTCTTCGACACTGATAATCTTCAACTATGCCTGTTTCATAGTGTTCTCGCTGTCGTGCAGGGCTGTGCAGAGTTTGTAAGGCATCAATGCCTGAGAAAACATCGACGAGACATGCATTTCAACCCTGTTGATGATTCCGTGAATGAATCGAACATGTGAGGGTCGTCACCCTCCCTCCCTGAATCTTCCTTGGAAACCATGAACAAATGATTTAATCCATGCAAAAAACAAACAAAACGTTATGAAATCCATGCATTTATCGGTTAACTGCTACAGAGGCATATGGAGGGAGCGTGGCCATCGGATGTCATCATCCGGTAGTCAGGATTGATCGGGGAAGATTATAGAATAGGCGGCAGAAGATCAAATTTAAGCCGTCGATCGCACGTGATCAATGTTCAGGAACGGAGGTCTGAAATTCAAGCGGAGGAATCGTTGACTCGGCAACGGAATCGAGCGATGAAATATGGGTCGTTAATCCGCAGATCAGATCGACGACGAAGATGTGATTTCCGCTGCATGGAGACTTGAGTTATCGCACGGGCAGTTCTGTTAAACATCAGATAATTTGGGCGATCAACAACCGTGGGATCAGTGGGCCCAGATCGGACGGCGGACATTCATTTCGCTGGGCATCCATGGTCCGGACCATAACGCACAGGGGACGAAAAATACGCAGCGGTTTTCAAACAGTGCATGGGACGCGTGTCAAGCGGTATATGGAATCGCTGGCTGTTGGGTTAAAACCGCCTTTGCCCGATAGGCTGTGCGAAAAATACCGTCGGGTTTGAGAAAACGACGCTAGGACAGCAAGGACCACATGGATGGCGAGCTCCACTCCGTTGATCTGTGGAGCATATCAACGGTCACTATCGCTCCAATATTTACACGGCAGAAAATTTTGGAAATAAAATTTAAAACCAAAAAAAAAAAATGATTTACAAAGGTTTTTTAAGGTTTTGGGCGGGGACAATTAAATTGAAAGGATAGCGCCCGACGGCCTTGGCAGTTGGTTCTGGCACTCGGGCGCATGGGTGAAAACGGGTTAGAGGCTTAGCCCGAGGGGGCTTAAGCCTTATACATAGAAATATGTATTTTTCTACAGTTTTTTGAATGATTTTGAAAAGGAAAGAAGGTTACGGTAAGGTTAAAAAATTGAGTTTTAACCTTATAAAATGGGTTTTGATGAGGGGAAAAAACATATATGTGGAAATGAGGGATTTTTATGGGGAATAAAGGGATAGATGAGGAGGTTAGTTTTGAGGAGAAGGAAAGGGAAAAATGGGGTTTGCAGTAGTTTTTGACTTTGGATTCTTGCAGGATTTCAGAGGTTTTTAGGATGCAAACAACAGTATGGGATCTGGACAGAGGCAGGAGGCCTTCAAGAGTCTTCAAGAGCCAACAGTTTTTGATAGGGGAAAAATTTTTACTTGAAAGCTCAAAAGCAAATTTAGCCACCTTTGGTATAATCAAAATTACAGGTGGCTAACAGTGGGTTTACACTATTATTATTATTATTATTTTGGTTTATTGTTGTGTTGTAAATCATGATATTTAGTGCTACATTTTCTCAATTCTTATGAATTTATATCAAGATTTATTTATCTAGTCAAATGGGGATTAATAAGGTATTTATATTTATATTTATATTAATAGCCTTTGCTTTGTTTTAAAATAGAATTTTAGAATTTTATTATTTTAAAAATGAAAATATATTTTGAGAATTTTCATTCTTTTAGAAATAAAAAAAATATGGATGGTCTAGATTATTCTAAGAATTGAAGATATTTTTAGTTACATATATAATTTAATATATGAAATTAAAATATTTAGTTGTTACAACTTCTAAATATTACAAATATATAATTTAATATAAAAAATTAAAATATTCTTTATAAAGAAATTTTATTAATAGTAACACAATTATAAAGTCAATAAGATAAAGAACACCATTCCAATATGCTTTATAAAAAAAATTTATTAATAATAACACAATTACAAAGTCAATCAAATAAAGAGCAACATTCTAGTTTGCCCAAAAAAATTGGCAGAAAATATGTTAGTAGGCATTTACAGTTACTTTATCTCACCTCAAAAATTTATATAAATTCATATTAAAAATTATTTATTTATGTTAGGAATTCATAATTAGCTATTATCCTGATGATGAATCACAATAGCTGGTTCGAAACACGTGGACAAAATCTGTTGGAATGTGATTTTTGCCGAAATATTTTATACCAATTATTTATTTAATTAAAGAGAGATTATAATTAAATTTTAAAAGTTAAAAAAAAAAACTCAATTTTTTTTTTAAATACAAAAAAATCCTATTAATAATAAAAATAAATAAAAAATAAATAAGAAGCAACATTCCAGCAGAAATTGATGACTTTTTTCTGATGTGTAAAGCGGTTACAGTAGCCTTATCTTCAGTGGTGCTGCCGACGGCGTATCTTGAATCTCTTCTTCCAAAGTACGTTGTTTTGTGTTTTCACGCATTTCTGATTTTCAGAGGTTTAGCTTTTTAAAATGGTTTTTTCATGACCCAGGAATCTCTTTCCTCTTTTCTTCCTTCGTACCTGGTAAACCCTGGGTGCTCATCCACCGAATGCATGGAAACCTAAAAGTCAACAAACCATACATTATTAAACACAATAAACCATACAGTAACAAATAAGTCCAAGGTCACCGTGTTCACATTCGCTCTGTAATTTGTTTTAAATTATCATAACGGTAGGGTTTCACGAATATTATTCTTTATTCTTTATTTTTTGGGTTGTTGGTGTGTTGTAAATCATGGTATTTATTGCTGCATTTTTTTTTGTCCCAATTTGTATGAATTTATATTAATATTTATTTATTTAGAGATAAGAATAAGAATAAAGTATTTATATTTATATTTATATTTATGTTAATAGCTGTGCTCTGTTTTAAAATAGAATTTTAGAATTTTTATTTAAAAAAATAAAAATATAATTTTAGAATATATATATAACCTATATTATTTTAATAATTGAAGATATTTTTAGTTATATATATAATTTAATATATGAAATTAAAGTATCTAGGTGTTACAAATTTTAGGTATTACAAATGGCACATAAGTGGCATACAAGTGTTACACTTCTATCTTGGAGTGACAAATTTTTAACATTACAAATAGTGCATAAGTATCTTGATGACTATCTATATTTATTATCCATTTAATTTCTATAATTATGTTAGTTATATTAAAAAAAATTATAATAGTTTTTTTCTAAAAGATAAAAATAAAAATTATTAATAATAACAAAATTACAAAGCAAATTAGATAAAGAGCAACATTCTAGTATTCCTCAAAAAGTTTGTTATAATAAATTTAACGACACATTTCTAATTACTTCACCTAAATAATTTATAAGAATTTATATTAAAATTTATTTACTTTTTCATATAAAAATTCTAATAAAGTATTTTTTATTTTTTATTTAAAAAATAAAGAAATTGAATAAATAGTAACAAAATTACAAATTACAAAGCAATAAGATAAAGAGCACCATTCCAATATACTTTATATAAAAAAATATTAATAGTAACAAAATTACAAAGTCAATCTGAAAGAGCGGCATTTCAGTATATGCTTCAAAGGATTTAACACAAAATATTTTAATAAACTTTTATAGTTATTTTATCTCAAAAATTTATATAAATTTATATTAAAAATTATTTATTTAATTAAATAAGGATTATAATTAAATTAAAATACGTAATAATTTTTATTTTTTATTTTTTTTCAAATAAAAAAAATCTTATTAATAACATAAATTTATTTCCATTTCCTATATTGAGCTTATTTTTCTTTTCAAGCATTTTATAAGATTTAATTAAAAAAATATTAATTATTTTCCTAAACGATAATGTAATCAGCATTCATTAATATAAGTAAAAAATATCCTTCTGGATTTAAAGATTTCCTATGTTATTTTTACTTCTATGGCATTGCTATGGATTTAACATTAATTATGTTCTTTCACTTCTTTTCACAGCAGAAATTGATGACTTTTTTCAGATGTGTAAAGTGGTTTCAGTAGCCTTATCTTCAGTGGTGCGGCCGACGGCTTATCTTGATTCTCTTCTTCCAAAGTCCACATACAATGAAAAAAAGCATTGAGATGATAATGGGATATAGCAAGGATAAGTCCAGTCCACCATATATACAGTGGTTGCATCTATCACGCGAGTGATATATACAGTCATGATATATACACTCTTTCATCTCCCTCTTAATTTAATTCGTGCATTTAAACCCATCCCAATCTCATGTTGATAAAGCGTACGTTGATTTTTTTGCTATGTAGGTATCTGGAATTTTTCTGATGTACTTAAATCGATTTTTGTGTGACAGGTTCTCGTTCATAGTCGTTTATATGGGCTCGTTCAAAAGGTTTGGGCAATTCTGCGGCGGGGACAGTGTTCGGATGGAGTACTGGTAACTTTGGAAATTGCTATCCAGCTTGAAAGCAACACGTGATGAATATCATTAATATTTTCAAGTCCCCATCGAATGTGAATCTCAAGCACTGGATTTTCTCATGATCCCCATGTCAGAAAATGAAGACTCCACTGAGGAGCTTATCAATTACATTACACATATCGTTATTTATATATAAACCCGTCTGAGATTCAATAGTTAAACTTGCCGACAGACATTTACTTCATCACCTAAACTATCAGGCTTTCTGTCACCTAATAATTACTGCGCCTAACACTGTATTTTTGTCGTATGAATAGAGGGAGTGATTAATACTCTTAACACGTATGTCAATATTTGCCAAATTTGGTCTTTGGTTATCTGGTTGATGAGTATGCAATATCAATTCAAGTTTTAACAACGACACAACAAATTAATTGGGATAACAAATTAATTGGGATGCCAGTTTATTTTGGGGAAATTGGGTTCAACATCAATAAAAATCATCAAAATTTCTGGAAACACTCAAAATCTTAAATTTAATAATTGTAACTCAAATTAAATTTTTTTATAATTTTACTAAAATTTCTAAATTATTTTGTAATTTGTTTTAACTACACATTTAACAACCATTGTGATCGTGACGAATGGGCTTAGTGGTTGAAATGTTTTCAACCTCTATTACACGGTGGATTCACAAGACACTTAATGCATGACACTTTATTTGCATTGTTTTATTGTTTTAGAATTTGAGGGTTTCTATCTTAGTGATTTAACGGATTGTTTGTTTTCTTCTCCACATCGATTTTTACAAATCTTTTTAAGCTGAACTCTGGATATACGCTTGACTTATAAATTTAAAATTTAAAAAAAAAAGTTATTAAAGGTTTATAAATTCACAGTAAAAATTAACATATAATATAATATATTTATGTTATGTTAATTTTATATTATTAAAATTTATAATTAAAATTAATTATAAAAAATAATTAAATTATAAATTTATTTAAAATATTATTAAGTTTATAGGTTTATTTTACAATCAAGTATGAAGAGATATGTAAGTTTGTCTAAAATAATATTGATTCTAATAAAATTAACACAATCACATTTACCAATGTGATTTATATAACTAAATAGGTTTATATGAAATATATTTACAACCACATTCACCAATATGATTGATATACCCGATAAGCCTATATCCATGATTCACTACATGTATTTCACCAAAGTAAATAGTATATATTTACGATTATAATTATCAATATATTTTATATATTTACTTATAATATATTAATAAAATTAACTTACTTGGGTCTGCCGTGAATTTTTGGGTGAAAATTTTCTCCATTAATACTTGGGTCTACGGTGAATTCTATGGTGAAAATTTTGGGGTGAATTCTATGGTGAAAATTGTGCAGTGAATTCTGCGCTGAAAAATTTTCTCCATTAATGCTTGGGTCTCCAAGAATTTTTTCCATTAATACTTGGGTTTGGGGTGAATTTTCTCGATTAATACTTGGGTCTGCGGTGAAAAATTTACGGTGAAGATTTTGCTGTTAATTTTCTTGATTAAAGGTCAGTTATCCGGTTTGTTGATATTCAAGTGCACACATTCCTTATATTTTTCTAATACATATTTGCTCATATATTCTCAAGTATGAATAATTTACCACAACTACCAAAGATTACCAAAGGTAGACCTAGCACAGTTACTCTACAGAGCCTTTATGAGAATATAGAGTCTTTAGAGAAACGTAGAGAAGAAAGAGAAGTCAATCCACAAACCCAATTAGAAGCCATGCTGGAAAACAAATTCACATCTCTTGAAAACAAGTTCAAAAAACAAATAGAAAATAAAATAGAATTGTTAAAGAACCAAACATCCCAGCAAGAAGATGCAGATGATATAGAGAGTCTTAAAATGAAGGACATGATTAAAGAACTAGAAGAAAAATTTAAAAACAGTCTCACCTACATAGTGGGGCAGGTAAATTAGATATCAAACCAATTAAAGATGAAATGAAAAAATTGATTGAATTAGACCATGAGCGTAACAAAAAATCCTTGAACCTTATAATCTTCGGTTTGAAAGAGGATTTAGACGAGGATAGTTTAGCAATAGCCCAGACAAAATTACATAATAGATTACAAATTGAAACCACATGTCTCACAGAAGCAACAAGGTTAGGAAAATTAATTGAGAATAAAGGAAGGATGATCCGAATAAAGGTGAGCTCTACTGACCATAAATATGACATACTTAGTAAAACCTCAACTCTAAAAGGAACATGAATATTTATAAATGAAGATCTCATTCTAGAAGATCAAGAAGAATTAAGAAAGGAGGTTCAAAAGGTAAAAGAAGCTAGGAAGGAAGGAACATGGGCAATAATCAGAAATAGAAAAGCAGTTATTCAAGATAGAAACCAAAAAGATAGTAATAAATAGAAATTCGACATGCTCTGAATTCTTCCTTGGAACTGTCGGGGCTTTCCATGGAACAAAGGCCCCAAGCTAAGTTGGATCTCAAATGATGTTGATATTATTTTGCTTGTTGAAACTTGGGAGCACGAAGAATCTAAGGTCCCTAACATAGATGGCTTTGCACTATGGTCTATCTGGAACAAGCGATCCTCCCGTAGAGGCATTGGGGGCATAGCTTGCTACATTAAGAAGAACATCTCCCCCCATGCTAGGATTTATAAAAATGACCCTTACAACCAATATAGTTGGATTGAGATTACTGATATTAATGATAAAAAGACCTACATAGAAATCTCTTATTTCCCCCCCATTAACTCTAACTTATATAAGAAAAATAATCTAGATAAAAATAATCCTTACAATGGTTTAGAGAATGATATTTCGAGCCTAAGGAATGAAGGTAATATCCTTTTAGTGGGTGAATTTAATGCTTGAACTTCAAGCAACCAAGCTATTCTTCTAAGCAATAATTCCAACCCCAATCCTCCTTGGTTAGACGAAGACTGTAACGACCCATTCCCCTGTTATACCCAAAACAATATTAGCGTGTGAACGATATAGGCATTTGATAGCTACACCTGCCTATACCGTCCACATCGCACTAGTACGCCCACCTAATATCAAGATTACAAAGATTGGGGACTTCATATTAAGATTTCAGACTTTATGTCAAATTCAACCAAGTATAAAATTTTATGAAACAAGGTAATAAAGGAAATGAAGTAATAAAGTTAATGAATCTTTAAGTTAAAATGAGTATGCGATATTAAAGATTTATATTAAAGGTACTTAAATAAAATCCCACCTTTATAAATATGTATACGTAAGCACATTAATGGGATCACCACCATAACAACATTTAATATAAACTTAAGGTTGGGGAAAGCCTCGGGAAGTTTGAGGCGGTGGAGAAAGATTGTTTACATTATATTCATATCCAAACATAATGAAAAGGATACCACCATAAATACATAAAAATATCATCATTAATGAGGATAAGACTTCGGGAAGTTAGAGGCGGTGGAAGGAAATTATTTAAAGGAGGTGGTATGGGGGAGAAGAGGGGAGGAAGGTTTTCTGGGAGGAGGGGGAAATGGTTTCTGCTGAAAGGAGAAGGAAGGAAATGCTGGCTTGCAGTTTTTGGGGAGGAGTCTCTTGTTCTTGGAAATCTGGGCACGGGGGACAGAGGGGACACCCTCTGGGTCTGGGATTAGTCCCGGATTTGGCTGGGAGGATTCGATTGCCCCAGTAATCTGATCTGTTCACAACATCACCAGCAAATCTTCACCAGCAAATCTTCAGCCGCTTCAGGTTCAGGATTCGTAAGTTTGTGCTGAATTTCAGGTATTCTTCTGCATATAGTTTAATTAAGCAAGCTGAAATTTCAATTTATATCCTTTCAATGTCTTATTAGATTTGTTTTACTTAAACAAAAGTTCAAATAGGTACAAATTCTAGAACTCTGGGAGCAGGGTTATTCCATTTGGTATCAGAGGGCAGTTTCAAACCCTCTTACGACCTTATAGGCCCATTAAGAATTCATTTATAAAACTGCTGCTTGTGTAAATCAGTCTCTGGCTGTTCCCAAAATTTAAGAACGTTAATGCAGATTAGAGCCTGTTCAAACTCTCAGGCTTATTAGTGAGATGGTGTTATGGAAGGTAAACAGATTGTGAGCTTAAATTTAGCAACTGTATTAAGCGAACTGTGTTATAAACCATTTAGAAAGAGCAATATGCTTCAACATTCATTTTAAAGGACACTGTCATTCTGGTTTATATTCATTGAAAGAGTAAAAGCACTACTGCAAACAACCCTGAATTTACAATCACACATTTCTGTTCAGCCTGCTCAGCACCAATTCAATTCACAAATTACTTACACCTACAAAATCAAATCTCTCTCTTGCTCAAAATCTGCATCAATATACTGTCAGTCCTGCAAAGCATGCATGACTTCAGTTGGTCTGCACACTTGCTTCAGGTTGTATCAAGATCCTGTCCATACTCCTCTGTCATCAACTCTTAGTTATTCATTATTACCATCATATAGATAGCCCTGCAACACATTATCCGCTCATGTCCTGCATACAAACATAGCTAACCATTTTGTTATCTCTTCCTCGGTCCTTTAGAGCCTAAAGTCTCGAATCATTAGGGTTAAGAATCAAGATACCATATTACCTATTCATCCATGAGACTTTGCGTCTAAATCTTTTGAATTACAGGGACATGACTCTATTAAATACCAATGAAAAATGCTTTTTATAATTCAAAATGTGTATATCCTTGTTAATACTGTACGATTCAAACTATGCACTCTTTTCTCACAATTTTATGCCAATTCTAAGTCTGTGACTTTGAAATAGAGAATTATTTAGATATCCTACCTAAATTTTGAGAAGAAATCGAGGTAAAATTGGCACACAATAAACGTTCAGGTTAATAATGAAGCCACCAAGGTACAAAAATTTCCTGAAATATTAAACAGAAGTTGAATTAATAACAGCTCTAGTCACTTACTCATCTCCAGACAATTTTGCACAGTATTTATAGATCAGGCCAAAAAGAAAGGGGTGATGATGGTCAACAAACTTATTAACATAAAGTAAGCAGAGGGTCAGCCATCGTTGATGAGTTTTTTTATAAATGTCATGTTTAATGTCAAGTAAGGCAACTGTTTGAGAACTTTCTGGAATGGGTGACAGATGGATAACTACTGATGCACTTGTTCATGTCTTGCTATCTATTCAAGGCTTTGTATAGACGGCAAATGAGGCCTCCTAACCATAGAGCGCGGTAGAGTACTTTGCTTTTAATTTTCTTATTCATTGTTCAAACTCGTATTTGAGAGATGAGGGCTGCTGGTGCTCCATCTATTGCATCACTCTGAATAGAAGGAGTCTCAAGAATCCGACAACTCCAGCAATAGCAAGGTTTCACCTTCAAATGTTAAATCCCTGAGTTGAGCTTATTTGTTTATGTTTAATAGCAGTCCGTGTTATTATTGGAACTCGTGCTTGTTTTGCCCTTCTGATCAATTAGAAGAGAAAGCTCTTCAGAAAGCTTTTGTGCTCTCTGCCACTTAATTAAAGACTGCGTATTTCACAATTTATCTCCATTTCTAATGAAATAGTAGAAATGATGATTGGGGAATTGCTTTACTTCAATCGTGTATTTTCAAAACCAGTGTTTGATCCGCGCAGATTAATCAGAAAATAGGAAGAGCAGAAAAGCTTACCAGATCAAGAACAGGCCGGATCTCCTTTACAGTTTGTGGGTCGATTAGCGTTACCCACAGCTCGGCCCTTGTGCAATTATTCAGGAACATGATTTCGGCTTGAAGTCCATAGCGTTCCACGCAATGCAACAGTCATTCCATTCAGCTATTTTTGGTATCACGACTATTTAAAAGGGAACCGACTGGAGCTTATAAAATATGACACGATACCAATGTGGATACAGATGTTGAAATCATCAAAAACAAAGACTGTTAACCGACTTCATCCACTCCGCATAGCGGGACCCGTGCGTAAAGGAACTCTCGGCACCGAGGCTATCAGTCGCTGAGGTGTCGTGATCAGCCGCCGGGGGGGGTGTGTGTCATATGGAAGACCGCATTA
Source organism: Pinus albicaulis (assembly GCA_034641835.2). Taxonomy (NCBI): domain Eukaryota; kingdom Viridiplantae; phylum Streptophyta; class Pinopsida; order Pinales; family Pinaceae; genus Pinus; species Pinus albicaulis. Next base: position 617,422,367 of record CM076574.1, on the reverse strand, counting down.
AAACTAAGTTTTCTTCAGTCGCGCGTTCCATAACCGAATACCATTTCGTTAAAAATATATATATATATATGGTAGAGTTAAACGGTGGGACGGCATGTGTCCATATATATAAAATTGGCAAGCGCTTAACTGAACCCGACGTAAATCGAACACGCAATCTTCTGATCTGGAGTCTGCTAGTTTTGTATATAAAAATATATTAAATAAACATATGGAACACACTACATTATTGCAAGTCGGCTAGTTTCAAATATTACCTTTCAGGTGTTCTCAAACACAGTGTCGACAGATCTGCAGAATTTAAGCAAGGTTCGCATCAATTCATACTCTTATTAAGATAGCTTTAAAATCCATCACAAAGCTTATCAACCACATGAACGATACCTCAGAAATCCAACATCCTTAAACAAGAAATCCCAGAACAAAGCTACTCCGCTACAGAAACTATACCTTAAAAATACAACATGCTTAATCAGCTCTACGATTGAAATTGATTTTCCATTTTGACTCTTACCGTTTTTTTTCCCCAGAATTCTTACCGTAGAGATAGAGAGGGAAAGAGACGTCTATCTATCTATAATATAGACCAGGTGGATTTGAAATAAAAAACTGAAACATGTCCTTTGTGTTAATTATGTCAAGTTTGCGCAATAGATTCGAAGTTGCTCTTCGATTTTCATATACCCGAGCTGTTGTTGATGAAACAAAGACGTGGGTTTGAAGAATGACGGACGTTGATGGTGTGATGTTCATTAAACTCAAAGAAATTCCATTGTAAAGACGTCGAGATCTAGTGCAAACTTTGAGCAATATTGATTTTGTTTCGAGCACATCTCCCAATCCGCTCAAAATTTCCCAAAAATTCTTGCATGTAATCTAATTTACCCTATCTTGCACAAAACCCATGTGCCATATTTTGAGATTTGCCTTCATTTGGTCAGAAAATTCCTTTTAAGTTAACTGTGCTTTTGCCTGTGACTCCCCTTTTCATTATGGACTTCGAGGGCATATGTGGACGATTTGAAGATGTCTATAAACCATAACTTTAACCTTGTAGCGCGAGAGCACAAAAGGACTTTCGAAACCAAAATTAACAACCATTATTAAATTCGGCTTGGGTATCGGAGCTACGGTCAGGATAAAAGGCAGTTGGAATATCACAAAGAGCTAGTTCAACCTCTATTCATCATATCAAGGCACCTTGAAGAAGCAGGTGGATTTCAGTATATCTAAGGACAAGATCATTTCAGAAATCACGTACAAGAAGAGATTAAAGTTTTTCGATCAACCACACTAAAAGATGAGTATAAAGTTTTGATGCTAGATCTCTGAAAAGATTCCATATTACAGTGAAATAGGTTCGGTACCATCGTAGCAAGGAGGCAGCATCCAATTCAGTCTCATGAACTCGCAGAATATCAGAGATTAGTCATGGGTACTGATTTGGTATAGATTTCAGAAGGAACTTTGAGCTACAGTGATGAAATTTCGGGTTATGACAGTGGGATCATTTCAGAGAATAAGCCTGTAAAATTTCAATGGATACACAGTGCATCAAAGAAGTGATTTCACTATAAAATTGTAGAAAGATTATCAGCATATAAGTGCAAACAACAGAGACAGTTTCAGTGATATAACAAGTTCGGATATTTTCCAGAATTAATTTGTAACATTTTCGATGATAAAGGATTGGGCTCCTCTATATGGAATTTCATCATTTTTGCTTCGTTAAAAACACTGAAAGGTCTGCGCCATAATTATCGGTAAGATGCCCTGCCCAGCTAAACATACTCGATCATTCTGAAACTTTCAAAGAAATTCTAGTTTCAAGTTCACATTTCTGTTCATACTTTTGAATTAAGCTTTTGTTTTATTATGTCTCCCGGCAGGCAGAGGCGATTCTTTTGTGTTTGTACTTGATCAAAATAGCCATGCTCAAATTTTATATTTGCATGCGGGTGGTGATAAAACCGTTGAAACACTATGCATAATTGAAATAACAGTAGTTTATCCTTGAAGACAGAAAGAAGACCGAGCCCATGCTTGCTTTATTAGCTGATTCATTAATCTCAGAATCCACAGAGTGAACAGTTTTGGTTCCCTAGGTGTTTACTATTTAAGGCATACGCATTAGGTTTGTAACCTATGGGGATTTATTTCATGTATAGAGTGTAGATAAAATGTTGCTTTCACTGAGCGTGACAAGAAAAATAGGGCATCACTTTGAGGGCTCTTTTGAACAAAACTATGTACTCTGTAAATGCCTTGTGACTATGTTTAGCTTTCAAAGAATTTCTGGACCTTTATTATGGATGTCTTCAGGAAAACATTTCCTGGGTATACCAAGAGGGAAATAACACCTCACTGATATACAATAGACCATTCTCAATAGACCAAGACTCCACAACTGATGTGAGGCAATGTGTTTTAAAATTATGGAGAAAGTTGGTGTTGTCACAGAATCTTGATGCTAGAATGCTAATGCTACTTTTACACTTTAGAGTCCAGACCAAGCTACTTCTACATAATAATAAATACATAACATGATTGCCGGTTTGAATTGATGTAATATTTTTGTGAACTTAGTCTTGGATAACAGTACGTGTAAATTACTGCAAGAGTAGACAATTGATGGATACTTAATTTTGTAAGCAGTTTTATTACAGGCTTGGAAAGTTCATGTAGCTCATAGGATGATTGTTTAAGTTCAGATGCACCATTTATTTTGTAAGTGTTCCTCCTGTAAGAACTATCTGTTCCCTTTAGGTATGTTAACTTGGAGATATGTCCTTCTGTGTAGGCATTGGCGCTCATCTTCGTCCAATAAAATTAATTTTTTTCATTACAAAACTCCTCTATGTTTCCTCATCTCCCTAAGGATCCTTAATTTGTCCGAAGGTTCACTCATTAACTCCTAGCAGAAGTTGTGCATGAATTAGCAGAAAATGTAGACTGACAAAAGGTGAGAGAGTCGTATATCTGAAATATATGAGTTGATACCTATAAATAGGCAAGGAGTATGAAGAAATAACACAACAAATGAGTTGTTGGCCCAATAACAGATTGTAGGATAGGAAATAAAAGAAAAAGAGTTGTTCATATTTTTTTGATATTGTTGACATGGTGATGACATTTTAGTGAATGAGATGAAGGGGACTGTCAACTGATGGGTGATGTATTTGAGAATTGGCACTAACAGGGTGGGTCCCGGGCCATGTAATCCTGTCAGCGTGTAATCTTGGAAGAGGAGATAGATGATCGCTCTTATTTTTATTTGCCAATATATTATCTCCATGTAATTATTACATATTAATCTGTACTTCCAGCCGGTAATAAATCTATTTCGTTTGGATATGAAAAACGTTCCGAGCTTCATGTTTAAGTTTCCAGCTGTCACTCATTGTACATACTATGTATTAGTTTTGGGTAGTTTAATTGCGGGCCTGTTGTTAGCAGAGTGAAGGAAATAGTGCCTCCAAAAGACGCTATAAAACCGCTTCCAATTGTTCATTTACAAACAAAGCAAAGAGTCTCGTGACTAAAGATGATCTAAGTGCCCAGGAGTTGGGATTGGAGGCAACCAGGATTTTCAAAGATTTCCTCACTAAAGGTGCTTCCTTTAAATTAACAAATATATTTAGCAGATTGAAGCTATGGTATGCTCTATTTGAAGTGGGTAATCTATTGGAGTCGATATACTCACTATGATATCTGCCATTGGAAGTCACTTCGAAGCAGCCACACTAACTTGTAATATAACAGGGACAAATTTCCTTTAATGCCTCGGGAGGGAAGGTGTGTTTAGGCTGACAGTAAAGCTAATCAAACCATCCAGAAATCGCAATTGTCTCAAATGCAAGGTTAAAATATAAAAATTGAAGGAAACTAAAGTTAAGAGTAAAGACCTGCAAGTAATACGGATCCCTGGATACCTTAATCACCTAGGAGAAAAGATTAAGAAGGCCGTATAATTAATATTAAGATATTAAAATGTAGGCTTATTACAGGTTCTTATTTCTCAGGAAGAGAAAGAGATACGATTTCTCTTTATACACTACGTATATGAGACGCTTCTACTTTGGCAAGGCAATTGCAGCAAAGGAAGAGCTTAAGATAGCATTAAATCATCATATAGCAGCGAATTTAGGAAGGAAACTCAAAATTAATAATCAATAAGGTTATGAAACTCGATAAGGAGCGATATAAAGCTAATTTTAAGTTGACAATGGGGTTCATCAATTAAGAGAATTAGCAAAACTATTTCCCATGTCGAATGTTGCAGAGAAACATACTAGGACACAGGAGAGAAAATCTATGAGTGCACTTATCATGATAAAGCACTCAATGATCTAGCTGAGACAAGAGGAGAACAAAAGAAGAAATGTTCAGCAGTTTTGTAGCTTTATCTTGAACCTGGACATCGATCAGCTTTTGAGTAACTGTTTGTAGTGGCTATCTCTTTTTAGGCATTATCATTTAGAGAGAAATTTTATGATAGTCGTGCTTGGTATTGTAGAACTACTCAAAAATCCAAACATTAACAGAAAGTCTATCAATTCTGTACAAAAGTTATCTGTTTCAGGTGCAAGGATGAATGATTCAGAGATCAGGCCTAAGAGGTGTTGATATCAACTCTACTTGATGAAAATGAACTATTCTATGCAATGATTACAGTTGTGATTATAACAATAGTTATAATTAAAAAGAATTCATAATAAATAGTGATCAATAAGCTTAAAGTAACACGTATATTTGGTAATAACAAAGAGTGTATAACCATAATTAGAGTAAGTGCAATATATGAGTGACAGTGAACCATATGATCTTCGTAGCTTACTGAGTGTAATACCATAGCTATTTGGGCTAGAGCTCACGTATAAAAACAGGGTTCAAGTGCTCTAAGTGATTCCGTAATATACCGGTACCATTCACCAGTTAAGTAGGAATAAGGATAGAAGTAATGGCATTCATAGGCTTGATAAAGGTTGAATCCTATCTGATATAGCATCTACTCGTATATAAAAGAGACCTTCTTGCTTCACCTATTTCACATAGTGATACTCGGCCTTGCTATAAGATTCTAGTAGTCTACCTGTTCGTAAGGTCAGTGTTATGTAAGCTATACTATTCAATGGATTCACACTGGTTAACCTGTTGTAATGGCAATAAAAGCTCTTTTAGTATAGAGGTTCATCTCTCACCATGTTACATAATAAACAAGGTAGTATTGTACTAATATAGAGTCAAGGGTAAAGGTTCAATGTTCTTCTTTAACATATCACTATCTTCACTGATTCCCATTGATTTTATTAGCTATGAAGAGTATGACATAATCACACACTAGCCCAACTTACCGCTTTGTAATCATAATCACACAGCTTTCTGATCATGCATAAAGAGTGGTCATAGTTTATCCATGAATTTATAAAATTTATTTTGAATGATCTCGTAAGGATGAATTTTACCCCTGATACATGAATACCCATAGAGATAGGATGCTACTTCAATTTCGTAATACAGGATATATATGCTGTTATTTAAATTTACTAGGGCATGGACACCAGTATGCAATATGGCATTTAAATTAACATTTCAAGAATGTGAAATTATAGATTAGACATTATAGATGAAAATATCTATCGAATTATTTCATTGCATTTCAAAAAAAAAAAAAAATGATTCAAAGAAAGGGAATAAAAGTGTAACTACATTATGAATATGAAAAGTGAAAATAGGGGTATATAGAATGAAAATGATTAAAGCAGTGCGTCATAATTAGAACGAATAAACTAAACCGAAGCAGCATCTGAGATGAGAAATTTTATTGAACATATTGATATCTGTGTGAGCAAATTTTCTTTTTATAAATTCTAGGATTGATATCATATGTATCAAAGTACTTCGAATGTGTAGAAGTTGTTATATGGGTAACAATTGGTTATGAGCAATATAAAATGCATATGCTGTAATATGTGTTCGAGTGTTTACATTGCAGATTATGTACCAGTGAGTATCATGCAGAAAAACAGATTACTGGAACAATCTACGTGATGACAGATTTCTAAGAGCAATTGAGACTCCATGAGACCCCAAGATAGGGTGTTGACCCTGGTCCTGCTGGGAGGAGTGGAAGTGTTGCCCACTGTTTACCCTCCAATACCTGGAGTCATGGGAGGACTGTGCGAGTCACGCTCCCCTAGACGTGTGATGATGACTGCCGGATGCATACAAGCATGTCAGGTCGACGTAATCGACTCTGACATCATTGAGGTCTATGAATGGATCAATAAAACTGATGCCATGGCATATTCCTGTAGAGGACGGATAGGATGGAAGTGGAAGAGATTAGGAAGGATAGGATGATTTTAGCATAGTTTGGAGACTCGGTGAAGATGGGAAGTAACAATTAAATTTCCAATACATACTTATTTAAAACGAAAATTCAATCTTAAAACACAGGCATCCTACAATCACCCTAATCTCTAAAAACACAATATTAATCTGAGTATATAAAACCATAAACTTCGGGACGAAGTTTTCTGAAGGGAGGAAGTATGTAACGACCCTTTCCCCTGTTATACCCAAAACAATATTAGCGTGTGAACGATATAGGCATTTGATAGCTACACCTGCCTATACCGTCCACATCGCACTAGTACGCCCACCTAATATCAAGATTACAAAGATTGGGGACTTAATATTAAGATTTCAGATCTATATATATATATATTACGATCATCTAAGTATAAAATCTTATGAAACAAGATAATAAAAGAAATGAAATAATAAAGTTAAAATCTTTAAGTTGATAAATCTTTAAGATAAAGATGAGTATGCAATATTAAAGAATTATATAAAAAGTACTTAAATAAAATCCCACCTTTATAAATGTGTATACATACGCACATTAATGGGGATCACCCACCATAACAACATTTAAGGTAAACATAAGGTTGGATAAGGCCTCGGGAAGTTTGAGGCGGTGGAGGAAGATTGTTTAGATTATATTCATATCCAAACATAATGAAAAGCATACCACCATAAATACATAAAATATCATCATTAATAAGGATAAGGCTTCGGGAAGTTAGAGGCGGTGGAAGGAGATTATTTAAAGGAGGTGGTATGGAGGAGAAGGGGGGGAATGTTTTTTTGAGGAGAAGAAATGGTTTCGGCTGAAAGGAGAAGGAAGGAAATGCCGGCTTGCAGTGTTTGGGGAGGAGTCTCTTGTTCTTGGAAATCTGGGCACGGGGGACAGAGGGGACACCCTCTGGGTCTGGGATTAGTCCCGGATTTGGCTGGGAGGATTCGATTGTCCCAGTAATCTGATCTGTTCACAACATCACCAGCAAATCTTCAGCCGCTTCAGGTTCAGGATTCGTAAGTTTGTGCTGAATTTCAGGTATTCTTCTGCATATAGTTTAATTAAGCAAGCTGAAATTTCAATTTATATCCTTTCAATGTCTTATTAGATGTGTTTTACTTAAACAAAAGTTCAAATAGGTACAAATTCTAGAACTTACGGGAGCAGGGTTATTACAAAGACCTTACTCTAGCTAGCCAGTACAAAAGGAGCTCTAAAGACCTCGGTGATAATTTGTTTGGGTCGGAGCTAGTCAATCTCTGTAGTGCTCAAGATCTCATAATTTGAAACGGTCTAAAGAGGTGGCCCAATTCTAGCCAGATGACCTGCATCCATGGGCTTGGCAGTAGCGTGGTAGACTATGTTATTTCCGATCTCCCTTTATACAACGAAATAATAAATTTTGACATCTTAAACGACCACGAGCTCGACTCGATCATAGGGCCTTTACTCATAACTCTCAATTTTTTCATGCATAGAGATCCCATAGAAGATAATCCTTGTAGTCAAAATAACTTAATCTTTGATAGAAATAAAATTGATCTCTTTCTAAATGAATTAAAAGCTAATTTGTTTCCTTTATCTAATATAGACAACATAGATGACCTATTCATAATTTTACTACAACCCTCTGATATTCTATTAACAAGTTCTCAATTGAAGTCTCAAGTAATAAAAGAAATAGAAAAACAAACGCATGGTATGACAAAGATTGTAAAAGTGCGAGGAGAGAAATTAAGGAAGCTATTGACGAATCTCTCAAAATTGACAAGATAAAAATATACAAAGCCCTAACTAAAAGGAAAAAAAGGCAATATATTCATAAAAGACAAGAGAATCTCTTACACCTCTCTAAGGTGGCTCCTAAGAAATTCTGGAGGTAGATTCTAACTAATAAAACTAAGGATAATAACAAAATTTCTTTACACGACTAGAATTCCTATCTTAAAAAGCTTTATGACTCTCCAAATGCCAGGGATTTTGAAACCCTACTCACAACGAAAGAATTTTTCTCATTAGAAGACATTGATTTTGGGGTTAAATGCTTGGAAAATGGAAAAGCTAAAGACACTAAAGGTTACCAGGCAGAAATCTTAAAAATTAGAGGTCTTGTCCTCATCCCCCACATCCACAAGCTTTTCAACCAAGCGGTCAAGTAAGGGTTCCCTAAACCTTGGACTCGGAGACTCATTATCCCTATTTTTAAAAGTGGGGATACAAATAACCCCTCTAATTATCGGACAATTATGATCAGCCCTCTCTTAGCCAAGTTATATGGTATTATTTTGGAAAAGAAGTTGAGCATTTGGCTTGAAAGTGAAGGTAAGCGGGCTAAAGGCCAAGCGGGTTTTAGAAGGCAGCACTCAACAACGAACCAACTCATTACGCTTCGGATCATTGTGGAGGAATGCCGCAATGATAAATCTAATCTCTTATGTTGCTTTGTGGACTTTATAAAGGCTTTTGATACGGTTCCTAGAAACAACCTATGGAATAGATTAGAAGAGCTAAATGCTCCTTTCGAGCTAAGACCGACCACTATAAGGTTATACGAGAATGTAAATGCCAAGTTAAGGAGAAATGAGGGGTGTTCTAAAAGATATTAAGTGTAATATCAGAGTTAAATAAGGTTTCCCCCTCTCCCCTACCTTATTTGGCATTTACATCGACAGGCTAGAAGGTTGTTTAGAGGAAGCAAGATGTGCTAGCACGATCTTAGCTAGGATAGTCATCATCTTTCTTCTCTATGCTGACGATATTGTTCTTCTCACAAGGTGCCCATATGATCTTGATATGCAACTTAGACTTCTTAAGGTTTGGGGTTGCAGCATCTCTAGAGAATCATGGAGAAATATTGAGCAAATCCAAAAGCGTTTTATAACTTATAACCTTAAAATTAAAAGCAATTCACCCTATCCTATTCTCGTTATAGAAGTGGGTCTTTCCCCTATCGAGAGCCTAGCTATGACTAGGCTTCTGTTGTACAAGCACAAGCTCAATAGCATAGGATACCATAGACTTCCTAAGATAGCTTTAAATTACAGCCAAAACCACCTAAGGCTTAAACGAGGTTGGTATAAAGACACCAGGGCCTGATTAAACCACTGGGAGATTGACAAGAATGTTGCATTGCAAAACATTAATAACATTAAAAAAAATTGTTACTTCTAAGTTCAAAGAAAAAATGTGTTGTGAGAAAGATCTAGCGACTAAAAAGAAAATTAAGATATTTTAAAGAGGTCATCAACCCCACCCTAGAAGATCAAAAGTATCTCTCTGTTTTAACTAGCTCAAAGAAGAAAATTAATATAGCCAAGATTAGAACGAACTCTCATGAGCTCCATAGTGAAACAGGTCGTTGGGAAATTCCTAAAACACCATGGATGGAAAGGATTTTCCATCTCTATGAGAATATGAACATCGAGGATGAAAATCACTTCCTCTTATAGTGACCTGAGTACAACCACATTAGAGCTCAATTTCATAATCTTTGTTAAAATACTGACCTTTGTAGCCTTTTAAGATGTCAAAATTATAGTGAACTTCGGAGGCTTCTCTCCAAGCTTTTTGAGCATATGAATAAAATCTTAAATCCAACTAAATAACTCTTTTCTTTAGGTTCGATAGACCAAAGATTGGTCTGAGTGGACGTTAACCATCATCATCATCAATATAATATAAAATATTATATTATTCAATAGTAAAATATATAATAAAAATATATTATTAAATTATTTCAATACATTAATAGTTTTAACTCAAACTATAATATAATTCTATTATAACATAATAATAATATTTTATTAATATTATAATAAGTTTATATCTCTTACCAATATCTCAAGGGATTATTAATATTTTACACCAAAAGAACTAATAAACCCAAGGGTTTAATATTATAAACCGAAGTAATTGGTGAAGCAAAGGATAAATATTAATATTATAAACCAAGAAATAAAAAAACCCTAAGAATAAATAATTTAATCTCAAGAGATTAAAAAACCCTCAGAAATAATACTTTAAACCCAAAAACATAAGAAAGTAATAAACTCTAAGAATTAATATATTAAACTCAAGAGATTAATAAAGCATATGAAATAATATTTAAAAACAAAAAACCTAAGAAATTAATAAACCCTAACAATTAATATTTTAAACTCAAAATATTAATAAACCCAAGAGGATATTAATAAACCCAAGAGATTATTAATAATACAAACCAAAAGAACTCATAAACAAAAGGTTTAAATATTATAAACCAAAGGAATTGGTGAACTCAAGGGATAAATATTATAAACATAAATGATCAATATTAAAAACACAAGAAATTAATAAACCCTAAGAATTGATATTTTAAACTAAAAAACCTAATAAATTAATAAACCAAAAGAATCAGTATTTTAAACATAAGATATTAATAAACCAACGGGATTATTAACACTATAAACCAAAAGAACTAATAAACCCAAGGGTTTAATATTATAAACCAAAGGAATCAGCGAACCCAAGTGATAAATATTATAAACCTAACGGATGAATATTAAAAACAATAGAGATTAATAAACCCTAAGAATTAATATTTTAAACTGAAAAATCTAAGAAATTAATAAAGCCTAAGAATTAATATTTTAAACTCAAGAGAGTAATAAACCCAATGTGTGATTAACATTATAAACCAAAAGAACTAATAAACCCAAGGGTTTAATATTATAAACCAAAGGAATCGGTGAACCCAAGGGATAAATATTAAAAACCTAAGAGATCAATAAAGCTAAGGACAATATTAAAAACAATAGAGATTAATAAAACCTAATAATTAATATTTTAAAATAGAAAACCTAATAAATTAAAAAACCCTATGAAATAATATTTTAAACTCAATAGATTAATAAACCCAAGGGGTTATTAATATTATAAAACCAAAGAACTAGTAAACCCAAGGGTTTAATATTATAAACCAAAGGAATTGGGGAGCCCAAGGATAAATAGTTTAAACCTAAGGGATGAATAAGGCCAACTCATCAATATTAAAAACACAAGAGATTAATAAACCCTAATATTTAATATTTGAAACTAAAAAACCTAAGAAATTAATAAACCCTAAGAAATAATATTTTAAACTCAAGATATTAATAAATTCAACGGATTATTAATGTTGTAAACCAAAATAAGTAATATTATAAACCAAAGGAATTATTAAAATTATAAAGGTAAGGAACAAATAAACACAAGCATTTAATATTATAAACCCATGAAATTAGTAAACCCAACGGACAAGCGTTATAAACCTAAGGGATAAATATTAGTATTATAAATGAAGAAATTCATAAACCCTAAGAAGTAATATTTTAAACTCAAGAGAGTAATATACCCTAATAATAAATAGTTTAAACCCAAAAACCATATTATTTAATATTTTAAACTCAAGAGATTAGTAAACTCGAGAGATTATTAATAATATAAACCAAAAGAAATAACAAATCAAGGGTTTAATATTATAAACTAAAGAAATTGGTGAACCTAAGGGAAAATTATTAAAAACACAAGGGATCAATAAGGCCAACGGATCAATATTAAAAACACAAGAGAGTAACAAACCCTAAGAATAAATATTTTAAATTCAAAAACCTAAGAAATTAATAAACCATAAGAATCAATATTTTAAAATCAACTAATTAATAAACACAAGGGATTATTAATATTACAAACCAAAACAACTAATAAACCCAAGGGTTCAATATTATAAACCAATGGAATTGGGGAACCCAAGGGAAAAATATTAAAAACATAAGAGATCAACAAGGCCAAGGGATACATATAAAAAACAAAAAAGATTAAAGTAAAGGCTAGGAATAAATATTCTAAATGAAAATGAATGAGAAACTCACATGATTAATAAAGTGATTAATAAATCTTAGGAATCATGTTTTTAAATAAAAATCAATGATAAAGTCACATGATTATTAATATTATAAATCGAGGGGAATAAACATGGTTTACCATGCTTGATTTAAACATTGAGACAATTGTTGTCACAACGCGACGTTGGACCAACCATGACCATGGTTGGCCATGGGTGATTTTCATATTGAAACAATATTGGTCAGAATGTGACATTTGATCATGGATGACATTGATCGAATATGGCTAAAGAAATTAATAAACACTAATAATTAACCCAACGTATTATTCATATTATAACCAAATGAACTAATAACCCAAGGGTTTAATATTAGAAACCAAAGGAATTGGTGAACCCAAGGGAAAAATATTAATAACCTAAGGGACCAACGAGGCAAATGATCAATAAAATTAATAAAAAAATACTCAAGTTGAAGAAATTAATAAACACTAATAATTAACCCAAGGGATTATTCATATCATAAACCAAAATAACTAATAAACCCAAGGGTTTAATATTATAAACCAAAGGAATTGGTGAACCCAAGGGAAAAATATTACCCAACAAATTAGTATTAGAAATAAAAATTATTAATAAACTCAAGTGATTAATAAAGTCGAAGGATCAATAAAATTAATATAAAAAATATAAAAACCAAATAAATTAATAAACACTAATAATTAACCCAATGTATTATTCATATTATAAACCACAAGAAAATATATCTCTGCTCCTAGTAAAGGGCGGTAGGCAAGCAGTAGTATTTGTTGTTCCTTTGCCGTCAACATGTCTGTTGTCACCCGCTTTAGTTTCCCGGAGTTGGCAGGTGTGTCTAGTCTCTATCAATTTGTTGTCCTGGTCTTTGTCCAGAATTACCGCTCCTACGATTCTGAGATTGCATAATTACATATATAATATATGCATTGATAAGAAAGCGTAATTACATATATAATATATGCTTTTTTCATCTCCCTCATTCATCAGAGTGGGATGGAATAATTACATATATAATATATGCAATGACCCACGGGAAAGGACATTCCAAAAGAACTAATAACCCAAGGGTTTAATATTATAAACCAAATGAATTGGTGAACCCAAGGGAAAAATATTAATAACCTAAAGGACCAATAAGGCCAAGGAAACAATATTAAAAACACAAGAGCTTAATAAAGAATATGACCCAATATTTTAAACATAGAGGAATTTTAAAGTCACATGATTATTATTATGATAAACCGCAAGTGATCAATCAACCTTACTAATTGTTAATATTATAAACCGAGTGAATTAATAAACTAAGGTGATATTCAATTCCACCATCAGTAAAACCAAAAAAATAACATTGAAATTAACATATGTTTTTTGTTTCCTTTACATAAAGAAATCACGCTACAAAAATGGACTCGAAACTCTCCATCAAAGGTCATTTATCAAATAGCCTCTTCGAGAACACAACCAGATCGACCACAAAAGGAACACCAATTCAAATCAACAGGATAATGATCATGATACTTAACGCTTTCCAACCAATCCCTTCTTGTTTTTCTCCCAGCCTCCCTCATGTGCACATGCATCAAGTATTTTACATTCATTTTCATTTCATCTAACACACGAAGATGTTCATTAATAAAAGCGAGATGGAAGCCATGTTTTCTATCGAGATTGTTCTGAAGATACGAAATAAAAATGATCAGTCTAGAAATATTTGCCACCGCTTGATTATAATAGATGCCATCATTATTATCCATATCTTCATTTGAAAGGAAAAAAGATAAAATAAAAATTAATACACAAAGAGATAGAAACAACTAGGCATATATATATATATATATATATATATATATATATATATATATATAGATATATAGAACACCCCATTTGTATTGTTGCTAAAAAACTTAATCTTAAAAATGTCATGCTATAAAATAACCTAACGCTACATGAACCAAATGATATAAAATTCCTACAAATATAAACCTCATTAAAAATACATATTGTACACATGAAATGAGTGATATGACCCCTATTACGATAATCAACAAGAAATCACAAATTTTTAAACTTAATGTTTAAAATCAAATATTAATAATGTTAGTAATTCTATATTTGTATTTAAATTAATGTTAATGTATATATTAATTTTAGTTTGATATTGTTATCAAATATAAATATGTTATCATTGAACCAAACCAGGACATATTTAGCAAACCACATTGATAAATATTGTTAGTTTCATGTCATAGGGATATGGACTTCAATCTTGATTTTTAATGATTTTCTCATATAAGTGGTTGTATATGTCTGAATGGTTCATTGTAAATAAAAAAACAGTAGCGACTCAAAAAAGGAGGTAAATTGAACAACATGAAAAACGATGTAAGAACTTTCAAAGATATTACTATATTGGATCTCATGAATGTATTCATTTCATTAATACATGAAAATATTTATTATACTAAATGAAAATAGAGAGGACAATAAAAACAATTAAAAAAAATCTATAAATATGTCACAATACTATTAATTGCATGTCATAGTGATATGGAATTCCATCTTGATTTTTAATAATTGGCTCATATAACTGGTTTTTTTAATCTCTAAATGGTTCATTATAAGAAAAATAACAAAAATCACTTAAAAAAAAAGAAAATGAAACAACATGAAAAATAATGTCATCATCTCATTAATATATCAAAATCATTATTATATTAAAAGTAAATAAAGAGGGCAATAAAAGAAATTCAAAAAACATTCTATAAAGAGCTAAAAGTATCAATAGTTGCATGTCATAACGATATGGACTTTAATCACTCCTCTTCTTTCTTCCTAATTGTAACATATGCATTATATTTCATCTCAGCATAACGCTGATAAGAGAAAGGTGGTGCAATGCGTAAACCATCTATTGATTTCACTCTTGATATGGCTGTGAAGGTTAGGCCTTCTTGCTCTTTATTCCCGATATAAATTGATGCTCGTTCTAAAGTCAAACCCTGTAACATGTGAAGTGTAAGAGCCTATGCCATCTTTAAAGGAATTTGTTTTCGATTTCCTCTTATCACTAGTGTGATAGGTACATTTTTTGGATTTATTGCATCAAACGGAACACCAACATACTTATCAAAAACAATAGTTGTGAACATTGGAAGCTCAGGTGGCTTAAAGGTAGCCATATAAAATATTTCCTTCACATACCCAAGTGCACCATTCACCAAACCAGATTCAACCCATAAATTACATGTCAACATAACACGTTGGCCATGACACAACAAAACTTCACGGTCCAGTTGATCATCATCGGCACCACTGATTTCTGAATGCCTTGAATTCACAGCAATACATCGTGCAATTGGAGAATTCAATGATTTCAACATATGCCTGTTATGGAAGGAGACCAAATTATTTGTTGGAAACATGTGAACTGCTTCATTAAATAAATCCCTTTCTCTAGGATGCAACCTCATATCAGCCCGCGACATAAAAAACTCCCAATCATCAAGAACAAGTTCAACGTTTCTTATGTTATTGAGGACTCATATTATGTCAAGAGTGACAACAATGTTGAATTTTTTCCACAAGAATTTCCCTGCTATATTACCTGCATACAAATGCTTATCTCTCACAGGAGGTAGTTGGATAAGGTCACCCACAAGGATGATGGATCTGCCACCAAAATGACAATTCTTTTTCTCTGGAAATGCTTCTCGTAATCAAACATCTATTTGCATGAATAACCTTGATCCTAAAAGGCTCATTTCATCAATAAATATATATTGAATATGCCTAATTTATTCTTGGAATACTGCGAACGATTGACCCTGTAGTGGTTTCATATCTTTAATCAGAATTTTCAGAGCGGAGTGTATTTTTTTTTCATGTATATTAAAAGCAACTATTCCTGTTGGGGCAAGAAGAAGCAAAGGAATTTTTCCATTACTTGATAGATTAGAAAGAGCTTCAGAAATACAATGGATAAGGAAAGACTTGCCAGTGCCTGCAGTGCCCTAAACAATCGTAAGAAGAGCTTCACGAATCTCATTTTCAACAAAATGCCTTAAAAAAATTTCAAAAGAAAGTCGTTGTTTTTCTGCCAATGAATCTGGAGAGGAAAATGTTCTATTTGAAAGGTCAACAATATCACCCCTTGATATTCCATCCCTTATAAAATTAATAAATTCTTCAGCCACATCATCAGAAATAGTTGTACTTTTCCAGTCAAAGGATATATCAAAATCCCTTCAACCAAGGGTGTGAAGATCAGAAACATTGACATTACTTGGGGAAACCAAGCGAGAGAAAAGTTTTCATTCTTGAAAATCATCTTCAAGATTCATTTCCTTGTTAGAAAGATCACCATCTTCTCCATCTTCAATATTTTCAACAATTGATGGATTTCAATCAACATGCCATGCTCGATATCGAAAATTCCTCCAATTTTCAACAATAATTTTAGCTCAAAGCTAAATATCCATAGAAATGTCATGAAATGGCTTGTAAAAGAGAAATTTTGTCCAGAAAAAGGTTTCAAATTCTTCTGAACCATCACTAGGAATAGAATAAAATCATGGCCAAACCCGAACAATCACATGAACATCTCTAGGCTTCCAGGGACCTTTTTTACGCTTGCTATCAAATGTCCAAGATATTGTTGTTTCTATCAAAGATAGATGTTCGAGGAAAAAATTCCTCTTCCGATAATATTGAACAAAAGTATTTTAAGATGAACATTTCATGCCATCCCTTGATATTTTTCTGAAAACCTTTCTTCCAACATTTAAACAAATTTTTTACTACAAAAAACAAGAGGTAGCTTAAGCAACATATGGCATGTTTCTTTGTGCTCCAATGTCATGTTAAACAATTGTTTCTGCAAGAAACCTTCTGTAAGAACATAAAGCATGATCCTCAGAGGAAACATAATTTTAAATTCTAGTTAACATATCATGATAACTTTCAGACCTTTTTTCTGCTTTTGATGCATACTTAGAAATATATTTCAGGACAACATGCTGAGAAAGCACTGGTTGGAAATCAAAATTTTCATGCCACGTTGTTAGAAGGTCAATGTTATGTACATTGAGCCTATCATCATTTCTTGTCGAGTCATATTTTTTTCTTCCTTAATAATCTATCAACAACCTATATTCCTCAAAAAGATCCCATCGAGCATTGTACCAACAAGCGAGAATAGTGCCCTTTTTGCACAAATAAGAATCTACACTACACTTTGTGTGCCTTTGGACACGGTTCAACAATTCTTCATAATCATTATGTGGATTGCAAGAGAAAATCTGATCAATATTCAATAGGTAAGGGTCATCATTGAGACTTCTTGGAACCATTATATTGCGACGATGTATTTCACGTGGATTCCATGTAGTTACATAATTGTCAAAGAATCTCTTTGCATGTTGTAAATCACAATCATTTGACCAATAAATTCTTTCCATGTCAGGAGCTCCTTTCAACCATAGGAAAACATGGATATGTCCTGAACCTCTATGTTTCCACTTGTATCTGAAGAAAATGAATACAGAGTTACTACAAAAATATAAATAGAACAATAATAATAAATTGAAAATGAATAGAAAATAAATTCAACAAAACATACCTGTACAAGAAGCCTTTTTCCTTAAGATATTTTTTGATAACTTCCTCTCCAAATATTGAATATATGGTGCATAAATGTGGCAAAAATATGAGGGTACTAGATAACATTCTTAATTTTCATAAGATGCTCATTTAAGGAACGAGAATGTGAGGGTACAGGCATGAGGCTATGAAACTCTGGCCAGTTTGTGTCAGTTGCACTCAAATTGAAAAACAAAGATGAACATCCCAACTGAGTAATCATGTCAGTCAATTCAGCCTGAAATTTAGTCCAGTATGCCCTTGTACCTCTTAGAGAAGACCCAAACCACATAAGATGCTTAGCCAACTTATTATCTGCTAAATTAGAAAGTTGGTGACGCAAGTTTTCAATTGTTGTCGGTTAGTTATCATGTAAATTTTTCTTCACAAAAACTGAAGCAGTTGCCTGGCTACGATGCTGAATTATCATGTTCAATAGGTAATATCAGAAGCGAGGATGCCTTCCAAACCTCTAATCATAGTATATAAGAAGATGCAATGCATACTCATGAAGTTCAAAAGTACAAATGTGTGGTTGCAACCAATCAACATCACTAGTGAGGAACAATGTGGGGAATTCCATATCTAATAACCCCTCAGTATTATGTTCATTCATAGGATATGTTCCAATACTGGGCCAATCCATTTCTTGAACATGTGAAGAATCAACATTATCTAGAAATTCTTTGATTTCTCCCACTTCTCTCCGTTCATTAGGTAGGCGAGCAACAAAAGAAGAAGGATGAGAGGGAAAATGCTCAAGAGAAAACCCTTCATTATTAGCTACATTGATCTCAGATTATGCAATATCACAATCAATAAATTTAAGCATGGAGGAGACTTCTGTTGATCTTTAGGGCAGAGCATTCACTGAATCATAGTCAATTACAACATCTCGATAATATTGATCATGTACAATTTTGAAAAGCAATGCAACCATAACTCGAGATATTTTTACATAACATTCATAATATTTAGATTGAGCAGCATATATCCTCATAATTAGAAAGTCAAGATCTTCAACATGTTGGGGAAGACTTTGGGAAATTATAGGAATATCTTGGGGAAAGCTAATTGTGTGTCTACTATACTTATATTGCCCACCTCGAGCATGTGTCACTTGCAAAATAGGATTCACACGTGCTATTAACATTTCTTCAACTTGAGTAAGAACTCTTAAAATATAAGGTCGCTCACCAGGATCCATGTTATTATATCCAGAAAAACGATGTGAACCTCTTTCATTCTTACATCATCTGCAAACAGGTCCTTCAGAATCTCTCAAAACCTGGATTCTAGGATATGATTCTTGGCAGATGTGGCACATTTGGACAACTAACAAACTATCTATCTTTTCTCGAAATTTTTTATGCACTGCAATCATGTTTTCATCAAAATGAATATGATTTGTATTGGTTGGACCATGTGGAGAATGATGTGGAAGAGTACAATTTCTTCTAAAATGTACTTGATTTTCAGCACCATGAGATTCCCTTCCCAAATTTGAAACATGTGGAACAGATCTATGATATGGTCTTTCCAAATTTATGGTCTACATTTATAGAACCTGAGAGGATGATAAGGTTTCTTTAGCATAATTTTTTTTTTAAATTGAATATCCAAATAATTAGAATTGAAAAAATGAAAAAAAAAAACAAATTCATTCAATATTTACATTTTTTTGGCGATGTGGATGAAGGGTATGAGATGGTTTCTCTTCACTTATAACATCAGTGTATAGAACATTTGGGGAGTTAGTCTTGACCCCTCTATTCAAATGAGTTGTTTCCTGTTTAAACAAAATAAAATTCATTATATAACTAAATGTCCAACAAATAAAGATTTAAAATTGTATAACTAACAATAAATGAAAAAAGGAGGAAAATATCAAATGCATTCAACATTTACATTTTGTTGGTGATGCGGATGAACGCAATGAGATGGTTCCTCTTCACTTGTAACATCAGTATATGGAGCATCTACGAAGTTAATTTGTATGCCTCTATTGAAATGAGTTGTGTCTTGTTTGAAGAAAATAAATTATGCAATAAAAATCATGTCCAATGTACCAAAAATTCAAAAAATGAAAAATCAAATCAAATACATTTAACATTTACATTAGTTTTCCGATTTGATTGTCAAGGAGAATGCAGTGGAAGGTTATGATGTGCTTCATACTCAATTCTCAGATTAGTTGATGGAAGACTTAGGGAGATAATTTCCAGACCTCTATTAAAATGAGGTGTATCCTATTCTAAGAGAATAAAATACCTTATAAGTTTAGTTAAAAAATAAATAAATAGAGGAATGTAATAAAACAACCACTATCGCACCAACTGTAAAAATATCATTGAATTACCTCCATTGTTCCACGTGAAATGCTATTAGGGATGACTGATTCTATTCGCGGGACAACATTATTTTGAGAAGGGAGATTGGAATATATGATGTTTTGACCAGCTAGATCCAAATTATCAAAAAAATGGCCAATCAAACTATCATCCAATTCATCACATACAATGTCATCATTGCCTCCACCATGGATATTTTGAAACCTTTGGCATTTCACACAAGATGCAATTGCGAAGACAGAAGGGTTAGGGTGAACATTTGCATCCATGTTATCAATATGATGTTCTTCCCTATTGCGAGATGTTTCCCCAATATTATGAAAATTTTCAGGAGAGCATCGAAAAAAAAAATTATGTTGACGAGGAGCATATTCTGGCAATGAAATATCAAGGGGAAATGTTATTTCCATGATATAATTAATAGTATGATACTTACAAGGAATCATAAAATCATTTTGAAGAGTTGTCTCACTCGTTCTTCTATGATATGTAGCTCTCCTATGCTCATTTATTGTGTCCTTATTTTGTTGATATTGTAAACGACGACTTTCATTAGACTTGTCATGCAATGCTGGTGACTGATTCCTTTTTCTTGTATGCTTGCTTATGCCTTCAGATGACATGTCTATAGCTAATAATAACATATTTATTATGGAACCATAAACATGGAACATATAATATATTCAATATACATAAAAACAAAAGGATGAAAAAGGAACACTTCTTTTTCCAACCACATAAAAACATTAAAATCGTATACGGTATTTTTCCAACCATATAAATTTATCAAAACATAAAATTATTTTTCCAAATGGCTAAAAATAAAAGTGGATTTTTACAAATGGCCAAAACAAAAAAGGATAAAATTTCATGTCTCATACTATAATTGTAATGGGAAACCCATATAACTGGAACAAAATACCATAAAAATTATATGAATTGGAAATATGTCTAAATATTTGGAACTATATACCATAAAAATATAAATTTAAGTAATAAAATTAATCTAAAGATATAACATTGTTTGAGAATCAATGAGGAAAAACTAATGGAAACACCATGCATAAAATAAGTCACAATAATTATAATTATAAAAACAAAGAAAAATGGACAACATCCAAACACATTCAAATGAAATTAAGAGCACTAAGGGGGACACAAAAATAAATATTTTCGAGAAAACTACAATGGAATTCAATATCCAATATCCGATACATACACATATAGAAGAAACCCCCTCAGAATGGAGCCATATAAATATCCATGGAATTGTAATTTTAAAGTCTTAGCATACATACCCAAAAGTATGTAACGTAAAAAAAATTGGAAATATTTTCCACAACGACAAAGAGAATATAAAATGACTAATAGCCTAAGACTCCATGTCCATATCTAATGGTGGAATCTCATCAATAAAATCCATATGGGGAGAAATTGCAAAAACATTTCCAGACTAGATCAAATAGTTGCACTCCTGCAACTTTGGAGACAAAAATCCATGCATATGTTGATCAGTTGAATTATCAATATCTTTTGGGAAGTAGAGGCCAGTAATCATGTCATATAATAGGAAAGGAACTTCACTAAATTTTCACATAAGAACCACAGCTTGGATTGTTCGAAATGGAAGATAACCAGGACATTTGATATTTATATCTGTAGACCTTTCTTCCAAAAAATTCCATATGAAGCCCCAATCATCGTCAAAATAGTCAATTATTCGTTCAACACACGGGTGACCGAATTGGAAATTATCTATTTCTTCAATTGACCATACAGAACTGGGGCCATCATTGATAAGACATATCAACTGATTCTTACATATTGCTAATGACATACATCGTATGTCAGTGATTGGAACAAATAAAAAACCCCATTCATTTTTTATTACATCAAACCAGTAGATTGTATACCCATATCGAGGATAATCTTCATACTCTGTGTCGAGATAGAGCCAAAACAATTTACTTTTATAAAAGACTCCATTCTGAGGGGGTGAAGTGCCACCAAATGGAAGATTAGAACTTTGCCAAACCCTATCAAGACTACTGTAAACATAAAATTTAGACTGCATTCTATCATAGATATGTTTTAGAACAACCCAGTCATATTTGTTGCTGCTTACATTTTCCAATAACGAAAAGAATCCCCAGTCTTCAATTCATATTTGCCCAATGTTTTTTAAGGCCTTTGTAAATCGATTCATTACAAAATAGTTTCGTGAATGGGAGAATTATGTTGGTAAGGATAAAACCACCGTTGGTCCAATAGTAGACTCTACTTTGTATCTTGAAACTATGAATCACAAATGAAAATGAGATATGCGCCCATTTTGATTAAGGTATTCAGCAAGAAAATAATTATCTTCATTATTGAGAAAAGAAACCAGAAATCCAAATTCATTTGTACAAATATGCTTGCAATGCAATAAGAAAGAAGGATTTTGCAAAACATTCTTCCATTGCTTACAAACAGTGCTAAACTTTATCACAACCAATAAAGGGAGCCAAAGGAAGACAATTTCAAGAATTTCAAATGGAATACAGCTCCAAATAGTTGGATCCATGATAAAACAAGAAAATCACCTAACATAAAAGAAAACACACATGATATCAACAAAACAATTTTCAATTAATGGTGACTAGAATTAAAAGTAACATAGATAAGCAATTTTCCATCTACAAATATAGTAAAATGCACATATAAATAATGTATAAAATCATATGAGCCACAAGAATATTATTACAATAGTTAAAAAGAACTTAAAATTTTACTATTAATCTTCATAAGTATTTTTTTATGTCTCTATTAATGTCTATGTTTAATATTAATGTAAATGTTTGATGCTCAATATAAATATTAACTTAAAACATTTTTTTAATATTAAAAATCTTTATCTTATAAACCTTGGGTTATAAAATTGCATAATGTTACATGGACAAAATGATATGAAAATACCAATTTTTTTAATTCTAATGTCATTGAACCTATAAAAACATTAAGTTAAATTCCAATGTCATAGAACCTATGTAAACTTAAAGTCATCAATCCTATTTTTTAATGAAATATTCATATTGATGTTTAACCTCAATGTTCACATTAATGTATAAATGCGAAATTTATTTTTATATAAATTTATATGTTTAACATTAACATGTGTATTTATTATTAATATTAATTAACATTAAAAGAGATATTGATAATTAATTTTAGTATTAATAATTTCTTATTTAATTTGAAATATTTATATTTATTATTAGTGTTCATATCAATCAATATTAATTTGAATAATACTAATGTTAATATTAAATAATTAATATTAATATTAACCAAAACATTAATGTATAAATGTGAAATTTACTTTTATATAAATTTCTAAGTTTAACATTAACAAATGTATTTATTAATAATATTAATATTAATTAATATTAATATTAATTGACAATAAAGAAGATATTGAAATTTAATTTTAATACCAATAATTTCTTATTTAATTTGAAATTTTTATATTTATTATTAATATTAATATCAATGTATATTAATAAATTATTAATATTAATATCAATCAATATTAATTTTCGTAATTAATAATAGTCATCTAAATATTTATAATAGTAATAATATTTATATTAATATTAATACTTTATATGTTAATTTTAAACATTTATGTTTACCAATGTTTATTAATATTAATAAAAAACTTAAATATTGAAAAAATTAAAGTTAATAATAAGAAAATTTAGTAATATCCAGTAATATTCATTATGTGTATTATATAAATAGCCCTTTTTGTATATGGATGAATCTCACTCATACTTTGATATTAATTCTATAAATTTTTATAATATATTATTTAACAATTAAAAAGTAATTCTATAAATTTTTATGTAATGTATTATATAGCAACTAAAAAAATAATTTCATAATTATAATAAATATGTATTAATTTGATCTAATTTAATTAAACTATAAAAAAATATAAATATAAAAATATGAATTAATAAACATTTGAAATTTTATTGATATAGGTTGCAATAATAATATAAATTGTATTAATTGTATTATATTAATGTAGGAAAATATTGATAGTATTATATATTAATAATTATTATATTAATTAAATTAATTACATTATATTAAAAGTATCAATATTAACAATAATATTAAATAATAAATATTTATAAATAAATAATAACAAAATTATAATAAATATTTATAAATAAATAATAACAAAATTTCTTTAGTAAAGAGTAATGAAAAGAAAAATTCTTTAATATCTAGTAATATATATTATTTGTATTACATGATTGGCCGATGAATGTTATTCATGCATCAATATTAATTCTATAATTTTTTATATAATTTACTATTTAATAACTTAAATGATAATTTCATAATAATATTAAATATATATTTACAAATATAATTTCATCTTGATAAATCTTGATAACATGTATTTTGGGGGAGATTTTTAGGTGTAATAAGAGCCCAAAGAAACAATAATGATTAGGTGGTCACAAATACCAGAGAAGTACATTCAATCTGAAACCAAAAAATAATGAAAATATTTATGTGATTGGAGGATTTTGACTTCTATGTAATGAATATATTGGGGTCAAAAAGTTCATTAGGGTTCTTGATAGATCCAAGGTTAAGATAGATATTTATTGGTTATTAATAGCAATAACATGGATATTCTACTAAACTTTAAAAAAAAACTAAAAATATAAAATACAACTCCCGAAATTGGCATATACAATTAAATACATTTTGTATATAAAATTGTATAGGAAAAATATAAAATACAACTACCCAAGATCAACTACACAACAATAAAAATAAATTAATTATACATATTAATTATCAAAATTATAGATACATTTGTTATTTTATTATTATTTATAAACATAAAAATAAAAAATGATTACTTGACTAGCTAATATTTTCATATACAATGCAAAGTTGTTGTGGAATATCGAGAGACCAATTCATTTCATTATGATTATGAAATAGTTGTATTACCACCATTTAGTACTAATACCCATTTCCTCTTATAAAAATTTAAGAGGAAGTATTATTCATGGGATAGACTCATTCCACTCAGTATCAATATTATCACACTTTTTCTTTATAAACCCAATTCTAATTCTTATGGCCATGCTTCCAGTGATTTGGGAATTAATAAAAATGAAAAATTATTTTCTAAAACCATACTGTGTATCCTATGAAGGTTGAAAAATATGGTTTTTTTTTGGCTGAGGTGAAGAGGCAAGGTTTTCTGAAACATTTTCCTCAAATCCCTATTCAATTTTCTTAGTTTACCACAAGATTTTCCCTAATTTCCAAAACACTCCCAGGGTTTTGTATACCTTCATTCGTTTTTCATTTGAAACCATGGTTATTTCAGAAATATTCTTAGTATATCTTTATGTTGATGTTTTTTTACCAAACCCTAGTGAGTTTTTTTTCTAGGTTGTTGAAACCATAGATCAAGTCTCTACTATCTCCCTACAAATAATACACACACTTTTTCTATGGCTCTAGTTGTGAAATCCACCCAAACCTATTAGAGGTGAAACCATTGAGGCATATGAAGAATACTCAGTCCTATTCAGGAAAATGGGTTGAAGAAAGTTTATAAATTCTGTCACAGCACCCAATGTTGACCCAGGGAAAAATTTTTGAACAAAATTAAAATGGTAAAGTCCCATGAATTGTTGATATGGAGATTTTTTTGAATGAGGCTTTCATCATAGATTCTACTAAAACCATTGTGAAAGGTTAGCAGTGTTAAAATGATTTCCGAGCTAAAGACATGGCATGGCACTACTTCACTCTAAAATTATCACCCATTTAATCATTGACATACTTATTTTTCAAAACCTAAAAATTTTTCTTTCATGATCAGCATAAGTTTTACACACTGGTTGCGGAATAACCAGCGTTGTAACAGTGCACATTAATCTTTCTTTCATGGCTTGGAGATCATAAGTTCATTTCATCCTTAATTAATTCTTTGATGCTAAGGCCCCATGGAAATAATTTAGGTCATGTTTTGAACAAGGTGGATCTGAATCCACATGAACATTGAATATTATGTTAAGTAAATTGAAATATGATGAAAATATTTCAATTTAAAGAAAATAAATTAAAAAATAAATTGGTCCTGTTTATCATATTCAAAGGTATATATATAATTTATGATATTTTGTTTTCATTCAAGGATATCTCAGATTTTTTTTTCAATAAAGCATAAGATTAGTTATAATTTCATGTCATTGTGTCCTTGGTTTTTTATGATCTCTTTGCATGAGTGAAAATTGAAAACAAAAAAAGGGGCAAATTTTTTTTAAAATTTTTTTATCTCTCATTTGACTAAATATGGTAACTATGAATTTTTTATATGGTAACTAAGTCACATGAATTGTTGATATGGAGATTTTTGGGAATGAGGCTTTCATCATAGATTCTACTAAGAAAATTGAACAGGGATTTTAGGAAAATGTTTCAAAAAAACTTGCCTCTTCACCTTAGCAAAGAAAAAACCATATTTTTCCACCTTGATAGGATACACAGTGTGGTTTTAGAGAATAATTTTTCATTTTTATTAATTCCCAAATCACTGGCAGAATGGCCATAAGAATTAGAATTGGGTTTATAAAGAAAAATTGTGATAATATTGATAATGAGTGGAATGATTCTATGCATATTTAACATTCAAAACATACAAATGAAATAGAGGAATATGATAAAAATATGAAATAATAAACATTTGAATTATCAAAACAAAGCAAATTGAGCATTTTTCATTGACCATGATTATCCAAACAAAAAGGGCCTTAGTTTTACATACCTCCCACTTGTATTGACACTGTTAACAATTTAATAAAGCTTTATGACCAAATATATGGCACTGAACCTAGTTATACACCAGAAGCTCTGCGTACCTGTTTACCAACCAATCTATTATATACCATTCAATCTATGAAACTTCAAAAATGTATAGATTATGTTTATGAAATATGAAATGAAACTTGGAACATGTCTCAATTTGTTCGACTTCTTTTTAAATAAACTTCATTTCTTTTTCTATTGAATTCGTTTTATGTAATTTGAATGAGATTCGTTTCAATTTAAATAAATATATTAATTAAAGAATATGGAAGATGAGGCCCACACCTAGTTTAATGAGAGCCATTTCAATTTAAAGAAGTGTATTAAGTAAAAAATATGGAAAATGAGGCGTGCACACCAAGAATGACGGTGCTCCATTGCATACCATAATTTTAATTGTAACCTACCTAATAATTTTTTATTGTAACCTACATAATAAATTGTAAGGTAAATTATGTAAAATACAATTATATTTTAAATTTAGACTATTAAATTTATATAAAATTACTTAATATTTGTTTTTATTAATGATTATTTTTAAGAAATACAAAAGAGCTTTATTAATAAAAATGCAAAAGAAAATTGTTGGCCTTCACGTAGACTTTTTCTACTATATGAATCATTTAGATATAAATTTTGAATTCTATTTTAAGTAGATTTCAATTAATTAAATATAATTATAGTAATAATAATGTAATAATAAAAATAATTATTAAATATAATAATTATTTTTAATCACAATTTACATAATTATAATAATGTACACTTTCAAATAATTAATATATTATTTTATGTCTAAAAAATAAAAATGTAATTATGTATTACTTTATTTTTATCTTTATATAAACACAGTTATTTATACTAATGTGGAACAAGCTGAAAAATTATTGCATTATAAATATGATCATTGCAATGATGGATGCCAATCCATTTGGCATGAGAAAAGCTAAAATGTTATATTATAAATTAAATGAAAATAAAATAAAATTACCCACACATTTCACAATGAGATAAATGTCAACACTTGGAAAATAGTTGACACTTGGCAAATAGTTGATTAGGCATACATTTCACAATGTATGTTTCAAAATAAATGCATATTCTATTTTTTCAATTCATTTCTCATTAATGATCATAAGTGGTTAACAACAAGAGGCACAGTAAATTTTTAATCACGCTTTGTAAAAAAATAATTTAATTATGGTTTAAACATGTGATTTAAATATGCAAGGAAGTTATAACTTTTAATTTCATTCATTGATCTAGTGGCTACTACGAGAATATACTAACATCTTTCAATCTAGACCATCTGATCAAAAAAATTAATTAGAAAAAGGATTAAAGTTGCCAATTCCAATAGGGGGGACACATATCAACGTAAAAATGAATATATTGTAAAGTAAT
The DNA here is from genome assembly GCA_034641835.2 of Pinus albicaulis. Classification (NCBI taxonomy): domain Eukaryota; kingdom Viridiplantae; phylum Streptophyta; class Pinopsida; order Pinales; family Pinaceae; genus Pinus; species Pinus albicaulis. The sequence goes on along the minus strand of CM076574.1, from coordinate 617,393,818 downwards.
TAGAAGTATAAAAAATGTGAGTAAGAGGTTTAAACTTTATAGTTTTCAAAAATATTTGAATACGACCTTTAAATAAACTATTTAAGATCTATGTTTGAGCTCATAAAATGTTTTTTTTATAAGTGTTATATAAAATATTTTAATGTGAATTATGTATATATTATATCTTTTTTGGTTAAAAATTTTATTTGGTATTATATATACTCTATATAGCATTCAAAAATATAATTTAAAATTTGATCTCTCTCAACTCATGTTAGATCTGTACTTAAGACGGATCTATGTTGGTTAATTTTTTTAGTAAGTTTTCTATTAGTGAATTACATCATGGTCATGTTAAAAAATAACACCAAAATAAGGCAAAGAATTGAACCTACTCAACATCTAGAAGTGCCAAGAATTACATCATGATCATGTCCAAAAATAATACCAAAATAAGGCAAAGAATTGAACCTACTCAATATCTAGAAGTGCCAAGTGTCTTAACAGCGAACCTAATCAGATTCTATCCAAAGCCAGTGGACTTGTTGTTATTATTATTATTATTATTATAAAAAGAATTAATATATCATTGAAACATATACATTTAAAACAAAAATAATTAACAATAAGTAATGAGAGTTGAATGACACTTATATACATAACATTTTTTTTAATTAAACTAAAATGTAAAAAGACCATAACTACTTTTAGGATAAATATCAACTTTCTATATAACTAATATTAAAAATATTCCATTAATATTTTCTCAAAACTTAAATCCCAATGTTTATATAATAAGTATACATAATCAAATTAAATTGTGAAAATCCTATTTCAAAATATATATACACTACAAAATACAAAATATTCATAAAAACTAGCTAAATTATACCATTATTTTAATTAATTATAAAAAAGGTCCAAACACATACATTTATTGACACAATTAAACAAATATTTTGTAGTATTAATATTTCCTATAACTTAAATGTTAAATATATATTTTATTAAAATGGAGAATTTTTATTAAAATGATATCATTAAAATTAAGTTTCAGGAGGGTTTATTGTTTAATATTTTATAAATATATAATTGTGGTTTTAGTTCTTAATAAAAAAAATATATTTTTTAAATGATAAAAGAAAATTATATAACAATTAGATTTTTTAAAATTTATTTTTAATTAATAAATTAAACAAATTTTTTTTTTTTTTCGTTTAGACTAATCCTAATTTTTCCATTTTTTCTCCTCCCATCCCACCCACGAGTTTCGAACTGGTGACCTTACAGAACGGAGTGCCTTAACAGTGCACCGCATCACCAACTGTTCTACACCACGTGGGCTTAATAAATTAAATAATTAATCATATTAATCAAATTAATTAAAAAAAAAAAATGCTTATGAGTTTCTAAGAGAGAAGACTGCCTAAGATGATAAAATTTGTTTTTTTAGAGTGTTAGGCTCTTCCCCACATCTTTGCTCAATTCTCTATCATCAACCACACATCCAATCTTCCTAACTATCATCAACCACACCTCTAATCTTCTTGATTTATTAAGTCATCCCAACTATAGTTGAACGCTTCTTTCCCTTATCGTTGATCACCGAAACAAAATTTTGAAGAATAACAATTGCACTTTCTCTTGAGGTCCAATATACCACATTGATCTTAGTGGATGCTAATCATCATCATCATAATTATAACTAGCAATTGCACTAGATGTTGCAAAGGAACGTTGTAAGGCAGTAGTGGAATTACTCTTTCATGATGACAGTGAAATTGTTAGCAAATGCTTCCAAATAGTCTTAGTGGAATTTTGGATCTTAGTTAAATAGGGGGGTCTCAATAATTGCATCATTGGCATGACAAGAGTATCCTCCGTATCAAGTTCTCTCCTTTTGGTTATTTACTATAGTTGCTAGAGAATATATTGTAGAGATAACACATATCTCTATCCATTGCTATTTTGGTTATACATACATATGTATTTGCACTGGAAACATTTATGTTTGGAGTATTAGCCTACTTGAATGGTTGGAATTTATCCACACCCTATTTTTATATGCCAAATTTATTTGGGATTCAAGATTTATTGCAATTGATATAACTCTCATGGGTTTGATTTAAATCCATTTACATTGTCCCTCCAATTTAAACTCTAGCAAACATTTGTATCATTTTATTTTATCAATACGCGGACGAGATCATAGTGACATGTATTAAATTCTTTTGGATAAATTATAAGAAGATCAATTTGAAGCCAAAATATGAATATTTTGAACTCGATGATGTTGAAAATATCAAATTACCACACTCTACCTCAAGTATGGTAAATTTGAATAATGAAGATCGACAAATTTGTTCTTTGAATTGTAGACAGGACTATGAGCCTAGAGTAGGATACCAAAGTCCTTTCAATTGATGATATCAACAACCCAAATCATTATTAACCAAAAATAATTATTAGGATTTGATCTTCCAAAATAAGTTTTTTCCTAGCTAGTGATGTACCCAAGGATTCCATTCAATGCATGTTTGATCAAAAGTATGGTTTTCCAATTGCTAGAAATTTTGGCAGAATTTGTATTGAGAGCTTCATAAAGGACACATTCATTGGAGGGACACCTTATTTGAATATTTTTGATGTCTTTCCCATTCTTCCTTTCCAAGGATATATAATTTCTTGAGTATTTCTTATTTATCATTGGATGATCCATTGTAAATCTATTTTTGAGAATCAAGTTATTTCATCATCTGACTTTCCTCCTCCATGTTGTGATGAGATATGCCATCAGATTTTGCATAAGAGAACTTTTTTGATCAAATAAAATAAGGCTTTTAAGCCCACAACAGACTTTGATTTCATTTATGTTCTAGCTTCTCTATGGAAGAAGATATGATCTTCATTGTATACACCCTTCCACTTTTGGTTCTTCTATTTGTAAATACTTCTCTAGATTGTAAACATATTTTTCAAACAAAAAAGCCATCACAGATCCATCTTAACCTACGATGTTCTAAGCGCCAAAAAAATAACTCTTTGTTTCCTTTGATCCCTCTCAGGGAATGTTGGTGAGAGAGGAAGAAGGGAGGCATATAACACATTTCTATGTCATTGAACATTTAAGGAATATAATGTATCCTTCTTATCTCTCTACACTTATTCTTCCCATGTGTATGTACATCTTGTTTAAGCAACAACCTGAATTTAAAGGAAAACAAATTTTGAAGTCAATGGAAAGGGATTATAGAGGAAGAATCTCTCTCTCGTAAGAATATTTTCTCTATCAACCTTCCCTCCCCTCGAAAGTGTTATTGGACTTGGCATGTTCCATAATTGCTCTGAGGTGGACTCGAGCCTTTTCCTTCAATTGTGGAAGCATCTACTACCTTTTAGAAAGAATCTTGATTTTTTTTTAAAGCTATACTCTTTCGAGAACTTTCTCTTTTTGATGGATGCATCTTCCTATAATTTTTCATATTTTCACTAGTTGTTGGTTTCCAAAGGAAGAGCCTAGATAACCTTGTGTCCATATATAGGATTTCGTTGGCTGAGGTGGACATTGTTGGCATGGAGAATCGACATATGAATAGGCTTCCTCCACTAAAATTAATGCTTTCTTTAATTCATACTTCCTAATTTATTTCTAACAGCTTCTAAGATTTCCCTTCAGTTGTATAACTAGAGTTATTTAGGTTTGGTAAGGCTTAAATACCTTAAGGGAGAGGACAGCCAAAAAACATCCTTTTTGTTCATTCCGCAGCGTAGGGACCTAACCATAATGTTAGTTGTTTGAACTCTGAGAGGACAGTGGTGAAAAAGTGTGATAAGGAGGTGGGTCTGAAAGGTAGTACTTGCAAGATGAATCATATTTTATCTATGGAGGCCCATTTAGATCACTTCATCTCCTTTTGCAGGGGGCATCCCAACTTCTTTGTATTTATTTTTATTTCTGGTCTCTACCCTTTGACTATCCCCCTATGACTCATTTGATACACATGGACTTATAACAGTTTATGTGGCATATGAGAAAGAACCAACATCGATTCCATTCACAGAAAGAAAGATTTCAATTAATAGTGTGTCGTTAGAGCTTTCCAAGTTCAAAGTGATGAGTAGACAGGACGAAATGGGTTATTTGAACCATGGATTAGAAGGAATGTTAGGAATACTTTCTGAATGTGATGACTAGGAGAGTGCAATTGTGGTACTAACTAGGTATCTTGATTAGAAGATGAATTAAGCAGCTAATGAGAGGTTGATTGGTTTGCCATGATTACAAATAGACTCAATGAAAATTACGGAACCCCAATCGAATGAATTCTTCAATTCAAGGAAATTCGTCGATCGAATTAAACCTATAAAATTTGGCTAGATTCAAGAAGATATACGACGAGACGGAATCACTTCATTTTGATTTTCTCAAAAGCCTCTATTTTGGAGAGATGGGTTGTGCGGTTAGAATTAAATGACATTTATGGGAAAACAAATTTAAGGTAGTCATTCTTATGACGATATATTGGATGTTCAAGGAATGTCATGTAAATGGATCACACACTCTCTCTCTTTTTTTTCCCCTACCAGCAGTACCCAGCTACATTTCCAATTACTTTTAAAAACAAAAATCCCTCCACTATGTTTTGAATTTATTGTGCATCTCATACACAAATAAATACGGTAGAAAATGATTCCAATAATGCCCAACACTGTTTTTGCAACATTGCAATTCATATCTCGCATTTTTTATATGGACTCAGAGCATAAAACTAATAAAATATTAATATAATATAATATAATATAATATTAATATTAATATAACATTTTAATGGAAATTATTTACTCATGGAAAAATGAAAAAAGAAAATATTACAAAATTTCTGTTTTATTCCTAAATTATCTATTTTTTATGGTGTTTTATTCACCGGAATTTATTTCCCCACTAAATTATCTGCAAAAACTTCTACGATGGGCCAAACGCCTGCACCAAGGTTTTGGAAGAACCTTAAGAAATATAATTCTCTAACTGGACCAAGCGGTGAGAGAACATGGAGCTCCATATGCATCTGTTAGGATAAAACATTAACATTCCAGAGGCCATTGCTAAGCTTTAGAAAATATTCTAATTCAAAACTAAAATATTTCTCATCTAATTTCCTTGAAATTAGATAATGCGACCTAATCTAATTGGATATTTTAGAGAGCTTCACTTCCACTTCCCTTGTTTAAAAATACTCTAAAATATTAACATACCAATTGGAGTTCTTGATTCGTCGTGCCCTCTGCACCATTGCGTAAGACCTCCAATGTCCTGGCTGTGTAAACAATGAATGGGAACGTTTTTGTATAACATTTATGAGTTTCATACAATCCATAGTTCAACATTATGGATTACATACCTGTAATTATAAATCATTCAAATGGCGATGGATTACATACCGAGTTCATAGATATCTGGAGAAGATTCATGTGATTCATTAGCATGGTGCTAACATGTCTGTTTGCTTTGGATCGGTACCCTGCCGGTTTTGGGCTAAGAACTCTCAAGAATTGACGAAAATTTAGTTCCCCAATAAATTATCTACAGAAACATCTATGATGTCCCAAACGCCTGCACCAAGGTTTTGAAAGAACCTTAAGAAATAGAATTCTCTAACTGGACCAAGTGGTGAGAGAACATGGAGCTCCATATGCATTTGTTAAGATAAAATATTAACATTCCAGAGGCCATTTCTAAGCTTTAGAAAATATTCTAACTCAAAACTAAAATATTTCTCATTTAGTTTCCTTCAAATTAGATAATGGGACCTAATCTAATTAGATATTTTAGAGCGCTTCACTTCCACTTTCCCTATTTAAAAATACTCTAAAATATGAACATACCAATTGGAGTTCTTCAGTTGTCGTGCCTTGTTCACCATTGCGTAAGACCTCCAATGTCCTGGCTGTGTAAACAATGGATGGGATCATTTCTCATAACATTTATGAGCTGCATACAATACATAGTTCAACATTGTGGCTTACATACCTATAATTACAAATCATTCAAATGGCGATGGCATACATACAGCTGCATATTCACAATATATTAAAATGGTTCACATTGACACATTGAATAAATATAATAAATCGTGGATAGAAATGAATGGCCCATCAAACTTTTGGCATTTCCATTTCCAAGAATCAAAACTTTGTCCCTTGGAGGGGCTATAAGGCCAGTCTGTCCCAGGCTTGGAACGAAAATACTTGCAAAATAGTTGTTGGTGATGAATGTGTAAGGAATGCCTTCTGCCTCAATTGTCCAACGGATTTTGTCTTTCAGTTGGTACATACTCTTTACAGGCTCCAACCCTATTTCTTTTTCAACAACATTCCCAAAATCAGAAGACAAAAACCTCTGTATCATCATGCAAAATACCCATTAGGGTATCAATTTTTCCAAAAGTAGGATAAGGAGATTATATAGTCAATCAAGAAAATAAATTATGTGCATTGTTGTTTCAAAGCAGCAACTAGTACCTTGATAGTGCAAACCTCTTTGATAGCGTTGATAATATTGAATTGATTTGCTATCTTCAATCTGCCTACTGTGCAGATTACCACATCCGCCAATTTAATTGTCTCCAGCAGGCTTACATAATTATCCAGAGAACCCTGCATGGCATTGAATTTTTTATTATAAAATCGATCATCAAAATACATTTTTGCTCATCATAACAAGATTAATTACTAGTATAGCAGTGGATTTTAAAACAATTAAGAGATTAATGAGATTACCTAGATACAAAAATAAAACAAGTAAATTCCTAAATTATCATAATTTTGGAAAATCACAAAACCATATCTGCTATCCAGAGAAAAAATTACAGAAACCCTAAGACCCTCTCAGATATTTTCTACAAAAAACATATCCTAACCTAATCAAAATAAAGGACCGAAACAAGGGGGCAAAAACCCTCATAAAGGTTGTATAGAGAACATATCATAATCCAATCAAAATAAAGCATGGCCTGGGTATTGCAGAGGACTAAACCTTCAAGCACCTATCAAATTTTATCTACAGACAACACATCAAATTGCAAAGAAAACGACCCTGCAAGAAATTGCAAAGCAGGGGGCCATGAAATGAAATATATTGCAAAACAAACAACCTGTTAATATTATTTGCCAAAAATAAAAAATAGAAGTCCCATACCTGTATAAGAAAAATTATTCAAACTTATGAAAATTATTATAGAAAGCGAAAATAGGAGAAGATCTGAAGAATACAAAATGAGAGAAAATCTGAAGAATACAAGAAAACTGTGTTGTATTTTATAGAAGACAAGGGATTGGAAAACAGTGGGTTGTATTTCTTATTCATAGAGAGGCGGTTGTATTTCTTATCAATGCCTTGGAACCAATGTCACATGTGTTGCCATATGGAAAATAAGTAATGGATTCAAATCAACGTGCAACAAGTATTTAATTGTCTAACAAAAGATCGAACGATGCACACGAAGTACAACAAGGAAGCAAGTATGTTGTTTTCAAATAGTGACGCGTTATGGCATAATAATCTATCTTACTTTCCAATATGATATATATATATATATATATATATATATATATATATATATATATTAAGATTGCGATTTGTAGCAATACACAATACATATGTTCATCGACCTATCAAAATTGAAAATGATCAAATATTATCTTTCATTCTTTATATATTGTATGTTATTTTAATATTAATATGTTTATCACGATGTTTATTTTTATCAAGATGTCAACTAGTATTATCTGAACAGGGTGTGATGAGGCTCAGTATTTTTCTCGGGATTTGCGATATGATTGAAAGGACTTTTGGCAAGGCCAAATTGTGGCCACTTTCTAGACTTCTCATGTGTTTTAGATTTAGTGGGATGGTAGAAGGAATATGTGTGATTAATGACGTAGAAACAAGTTGTAGAGATCATAAATTCCAAGTGGAGGGGGATTTTAACCTCTTAAGTGAATATGTCTTGGTCTGGTGTGAAGTTCTAAATAGAATTTACATGTGTTCAGTTCATTCATTCATATTTTCTTGACTGGGTTGGCGTCAATGTATTCAGAACCGGACCAAGTAACTCTAGTTAATGGCATTGGCGACTTGGTATGTCTCCTATTATAATCCTTTACCTCAACGACTTCTGTTTGTTCGGTATGTTCTTCATTTCAATGGAATTGATTCTCTCGGTAATTTGAATCTTGGATGAAACAATAATGGGTGCTTGGAAAATTGGAAAGTCTTAGTAGTTTCTATCTTTTCTGTGTGTGATGTTGTTGTGCCATTGTCTATTTTCTTTGGCATTTTATTGTCCCGAATGGGCATGTATGTTCAATTTTGGGTCAATTACTGCATAGAGAAGGATTGTATCAGCGACGATGAGGGATATTTGTATCTTGTGTCCATTCTGAGAATAGCAATGAAAGTACCCTTCTTGTATTTGGTTTACACTTTCCATGAGGTGGCATGTAAGGGTTTGAGGCTCAGAGAGCCAATCTCTGGTATTTGGTTTCTGTATTGGAAAAAGTCACTTTGTCTCTCTTTGTTTTATGGAAATCCTATGCACTTGATGCTAAGCAGTGGTTTAAAATGGTGTTGGATGCCTCCTTGGATGACTTTCCACCTTTCTACCAAGATTTTTCCTAATATTATTTATTTCTTGCATCGCTTTTATGTATTTGCATTAGGTTATTTTAATCTGTGTTTGCTCTGGGGACGTGGGTACAAAGACCATAATTGGTCCTCAACATTCCTTTTCTGTTGGGCCGCTCATAGTCTGGTCAATTTGGAGATAAAAAAAATGGTTCTCCCGTCCCCTCATGCTAGCATGTACAGTAAAGGAGGTCAGAGTCGAGGCAAGAAGAATGAAAAATGGGTAGAGGCTCCTCCTTAGCTCGGCCACTGAAGAGAAGCAGTCCATGAATAGACTCTTAGTTTTTTAACGAAGTGATTCAAACATAGAATATTAGCACTCAGGCCCAAGTGAAACATTTGATCTCTTCATGGGAATTTTAGCTTAATCAGCGAGCTGAAATTAAAATGAATGTGGAGGATTGGTGAGTTCTCGCTCCATATCCTAGTCATAATTGTGGTTGAATCACCCAATATAAATAGATATTGCACCTTTATCATCTTATGAATAGTCTTATAGCTAAAGCCATTATGAGTTTGTCAGTTAAATATGGAAAATAGACACAGGTCTTTAGGAAATTTAGAAGGAACTGCAGTTCACTCAATTCCATATTCAGTAACTGAATGTCTTCCTTGGTTGTATCGAAAAGCACATCTCATGCCTCCCTCGGTCTAAATTACCCCGATCTAATATATAGAATTTCCTGGAATATATACAATTTACATGTGCATATTGTATCTTAGTTTTCAATGGCTCATGTTCTTCTTCTTTTTTAAATTCAAGGCTGATGCAATACACATTTAACATTAGCATAATAATTTATCTTACTTTCCAATATGATATATATATATATATATAGATATTAAGATTAGGATTTGTAGCAATACACAATATATATATTCATCAACATATCAAAACTGAAAATTATCAAAAATTATCTTTCATTCTTTATACATTGTATGCTATTCTAATATTAATATTTTTATCAAGATGTCGTTAGTATTCTCTCATCGAGGTGCAACTAGGCTCAATATTTTTCTTCGTATTTTGTGACATGATTGAGAGGACTTTTGGCAGGGCCAAATTGTGGCCACTTCATAGAATTTACGTGTGTGATAGATTTAGTGGGATGGTAGAAGGAATGTGTGTGATTAATGAGGTAGGGACAAGTTGTAGAGCTCATAAATTCCAAGTGGAGGGAGATTTTAACCTCTTAAGTGCATATGTCCTGGTCTAGTGTGAAGTTATAAAAATAATTTACATGTGCTCGGTTCATTCATTCATATTTGCTCGACTGGGTTGGTGCGAATGTGTTCAGGATGGGACCAAGTATCCTTGGTTAATGGGGTTGGCGACTGGGTATGTTTCGTATTATAATCTTTTACCTCAATGACTTTGGTTTGTTTGGTATGCTCTTCACTGCAATGGAATTGATGCTCTAGGTAATTGGAATCTTGGATGGAACAATTATGGGTGCTTGGAAAATTGGAAAGTCTTTGTAGTTTTTGTCTTTTCTATGTGTGATGTTTTTATGCCATTGTTTGTTTTCTTTGGCATTTAACTATCTATAATGGGCATGTATGTTCAGTTTTGGGTCAATTTTTGTATAGAGAAGGATTATATCGCTGACGATGAGGGATATTTGTATGTTGTGTCCATTCTGAGCATAGCAATGAAAGTACCCTTCTTGTATTTGGTTTACAATTTCCATGAGGTAGCATGTAAGGGTTTGAGGCTTAGAGAGCTAGTCTCTGGTATTTGGTTTCTGTATTAGAATAAGTCACTTCGTCTCTCTATGTTTTATGGAAATCCTATGCACTTGATGCTAAGAAGTGGTTTAAAATGGTGTTGGATGCCACCTTTGATGACTTTACAACTTTCTACCAGGATGTTTCCTAACAATATTTGTTTCTTGCATCATTTTTATGTCTTTGCATCAGGTTCATTTAATCTGTGTTTGCTTTGGGGAAACGGGTACAGAGACCGTAATTGGTCCTCAATCTTCCTTTTCTGTTGGGCTGCTCATAGTCTGGTCAATTTCTAATAACAAAATGTTTCTCATGTCCCTTCATGCTAGCATGTCTGGTAACGAAGGTTGGGGTCGAGGCACGATGAATGAAAACAAGGCAAAGGCTCCTCTTGAGCCGATCATGAGTCGAGTACTACTCTAACCATCGTTTATGGTATGAGGATATTTTAATTGACTGTGGCTTATACATGTTTAATTGAGCACATTAGTTCATCTATTATATGCATAAAACACATAAACATAAGTAACTAAACTTACAATATCAAGAAGCACATTCAAGTAAATAAGAGAGAGACAATTGATGTTGGTAACATAGTTCACCCCTCCACCTCTCTGGGGCTATAGCTCTAGATCTGCTTCAATTGGAATGTATATATTCTATATTCCTTCTTCAAAGTAATCTCTAAAAACTCTCTTACATTCAAGCACTATGGCTCTCAATAGCTAAGAATTCTCTCCTTCCTTCCTCCTTTTCATCTCCCCTTTTACATGGCTCACATAAGGAATTTATATAGTTTTTCCTCACTCACTCTCTGACAAAGAGCATTAATTATAAGACCCACAATTGTAGGACCTAATTACAAAGAAAGAAAAATAAGATCCATGAAAGTAATATCTCTAACTATCTGAGGCCCATAATTGGGAAAAGTCTCAAAATCTCTAAATGACTCTTCAACCATGACCTTGATTCTATCAACCTACAATTGAGAAAAATAGAGAAATGGTGTGAGGTGGTTTCTCACATAAAAAGCAATTTCCATAGTTACATTAAATGAATAATATGTGAGACAAATTTCCTCTCACAAATATTAATCATATTTTTTTTCAAAAGTGAATAATAATGCATGAGTTTAATAAATGCTCCTAAAATGCATAATTAAATGCATGAGCATCTCATAAAAAGCATTAATCATAAATAATGAAAAATGCATGAGAGATTTTCCCCACATAATGTATAATAAATGTGTGAGAAATAAAAACTCATTAACCATAATTTCATCCACTTAAACACTTTGTTGCCAACTTCAAATCAACATGGCACAAAGTAAGAAGATCTTCAACATGGGGAATCCTTTCAGATCACACCTCCCCACAAAGAAAATTTTGGTCTCCAAAAGTATCGTCTTCAATCCATCATCAACTGCATGAAAATGTCTTTGAAAGGCACATTCCCACATGACTCCCTCGCCTGACGTACTTCATAATCGAAACACAATTCCAACACTTGCAACCGTTGCAATGCAAATGTATGAAAAGACACATCCCTTGAAGACTCCTTCACCCAACATCCTTTGGAATCAGGATGCAAAATCAACACCCACAATTGTTGCAACGCAAATGTCTGAAAAGGCACATCCCTTCAAGACTCCTTCACCTCGGTCCCTCAGAATCGGAATGCAAAAGGCCACATCTGCCTAAAGTTGCAACCTGTAGCCAATCATACCTATTTACATGTTTTGAAACACTTGATTACAAAGAATACAACAAGGCTTAATGTGCAAAAATACGCCTCTCACTCTCCCTCACATAAGAGTGGCTTAAAAAAGCCTTTTACAATGCTTCATAATCATCTTTTACATCATGAATTCATGGCAACTATGGCTTTTGCATGGAATTTCATGAAGTTACATGCCAACTTTTTGATGCTCAAAATAGCAATTACATGGCAATTCAATGTCACAAAGGGAAAAATGCAAAGATAATTGTCAGAAATTTAATTGTCTTCACAATATCATTACCTTGATACGCAACTTTCAAAATATCCCAAGCTTCTCTAGTTGTTGATGTGTCTATTATCTTGTCGAAGATAGATTCATCGATTGAATTTTGTATCCAACATTTGGCTATGTGCTCTTTCTTTCGGAGTATTGCAGCGACATTCCTCTGATTATTTTTCATGCCTACCAGTTGTTCTTGGGTCGGCTCTACACAACCGTTTGGTAGGGTATCCAAAATTCTTGGGCTTGTAGAAATGTCTTCATTCTTAAAGACGAAAACTCGTAATTTTTTCCAAACAAGGTCGGGTTTGTGACAAGGCACTAGAAGATATCATTTCTTGAAACACAAATGTGCGCACATTTTTACAATGTTTTTTCCAAAACTAAAAAATCTCTTTTTACAGACTTTTTTCCAAAACTAAAAAAATCTCTGTAAGAATGCAACACTTATCATTTTGATAACAAACTCCTGTTTCCTTTTTTTAAATATTATTTTATTTATAGATTGAATTGAGGCTTTTGTGATTCATAGAAATTTTCAGAAATTTTTCTGTTAAAATCACATGAGAATGAATTTTGTCGACGTGTTTCGTACCAGCAAGTGTGGTTAAGCTTAAATAGTTTTAGAGAGGTCCCAAACTAGCTTTTTAAATAACAGCTAGTTTGAGTTGGTGAGAAAAAATTAGCCAAATTTATATTTAATATTTTTAAATTTGTCATTTTATGAAAGATTTAAATATTACAAATAATTTTAATAAATTATTATTATATTTAAATTTTAATTTTTTAAATATTTTTATAATATAAATTAAGAATATATATATATATATAGTCTAACTAATAAATAATTACAATATATTTTTAATACTAAATTAAAAAGAAAGAAAAAAAAAATATGAAACTAGCCAATTGAAATAACTGCTAGTTTGACTTAATGAGAATAAATCAACTAAATTATATATTTAATATTTTCATTTTCATTTTATTAAAAATTTAAATATAATAAATAATTTTAATAAATAATAAATTATTATTTAAAAATTTATATAAAATATTTTTAATATATATATTTTCCAAAAGAAATCCAAAAATAAACCATTCAAATCAATAACTAGGATTTGATTGGTATAAAATCTCCCATTTAATAAATTTTTTGAACCACGGCACTTGATTCCTCGTGGAGCCCTCGTGCCCTCGTTGAGTTGAATTACATGAATTGAACCAACGAATTTCTTCATGTAGCATCAACGTTCTACTTTCCTCGTGGAGCATCAGCCTTTCGTTTGAAGTTTTGGAGGAGCACTCTGTCGTGAGTATGCCACGACCTTTTCTAACCCGAGCAACGCAGTTCACGATGCTGATGTGTACTGTTGCAGAGCAGAAAATGTGGATTTCGTAAGTGCATGACAGTCAACCCATTTGGTCACTGTGGAGGGGTGAGTCGTTGATTAGTTTTTTTTTTTAAGAAAAACCTTAAAACGTCTTTCCGCTTTCTCTTTCAACTAAGGGGGAGATAACGATGTGCTTCGTCCTCTCACAGAATCCCCTTCACCCAGCTAGCTTCTTCAAAATAAATTATGCTTCTTCTCTTCCTTGAAATCTGGGTCTCTTCCAGAGTCTTATCATGATACTATGACAGAATTAAAAACAAAAAGAGGCTGCTCTTTTTTATATTCAAAAAGCTAAATATTAGATTGAAAACCTAAATTGGCAGACAAGAAAATCAAATGTGATGAAATTTACTATATAGTAAAATTAATATTTTAATCATTTTAGTTTTAGTCAAAATAAAATTAAAAATATAAAAAATAGTTCATAGTATTAAGAATAGATAGTATTGATTTATGGTATTCACATGGAATGTAGTCTATTTAAAATGAGAAATTAAATTATTTTAGATCCATCTTAACTCTTAATCTATTTTTTTTTCCTCAATAAAACTATTTCTATTAAGCAAAATATAGTACAATCAAGAGAGACAATACACCGGCCAACCAGAAATGATAAAACTATCAACTTCGGTCCTAGAGATGGAATGAACCAAGCAAGGAGCTACAACAAATGACTGGAAGGCGAAAAAGACCAACTTCTACCCAACATGGATTGAAGTCTCCACACGAAGTTTTTTCCCTTTCTTTTTATTGACTTTGACCCAGCCATCGTGGGGTGTATGAGCTAAAACAACTTGAAGACTGGAGTTCTCCAACTGGGGGGTCTCTTTATCTGATTCAGAGGAGGTCTCATGGACGCATTTCTGGGTGACAGCTGTGACAAGGGGATGCGTAGGAGCAGCAATGGACAGGTCCATCGTCTGAGGTGCATGATCTGTTTCTGCATCGCTCTCTTCATCTTCCGAGCTAGAGGAATCAAAGCTCACAGCTGGCTGCGGAGAGCAAGGATTCCATCGCTTGGGTTTGGTCTTTGAGATGCTATCCTTTTTCGTTTTTGCAGGGAGAGAAGGGAAGGAATTCCGCAGATGCCCTGTTTGGTGACAATGGCGGCAACGAAAATCAGTATTCTCGTAATCCAGGTTTTGAGTCCAAACAAAGTCGTTGATCTTGAGATTAATTTGGTTTGGCAGTCCCTTGCTCAAATCTAGTTCCACACATATTCTAGCATATGTGTAAAGACCTTGATTTTTTCGCGAGTAATCTCCCATTAAAAAGTGGCCCAAGGTGTTGCCTATGCCCTTATAGACTGCAATATGCCATAGATGAGCTGGTAAGTTTGGGAGCTTGATCCAAACAAGTGTCCTGGTGATAACTGCAGTTGCTTGGTCAAAATCTAGGAACCATGGAGTTAAGAAAAGCCCAACAGTTCCCATAAACCAAGGACCTTCTTCTAAAGCCTGATTATAATGCTTAATATTGTCGAACAGAACTATGAAATATCCTTTTGAACAGAAGCTGAACTTGCAATGGTGAGTCCAATTAGCAAGGATCCAGTCATAAAGTTCCTTAGATCGTGGCCAGAGCCCATTGAATCCGCATATGATGGCCCTTTCTGCAAATTTTTTAAGATCATTTGCGAGGCCAGGATGAGAGATCTCAACATAGGGAACCTCCTCTAGCTTATCAACCAAGAAAGGCTTGGGTTTGGGGGCCTTAGGGGGTTTGGGATTCTCAGAGTGTACTGCATCTTTGTAGGAGAAGGGAGGAGCAGAAGATGACTGTCATGCAGTGCCTTCTCTCAAACGAAGGAAAAACACTAAAGAGTCATTTCTTTTAATGTTGTAAGCAGAGAGGGGAAGAAGGTCTTCGAGTTGTTTACCTTGAAATAGAAGTCTCTGGAGGGCTGAGGGTATCCCGATCCGGCGTTCCAGATTTTCCTTGAGATTCTGCACCAGGTCTGAAGGGCAGACCCATTGCAGAATGGTTTTGCATGAAAGTTGTGAGATTTGAATCTGAAAGGAGGCAGAGATGTTTTTGAGCGCCTTCTGGACCAACGTAGTGCCAGATTCTTTTATATCTCCGAGTGCGTGACTACCTGGGAGCGGTTGGGTAGGAAATTTCCCCTGCGAATACTGTCGCTCCAGCACAGATCTGCTGCAAAGGACATGGATGCAGAGCTATAGAAGGGATGAAAGATTTTTTGCTACAGACATACCCCTGCCTCGCTGCCTTTATGCTGTGATTCAAGAGGGGTGGTCGCTTCGAGCATGTCCAGAGTCTTTGGCGTGTGAGAAATGGCTAGGCTGTTGTCAAGCAGGGCTTTAGAAGATTGGCAGGGGCCACCAGCACGTCGAAGATGTTGCAAGCCTTCGATCGGAAGCGTAAGCGTCAACGCTGCAGGGTGGGGGCATTGCAAAGCGTGAGGAGCTGAGGTGGGATCGGCTGCCGCAGGGGGAAAAAGAGTCTGAACCCCAAACTTAGTCGGTGTGGAAGCACCAATGGTGAGTGCGGTCGTTTGTGAGGTGAAAGATGAAACGCTAGTCCCCATTCACCTCTTCGCTTTCGTTCGAAATAGAAAATGACTTCTCCAACCAACTCTTAATCTATTAACTCTGAATCAAATTTTATTATTTCTTGATATACAAACCTCTTTTAAATTGAAAAGAAATTTAATCACTCTTCATGGAAAATTGAGATAAATATAAAATAATATAATATATACATAAATTTAATGTTCAAAAAGTTTTTAAAATATTCAAATAAATCTAGAATAATATAATGTATAAATAAATTCAATTTTCTAAAAAAACCATTTAAAATATTCAAAATTTATAAAATAAACATCTTAAAAATACCAAAGTGAACCCAAAAAAAAAAAATCTTAGACTATATTAAAATAAATAAATAAAACTATTTTAATTAAAAAAGTGATATGAGATTTTGCAACTTGATACTGTTTATACATTTCAATAAATTTTTGTCCGGTAGTTCCGGAAAAACCCCTTTTTTTTATAGATGATAGCTCATCATCCAAAGACTCTGCACTCCTTTCACATAAATCTCACTCGCTGCACGTCTCTCGTTGGAAGAAGCATCTATTACGTGTACTTTGTTTTGTGTTTTCACGCATTTCTGATTTTCAGAGGTTTAGCTTTTTAAAATGGTTTTTTCATGACCCAGGAATCTCTTTCCTCTTTTCTTCCTTCGTACCTGGTAAACCCTGGGTGCTCATCCACCGAATGCATGGAAACCTAAAAGTCAACAAACCATACATTATTAAACACAATAAACCATACAGTAACAAATAAGTCCAAGGTCACCGTGTTCACATTCGCTCTGTAATTTGTTTTAAATTATCATAACGGTAGGGTTTCACGAATATTATTCTTTATTCTTTATTTTTTGGGTTGTTGGTGTGTTGTAAATCATGGTATTTATTGCTGCATTTTTTTTTGTCCCAATTTGTATGAATTTATATTAATATTTATTTATTTAGAGATAAGAATAAGAATAAAGTATTTATATTTATATTTATATTTATGTTAATAGCTGTGCTCTGTTTTAAAATAGAATTTTAGAATTTTTATTTAAAAAAATAAAAATATAATTTTAGAATATATATATAACCTATATTATTTTAATAATTGAAGATATTTTTAGTTATATATATAATTTAATATATGAAATTAAAGTATCTAGGTGTTACAAATTTTAGGTATTACAAATGGCACATAAGTGGCATACAAGTGTTACACTTCTATCTTGGAGTGACAAATTTTTAACATTACAAATAGTGCATAAGTATCTTGATGACTATCTATATTTATTATCCATTTAATTTCTATAATTATGTTAGTTATATTAAAAAAAATTATAATAGTTTTTTTCTAAAAGATAAAAATAAAAATTATTAATAATAACAAAATTACAAAGAAAATTAGATAAAGAGCAACATTCTAGTATTCCTCAAAAAGTTTGTTATAATAAATTTGACCACACATTTCTAATTACTTCACCTAAATAATTTATAACAATTTATATTAAAATTTATTTACTTTTTCATATACAAATTCTAATAAAATATTTTTTATTTTTTATTTAAAAAATAAAGAAATTGAATAAATAGTAACAAAATTACAAATTACAAAGTCAATAAAATAAAGAGCACCATTCCAATATACTTTATATAAAAAAAAATATTAATAGTAACAAAATTACAAAGTCAATCTGAAAGAGCGGCATTTCAGTATATGCTTCAAAGGATTTAACACAAAATATTTTAATAAACTTTTATAGTTATTTTATCTCAAAAATTTATATAAATTTATATTAAAAATTATTTATTTAATTAAATAAAGATTATAATTAAATTAAAATAAGTAATAATTTTTATTTTTTATTTTTTTTCAAATAAAAAAATCTTATTAATAATATAAATTTATTTCCATTTCCTATATTGAGCTTATTTTTCTTTTCAAGCATTTTATAAGATTTAATTAAAAAAATATTAATTATTTTCCTAAACGATAATGTAATCAGCATTCATTAATATAAGTAAAACATATCCTTCTGGATTTAAAGATTTCCTATGTTATTTTTACTTTTATGGCACTGCTATGGATTTAACATTAATTATGTTCTTTTCACTTCTTTTCACAGTAGAAAATTGATGACTTTTTTCAGATGTGTAAAGCGGTTTCAGTAGCCTTATCTTCAGTGGTGTGGCCGACGGCTTATCTTGATTCTCTTCTTCCAAAGTCCACATACAATGAAAAAAAGCATTGAGATGATAATGGGATATAGCAAGGATAAGTCCAGTCCACCATATATACAGTGGTTGCATCTATCACGCGAGTGATATATACAGTCATGATATATACACACTTTCATCTTCCTCTTAATTTAATTCGTGCATTTAAACCTATCCCAATCTCATGTTGATAAAGCGTACGTTGATTTTTTTGCTATGTCGGTATCTGGAATTTTTCTGATGTACTTGAATCGATTTTTTGTGTGACAGGTTCGCGTTCACAGTGGTTTTTATGGACTCGCTCAAAAGGTTTGGGCAATTCTGCGGCGGGGACAGTGTTCGGATGGAGTACCGGTAACTTTGGAAATTGCTATCCAGCTTGAAAGCAACACGTGATGAATATCATTAATATTTTCAGGTCCCCATCGAATGTGAATGTCAAGCACTGGATTTTCTCATGATCCCCATGTCAGAAAATGAAGACTCCACTTAGGAGCTTATCAATTACATTACACATATCGTTATTTATACATAAACGCGTCTGAGATTCAATAGTTAAACTTGCCGACAGACATTTACTTTATCGCCTAAACTATCAGGCTTTCTGTCACCTAATAACTACTGCGCCGAACACTGTATTGTTGGGAGGAGTCTTTCGTTCGACGAATCGGGAGCTGATGTGACAGCTCCCGATCCGCCCCTCCGGCAACCTTTCTCTTCTCCGGCCCGATGGTGGACCCCGCCTCTCCAGCTTCTGATCGCAGCAAACGGCGAACGGCAAACGGCACGAACCCCTCCTCCACTACTCCTCCTCCTGGCGCCGCTCCTCCTCCCACCCGCCACTCCCACGACCCCCCAGCCACCTAGCTCCATGCCTCTTGCCGTAGAACCGAGTTCCTTTTTATCGCTGCAGTTTTTTTAAATAATTAATTAATTCAAATTTAAATTTCGCGCCCACACATCTCCACCGTCCAATTTTGGCTTCGAAGCGACGGCTGGGTTGCGATCCTCCTCTCCTGTCACACGGATCACGACAGCAATTGCATTGTTCTGCAATTTGAATAATTTAAATGAATAACTCCTGCGCTTTGTATTAAATGTAAAATGATAGTTTCAACAACTCCGTGTTTACATTTCGTAACGAGAATCTTAGAATAGCAGCATGTTGTGTATTCATTCATTTCATGAATATTTAAAGTACACTGCCTCGCTATTTTTTTTCGATTTCAATTCCACATCGTATAGGTATTTCAGTTGGCTTTCTGCTGCAATTTCAAAAGCATTCCGTCTTGCAACTGTATCAAATTGTTTGTAAAAATTATGTTCATTCCATTGGAATAGATAAGTTATGCGATAAATTTTATAGTTTTGTAAACACACTGGGAAGATAGGTAGACAATATTTTAATTGTATTTTTTTGTTGTTCTAATTTTATTTACTTTGTTAGCTGAAAAGAAAATAGGAAATAGATGAAGTTATTTAATTTAGTTTTAATCATAAACTTTTTCATGGAGTAATTTATTAGCTATTATATTATTAAATACTAGATTAGGCTTTGATTTCTTGGGATTGATATGCCAAATATATTTGTATATATATAAAGAATAATAATCAGTCATATTTCATATATCCATTAAAATATTTCAATAATATTATTTTAATTTATCCGTATCAGTTATATAGTTATATTTATAGACAGAAATATACTCATTCTCGCAGAAACTGTTGATAACTTTCTGTTATTTTTGAAAAAATGTAAAAGTCCGAAAAAATTTAAAATTTTATCTATTTATATAGATATTATAAATTTAAATGGTTTATTAAATTGTTATCAGTTAATTTATGTGGTTTAGAATTATTAGTTTGTGTAAGATTTAATTTTTACTTAGTTATATGTTCAAATCTCATGGAAAAAAGTTTAGCATGAGATTACCTTTAAGAGAACTAAATTAGGAACATCCAAATTCACACAATTTTTTTTAATCTAAAAAAAATTGAACATGAAAGTTACTTTTGGGAGAATTAAACTAGGAATATCCAAACTCATACAAATCCTTCTTTCATCGAGGAGTGATGCTGACTTAATTTGATGAAAACTGGTCAGGCCTTAAGCAAAGCCTAATTTAAAGAAAAAAAACAAAAACAAAAACAAAAAAATGTAAATAGGAAAAAAATTAACATACCCAAAATTACATGATATAAAAACATAAATATTTGATATTTGTAAGTAAAAAATTATTCTGGATCAATAATAAGTTATGATAAGTATGATGTAAGAAATAAAATTGTAAACCCTTAAGTTATGATGAGTATGTTGTAGAAATAAAATTATAAACCCATTTATGTTCATGCAAAAAAAAAACACTCTATGTTCAAATCTCATGGAAAAAAGTTTAGCATGAGATTACCTTTAAGAGAACTAAATTAGGAACATCCAAATTCACACAATTTTTTTTAATCTAAAAAAAATTGAACATGAAAGTTACTTTTGGGAGAATTAAACTAGGAATATCCAAACTCATACAAATCCTTCTTTCATCAAGGAGTGATGCTGACTTAATTTGATGAAAACTGGTCAGGCCTTAAGCAAAGCCTAATTTAAAGAAAAAAAACAAAAAAACAAAAAAAAAATATGTAAATAGGAAAAAAATTAACATACCCAAAATTACATGATATAAAAACATAAATATTTGATATTTGTAAGTAAAAAATTATTCTGGATCAATAATAAGTTATGATAAGTATGATGTAAGAAATAAAATTGTAAACCCTTAAGTTATGATGAGTATGTTGTAGAAATAAAATTATAAACCCATTTATGTTCATGCAAAGAAAAATATGAATAATTTATAATACATATATTATTAGAAAATATTTAATTTATTTACTTACAAATATTAAAATAAAATTATATATATATATATATATATATTCTAATTAAAAAAAGTTATAATAATTTATTTATCCTAACAAATGAGAGGTTTATTGAGTCTAGAGACTTATTCTACAAATTGTGTGAGTAAAATGTTTAAATTTTATATTTTTCAAAAATATTTTAACAAGAAATTTAAATAAATTATTTGAAGATCTATGTTAACTAACTTATGTTGATATCAACTTCATATATATTTATATATAGAGAAATAATTGTTAAATTAAAATATTTTATTGTTGTATATAAAAAAATATTCAATGTGGGTTATGAATAAAATATTTTAATACCAATTAATATTCATATATAGTTAAAAATATACTAATAATAAAAAATAATATTAATGTCAATTACTTATCATTTTAAAAAAAATATGCATATATCATGAAAAAATTAAGTTTTATGGTTAAAATCTTTATTTGGTCATATATACTCTATTTAGCATTCATAATTGCAATTTCAAAAATGAAAAATAAGACATAGTGTTTGGCCCTTTAAAAAACTTTTCAATATCAAAAAATTTAATATCTCTCAATTTATGTTAGATCCTTACTTAAATATAGATTTATACTAGTAAACTTGGATTAATATTTAAGATAAATCTATACTAATAAACTTGTAGTACAGGGGAATCTACTTACTTCCTAACATATGAAAATTAATTTAGAAAATGTCCTTCAGTACCTCTGTTTATAGAGTATTTATCTCTATATATAGAGTATTTGATCAAAAAAAATTATGTCTAGAGAGTTCTTTAAAGGTTTGATTTTAAACTTTAAAGTTTGTTTGGAAAATACTCTCACATAACAGGTTTTGTTGGTATTTACGGGAATGCCTCATAGTGATTTATGATGCATGATTTTATTTCTAAAATGGAAACAATCGGAGGAGAGATGGATATGGCCTCAGGAGTGGGAGGAAACATTGAGAAAGGCCAAATGCTGACCGCTGTTGAAGAGTAAGCGTTTCGATCCTGCATTCCGGGTTTGTCTTTATCCCCCCTATGAATGTGTTTCATAAGGGGCCAGGGTTCTGTTGTTTTGTTATTCTGAGAATTAGTGTTTCTTAAGGGGGCAGGGTTTTGTTATTTTGAGAATTAGATATTCAAAGAATATATTTTCAAATAAATACAAAGACAGGGTTTTATTATTTGAAATTAAGTTTTATGAAGAAATTTAGATAAATAATTTGAAGATCTATATTATCTGCTAAAACCAAGTCGCTTATAGTTAAGTCGTTTATTTCCTGTGATTAAAGATTGAAGTTTGGCCGCCAAAATGTATAAGCGACTTGGTTTTAGTAGCAACTAGATAGAGCACTCTCTTTTAACGGCCATAAGAGCATTTGCTGGTAGATGAGGTTGATCACTATGTTGATTGGGTTACCATTTTATTGGTTTGGTTGGGTCACCATGGTATTAGGCTGTTAGGGATAGGTTTAATCATTATTTTTATTTGAGAGTTTGAGTGGGTTTTATGGTTAATAGTTTGTGTTTACTTTTAAGGGGTTTTATGTTCAAATTTTGTAGACTTCACTTGTCAATTTTTTGGGTGCAAAGGGTTTCTATGTAATATTATCTTAAAATTACATCATTATTATTATTGTTATTATTATGTACAACTTGAGTGGGCCTAATGGTCAAGAGCATGCCTTTCCACATAATCAGGAGGCAAGATGTTCAAATTCAAAAGGGGCTAGAGTTATTATTATATATAATTTGGGTGGGCCTAATGGTTAAGAGTGCAGGGGCTTCCTATGTCCCATTATCTTAAAATTACATTACTATTATTATTATTATTATTATGTACAACTTGAGTGGGCCTAATGGTCAAGAGAATGTCTTTCCACATAAGAGTGAGGCCACATGTTCAAATTCAAAAGGGGCTAGAGTTACTATTATGTATAATTTTGGTGGTCTTAATGGTTAGGAGCATGTGTTCCCTATAAAAAAGTGGTCATATGTTCAAATCGAAAGGGGGATAGAATATGTAAATATTCATAGACTTTAGTAGATAGGTTCAAAACCAAAGGTGGGTAGAGTATGTACACCTCAATAGACTTTAGCACTCAACACATTAGGCAAGTCCCTTGTCCCATAAACAAGGGGTCTCATAAACTAATTTAGTGTTTAGAAAAAAGGGGTAGTGTATGCACACCTTCATACACTTTAGCACTCAAATCACTAGAAGAGTCCATTGTCACATAAATTAGAGGCCTCATACACCGTTTTGCTGTCTGGCTTGACTGTGACCTCAAAAATAGAATATTATTATTACCTAGAAGGAGGTTAAGACCATGGTCATGTGGAAGGGGTAGGGTTATGCCATTAATTTTATTACCTAAAAATCGATAAATATTGTCGTCACATGGTAGGCTTAGGCTTATTCTTGAATCCCTACACTATGTTTTTGTCCTAACAAAGATGTTGCTAAAAGACTAGTTATCTCGTATGGTGTGAACTCTTAAAGTGAGGAATTATTCAATTCCTTTTCCCAAATATGTCGAGATCTATTATAAAATATTCTAATATGACAATCAAAGGCCAGCCTAGGCTAACCTTTCCATGGTTGAGGATAAGCATTGAAATTCCTGACGTAATACTCGTTCACTAGGGGTTTTTGGGAGCTTTTTTTGGGTTTCGATCTTGTTTTAGTATAGCTTCCAAATATTATGTTTATAATCTCAATTTTCTATTTTTTGGCATTTTATCCAAGCATATTTTACAACAGTTTTGCTCGAATCTAGTTAGAAATGGTTGGAATTGTAAAATTTGAGCTTTTGAATATGTAAAATGCAAATGTTCTAGGGTATTTTCAAGGTGTTGAACCCATTTAAGATCGAGAATTTTTAGGGGCAATAAAAAATGCAATTTAAGTAATTGAAAATTGCAATCTCACCAAGAATTGTATTCATATATTATAGCCAAAAATTCCAAAAGGTTTAACTTTTAGATTGTTCCATTAATATGTACTAAGTATGGGTAGAGGGAAAATTTTGCATACCCTATGAGAAACATGAGGAGACATGCTTTTTGTTATTATCCTTTTCCTATTAAGCATTAAAAATGGAATTTAAGAAACTAAAAAATAAAATATCATCATGAATTGTATGCCAAATTTTGGCTGAAAGGACCCAAAGTTAGAATGTTTAGACTCTGCCATTATTATGAATTGACGAGGGGTATAGGGTACATTTTGCATACCCTATGAGAAACATGAGGATACATATTTCTCGTCTATATCTACACACTACATTAATAGAATGCATGCATAGAGTATGTTGGGTTCTGTTGATGTTTCTTTCCCATTGAGACCCTTTAGCCTTATTTCTTGTCTTAACCCCATGTCGTGTTTCCAATAAAATATGATTCTATGTGTGCAAAAATTCGATGTACTCTTTGCATATATATTTAGTTGAACTCTAAAATATATGGCATTGGTTTTCTCATCTTTTTAAGAAGCAATTTATTAGATATTTAACATAGAAAATGTTTTTTTTTATCCCTTTAACATTTGCTCCAACAAAACAACAAAATTGATACTGTCCTACAAATTCGGCGACCAGTGGCGCAAATTGTGGGATGGTCAATTTTGTTAATAATGCTCATAATCTGAATTAGGCATTAATTAATCCGAATTAGGCATTAATTAATCCTAATTCACAATTTAATCACATGTTTAAGGGTTAGCTCCTCCTGCGCTCCGCCTTAGGTCATGGGTTATGGTTATATGCAAATTTGTATTAGTGGATGGCCCACGAGGCTGGACCCCACTCCACCCAACAATGAAAACAACAAAATTTAAATACATGTGGCATTGTATATGGTTAAGTAACAATGTGTAGGTGAGTTGGTAGTGGTGCAGGTTTGTTCGGCAAGGGTCTTCAGTTCAACCCCTGCCCGGTCCATTTGATCCATAAACCCAAAATCAGTGAATAAAACTATCCTCAGAATGAAATCTATTGTGTTCAATTCCTTATTCATTGTCATTATCATTGTACTTTTTTGGTTCAATGTCATGTAGATCAAAGTTGATGTTGAGTTTTGGGATTGAAGGTTTTTGAAATAACAATGTTAATCATATGGATTATGTTTATAACTAAAGCATGGTCGAAGAAGTTCAAAACATCGTGGAAGAATTTGAGAAAGCCTTGTTGGTGAAATATGTAATACATTGAATCCATGATAGAAAGAAAATCCCAATGCAAAACACTCATCCTGCCTCCACTAGGCTAGTCCTGCAATTTATTTTTTTATTACCATACCAATCTTTGAATACTCATCCAAGTGTAAAATTTAAGAATAATAACACCCACTTTTGAGTTTGAAGTGGCATTAGTTGTAATTATAATTCAACATCATTGGAAAAAAAAATTTCATTATTATACGTCTCTATTAAATTGAGCATAGAATGTATTATAAATAAATGATATTAAAACACCTTAATTTTATAATCAATTTATGCTATATGAAAAAAGTTTCAATATCACTCTTCATTTTGACCATCAATTTATGGTTTAAGATAAAAATTAGGTTGTGTCTTGTGGGGAATATGGTATCTTCTTATCATATATAGAATGTTGTTTAAGGGCTTTGAAATGTATTATTTCTTCTCCTATATCTAAGCTTACATGCACTACAAGTTATGAAAACTTGCAAGTAGCAACAAAGTTCTTGTTTATTGCGATTTAGTTTCCTTTGTCAAAGTGGCTACAATCAATTCTTTAATAACCCCATAACCTCCTTGATATCTTTTACGAAAAATACCTTACTCATTATTTCCTTTTGTTGAAGATTCCAGTCAACATGAGAACCCAACCACTGCTTTGATTTAGATTTAACAGTGGGACAAAAACATTATGCCATGCTATGGAAGCCTCCATCAGCTAAGAAGCCATGACAAGTATACTTCAACACATGTCTCATTACTTCTCAGGTTCATTGGAGCTTTAAAACACACATAAGTAATTTTAGAAACTAAAAATTAGAAGAGGAGGATACTGACATGGAATGTATGTATCTTGATGTGATACTCATACTAGTTTCAGAAGAATTTCTAGGACACTTCACCGTTATGTTATTCATAACTCTAACATAAACTACATTAGAGAATTGAAAGTGATACTGGATCAAAAAAAATTTAAAAATGTCAGTTGGTGCTTAACTAAGTTGGTGAAAGCGGACTGTTGTTAACCACCACAAGGTTTTAAGTCTTTGAATGACATGGTCATGTATGCTTGTGCTTGCAAAAAATAGGTAGGTCCTAGTGCATGTCTTAGGTGACTTTGGCAGAATAGATACAATAACAAAAATGGAAAATCCAAAATCCAGAACAAAATAGATACTTGCAAACCCTAAGAACTAGTCACTTCCAAACATATCAACAATATTAACAAGGCAATCAAATATCTACACCAATATTTGGTAGGATCTATATGATTAAGCTCAGCTTCATACATTAAATAAGTTGTAGGCAATAATAAGTAAAGTATGTAGTACATGATTAAATTTGTCTTATGTGATTTTTTTGGATGGTAAATAATTATTTGAGATTATGCCAAACATGAAATACGAGCATTTACGGAGGAGTCTTTCGTTCGACGAATCGGGAGCTGATGTGACAGCTCCCGGTCCGCCCCTCCGGCAACCTTTCTCTTCTCCGGCTCGATGGTGGACCCTGCCTCTCCAGCTTCCGGCCGCAGCAAACGGAGAACGGCGATGACTCCGAACCCCTCCTCCACCACTCCTCCCCCTGGCACGGCTCCTCCTCCCACCCGCCACTCCCACGACCCCCTAGCCACCTATCTCCATGCCTCCTTGCCGTAGAACCGAGTTCCTTTCTATTGCCGCAGTTTTTTTCAATAATTAACTAATTCAAATTTAAATGTCATGCCCACACATCTCCACCGTCCAATTTTGGCTTCAAAGCGACGGCTGGGCTTGTGATCCTCCTCTCCTATCACACGGATCACGACAGCCCATAAAATAATTGAAATTCTTGCCAGATTTGGATAAAATCCCACTCATTCTGATTCTAGCTAGATTTTGATAAAATCTTACTGATTTATTTATTTATTTATTTAATTGAATCTCTCCATATAATCGTAAAGCTTCAGGATTCAGGATTTTGGGTACTGAGGGTTCACAATCCTCCTTTTCTACATTAAAAAAACTAGATGATCAAATTCAAATTATCACCTCGTAAATGAAATTTTCTAAAATTATTTTTACTGAATTCCTACGGTCAGACCAGGTGATCTAATTCATGGTTACTCTCTGATCTCAAAAATTATTATATCAATTTGAATGGATGAATTTATATAAACTAGTTAAAATTTATCTACAGTTGGTTCACGTTTAGTCGTTAACAAGTTTTAGGTTTAAATTTTACAGGGGAGTCCCCTGAAATTTACCAGAGCCTTTGGAGATTGGAAACCATTTTATTAAATTATTTAGATTGTACTCTATAGGACGCATTGAAGATGGAAACCATTTTAACAAAAAAATAAATTATTTCAGAAAGCAAGTTTTTTAGAATTATTATTTATTTAAGTCTTTTAGAATTATTAATTAATTAATTAATTAATTAGTAAGAGAGAGGATTTGTACCATTGTTCATCATGTTAAGTAGATTTTCGGAATAACATATCTAATAGATTTTGCAATCTATCCGAATTTGTGAGTGTGAAGAGTTCAGCCATTTTTGAAGATTGGAGAACAAATAATATAAATAATCTTAAATAAAAAAACTTTTAGACAAGTTATTTCAAAAAAAAAAATCTAGAAAAATTTAACGTAATAAATAAATAAATTATTATTTATCTAATAAATAGATAATAAATTTTTACATATTAATTTTTAAAAGCGATATACCTACCTTCACCGAACAAATAAATTTAAACACAGTAATTTTTAAAAGCTATATACCTTAACCTAACAAATAAATTTAAACATATTAATATTTAAAAGCTATATATACCTTCACCGAGCAAACAAAACAGAAAGGATTCATTCATTACAAAAATGAATTGATGGTGTTAGTTGGAAAAAGAAGCTATGAAGCGTTGTAATATATAGTGATGAATTTGTAATAACTTTCCATTACACGGGCTTGAGGATGTTTTTTGAAGATGTTCTTGTTTCTCAAAACCTGTGGGAATTTTCCAAAACAATTAAGTCATATTATATGTAAGTTATTGTTTCTTTCTTTTCGAAGTATGATATAAGTTTGTCAAAACAATGAAAGTAGTAAACTTAAATGAGGCTCTATGAAGGTAGCTATATGTAATTGAGGTGAAGTATTATATGGTAGAGATATTGTGATGTTATAATGTTATGTTATATTTTGTCTAGTTTAATATCTATATATAATATCTATATATATAAAATTAAAAGTAAATAATCAATTTTATGGATTCATAATTTGAATATAATATTTTATGATAAAGTAAGTAATCAGTTTTATGGATTTATAATTTGAATATAATATTTTTAAATGTAATATTTTTATTTTAAAAAATAATATAATATTTTTTATTTTTTTAATGAAAGTATTCATTTTTTTTTTTTAATTCTGTGAAAACAAAATAAAAATAACAATAATTTTATGTGAATATTTTTTTACTCTGTCAAAATAAAATAAAATAAATTATGTTGTATAGGTTTGCGAATCTCGGGTGGGTTTCTTGAATTCGTTCTCAAGTACCGAGTTTGGGTACAGGTTCTTCTAAAACACACCCAAAAGAACCGAGTTTTCCAACTAAGAACCGTGTTCTTCACAACCAAAATTTGGGTTCTTTTGTCTATAGGTCATATTGTATCTTAGGATGATGCTAAGGTAGACCCTAACAAAATTAAAGCCATTAAGGAATGGAAAGTCCCCACAACCATAAAGTAGTTGCGAGGATTTCTTGGGTTAATAGGGTATAATCGCAAGTTTGTTAAGAATTATGGGATAATAGCATCACCTCTAACAACATTATTGAAGAAATATGCATTTGCATGGACTCCTGAAGTAACTAAGGCCTTTGAACATCTTAAAGAGGGAATGTGCCAAGCACCGGTCTTAGCTATGCCAGACTTGA
The DNA here is from genome assembly GCA_034641835.2 of Pinus albicaulis. Taxonomy (NCBI): domain Eukaryota; kingdom Viridiplantae; phylum Streptophyta; class Pinopsida; order Pinales; family Pinaceae; genus Pinus; species Pinus albicaulis. The sequence goes on along the minus strand of CM076574.1, from coordinate 617,364,271 downwards.
CAAAAACCTTTATTGTGGAATGTAATGCCTCAGGAAATGGAATTGGTGTTGTTTTAATGCAAGAAGTAAAACCCATTGCTTTTGAAAGTCATCCAATCAAAGGAAAGTATTTACAGAAATCTATTTATGAGAAGGAAATTTTGGAAATACTACATACACTAAAGAAATGGTGGCCTTACCTAATGGGAAGACACTTCAAGGTAAAAAATGATCATGCTAGTCTTAAATACTTTTTGGAACAAATACTATCTTCAGAAGAGCAACAAAAATGGGTTACAAAGATGTTGGGTTATGACTTTGAAATTATCTATGAAAAAGGGAAGCTAAATGTTGTTGCAGATGCACTCTCAAGAAAGGATGAGGAGGCGGAAGCATTGATTTGTGTCACTTCTATTATCCAACCAGATTGGATAACCAAAGCAAGGGGGGAATGGAAGAATGAAGAAGAAGTGTGGACACTCATTCAAAAGTTGCAACAAGATCTCAATACATATGATACATTTAGTTGGAAAAATGATTCCTTATGGTACAAAGTTCACTTATATCTTTGTAAGAATTCCCAACTAAACAAAAGATTCTTTTGGAATTGCACACCTCTCCCTTAGGAGGACACTCTGGATTTTTAAAAACTTACCATAGGGTGAAGAAAGAATTTTTTTGGATGGCCTTAAATTTGATATTCAAAATTTTGTGGCAAAATGTTTGGTTTGCCAACAAAATAAAGTTGAGACAATTAAGACCCCGAGTTTTCTACAACCTTTATCCATTCCAAGTCAATGATGGGAAGAGGTTTTAATGGATTTTATCACAGGTTTACCTAAGTCCGAAGGAAAGAGTGCACCATGGTGGTAGTTGATAGACTTAGCAAGTATGCACACTTTTGTGCATTATCTAATCCATTTAAAGCAAGTACAGTTGCTACTGCATTTATGGAAACAATTCAAAAAATACATGGAAACCCAAAGATAGTGGAAGATCACATCGAGCATCAACAAGTTCTCCAACTCTTAAAGGATAACCTGAATTTGGCACAAAATTGAATGAAACAACAGGAAAATCAACATTGCAGCGAGAGAAGTTTTGATGTAGGAGACTCAGTGTTTTTACGACTACAACCATACAAACAAATGTCCCTCAAGCAAGCTAAGAAGGATAATAAATTATCGCCAAAGTACTATGGTCCTTACAAGGTGTTGCAAAAGATTAGTACAATGGAATACAAATTGGAGCTTCCTACTTCTTCCTGAGTGCGCCTAGTTTTCCACTTTTCATGCTTAAAGAAGGTTATAGGTGATCACAACTTAGAAAAATTGATACGAGCGCCTTCGAACGAAATGGCTCGACCTGAATGTGCTCGGTCGGGCGACCTCACATGGTGCGACACGGCACGCCCAAACGAACAATGCCACAAGGGATCAAACAGAAAATGGGCCACTCAAATGTGCACAAGCTGGCACCCGGGCGGTCACAACTTAGCAAAACTGATACGGGCGCCCTCGAACGAAATGACTCGACCCAAACGCACCTGGTCGGGCTACCTCACACGGCGGGCACAACGCACCCAAATGAACGATGCCACAAGGGATCAAATGGAAAACAAGCCACCCAAATGTGCACAAGGAAAACGGAAAATGGCAAACGGGTCGCTCGAACGTGCACAAGGCACTCGAGCAGTCACAACTTAGCAAAACTGATACGGGCGCCCTCGAACGAAACGGCTCGACCCGACCTGAATGAGCCTGGTCGAGCGACCTCACACGGTGTGACACGGTGCGCCCGACCGAATGATGCCACAAGGGAGAAAATTGCAAACGGGCCGCCCGAATGTGCACAAGGCACCCGAGCAGTCACAACTTAGAAAAATTGATACGGGCACCCTCGAACAAAATGACTTGACCCGAACGTGCCCAGTTGAGAAACCTCACACGGTGCTACACGAAACGGACTGACGAACGATGCCACAAGGGAGCAAACAGCAAACAGGGCACCCGAATGTGCACAAGGCAACCGAACGGTCACAACTTAGCAAAACTGATACAAGCGCCCTCGAACGAAACGACCCGACCTGAATGCGCCCGGTCGGACGACCTCACACGGCGCGACACGACGCGCCCAACCAAATGATGCCACAAGAGAGAAAATGACAAACGGGCCGCCCAAATGTGCACAAGGCACCTGGGCGGTCACAACTTAACAAAACTGATACGGGCACCCTCAAACGAAACGACTTGACCCAACCTGAATGCGCACGGTCGGGCGACCTCACACGGCGCGACACGACGCGCCCGACCGAACGATGCCACAAGGGAGAAAACGGAAAACGGGCCGCCCGAACGTGCACAAGGCACCTAGGCGGTCACAACTTAAGAAAACTAATACGGGCGACCTCGAACGAAACGGCCCGACCCGAACGTGCCCGGTCGGGCGACCTCACACGGTGCGACATGACGCGCCTGACCGAACGAATATGCCACAAGGGAGCAAACAGAAAACAGGGCGCCCGAATGTGCATAAGGCACCCGGGTGGTCACAACTTAGCAAAACTGATATAGGTGCCCTCGAATAAAATGGCCTGACCCGAACGCGCCTGGTTAGGCGACCTCACATGGCGCGACACGACGCACCCGACTGAACGATGCCACAAGAGGGAAAATGGAAAATGGGTAACCTGAACATGCACACGGCACTCGGGCAGTCACAACTTAGCAAAATTGATATGGGCGCCCTCAAATGAAACAACCTGACTCGAACGCGCTTGGTCAGGCAACCTTGCACGGCGCGACATGATGCGCCCGACCGAACGATGCCACAAGGGAGAAAACAACAAATGGGCCGCCCAAACGTGCACAAGGAACCCTAGCGTTCACAACCTAGCAAAACTGATATGGGCGCCCTTGAAAGAAACGGCTCGAACCGAACGCGTCTGATCGGGCGACCTCACACGGCGCGACACCACGCACCCGACTGAACGATGCCACAAGGGAGCAAACGGAAAACGGGCCACCCGAACATGCACAAGGCACTCGGGTGGTCACAACTTAGCAAAACTGATATGGGCACCCTTGAACAAAATGGCCTGAACCCAACGTGCCCGGATGGGCGACCTCACACAGCACGACACGACGCGCCTGACCGAACGAATATGCCACAAGGGAGCAAATGACAAACAAGCCTATGGTGTATGACTGCGGGTGTTTTGTGGTCGGTAGGCCTAGCTGATTCACAACCTCTGCTGAAATACCTCTAAGTGTCGCAATACCGACACTTGTCTCCAAACGTCGGTATAGCGACACTTTGTGGAAGGATTTGAAAATTTGGGGAAATTTCCAACATTTCGTCAAAAGTATCGGAACTAAAGTGTCAGAATTTCCACCAAATGTACTAGTGCCAGGGGAATTACCATAAAAAATATGAACAATCAAGTATAGAGAACAGTCCACCAGTGCATCTATGTTCGACAGTTAAAGAAGATGAACAACATATTGTCTTCATAAATGGAGGAGACAAGGGAGATTTGAGGGAGGAGCATGCCATAGTGAGCCAACATGATGAGCATGATCATGAGGAGAAACATGACAGACATAATGTGCAAAATTAACCATTCCTAGAGAGTCGGTCAAAGGCTCAATTTGAAATTGTGGTTGTTGGCCATCCGATGCAGACAAGTACAAAGACATTACATAGGGCATTGATGTTGTGTGATTGATCTACTTCTTTCTCTTACTTGGATGTGATTGAGAGATCATGTTTTGTATTCTGTAAATATTGAAATTCTAGTGAATTTGGCTTGTTGCACATTGAGATATGCATTATGTGTTGGTTAACCCAATGGTTTCAGAAATTTTGAGGATATTTTTTACAAAAAATGGTGGTTTGTGTAGGAAGGAAATGGCGAAGAAAAGAAGGAGAATAAGGAAGAAAAAAAGGGTGGGGTGATAAGAAGGAAGATAGCCCTCTCACAGTTGTGATAAAGGTGGACATGCATTATGAAGGTTGTTCTATAAAGGTCAAGAATTGTGTCAAAGACATGCCTAATTTATATGCACATTGAATATTTGTTAGTTTTGATGATTTTCGTCCTTGAAGTTGTGGCAATGGACGAGATTTTGAAAAAACCCCACTTTTGTCTTTTTTGTTTATAATATTTAGAGCATTATTGTTAAAATGATATTTTCTCTTTTGTTTATAATATTTAATATTTTGTATTTTTTGTTTATAATATTTAGAGCAGTATTGTTAACGAATATTTATACTATATCTTAATCTTAATTATTTACAAACACATTGATCCTTTTATAACTAACTATCTACCCCTTCTAAAATGATATTTTCTCTGTTGTTTATAATATTTAATATTTTGTCTCTTTTGTTTATAATATTTAGAGTAGTATTGTTAAAACGATATTTTCTCTTTCGTTTATAATATTTAATATTTTGTCTTTTTTGTTTATAATATTTAGAGCAGTATTGTTAACGAATATTTTTTTTGAAAATTATACAAATTTTGGCAAGAATATTTGTAAATTTTGATTATTAAACTTCAAGATTTTGAGTGTTTTAGAGGTTTTTGATGGTACTGAATCTATTTCTAACATAAAAAAACATGATTTAAATATTATTAAGGATAGATTTTTTGAGATCTTTTTGCCCATATTCCTACTACTTTTGACCGTCCTAGCAATTCCTCTACCTCTATAGACTTTATCCATATTTACATAGTTAGGTCCAGCTTTTAAAGAATTTTCTAAATAACAATAACTTAAAATATAAGTCAAACATATTTAATAAATTTGAAAAGAAAATATTTAAAATATAGAAATAAAATAAAATATTTTTTAAATTTTTATAATAAAATAATATCAAAAAAATTATTGATTTCATAATTTTTAAATGTCATATGGATCAAAGTTCTAACCTTAATTATCAATAAACCTTTCACGTATGAAAACCTATTTTCAAGTAAATATTGAAATTTATGTAAGACTGAGGATATTTTGTGAAACCAAATTTCATTATTTGGTGGGAAATGTAAGAATTTTTCTTTAAATCATATGTAGCGTTGTTTTTTTCATGGAACAATGTTAAAAGTTAAATTAAATTGGAATTTAACAGGTGAGAAGATTTGTCTTCTGAATACAGGTGAGTAAAATATCAAACCCTGAAAAAGAAATAATATGAAATATCAAACCCTGCAGAAGAAATAACATGTTTAATTTATAGAAAAGAGAAAAAAAAAATTGTCAGAAAATAAGAACAGAGTCTGTAATTGATTAGTTAACATGAGAAAGGTCAACTCCCCCATTGGGACACTCTGGCTTTGTTGGAAAATACTCTCTTTCAAAATCTGGAGTTGAAATCTCCCCTCGGAGCAAACAATAGCAATGATTTGTTCAGAAAGAAACCCAATACCGCTGAACAAAGCTACAATTAAAATCATGATCTATGGAATTTCTTTTATATCTCACTTGAATCAATATGAGAAACTCAGAATCAAGACATTGTCAGAAATAGTGGGAGAAATGTATTGTTGTTATGCATTATAGTTCTAATTCATTCTTTTAGAGAGTCTTGTTTTCCAATATAACTACAAGTTGTAATTAGGAGTCATTATCATCCAGTTGTGATGATTATCTATTATATGTATCCCGCTCCTATAAATATAGAATTTTAATGTGTTTGACAATAAATTGGATCTAATATAATCTCTCTTCAATAGAGTTTGGATAGTTTGTTTTGTTATTGTTTTTTTTTTAATTTCCATTGCATCCAATATATATTTTAGAACATAGAAAGGCAACATCAAAATCCTAATATAACCCAAATGTTTGAAGTTACATGGGAATTGTTTTCTTAACAACATTTGCAAATTTTATATTTTGAGATGGAGAAATTGGAGACTGACGCCATTCCCTGCTCATTGAGCACCAAATTCTCAGTGCTCACCCTGTATGAGGAGATCTGCACTAATCACAAATCGCTTCTGGATTTTCCATGTAAAATTATGGTAGCATTAGCACATAATGTCAAAGCATGAAAGCTATATTTGTCTCTGCATCTATTCAGTTGTGTAAGAATCCCAGCGTCATCTTCTTTATCATGAATATTTTATAAAATGATAAGACATGTTATTTGGCAATTGTTATCAAGGAAATTTAAGACTTCAGAGATGGTAGCAGGGTGGATTGTACAGTAAAATTTATAGATTCCATCGCCAGAATATGGCTTACTTAAATGGTGCAAACGCAAGGCATTAAAGAGGCAGTAGCAGCTGCATGAGTTGTAAATAAGACATGCTATTTGGCAATTGTTATCTAGGAAATGTAAGAGTTCAGAGATGGTAGCAGGGTGGATTGTACAGTAAAATTTATATATTCCATCGCCAGAATATGGCTGAGGTTAAATGGTGCAAATGCAAGGCATTAAAGAGGCAGTAGCAGCTGCATGAGTTGTAAAGCAAGCTTATCAAAGACTATGGTCAAATACACTGTGAACCATGATCAAGTGTAGTATTTTGGAGTCACTCCAAAATAAGGCAAATCATCAGAATTCTTATAAATGTTAAAATTACTGGATGTTTCAGTTTTAATAAAGTACCAATGATGTTATCACATTATCTTAGAAAATGACCAAACTTTATTTATCACATTCCCTTGAGAATGTGATAAACATGGGAACATGAGAATGATGTTATCACATCATTTATCTTAGAAAATGACCAAACTTTATGTTATCACATTCCCTTGGGATTGACCCATATTAAAAATTGCAACAGGAAAACAATATAAAATGGATGATTAAAAATTTCCATTGAGAGCAAGTCACAAAAAAATATGCAATTGTTATACAGAAATAACCAAACTTATTTTTTTTAAAAATTGATATATATTTTAATGGCCTTTTCTAAGATGATAAAAGTGAATTTTATTGATTATTTTTCATTTATATTTTGAGGAGAATTATCAAGATTCCTTAAAAAAAATTTGTAGATTACACTAATGATTATGTTTTAGAGAGTTATGAGACCGATGGAAGTATCTAATGAGTTGGATTAGCATCTAAGTATGGTCCTTGATGTCATATGCAACTTTTGAAGTTCTGAGATGGTATTCGATCAAGCAGCACATATGATGTTTTTATATAGTTGGAGTAAAGTAAGTTATATGAATCAAAGTCATTTATAAAATTAAAGGGAATATCTCTCCCCTTCAATAATTCACGAAGCTGAATGCCAAATAGAGTTAAAATGGGGATATTATTTAGTCGCTGGCATGATTGAGGTGAATAAGCAACACTGTTTGGAAGATGTTTTCCTGAATGGCAATTAAAAAAAATCAGAGTTTAATACCGTATGGTTTTTAGAGAAGAACTCCTCTTTTTTTAAATGGGTCAATATCCCTTGTATTAGAGAGGGGTGAAGCATAAATATGCTATGAATAGAAACCTGGGTCACGGGAGATAAACTCCCACTGTTTTATTGCTTAACCACGGCCAAGCACACAGTTTGGCATTAACCTTAATATATTAAAAACTACCATAAGTGTATATGTATATTTATAATACCCCTGTTTATTAAAAACTACCATAAGTGCACTGTTTTATTGCTTAACCACGGCCAAGCACACAATGGTCATACCCCTGCATAAATATTACTATTAAACACAAAACAAGTATATTTTAGCCCAAATTTTAATTCCTCATATGAGGATGACCATTCCTCCATTCCTTTTAAGAAGTTCGTTTTGGAAAGACCCTCTTCTAACCCACACTGTAATGAAGACGTTATGACTACAAATAACTTTCATAAGGCTCTCTGAACAAAGAAAGTCACACTCCCAAGGGACTTCTAACCACTGTTAGTCCCCACTAGACATTTGATCACGATAGAAACCAGCAGGGTTTGATACTCCATCTCTTTAAATTAACGGATCTTCATAATCTATATAAAAAAAAAAATACAACAATAAAAAATAAAAAACCCAAAACAACAGGGGTATAAATTATAATAGACTAAGATAATGTAAAGTTGAAAGCCTCGTCCATCAATGTCTTTAACCAGATATAACTCACAGTGATATTATGTTAAGATACAAGGTGTTTGAGACCCTGTGTGCTATATTATTATTCTTCTCCTTCACATCTCGTTTCATTTGAAAAGTATTCAAATAAGAATGGTATTGTTGGATCACTGGAATTTAATTGATCGTAATTAATTAACAAATGGCATATATGTCACAAAGTAGATTTGATTTGAATTGAAAAGAACATACATGGGTTACAAAACAGGATTTGAATATATATCACAAAACAAGATTTTTAAAGAACATGCATGTCACACAGCAGAATTTGAATTCTATAAAAGAAAATAACAAGTTATCCTTTCAACTACTGGAAAATGACCTAATTAACAAACTCTGTACTACATAATGTATACATTAAATAAAATTAAATATACATTGCAAAACAGGGAATACAGCTGTTAGTGCCCAGTACTCATTTTATTGTTACAGAACGCAGCAGGGTGCGACAGTTCGTCTCCTTAAATGAACGTCCCTTTACAATACATTTTTTTTAAGTACCAAACAGGGGAAATTAGAAGAATGCATCGCAAAACAGGGAATACAATAAAATGGGCACATGATTTTATCAAATAGAAATCATGAAGATCCTAAGTAGTCCCAAGTCTCAATAAGTAGTCCCAAGTCTCAATAAATCGCCAATGTTGCTGAAAGCATTTTCCTTGATACTGCAATGGACATGCACCTCCAAAAGTTCCAAAATATTTGACAATATAAGAAACAAAGTGAACTTTAAATAGCAAACCCTTATCCTCCAGACAGAAAATACAGACAGTTCCTCCCAAAATAACCGGAGGTTTCAGGAAATGGGCAGATCTATCATCTGTGAAATTATAAAGAAAAGGTGGATTCAAGAGCCTTACCAGTGGTACGACTGTTACCAGGAAGCTGAAACAAGAGCCCTGGCGTCAACAATATGAATAACAACACTCCGATTACAACAGGCCCCCAGTCTGCCATTTCTCTATTTGAATCCCTGTGCAGTGAAATGGCAGAGACCCGGAAGTATATCTATAGGACCAGTAGTCCCGGATATGTAAAGTACGAGACTATAAACTGTGTGATGCGGCCAAATAATTAAATTGTTGGTGTGGGTATTTCCCCTTATCCTCTGTTTACCAGAAATTTCGACATGGAAAGCGAAAGCGAGGGTGTATTTCTCTTTCCCTGTTTTTGACGCTGGTCGCTTTCATAGCAAACTTCTTTGTCGCTGTCTTTGTCTGATACCAGTCAGCTTCTGGCTTCTTGGAGCATTTAAAAAGGGCCACTGCTACTACTTGGTTGACACAGTTCCCAGTCCGTTATTGCCATTAACTGTGCTCCTTGTTATGTTTAATCATATGAAGTAGTTTCTGCTACTAGTGTGACAATGAGAGGCATGAATGGAGTAGTGGGGGATGGCAGCAGTGAAAATTTGCTGCGAGATTACCCATCCCCGGGATTCAAATCGTCTGGGCGATTCAGAAATGGGAGCTTCACTGCGGCCAAGGGGATGAGAATGGCGGCAAGTCTGACGTGTCTGCAATTCATTTTCGCAATGTATGTGACGTTCTTACTTTACTTCATGAGTCCCACTGTGGATCTCCGCGCGGATCCGCAGTATTCTTGGTCTGCTCAGATCGCAAAACAATGAAGCGACATCTTGAGTCGCCACCGTCGATCCATGCAGCTCGAACCCATCAATCCCGAGGCTGCTGCGAATTTTGACACTGTTTTTCGGCAGACCCCGCAGGAAGTCTGCAAATTCGAGCAGAAGAAATCCAACGTTCTCCGCATGATTCGCCTGAAGATGGAGCTTTACAGTGAAATTGTGCGATTCCAGCAGCGCACCCGCGGCTCAGAGACGCTGCGGGAGCTGCTCTGCCTGCCGTCCTTGGCAGCTTTAACGTCTCGCCCCATGTCACCGTGATCCTCAACCATTTCAAGTGCAAGACTCTGTGCGCGCAGCTGGATGCCCTGCTGCATCAGACCCTGCCATTCCACAGGCACGACCGAGAAACTGAAACGAGCAACTGAAACGCGCCAATGGAAATTCCCTCTCGCCGAATTATCTATCAAATTTGTGCAGCATTGATGGAGATAGGTGGCCAGGGGTCGTGGGAGTGGCGGGAGGAGCGGCGCCAGGGGGAGGGGTGGTGGAGGACGGGTTCGGAGTCATCGCCGTTCGCCGTTCACCGTTTGCTGCGGTCGGAAGCTGGAGAGGCGGGGTCCACCATCGGGCCGGAGAAGAGAAAAATCGCCGGAGGGGCGAATCGGGAGCTGTCACATCAGCTCCCAATTCGTCGAACGAAATACTCCTCCGTATTGTTGTCGTATGAATAGAGGGAGTGATTAATACTCTTAACACGTTAATGTCAATATTTGCCAAATTTGGTCTTTGGTTATCTGGTTGATGAGTATGATCACACGGTGGATTCACAAGACACTTAATGCATGACAGTTTATTTGCATTGTTTTATTGTTTTAGAATTTGAGGGTTTCTATCTTAGTGATTTAACGGATTGTTTGTTTTCTTCTCCACATCGATTTATCCAAATCTTTTTAAGCTTAACTCTGGATATACGCTTGACTTATAAATTTAAAATAAAAAAAAAAGTTATTAAAGGTCTATAAATTCACAGTAAAAACTAACGTATAACATAATATATTTATGTTATGTTAATTTTATATTATTAAAATTTATAATTAAAATTAATTATAAAAAATAATTAAATTATAAATTTATTTTAAATTATTATTAAGTTTATAGGTTTATTTTACAATCAAGTATGAAGAGATATGTAAGTTTGTTTAAAATAATATTGATTCTAATAAAATTAACACAATCACATTTACCAATGTGATTGATATAAGCAAATAGGCTTATATGAAATATATTTACAACCACATTCACCAATATGATTGATATACGCCAATAAGCCTATATGCATGATTCAACACATGTATTTCACCAAAGTAAATAGTATATATTTATGATTATAATTACCAATATGTTTTATATATTTACTTATAATATATTAATAAAATTAACTTACTTGGGTCTGCGGTGAATTCTGTGGTGAGAATTCTCCGGTGAATTTTTGGGTGAAAATTTTCTCCATTAATACTTGGGTATACGGTGAATTTTATGGTGAAAATTTTGTGGTGAATTCTATGGTGAAAATTGTGCAGTGAATTCTGGGGTGAAATTTTTCTCCATTAATGCTTGGGTCTCCAGTGAATTTTTTCCATTAATACTTGGGTTTGCGATGAATTTTCTCGATTAATACTTGGGTCTGCCGTGAAAATTTTACGGTGAAGATTTTGCGGTTAATTTTCTTGATTAAAGGTCACCTATCCAGTTTGTTGATATTTAGGTGCACACATTCCTTATATTTTTCTAATACATATTTGCTCATATATTCTCAAGTATGAATAATTTACCACAACTACCAAAGATTACCAAAGGTAGACCTAGCACAGTTACTCTACAGAGCCTTTATGAGAATATAGAGTCTTTAGAGAAACTTAGAGAAGAAAGAAAAGTCAATCTAAAAACCCAGTTAAAAGCCATGCTGGGAAACAAATTCACATCTCTTGAAAACAAGATCCAAAAACAAATAGAAAATAAAATAGAACTATTGGAGAATAAAATGGAGGCAATGGAGACTAGGTTGCAGGTCATAGAAAAACAAAACCAAGATACGAACCAAACATCCCAGCAAGAAGATGGAGATGATATAGAGAGTCTTAAAATGAAGGACATGATTAAAGAACTAGAAGAAAAATTTAAAAACAGTCTCACCTACATAGTGGGGCAGGTAAATTAGATATCAAACCAATTAAAGATGAAATGCCAAACCAATTAAAGATGAAATGAAAAAATTGATTGAATTAGACCATGAGCGTAACAAAAAATCCTTGAACCTTATAATCTTCGGTTTGAAAGAGGAGGTAGACGACGATAGTTTAGCAATAGCCCAGACAAAATTACATAATAGATTACAAATTGAAACCACATGTCGCACAGAAGCAACAAGGTTAGGGAAATTAATTGAGAATAAAAGAAGGATGATCGGAATAAAGGTAAGCTCTACTGACCATAAATATGACATACTTAGTAAAACCTCAACTCTAAAAGGAACAAGAATATTTATAAACGAATATCTCATTCCAGAAGATCAAGCAGAATTAAGAAAGGAGGTTCAAAAGGTAAAAGAAGCTAGGAAGGAAGGAACGTGGGCAATAATCATAAATAGAAAAGATGTTATTCAAGATAGAAACCAAAAAGATAGTAATAAATAGAAATTCAACATGCTCCGAATTCTTCCTTGGAACTATTGAGGCTTTCCATGGAACAAAGGCCCCAAGCTAAGTTGGATCTCAAATGATGTTGATATTATTTTTCTTGTTGAAACTTGGGAGCACGGAGAATCTAAGGTCCCTAACATATATGGCTTTGCACTATGGTCTATCTAGAAAAAGCGATCCTCCCATAGAGGCATTGGGGGCATAGCTTGCTACATTAAGAAGAACATCTCCCCCCATGCTAAGATTTATAAAAATGACCCTTACAACCAATATAGTTGGATTGAGATTACTGATATTAATGATAAAAATACCTACATAGAAATCTCTTATTTTCCCCCCATTAACTCTAACTTATATAAGAAAAATAATCTAGATAAAAATAATCCTTACAATGGTTTAGAGAAGATATTTATAGCCTAAGGAATGAAGGTAATATCCTTTTAGTGGGTGAATTTAATGCTTGAACTTCAAGCAACCAAGCTATTCTTCTAAGCAATAATTTAAACCCTAATCCTCCTTGGTTAGATGAAGACCTTACTCTAGCTAGCTAGTACAAAAGGAGCTCTGAAGACCTCGGGGATAATTTGTTTGGATCGGAGCTAATCAAGCTTTGTAGTGCTCAGGATCTCATAATTTGAAATGGTCTAAAGAAGTGGCCCAATTCTAGCCAGATGACCTGCATCCATGGGCTTGGCAGTAGCGTGGTAGACTATGTTATTTCCGATCTCCCTTTATACAATGAAATAATAAATTTTGACATCTTAGACGACCACGAGCCTGACTCTAATCATAGGCCTTTACTCATAACTCTCAATTTTGTCATGCATAGAGATCCCATAGAAGATAATCCTTGTAGTCAAAATAACTTAATCTTTGATAGAAATAAAATTGATCTCTTTCTAAATGAATTAAAAGCTAATTTGTTTCCTTTATCTAGTATAGACAACATAGATGACCTATTCATAATTTTACTACAACCCTCTCATATTCTATTAACATGTTCTCAATTGAAGTCTCAAGTAATAAAAGAAATAGAAAAACCAACGCATGGTATGAAAAATATTGTAAAAGTGCGAGGAGAGAAATTAAGGAAGCTATTGATGAATCTCTCAAAATTAACAAGATAAAAATCTACAAAGCCCTAACTAAAAGGAAAAAAAGGAAATATATTTGTAAAAGACAAGAGAATCTCTTACACCTCTCTAAGGTGGCTCCTAAGAAATTCTGGAAGTAGATTCTAACTAATAAAACTAAGGATAATAACAAAATTTCCTTACACGACTAGAATTCCTATCTTAAAAAGCTTTATGACTCTCCAAATGCCAGGGATTTTGAAACCCTACTAACAACGAAAGAATTTTTCTCATTAGAATACATTTATTTTGGGGTTAAACGCTTGGAAAATGGGAAAGCTAAAGACACTGAAGGTTACCAGGCAAAAATCTTAAAAATTAGAGGTCCTGTCCTCATCCCCCACATCCACAAGCTTTTAAACCAAGTGGTCAAGTAAGGGTTCCCTAAACCTTGGACTCGGAGCCTCATTATCCCTATTTTTAAAAGTGGGGATACAAATAACCCCTTTAATTATCGGACAATTATGATTAGCCCTCTCTTAGCCAAGTTATATGGTATTATTTTGGAAAAGAAGTTGAGCATTTGGCTTGAAAGTGAAGGTAAGCGGGCTAAAGGCCAAGCAGGTTTTAGAAGGCAGCACTCAACAACGGACCAACTCATTATGCTTCGGATCATTGTGGAGGAATGCCGCAATGATAAATATAATCTCTTCTGTTGCTTTGTGGACTTTAGAAAGGCTTTTGATACGGTTCCTAGAAACAACCTATGGAATAGATTAGAAGAGCTAAATGTTCCTTTCGAGCTAAGATCGGCTGCTATAAGGTTATACGAGAATGTAATTGCCAATTTAAAGAGAAATGAGGGGTGGTCGAAAGATATTAAGTGTAATATCAGAGTTAAACAAGGTTTCCCCCTCTCCCCTACCTTATTTGGCATTTACATCGACAGGCTAGAAGGTTGTTTAGAGGAAGCAAGATGTGCTGGCACAATCTTAGCTGGGATAGTCATCATCTTTCTTCTCTATGCTGACGATATTGTTCTTCTCACAAGGTACCCATCTGATCTTGATAAGCAACTTAGACTTCTTAAGGATTTCTATTCTACCATGGGTATGTCTGTTAACACTGAAAAAAAGAAGTTATGATTATCAAATCCAAGAAGGACACTTAAACTAATTTTATGTATGACAATAGTAACTTGGAGGAAGCGTGTTCTTACAAGTACCTACGAATTGATATTCATCACAAGCTCAACTGGAACTATAGCATTCAGAAAAGGATAAATGGGGGGTGGAAAGCTTATTTTGGTCTTGAAAATAATTGTAAAACGGCAAACCTCGTAATGTGGGATAGAAAGAAGTTCCTCTTTGAAACTTTAGTCACTCCTATTATCTTATATGGATGTGAGGTTTGGGGTTGCAGCATCTCTAGAGAATCCTGGAGAAAGATTGAGCAAATCCAGAAGCGTTTTATAACTTATAACCTTAAAATTAAAAGCAATACACCCTATCCTATTCTCCTTATAGAAGTGGGTCTTTCCCCTATCGAGAGCCTAGCTATGACTAGGCTTCTGTTGTACAAGCACAAGCTCAATAGCATAGGATACCATAGACTTCCTAAGCTAGCTTTAAATTCCAGCCAAAACCACCTAAGGCTTAAACGAGGTTGGTATAAAGACACCAGGGCCTGGTTAAACCATTGGGAGATTGACGAGAATGTTGCATTGCAAAACATTAATAACATTAAAAAAATTGTTACTTCTAAGTTCAAAGAAAAAATGTGGTGTGAGAAAGATCTAATAGCTAAAAGAAAATTAAGATATTATAAGGAGGTCATCAACCCCACCCTAGAAGATCAAAAGTATCTCTCTGTTTTAACTAGCTCAAAGAAGAAAATTAATATAGCCAAGATTAGAACGAACTCTCATGAGCTCCATAGTGAAATAGGTCATTGGGAAATTCCTAAAACACTATGGATGGAAAGGATTTTCCATCTCTGTGAGAATATGAACATCGAGGATGAAAATCACTTCCTCTTATAGTGACCTGAGTACAACCACATTAGAGCTCAATTTCATAATCTTTGTTAAAATACAGACCTTTGTAGCCTTTTAAGATGTCAAAATTATAGTGAACTTCTGAGGCTTCTCTCCAAGCTTTTTGAGAATAGGAATAAAATCTTAAATCAAACTAAATAACTCTTTTCTTTAGGTCCGATAGACCAAAGATTAGTTTGAGTGGATGTTAACCATCATCATCATCAATATAATATATAATATTATATTATTCAATAGTAAAATATATAATAAAAAGATATTATTAAATTATTTCAATACATTAATTGTTTTAACTCAAACTATAATATAATTAAAAAATAACATAATAATAATATTTTATTAATTTATAATAACTTTATATCTCTTACGAATATCCCAAGGGATTATTAATATTTTACACCAAAAGAACTAATAAACCCAAGGGTTTAATATTATAAACCCAAGTAATTGGTGAAGCAAAGGATAAATATTAATATTATAAATGAAGAAATAAAAAAAACCTAAGAATAAATAATTTAATCTGAAGAGATTGAAAAACTCACAAAAATAATACTTAAAACCCAAAAACCTAAAAAAGTAATAAAGTCTAAGAATTAATATGTTAAACTCAAGAGATTAATAAAGCATATGAAATAATATTTAAAAACCAAAAATCTAAGAAATTTATAAACCCTAACAATTAATATTTTAAATTCAAAATATTAATAAACCCAAGAGATTATTAATAATACAAACCAAAAGAACTAATAAACCCAAGATTTATATATTATAAACCAAAGGAATTTGTGAACCCAAGGGATAAATATTAAAAACATAAGGGATCAATATTAAAAATGCAAGAGATTAATAAACCCTAAGAATTGATATTTTAAACTAATAAACCCAAGGGTTTAATATTATAAACCAAAGGAATTAGCAAACCCAATGGATAAATATTATAAACCTAAGGGATCAATAAGGACAAGAGATCAATATTAAAAATAATATAGATTAATAAATCCTAGGAATTAATATTTTAAACTAAAAAACCTAAGAAATTAATAAAGTCTAAGAATTAATATTTTAAACTCAAGAGATTAATAAACCCATGGGGTGATTAACAGTATAAACCAAAAGAACTAATAAACCCAAAGGTTTAATATTGTAAACCAAAGGAATCGGTGAACCCAAGGGATAAATATTAAAAACCTAAGGGATCAATCAAACTAAGGGAAATTTTAAAAACAATAGAGATTAATAAACCTAATAATTAATATTTTAAACTAAAAAACCTAAGAAATTAAAAAAGCCTATGAAATAATATTTTAAACTCAATAGATTAATAAACCCAAGGGGTTATTAATATTATAAAACAAAAGAACTAGTAAACCCAAGGGTTTAATATTATAAACCAAAGGAATTGGGGAGCCTAAGGATAAATATTAAAAACCTAAGGGATGAATAAGGCTAACGGATCAATATTAAAAACACAAGAGATTAATAAACCCTAATAATTTATATTTGAAACTCAAAAACCTAAGAAATTAATCAACCCTAAGAATTAATATTTTAAACTAAGGAGATTAATAAACTGAATGGATTATTAATGTTGTAAACCAAAATAAGTAATATTATTAACCAAAGAAATTATTAAAACTATAAAGGTAAGAAACAAATAAACACAAGCATTTAATATTATAAACCCAAGAAATTAGTAAACCCAACGGAAAAATGTTATAAACCTAAGGGATAAATATTAGTATTATAAACCAAGAAATTAATAAACCCTAAGAATTAATACTTTAAACTCAAGAGAGTAATATACCTTAATAATTAATAGTTTAAACCCAAAACCTAAGAATTTAATAAACCATAGTATTTAATATTTTAAACTCAAGAGATTAATAGACCCAAGGGATTATTAATAATATAAACCAAAATAAATAATAAACCCAAGGGTTTAATATTATAAACCAAAGGAATTGGTGAACCAAAGGGAAAATTATTAAAAACTTAAGGGATCAATATGGTCAAGGGATCAATATTAAAAACACAAGAGAGTAACAAAACCTAAGAATAAGTATTTTAAATTCAAAAACCTAAGAAATTAATAAACCATAAAAATCAATATTTTAAAATCAACTAATTAATAAACAAAAGGGATTATTAATATTATAAACCAAAAGAACTAATAAACCCAAGGGTTTAATATTTTAAACCAAAGGAATTGGGGAACCCAAGCGAAAAATATTAAAAACATAAGAGATCAACAAGGCCAAGGGATCCATATAAAAAATAAAAAATATTAGTAAAGGCTAGGAATAAATATTTTAAATACAAATGAATGAGAAACTCACATGATTAATAAAGATTTTAATAAATCTTAGGAATCAATTTTTAAAATAAAAATGATTGATAAAATCACATGATTATTAATATTATAAATCGAAGGGAATAAACATGGTTTACCATGCTTGATTTAAACATTGAGACAATTGTTATCAAAATGCGATGTTGGACCAACTATGACCATGGTTGGCCATGGGTGATTTTCATATTGAAACAATATTTGTCAGAATGTGAAATTTCACCATGGATGACATTGGTCGACTATGGCTAACGCTAATTAACAATGGTTTTCCATGGTTGATTTTCATATTGAGTCAATGTTTTTCATAATGTGACATTGGACCATGCATTAGTATTAAACTCTAGGACTAATATTTAAACCCCAATATTTGAATTTAATAAACTGAAGGGAATAATATTACAAATCGAAAGAATTTGATAAATTAAGGAATTTTTGTTATAAACCCAATGGATCAACAAATACAGTGAAATGTTAATATTATAAACATAAAACATCAATAAAGCAAAGGGACTATTAATCTTATAAACAAAAAACATCAATAAACCGAAGGGATTATTAATATTATAAACCCAACAAATTAGTATTAGAAACAAAAATTATTAATAAACTCAAGTGATTAATAAAGTCGAAGGATCAATAAAATTGATATAAAAATACTCAAGTTGAAGAAATTAATAAACACTAATAATCAACCCAATGGATTATTCATATTATAAATCAAAAGAACTATAAACCTAAGGGTTTAATATTATAAACCAAAGGAATTGGTGAACACAAGGGAAAAATATTACCCAATAAATTTTTATTAGAAATAAAAATTATTAATAAACACAAGTGATTAATAAAGTCAAAGGATCAATAAAATTAATAAAAAAAATATAAAAACCAAAAAATTAATAAATAGTAATAATTAACCCAAGGTATTATTCATATTATAAACCAAAAGAACTAATAATCCAAGGGTTTAATATTAGAAACCAAAGGAAATGGTGAACAAAAGGGAAAAATATTAATAGCCTAAGGGACCAATAAGGCCAAGGGAACAATATTAAAAATACAAGAGCTTAATAAAGAATACGACCCAATATTTTAAACACAGAGGAATTTTAAAGTCACGTGATTATTATTATGATAGACCGCAAGTTATCAATCAACCTTACTGATTGTTAATACTATAAACCGAATGAATTAATAAACTAAAGTGATATTCAATTCCACCATCAGTGAAACCAAAAAAATAACATTGAAATTAACATATGTTTTTTGTTGTCTTTACATAAAGAAATCTCACTACAAAAATGGAATCGAAACTCTCCATCAAAGGTCATTTATCAAATAGCCTCTTTGAGAACACAACTAGACTGAACATAAAAGGAACACCAATTCAAATCAACAGGATAATGATCACGATACTTAATGCTTTCCAACCAATCCCTTGTTGTTTTTCTCCCAACCTCCCTCATGTGCACATGCAACAAGTATTTTACATTCATTTTCATTTCATCTAGCACACGAAGATGCTCATCAATAAAAGCAAGATGGAAGCCATGCTTTCTATCGAGCTTGTTCCGAAGATACGAAAGAAAACTGATCAGTCTAGAAATATTTTCACTGCTTGATTATAATAGATGCCATCATTATTATCCATATCTGCATTTGAAAGGAAAAACGATAAAATAAAAATTTATACACAAAGAGATAGAAACATATATATATATATATATATATATATATATATATATATATATATATATATATATATATAACACCCCATTTTTATTGCTGTTAAAAAACTTAATCTTAAAAACATCATGCTATAAAATAACCTAACACTACATGAACCAAATGATATAAAATTTCTACAAACATAAACCTCATTAGAAATACATATTGTACACATGAAATGAGTGATAAAATTAAATGAGTGATATGAACCTTATTACAATAATCAACAATAAAACCCGATTTTTTAAACTTAAAGTTTAAAATCAAATATTAATAATATTAGTAATTCTATATTTGTATTTAAATTAATGTTAATTTGTATATTAATTTTAGTTTAATATTAATATCAAATATAAATATGTTGTCATTGAACCAAACCACAACATATTTAGCAAACCACATTGATAAAAATTGTTAGTTGCATGTCATAGGGATATGGAATTCAATCTTGATTTTTAATGATTGGCTCATATAACTGGTTGTACATGTCTGAATGGTTCATTGTAAAAAAAATAACAGTAGCGACTTAAAAAAAGGAGGTAAATTGAACAACACGAAAAATGATGTAAGAAATTTCTTAGATATTACTATATTGGATCTGATGAATGTATTCATTTCATTAATACATGAAAATAATTATTATACTAAATGCAAATAGAGAGGATGATAAAAATATTAAAAAACATTCTATAATTATGTCACAATACTATTAGTTGCATGTCATAGTGATATGGAATTCCATCTTGATTTTTAAGGATTGCCTGATATAATTGCCTTTTTAATCTTTGAATGGTTCATTGTAAGAAAAACAACAAAAACCAGTGAAAATAAAAAATAAAAAATTAAACAACATGAAAAACGATGTAAACAACTTTCCAAAATATTACTATGAATTTGATGAATGTATTCATATCATTAATAAATCAAAATCATTATTATATTAAAATTAAATAAAGAGGACAATAAAATAAATTCAAAAAAATTATATAAAGACCTAAAAGTATTAATAGTTTCATGTCATAATGATATGGACTTCAATCGCTCCTCTTCTTTCTTCCTAAATGTAACATATTCACTATATTTCATCTTGGCATAACGTTGAAAAGAGAAAGGCAGTGCAATGTGTAAACCATCTATTGATTTTACTCTTGATATGGCTGTGAAGGTTAGGACTTGCTGCTCTTTAATCCTGATATCAATTGATGCTCATCCTAAATTAAAATCCTATGACTTGTGGATTGTCAGAGCCCATGCCATATTTAAAGGAATTTGTTTTTGATTTCCTCTTATCACTGGTGTGATAGGTACAATGTTTGGATTTCTTGCATCAAACAGAACACCAACATACTTATCAAAAACAACAGTTGTGAACATTGGAAGCTCAGGTGGCTTAGAGATAGGCATATAAAATATTTCCTTCACATACTCAAGTGCACCATTCACCAAAACAATTTCAACCCACAAATTACATGTCAACATAACACGTTGGCTACGACACAACAAAAATTCGCAGTCCAGCTGATCATCATCAGCACCACTGATTTCTGAACACCTTGAATTCACAACAGTACATCATGAAATTGGAGAATTTAATGATTTCAACATATGCCTATTATGGAAGGAGACCAAATTATTTGTTGGAAACATGTGAATTGCTGCATTAAATAAATCTCTTTCTCTAGGATGCAACCTCATATCAACCCGTGACATAAGAAACTCCCAATCATCAAGAACAGGTTTTGCATTTCTTATGTTATTGAGGACTCTACTAAAACAATATTGTTTCTCAGTATTCCCTTGTTGGTGAAATATTATGTCAAGAGTGACAACAATGTTGAATTTTTTCCACAAGACTTTCCCTGTTGTATTACCTACATATAAAGGCTTATCTCTCACACGAGGTAGCTGGTCAAGGTCACCCACAAGGATGATGGATCTGCCACCAAAAGGACAATTCTTTTTCTCCAGAAATACTTCTTGTAATCGAGCATCTATTTGCATGAATAACCTTGATCCCTAAAAGGCTCATTTCATCAATAAATATATATTGAATATGCCTAATTTATTCTTGGAATACTGTGAACGATTGACCCTCGTAGTGGTTTCATATCTTTAATCGGAAATTTTCAGAGCTGTAGTGTATTTTTTTTTCATGTATATTAAAAGCAACTATTCTCGTTGGGGGCAAGAAGAAGCAAAGGAATTTTTCCATTACTTGATAGATTAGAAAGAGCTTCGAAATACAATGGATAAGGAAAGACTTGCCGATTACTGCAGTGTGCCTAAACAATCGTAAGAAGAGCTTCACGAATCTCATTTTCAACAAAATGCCTTAAAAAAAATTTCAAAAGAAAGTCGTTGTTTTTCCGTACAATGAATACTGGAGAGGAAAATGTTCTATTTGAAAGGTCAACAATATCACCCTTGATATTCCATCCCTTATAAAATTAATAAATTCTTCGACCCACATCATCAGAAATAGTTGTACTCTTTCCAGGTCAAAAGGATATATCAAAATCCCTTCAACCAAGGGTGTGAAGATCGTAAACATTGACATTACTTGGGAAACCAAGCGAGAGAAAAGTTTTCATTCTTGAAAATCATCTTCAAGATTCATTTCCTTGTTAGAAAGATCACCATCTTCTCCATCTTCAATATTTTCAACAATTGATGGATTTCAATCAACATGCCATGCTCGATATCGAAAATTCCTCCAATTTTCAACAATAATTTTAGCTCAAAGCTAAATATCCATAGAAATGTCATGAAATGGCTTGTAAAAAGAGAAATTTTGTCCAGGAAAAAGGTTTCAAATTCTTCGAACCATCACTAGGAATAGAATAAAATCATGGCCAAACTTAGAACAATCACATGAACATCTCTAGGCTTCCGAGGGACCTTTTTTACGCTTGCTATCAAATGTCCAAGATATTGTTGTTTCTATCAAAGATAGATGTTCGAGAGAAAAAATTCCTCTTCGATAATATTGAACAAAAGTATTTTAAGATGAACATTTCATGCCATCCCTTGATATTTTTCTCGAAAACCTTTCTTCCAACATTTAAACAAATTTTTTACTACAAAAAACAAGAGGTAGCTTAAGCAACATATGGCATGTTTCTTTGTGCTCCAATGTCATGTTAAACAATTGTTTACCGCAAGAAAACCTATCGTAAGAACATAAAGCATGATCCCTCGGAGGAAACATAATTTTAAATTCTAGTTAACATATCATGATAACTTTCGAGACCTTTTTTACGCTTTTGATGCATACTTAGAAATATATTTCGGGACAACATCTTTGAGAAAGCAATCTGGTTGGAAATCAAAATTTTCATGCCACGTTGTTAGAAGGTCAATGTTATGTACATTGAGCCTATCATCATTTCTTGTCGAGTCATATTTTTTCTTCCTTAATAATCTATCAACAACCTATATTCCTCAAAAAGATCCCATCGAGCATTGTACCAACAAGCGAGAATAGTGCCAACTCTTTTGCACAAATAAGAATCTACACTACACTTTGTGTGCCTTTGGACACGGTTCAACAATTCTTCATAATCATTATGTGGATTGCAAGAGAAAAATCTGATCAATATTCAATAGGTAAGGGTCATCATTGAGACTTCTTGGAACCATTATATTGCGACGATGTATTTCACGTGGATTCCATGTAGTTACATAATTGTCAAAGAATCTCTTTGCATGTTGTAAATCACAATCATTTGACCAATAAATTCTTTCCATGTCGGGCTCCTTTCAACCATAGGAAAACATGGATATGTCTGACCTCTATGTTTCCACTTGTATACGAAGAAAATGAATACGGAGTTACTACAAAAATATAAATAGAACAATAATAATAAATTGAAAATGAATAGAAAAATAAATTCAACAAAACATGCACAGTACAAGAAGCCTTTTTCCTTAAGATATTTTTTGATAACTTCCTCTCCAAATATTGAATATATGGTGCATAAATGTAGCAAAAATATGAGGGTACTAGATAACATTCTTAATTTTTCATAAGATGCTCATTTAAGGAACGAGAATGTGAGGGTACGAGCATGAGGGCTATGAAACTGCAGCTACGTTTGTGTCGGCTTTGCACTCAAATTGAAAAACAAAGATGAACATCCCAAGCTTTGAGTAATCATGTCGATCAATTCGACTGAAATTTAGTCCGGTATGCCCTTGTACCTCTTAGAGAAGACCCAAACCACATAAGATGCTTAGCCAACTTATTATACTGCTAAATTAGAAAGTTGGTGACGCAAGTTTTCAATTGTTGTCGGTTAGTTATCATGTAAATTTTTCTTCACAAAAGCTGAAGCGGTTTGCTGGCTACGATCTTTGAATTATCATGTTCAATAGGTAATATCGAAGCGAGGATGCCTTCCAAACCTCTAATCATAGTATATAAGAAGATGCTGATGCATACTCTTGAAGTTCAAAAGTACAAATGTGTGGTTGCAACCAATCAACATCACTAGTGAGGAACGATGTGGGGAATTCCATATCTAATAACCCCTCGGTATTATGTTCATTCATAGGATATGTTCCAATGCTTTGGGCCAATCCATTTCTTGAACATGTGAAGAATCAACATTATCTAGAAATTCTTTGATTTCTCCCACTTCTCTCCGTTCATTAGGTAGGCGAGCAACAAAAGAAGAAGGATGAGAGGGAAAATGCTCAAGAGAAAACCCTTCATTATTAGCTACATTGATCTCGGATTATGCAATATCACAATCAATAAATTTAAGCATGGAGGAGACTTCACGTGATCTTTAGAGGCGAGCATTCACTGAATCATAGTCAATTACAACATCTCGATAATATTGATCATGTACAATTTTGAAAAGCAATGCAACCATAACTCGAGATATTTTTACATAACATTCATAATATTTAGATTGAGCAGCATATATCCTCATAATTAGAAAGTCAAGATCTTCAACATGTTGGGGAAGACTTTGGGAAATTATAGGAATATCTTGGGGAAAGCTAATTGTGTGTCTACTATACTTATATTGCCCACCTCGAGCATGTGTCACTTGCAAAATAGGATTCACACGTGCTATTAACATTTCTTCAACTTGAGTAAGAACTCTTAAAATATAAGTCGCTCACCGGGATCCATGTTATTATATCCGGAAAAACGATGTGAACCTCTTTCATTCTTACATCATGCTGCAGACGGGTCCTTCGAGAATCTCTCAAAACCTGGATTCTAGGATATGATTCTTGGCGAATGTGGCACATTTGGACAACTAACAAACTATCTATCTTTTCTCGAAAATTTTTTATGCCTACTCTGCAATCATGTTTTCATCAAAATGAATATGATTTGTATTGGTTGGACCATGTGGAGAATGATGTGGAAGAGTACAATTTCTTCTAAAATGTACTTGATTTTCAGCACCATGAGATTCCCTTCCCAAATTTGAAACATGTGGAAAGTCAGATCTATGATATGGTCTTTCCAAATTTATGGTCTACATTTATAGAACCCTGAGAGGATGATAAGGTTTCTTTAGCATAATAAATTGAATATCCAAATAATTAGAATTGAAAAAAATGACAAATTCATTCAATATTTACATTTTTTTGGCGATGTGGATGAAGGGTATGAGATGGTTTCTCTTCACTTATAACATCGGTGTATAGAACATTTGGGGAGTTAGTCTTGACCCCTCTATTCAAATGAGTTGTTTCTCGATTAAACAAAATAAAAATTCATTATATAACTAAATGTCCAACAAATAAAGATTTAAAATTGTATAACTAACAATAAATGAAAAAAAAGGAGGAAAATATCAAATGCATTCAACATTTACATTTTGTTGGTGATGCGGATGAACGCAATGAGATGGTTCCTCTTCACTTGTAACATCGAGATATGGAGCATCTACGAAGTTAATTTGTATGCCTCTATTGAAATGAGTTGTGTCTTGTTTGAAGAAAAATAAATTATGCAATAAAAAATCATGTCCAATGTACCAAAAATTCAAAAAAATGAAAAATCAAATCAAATACATTTAACATTTACATTAGTTTTCCGATTTGATTGTCAAGGAGAATGCGATGGAAGGTTATGATGTGCTTCATACTCAATTCTCGGATTAGTTGATGGAAGACTTAGGGAGATAATTTCCGGATCTCTATTAAAATGAGGTGTATCCTATTCTAAGAGAATAAAATACCTTATAAGTTTAGTTAAAAAATAAATAAATGAGAATGTAATAGAAACAACCACTATCGCACAGCTGTAAAAATATCATTGAATTACCTCCATTGTTCCACGTGAAATGCTATTAGGGATGAGCTGATTCTATTCGCGGGACAACATTATTTTTGAGAAGGAGATTGGAATATATGATGTTTTGACCAGCTAGATCCAAATTATCAAAAAAATGGCCAATCAAACTATCATCCAATTCATCACATACAATGTCATCATTGCCTCCACCATGGATATTTTGAAACCTTTGGCATTTCACACAAGATGCAATTGCGCAGACGAAGGGTTAGGGTGAACATTTGCATCCATGTTATCAATATGATGTTCTTCCCTATTGCGAGATGTTTCCCCAATATTATGAAAATTTTCAGGAGAGCATCGAAAAAAAATTATGTTGACGAGGAGCATATTTTCCGGCAATGAAATATCAAGGGGAAATGTTATTTCCATGATATAATTAATAGTATGATACTTACAAGGAATCATAAAATCATTTTGAAGAGTTGTCTCACTCGTTCTTCTATGATATGTAGCTCTCCTATGCTCATTTATTGTGTCCTTATTTTGTTGATATTGTAAACGACTGACTTTCGTTAGACTTGTCATGCAATCTTGTGTGGCTGATTCCTTTTTCTTGTATGCTTGCTTATGCCTTAGATGACATGTCTATAGCTAATAATAACATATTTATTATGGAACCATAAACATGGAACATATAATATATTCAATATACATAAAAACAAAAGGATGAAAAAGGAACACTTCTTTTTCCAACCACATAAAAACATTAAAATCGTGTCTAGTATTTTTTCCAACCATATAAATTTATCAAAACATAAAATTATTTTTCCAAATGGCTAAAAATAAAAGTGGATTTTTACAAATGGCCAAAACAAAAAAGGATAAAATTTCATGTCTCATACTTATAATTGTAATGGGAAACCCATATAACTGGAACAAAATACCATAAAAATTATATGAATTGGAAATATGTCTAAATATTTGGAACTATATACCATAAAAATATAAATTTAAGTAATAAAATTAATCTAAAGATATAACATTGTTTGAGAATCAATGAGGAAAAAACTAATGGAAACACCATGCATAAAATAAGTCACAATAATTATAATTATAAAAACAAAGAAAAAATGGACAACATCCAAACACATTCAAATGAAATTAAGAGCACTAAGGGGGACACAAAAATAAATATTTTCGAGAAAACACAATGGAATTCAATATCCAATATCCGATACATACACATATAGAAGAAACCCCCTCGAATGGAGCCATATAAATATCCATGGAATTGTAATTTTTAAAGTCTTAGCATACATACCCAAAAGTATGTAACGTAAAAAAAATTGGAAATATTTTCCACAACGACAAAGAGAATATAAAATGACTAATAGCCTAAGACTCCATGTCCATATCTAATGGTGGAATCTCATCAATAAAATCCATATGGGGAGAAATTGCAAAAACATTTCCGGACTAGATCAAATAGTTGCACTCCCTGCAACTTTGGAGACAAAAATCCATGCATATGTTGATCAGTTGAATTATCAATATCTTTTGGGAAGTAGAGAGCGTAATCATGTCATATAATAGGAAAGGAACTTCACTAAATTTTCACATAAGAACCACAGACTTGGATTGTTGAAATGGAAAGATAACCGAGGACATTTGATATTTATATACGTAGACCTTTCTTCCAAAAAATTCCATATGAAGCCCCAATCATCGTCAAAATAGTCGATTATTCGTTCAACACACGGGTGACCGAATTGGAAATTATCTATTTCTTCAATTGACCATACGGAAAGCAGAGGCCATCATTGATAAGACATATCAACTGATTCTTACATATTGCTAATGACATACATCGTATGTCGTTGATTGGAACAAATAAAAAACCCCATTCATTTTTTATTACATCAAAACCAATGAGATTGTATACCCATATCGAGGATAATCTTCATACTGCGTGTCGGGAGATAGAGCCAAAACAATTTACTTTTATAAAAGACTCCATTCTGAGGGGGTGAAGTGCCACCAAATGGAAGATTAGAACTTTGCCAAACCCTATCAAGACTCACGTAAAGCATAAAATTTAGATGCTAGCATTCTATCATAGATATGTTTTAGAACAACCCGATCATATTTGTTGCGCTTACATTTTCCAATAACGAGAAAAAGAATCCCCGGGTCTTCAATTCATATTTGCCCAATGTTTTTAGGCCTTTGTAAATCGATTCATTACAAAATAGTTTCGTGAATGGGAGAATTATGTTGGTAAGGATAAAAACCACCGTTGGTCCAATAGTAGACTCTACTTTGTATCTTGAAAACTATGAATCACAAATGAAAATGAGATATGCGCCCATTTTGATTAAGGTATTCGACAAGAAAATAATTATCTTCATTATTGAGAAAAGAAACCGAAATCCAAATTCATTTGTACAAATATGCTTGCAATGCAATAAGAAAGAAGGATTTTGCAAAACATTCTTCCATTAGCTTACACGCAGTGCTAAAGCTTTATCACAACCAATAAAGGGAGCCAAAGGGAAGACAATTTCAAGAATTTCAATGGAATACAGCTCCAAATAGTTGGATCCATGATAAAACAAGAAAATCACCTAACATAAAAGAAAACACACATGATATCAACAAAACAATTTTTCAATTAATGGTGACTAGAATTAAAAAGTAACATAGATAAGCAATTTTCCATCTACAAATATAGTAAAATGCACATATAAATAATGTATAAAATCATATGAGCCACAAAGAATATTATTACAATAGTTAAAAAAAGAACTTAAAATTTTACTATTAATCTTCATAAGTATTTTTTTATGTCTCTATTAATGTCTATGTTTAATATTAATGTAAATATTTGATGCTCAATATAAATATTAACTTAAAAACATTTTTTTAATATTAAAAATCTTTATCTTATAAACCTTGGGTTATAAATTTGCATAATGTTACATGGACAAAAATGATATGAAAATACCAATTTTTTTAATTCTAATGTCATTGAACCTATAAAAACATTAAGTTAAATTCCAATGTCATAGAACCTATGTAAACTTAAAGTCATCAATCCTATTTTTTAATGAAATATTCATATTGATGTTTAACCTCAATATTCACATTAATGTATAAATGCTAAATTTATTTTTATATAAATTTATATGTTTATTTTTTATTAACATGTGTATTTATTATTAATATTAATTAACATTAAAAGAGATATTGATAATTAATTTTTAGTATTAATAATTTCTTATTTAATTTGAAATATTTATATTTATTATTAGTGTTCATATCAATCAATATTAATTTGAATAATACTAATGTTAATATTAAATAATTAATATTAATATTAGCACAAAACATTAATGTATAAATGTGAAATTTACTTTTATATAAATTTCTAAAGTTTCGTATTTGATAAATGTATTTATTAATAATATTAATATTAATTAATATTAATATTAATTGACAATAAAGAAGATATTGAAATTTAATTTTAATACCAATAATTTCTTATTTAATTTGAAATTTTTATATTTATTATTAATATTAATATCGATGTATATTAATAAATTATTAATATTAATATCAATCAATATTAATTTTAGTAATTAATAATAGTCATCTAAATATTTATAATAGTAATAATATTTATATTAATATTAATACTTTATATGTTAATTTTAAACATTTATGTTTACCAATGTTTATTAATATTAATAAAAAACTTAAATATTGAAAAAATTAAAGTTAATAATAAGAAAATTTAGTAATATCAGTAATATTCATTATGTGTATTATATAAATAGCCCTTTTTGTATATGGATGAATCTCACTCATACTTTGATATTAATTCTATAAATTTTTATAATATATTATTTAACAATTAAAAAGTAATTCTATAAATTTTTATGTAATGTATTATATAGCAACTAAATAATTTCATAATTATAATAAATATGTATTAATTTGATCTAATTTAATTAAACTATAAAAAAATATAAATATAAAAAATATGAATTAATAAACATTTGAAATTTTATTGATATAGGTTGCAATAATAATATAAATTGTATTAATTGTATTATATTAATGTAGGAAAATATTGATAGTATTATATATTAATAATTATTATATTAATTAAATTAATTACATTATATTAAAAGTATCAATATTAACAATAATATTAAATAATAAATATTTATAAATAAATAATAACAAAAATTATAATAAATATTTATAAATAAATAATAACAAAATTTCTTTAGTAAAGAGTAATGAAAAGAAAAAATTCTTTAATATCTAGTAATATATATTATTTGTATTACATGATTGGCCGATGAATGTTATTCATACATAATATTAATTCTATAATTTTTTATATAATTTACTATTTAATAACTTAAATGATAATTTCATAATAATATTAAATATATATTTTACAAATATAATTTCATCTTGATAAATCTTGATAACATGTATTTTGGGGGAGATTTTTAGGTGTAATAAGAGCCCGAAAGAAACAATAATGATTAGGTGGTCACAAATACCAGGAGAAGTACATTCAAATCTGAAACAAAAAATAATGAAAATATTTATGTGATTGGAGGATTTTTGACTTCTATGTAATGAATATATTGGGGTCAAAAAGTTCATTAGGGTTCTTGATAGATCCAGGGTTAAGATAGATATTTATTGGTTATTAATAGCAATAACATGGATATTCTACTAAACTTTACTAAAAATATAAAATACAACTCGAGAAATTGGCATATACAATTAAATACATTTTGTATATAAAATTGTATAGGAAAAATATAAAATACAACTACCCAAGATCAACTACACAACAATAAAAAATAAATTAATTATACATATTAATTATCAAAATTATAGATACATTTGTTATTTTATTATTATTTATAAACATAAAAATAAAAAATGATTACTTGACTAGCTAATATTTTCATATACAATACAAAGTTGTTGTGGAATATCGAGAGACCAATTCATTTCATTATGATTATGAAATAGTTGTATTACCACCATTTAGTACTAATACCCATTTCCTCTTATAAAAATTTAAGAGGAAGTATTATTCATGGGATAGACTCATTCCACTCAGTATCAATATTATCACACTTTTTTCTTTATAAACCCAATTCTAATTCTTATGGCCATGCTTCCAGAGTCGATTTTGGGAATTAATCAAAAATGAAAAAATTATTTTCTAAAACCATCTTGTGTATCCTATGAAGGTTGAAAAATATGGTGGCTGAGGTGAAGAGGCAAGGTTTCTACGAAACATTTTCCTCAAATCCCTATTCAATTTTTCTTAGTTTACCACAAGATTTTCCCTAATTTCCAAAAAACCACTCCCAGGGTTTGTATACCTTCATTCGTTTTTCATTTGAAACCATGGTTATTTCAGAAATATTCTTAGTATATCTTTATGTTGATGTTTTTTTACCAAACCCTAGTGAGTTTTTTTTCTAGGTCATTTGAAACCATAGATCAAGTCTCTACTATCTCCCTACAAATAATACACACACTTTTTCTATGGCTCTAGTTGTGAAATCCACCCAAACCTATCAGAGGTGAAACACATTGAGGCATATGAAGAATACTCAGATCCTATTCAGGAAAATGGGTTGAAGAAAGTTTATAGTCAATCATGACACCCAATGTTGACCCAGGAAAAATTTTTGAACAAAATTAAAATGGTAAAGTCATGAATTGTTGATATGGAGATTTTTTTGAATGAGGCTTTCATCATAGATTCTACTAAAACCATTGTGAAAGGTTAGGTGTTAAAATGATTTCCGAGCTAAAGACATGGCATGGCACTACTTCACTCTAAAAATTATCACCCATTTAATCATTGACATACTTATTTTTTCAAAAACCTAAAAATTTTTCTTTCATGAGTCAGCATAAGTTTTACACACCGCGGTTGCGGAATAACCAGCGTTGTAACGAGTGCACATTAATCTTTCTTTCATGGCTTGGAGATCATAAGTTCATTTCATCCTTAATTAATTCTTTGATGCTAAGGCCCCATGGAAATAATTTAGGTCATGTTTTGAGACAAGGTGGATCTGAATCCACATGAACATTGAATATTATGTTAAGTAAATTGAAATATGATGAAAATATTTCAATTTAAAGAAAATAAATTAAAAAATAAATTGGTCCTGTTTTATCATATTCAAAGGTATATATATAATTTATGATATTTTGTTTTCATTCAAGGATATCTGCAGTTTTTTTTCAATAAAGCATAAGATTAGTTATAATTTCATGTCATTGTGTCCTTGGTTTTTTATGATCTCTTTGCATGAGTGAAAATTGAAAAACAAAAAAAGGGGCAAATTTTTTTAAAATATCTCTCTCATTTGACTAAATATGGTAACTATGAATTTTTTATATGGTAACTAAGTCACATGAATTGTTGATATGGAGATTTTTTGGGAATGAGGCTTTCATCATAGATTCTACTAAGAAAATTGAACGGGGATTTTGGGAAAATGTTTCAAAAAAACTGCCTCTTCACCTTAGCAAAGAAAAAACCATATCTTTTTCCACTTGTGATAGGATCACGTTGTGGTTTTAGAGAATAATTTTTCATTTTTATTAATTCCCAAATCGAAGCGCGTGATGGCCATAAAGAATTAAATTGGGTTTATAAAGAAAAATTGTGATAATATTGATAATGAGTGGAATGATTCTATGCATATTTAACATTCAAAACATACAAATGAAATAGAGGAATATGATAAAAATATGAAATAATAAACATTTGAATTATCAAAACAAAGCAAATTGAGCATTTTTCCATTGACCATGATTATCCAAACAAAAAGGGCCTTAGTTTTACATACCTCACTTGTACTGTACTGACACTGTTAACAATTTAATAAAGCTTTATGACCAAATATATGGCACCGAACCTAGTTATACACCGGAAGCTCGCGTACGCACATTTACCAACCAATCTATTATATACCATTCAATCTATGAAACTCAAAAATGTATAGATTATGTTTATGAAATATGAAATGAAACTTGGAACATGTCTCAATTTGTTCGACTTCTTTTTAAATAAACTTCATTTCTTTTTCTATTGAATTCGTTTTATGTAATTTGAATGGGTCGCTTTCAATTTAAATAAATATATTAATTAAAGAATATGGAAGATGAGGCCCACACCTAGTTTAATGAGAGCCATTTCAATTTAAAGAAGTGTATTAAGTAAAAAATATGGAAAATGAGGCGCACACCAAGAATGACGGTGCTCCATTGCATACCATAATTTTAATTGTAACCTACCTAATAATTTTTTATTGTAACCTACATAATAAATTGTAAGGTAAATTATGTAAAATACAATTATATTTTTAAATTTAGACTATTAAATTTATATAAAATTACTTAATATTTGTTTTTTATTAATGATTATTTTTAAGAAATACAAAAAGAGCTTTATTAATAAAAAATGCAAAAGAAAATTGTTGGCCTTCACGTAGACTTTTTCTACTATATGAATCATTTAGATATAAATTTTGAATTCTATTTTTAAGTAGATTTCAATTAATTAAATATAATTATAGTAATAATAATGTAATAATAAAAATAATTATTAAATATAATAATTATTTTTAATCACAATTTACATAATTATAATAATGTACACTTTCAAATAATTAATATATTATTTTATGTCTAAAAAAATAAAAATGTAATTATGTATTACTTTATTTTTTATCTTTATATAAACACGAGTTATTTATACTAATGTGGAACAAGCTGAAAAATTATTGCATTATAAATATGATCATTGCGATGATGGATGCCAATCCATTTGGCATGAAAAGCTAAAATGTTATATTATAAATTAAATGAAAATAAAATAAAATTACCCACACATTTCACAATGAGATAAATGTCAACACTTGGAAAATAGTTGACACTTGGCAAATAGTTGATTAGGCATACATTTCACAATGTATGTTTCAAAAATAAATGCATATTCTATTTTTCGATTCATTTCTCATTAATGATCATAAGTGGTTAACAACAAGAGGCACATAGAGTAAATTTTTAATCACGCTTTGTAAAAAAATAATTTAATTATGGTTTAAACATGTGATTTAAATATGCAAGGAAGTTATAACTTTTAATTTCATTCATTGATCTAGTGGCTACTACGAGAATATACTAACATCTTTCAGATCTTTAGACCATCGATCAAAAAAATTAATTAGAAAAAGGATTAAAGTTGCCAATTCCAATAGGGGGGGGACACATATCAACGTAAACATGAATATATTGTAAAGTAATTAGAAGTATAAAAAATGTGAGTAAGAGGTTTAAACTTTATAGTTTTCAAAAAATATTTGAATACGACCTTTAAATAAACTATTTAAGATCTATGTTTGAGCTCATAAAATGTTTTTTTATAAGTGTTATATAAAATATTTTAATGTGAATTATGTATATATTATATCTTTTTTGGTTAAAAATTTTATTTGGTATTATATATACTCTATATAGCATTCAAAAATATAATTTAAAATTTGATCTCTCTCAACTCATGTTAGATCCGTACTTAAGACGGATCTATGTTGGTTAAATTTTTTTAGTAAGTTTTCTATTAGTGAATTACATCATGGTCATGTTAAAAAATAACACCAAAATAAGGCAAAGAATTGAACCTACTCAACATCTAGAAGTGCCAAGAATTACATCATGATCATGTCCAAAAAATAATACCCAAAATAAGGCAAAGAATTGAACCTATCAATATCTAGAGTGCCAAGTGTCTTAACGCGAACCTATTCGATTCTATCCAAAGCGGGTGGACTTGTTGTTATTATTATTATTATTATTATAAAAAGAATTAATATATCATTGAAGCATATACATTTAAAACAAAAATAATTAACAATAAGTAATGAGAGTTGAATGACATATATACATAACATTTTTTTTAATTAAACTAAAATGTAAAAAAGACCATAACTACTTTTAGGATAAATATCAACTTTCTATATAACTAATATTAAAATATTCCCATTAATATTTTCTCAAAACTTAAATCCCAATGTTTATATAATAAGTATACATAATCAAATTAAATTGTGAAAATCCTATTTCAAAATATATATACACTACAAAATACAAAATATTCATAAAAAACTAGCTAAATTATACCATTATTTTTAATTAATTATAAAAAAGGTCCAAACACATACATTTATTGACACAATTAAACAAATATTTTGTAGTATTAATATTTCCTATAACTTAAATGTTAAATATATATTTTATTAAAATGGAGAATTTTTATTAAAATGATATCATTAAAATTAAGTTTCAGGAGGGTTTATTGTTTAATATTTTATAAATATATAATTGTGGTTTTAGTTCTTAATAAAAAAATATATTTTTTAAATGAAATAAAGAAAGAAATTATATAACAATTAGATTTTTTAAAATTTATTTTTTAATTAATAAATTAAACAAATCGTTTAGACTAATCTTAATTTTTTCCATTTTTCTCCTCCCATCCCACCCACGAGTTTCGAACTGGTGACCTTACTGAGCGGAGTGCCTCACTTATTACGCATCACCAAATCGTTCTACACCACGTGGGCTTAATAAATTAAATAATTAATCATATTAATCAAATTAATTATGCTTATGAGTTTCTAAGAGAGAAAGGCGCCTAAGATGATAAAATTTGTTTTTTTAGAGTGTTAGCTCTTCCCCACATCTTTGCTCAATTCTCTATCATCAACCACACATCCAATCTTCTAACTATCATCAACCACACCTCTAATCTTCTTGATTTATTAAGTCATCCCAACTATAGTTGAACGCTTCTTTCCACTTATCGTTGATCACCGAAACAAAATTTTGAAGAATAACAATTGCACTTTCTCTTGAGGTCCAATATACCACATTGATCTTAGTGGATGCTAATCATCATCATCATAATTATAACTAGCAATTGCACTAGATGTTGCAAAGGAACGTTGTAGGCGATGAGTGGAATTACTCTTTCATGATGACGAGTGAAATTGTTAGCAAATGCTTCCAAATAGTCTTAGTGGAATTTTGGATCTTAGTTAAATGGGAGATCTCAATAATTGCATCATTGGCATGACAAGAGGTATCCTCACAGTATCAAGTTCTCTCACTTTTGGTTATTTACTATAGTTGCTAGAGAGTCCTGTTGTAGAGATAACACATATCTCTATCCATTGCTATTTTGGTTATACATACATATGTATTTGCGTTTGAAACATTTGTATGTTTTGGAGTATTAGCCTACTTGAATGGTTGGAAATTTATCACTATTTTTATATGCCAAATTTATTTGGGATTCAAAGATTTATTGCAATTGATATAACTCTCATGGGTTTGATTTAAATCCATCATTGTCCCTCAATTTTAAACTCTAGCAGGCTTATTTGTATCATTTTATTTTATCAATACGCGGACGAGATCACAGTGACATGTATTAAATTCTTTTGGATAAATTATAAGAAGATCAATTTGAAGCCAAAATATGAATGTTGAACTCGATGATGTTGAAAATATCAAATTACCTCTACTCTACCAAGTATGGTAAATTTGAATAATGAAGATACGTAAATTTGTTCTTTGAATTGTGAGACGGAGGACTATGAGGCCTAGAGTAGGATACCAAAAGTCCTTTCGATTGATGATATCAACAACCCAAATCATTATTAACCAAAAATAATTATTGAGTTTGATCTTCCAAAATAAGTTTTTCCTAGCTAGTGATGTGCAAGGATTCACATTTCAATGCATGTTTGATCAAAAGTATGGTTTTCCAATTGCTAGAAATTTTAGCGGAAATTTGTGACCCGAGGAAGCTTTCATAAAGGAGACATTCATTGGAGGGACACCTTATTTGAATATTTTTGATGTCTTTCCCATTCTTCCTTTCCAAGGATATATAATTTCTTGGTGTTCTTATTTATCATTGGATGATCCATTGTAAATCTTTATTTTGAGAATCAAGATTATTTCATCATCGACTTTCCTCCTCCATGTTGTGATGAGATACTGCCATCGATTTGCATAGAAAAGAACTTTTTTGATCCAAATAAAGATAAGGCTTTTAAAGCACTATGGAGACTTTGATTTCATTTATGTTCTAGCTTCTCTGTGGAAGAAGATATGATCTTCATTGTATACACCCTTCCACTTTTGGTTCTTCTATTTGTAAATACTTCTCTAGAGTTGTAAACATATTTTTCAAAACAAAAAAGCCATCACGAGATCCATCTTAACCTACGATGTTCTAAGCGCCATAACTACTTGTGTTTCCTTTGATCCCTCTCGGGGAATGTTGGTGAGGAAAGGGAAGAAAGGAGAGGCATATAACGCATTTCTATGTCATTGAACATTTAAGGAAATATAATGTATCCTTCTTATCTCTCTACACTTATTCTTCATGTGTATGTACATCATCGTTGCTTTAAGCTGACAACTTTGAATTTAAAGGAAAACAAATTTTGGAAGTCAATGGAAAGGGATTATAGAGGAAGAATCTCTCTCTCGTAAGAATATTTTCTCTACTAGCCTTCCTCCTGCAAGAAAGTGTTATTGGACTTGGCATGTTCCATAATTGCTACGAGGTGGACTCGAGCCTTTTCCTTCAATTGTGCAGAAGCATCTGCCTTTTAGAAAGAATCTTGATATGCTATACTCTTTAGAAGGCTTTCTCTTTTGATGGATGCATCTTCCTATAATTTTCATATTTTCACTAGTTGTTGGTTTCCAAAAGGAAGAGCCTAGATAGCTTGTGTGTCCATATATAGAGATTTCGTTGGTAGAGGTGGTCGTTGTTGGCATGGAGAATCGACATATGAATAGGCTTCACTCCACTAAAATTATTGCTTTCTTTAATTCCATACTTCCTAATTTATTTCCTAACGACTTCTAGTTCGCTTGATTGTACAACTGGAAGTTATTTAGG
Organism: Pinus albicaulis; assembly: GCA_034641835.2. Lineage (NCBI taxonomy): Eukaryota > Viridiplantae > Streptophyta > Pinopsida > Pinales > Pinaceae > Pinus > Pinus albicaulis. Next base: position 617,326,397 of record CM076574.1, on the reverse strand, counting down.
TTTGGTAGGCTTAAATACCTTAAGGGAGAGGAGCTGGCAAAAAACATCCCTTTTTGTTCATTCCGCGAGCGTGAGGGACTCTGCATAATGTTAGTTGTTTGAACTACGGGAAGGCTGAGTGGTGAAAGAAAAAAGTGTGATAAGGAGGAGTGGGTGCGAAGGTAGTACTTGCAAGATGAATCATATTTTATACTATGGAGGCCCATTTTCGATCACTTCATCTCCTTTTCGCGAGAGGGCATCCGACTTCTTTGTGTGTTATTTTTATTCTTGGTCTCTACCACTTTGACTATCCCGACAACATGACTCATTTGATACACATGTGGACTTATAACGAGTTTATGTGGCATATGAAAAGAACCAACATCGATTCCATTCACGAAAGAAAAGATTTCCAATTAATAGTGTGTCGTTAGAGCTTTCCAAGTTCAAAGTGGTGAGTAGACGGGACGAAATGGGTTGTTGAACCATGCAGATTAGAAGGAATGTTGAGATATGCTACGAATGTGATGGCTAAGGAAAGGTGCAATTGTGGGTACTAGCAGGTATCTTGATTAGAAGATGAATTAAGCAGCTAATGAGAGGTTGATTGGTTTGCCATGATTACAAATAGACTCAATGAAAATTACGGAACCCCATTCGAATGAATTCTTCAATTCGAGAAATTAGATCGATCGAATTAAACCTATAAGGAATTTGACTTTGATTGCGAAGAATATACGGCGAGGCAGGAATCCTTCATTTTGATTTTCTCAAAAGCCTCTATTTTGGAAGAGAGATGGGTTGTGCGGTTAGGAGTCTAAATGACATTTATGGGAAAACAAATTTAAAGTGGTCGTTCTTGTGACGATATATTGGATGTTCAAGGAATGTCATGTAAATGGATCACACACTCTCTCTCTCTCTCCCTACCACGTAGCGTACCCGACTACATTCCAATTACTTTTAAAAACAAAAATCCCTCCCACTATGTTTTGAATTTATTGTGCATCTCCTTTCTCAAATAAATACGGTAGAAAATGAGTTCAATAATGCCCAACCTTTGCATTTTGCAACATTGCGGATTCATATCTCGCATTTTTATATGGACTCAGAGCATAAAACTAATAAAAATATTAATATAATATAATATAATACTCAATATTAATATTAATATAACATTTTAATGGAAATTATTTACTCATGGAAAAATGAGAAAATATTACAAAATTTACTGTGTTCTACAAATTATCTATTTTTTATGGTGTTTTATTCACAGGAATTTATTTCACTAAATTATACGCAAGAAACTTCTCACGATGTGCCATACGCTGCTTTGCACGAGGTTTTGGAAGAGACCTTAAGAAATATAATTCTCTAAAGCTGGACCAAGCGGTGAGAGAACATGGGGCTCCATATGCATGCTGGTAGGATAAAACATTAACATTCCGGAGAGGCCATTGTAGAAAGACTTTAGAAAATATTCTAATTCAAAACTAAAAATATTTCTCATCTAATTTCACGAGAATTAGATAATGCGACCTAATCTAATTGGATATTTTAGAGGAAGCTAGCTTCGCTTCCCTTGTTTAAAAATATAAAATATATATGCATACCAATTTGGAGTTCTTGATTCGTCGTGCCCTACTGCACCATTGCGTAAGACCTCAGTCATCTGTTTGTGTAAACAATGAATGGTGAACGTTTTTGTATAACATTTATGAGTTTCATACAATCCATAGTTCAACATTCTGGATTACATGCACATGTAAAATTATAAATCATTCAAATGGCGATGGATTACCTCTCACAGAGTTCATAGATGTACTGAAAGATTCATGTGATTCATTAGCATGGTGCTAACATGTACGTAGCTTTGGATCGGTACCACTGCCAGTTTTGGGCTAAGAACTCTCAAGAATTGACGAAAATTTAGTTTCCCCAATAGTATCTCACGAAACATCTATGATGTCCTTTGCACGCAAGGTTTTGAAAGAACCTTAGAGAAATGGGGTTCTCTAAGCTTGGACCAAGTGGTGAGAGGAACATGGAGCTCCATATGCATTTGTTAAGATAAAATATTAACATTCGAGCAGGCCATTTCTAAGCTTTAGAAAATATTCTAACTCCAAAACTAAAATATTTCTCATTTAGTTTCCTTCGAAATTAGATAATGGGACCTAATCTAATTAGATATTTTAAGGCGCTTCACTTCCACTTTCCCTATTTAAAAAATACTCTGGAAAATATGAACATACCAATTGGAGTTCTTCGGTTGTCGTGCCTTGTTCACTGCATTGCGTAAGACCTCCAATGTCACATGTTTGTGTAAACAATGGATGGGATCATTTCTCATAACATTTATATGGTACATACAATACATAGTTCAACATTGTGGCTTACATACCTACTCAAATTACAAATCCATTCAAATGGCGATGGCATACATACGGTACATATTCACTGATATATTAAAATGGTTCACATTGACGCATTGAATAAATATAATAAATCGTGGATAGAGAATGAGTGGCCCATCAAACTTTTGGCATTTTCCATTTCCAGAGATCAAAAACTTTGTCCTTGGAGGCTATAAGGCGATCTTTGTCCCGGAGCTTGGAGCGAAAATACTTGCAAAATAGTTGTTGGTGATGAATGTGTGAAAAGGAATGCTATGCCTCAGTGTCCAGCGGTTTTGTCTTTCGAGTTGGTACATACTCTTCCCGAGGGCTCCAACCCTATTTCTTTTTCAACAGCATTCCCAAAATGTCGGAAGACAAAAACCTGCGTATCATCATTTCCAAAATACCCATTAGGGTATCCAATTTTTCAAAAAGTAGAATGAGGAGATTATATAGTCAATCGAGAGGAAATAAATTATGTGCATTGTTGTTTCAAAAGCGGCAACTAGTACCTTGATAGTGCAAAGCCTCTTTGATGGCGTTGATAATATTGAATTAAGTTGCTATCTTCGATACGCCTCTACGTCACGGTACCACATCGCGATTTAATTGTCTCCCGAGTGACTTACATAATTATCGAGGAGAACCACGCTTGGCATTGAATTTTTATTATAAAATCGATCATCAAAATACATTTTTGCTCATCATAACAAGATTAATTACTAGTATAGCGGTGGATTTTAAAACAATTAAGAGATTAATGAGATTACTAGATACAAAAATAAAAGCAAGTAAATTCCTAAATTATCATAATTTTCGGAAAATCACAAAACCATATACCTTTGCTATCCGGAGGAAAGAAAAAAATTACGAAAACCCTAAGACCCTCTCGGATATTTTCTACAAAAAACATATCACTTACCTAATCAAAATAAAGGACCGAAACAAGGGGGCAAAAACCCTCATAAAGGTTGTATAGAGAACCTACTTAATCGATCAAAATAAAGCATGGCACGGGTATTGCGAGAGGACTAAACCTTCAAGCACCACCTCTCAAATTTTATCTACGGACAACACATCAAATTGCAAAGAAAACGACCTGCGAGAATTGCAAAGCGAGGGGCCATGAAATGAAATATATTGCAAAACAAACAACCTGTTATTATTATTATTTGCCAAAAATAAAAAATAAAGTCCAATACACAGCACACGAAAAATTATTCAAACTTATGAAAATTATTATAGAAAGCGAAAATAGGAGAAGATGCTGAAGAATACAAAATGAGAGAAAATACGAAGAATACAAAGAAACTGCATGTTGTATTTTATAGAAGACAAGGGATTGAAAAAAAAAAAATGTATTATATTTTATTATGTATGTTTTATGTTTTATGTTTTGAATTTCTCTCATTTTGCTGTCTTCGAATCTTCTCCTATTTTAAACTCTACTATTAATTTTCATGAGACTGAGCTGGCTCCAGTGTGGGATTTTTTTATTTTGTAACGGAGTTGTTTGTTTTGCAATATATTTCATTTCATGGCCTAAAACATTTCTTCTTGGTCTTTTCTTTACAGTTTGATATTGTTGTCTATAGATAAATTTGATAGATGCTAGTAGTCCTATGTCTAGAATATCTTCGCTGATTGGATTATGACTATGTTCTCTATACTAACCACATGAGAATTTTGCTTCTGATCACTGTGATTAGATTAGAGATATATTTTATAAATACGATATGGAAGTTCTATATTTTTCTCTACATTGTGAATATAATTTTATGTTACTCCAAAATTATGATAGACTAGGGGGAACACTTGTTTTATTTTTGTATCTAGACAATCTCATTAATCTCTTAATTGTTTAAATCAATATATCTTAGTAATTAATCTTGTTATGATGAGCAAATATATTTTGTATTGACCTATAATAAAATTCAATGCCATGCGAGATTCCTTCTGAATAATTAATAAACTCTTGTTACAATGCAAGCGGATGTAGTAATCTGCACGATGGCGAATTAGATAACAAATCTAATATTATCAACGCTATCAAAGCCTCCAGAGTACTAGACTAACGCTTTAGACAATATGCACATAATTTATTTTCTTGATTGACTATATAATCTCCTTATCCTACTTTTTGGAAAATTGGTACTACAATAGATTATTTTATGATAATCTGAAGGTTTTGTCTTGATGTGTAGGCGAGTTGGAGCTGTAAGTATGTATAGCCCCAGACAAAATCACGTTGAGACAATTGGCGAAGGCGTCCACCCATATTCATCTGCTTGACTATTTGCAAGTATTTTAAGATTCCCACTGAGACTGAGCTGGCACTCTTTCAGGACAAAGTTTTGCCCCAAATGGAAATGCCAAAAACTGATAAGACCATTCTTGATTTAATATGTTATTGATGTGTCAATGAACAGTACAATATTGTGAATATGCGAGTATATATATGCCATGTATTTAATATATAAACCACAATGTGAACTATGTGATATATGCTGACTCATAAATGTTATGAAATGTCCTAAATCCATTTTGCGACTAGTCTTCACAATGAACAAAGACACGGCTGAAGAACTCAATTGAAGCTATGTCCTTCAATTTACAAATTGTTACAAATAGGAGAATGGAAGTGAAAGCGCTCTAAATATCTAATTAGATTAGATCCCATTATCTAATTTTGAAATAAATGAAATATTGAATTTTGGATTAGAATATTTTCTAAACTAGAAATGGCCTCACAGAATATTAATATTTTAATCTTAACAAATGCATATGGAAGCTCCATGTTCTCTCACTGCTAATCCCGATTAGAATTCTATTTCTTGGAGAACCTTTAGTCTTGAGGCGCTGAACATCATAGATGTTTGCAGATGTATTGGGGCACTAAATCGTCAGTCAGTCAAGCAAGCCGGTATGTGCTTGCAACAACAATCTGAATTCTTCTCCGGATATCTATGAACTCGGTATGTAATCCATCGCCCTTTAATGACTATAATTACAGGTATGTAATCCATGTAGACTATGGGTGTAATGAAAACTCATAAAATGAAAAAGCGTTCTATTCATTATTTGCCGAGCCGAGACATTGAGATAACTAAAAAATGCAGCTCCAATTGTATGTTAATATTTTAGAGTATTTTCAAACAGGGAAGTGGAAATTGGCTTCTCTAAATATCCAATTAGATTAGGTAAAATTTTAATTTCAAAGGGGATAGATGAAATATTTTAGTTTTGGGTAAGAATATTTTCTAAAGCCTTGTCTAGAGTGGTAATGTTTTAATCCTAGCAGTCATATCAATCATGTTCTCTCACGCTTGGTCAGTTAAGAAGAGTATATTTCTTGGGATTCTTCCAAAACCTTGGTCTGGCATTTTAATATTTTGCTCGTGAGAACTGCTGAGTGAAATAAAACATACATAAAAATAAACAATTTGGAATAAAGCGAGAATTTGCCTTTTTCTTTTTCGGCCTCCATGAAAAATTTCCATTAAAATATTTATATTAATATTAATATTATATTATATTATATTATATTAATATTTTATTAGTTTTATGCTTCTGAAGTCTATACTATAAAAATCGCAGTATAGATACTTGATGTTCACAAAGCGATGTGGGTATTATTGGAATCATTTTCTACGATACTATTTATTGTATGGGTAACAATAAATTCAAATTTGTAGTGGAAGTTTTAAAGTAATTGGAAATGTAAATTTAGATATAACAGTAGAGAGGAAAAAAGAGGAAAATTAATGATCCATTTATGACATTCCTTGGTATCAATATATCGTCTGAAATTTCTTCACAGCAAACTGTTTCTATAAATGTCATTTAATGCAACCGCTGTATCTCTCCAAAATAGAGCTTTGAAAAATCAAATGAAATGATTAAAATATAAATATATATCTTCTTGAATCTAACAGAATTTTATAAGGATTTAATTCGTATCCTTGAATGAAAATTCGACCGATTAATTTAAATGAATTTTCATTGAATTAATATCATGGCAAACCAATCTCCAACCCTCTCATTAACTGCTTGAATAAATCTTCTAATCAGATACCTGATTAATACCCTGTGCACTCTCTGGTCATCGCATTCAGTATTCTAACATTCCTTCTAATCCATGGTTCAAATAACCCATTTAAATGCTGTCTACTCATCACTGAAAACTCCCTAGCATTTTGCTATTAGTTGAATCTTGATGGGATGGAATGTTGATTCTTTTCTCATATACCACATATGAAACAGTACTCATCCATATTATCAAATAGTCATAGGATAATTCGAAAGTAGAGACGAAATAAAAATAAATACAAAGAAGTTGGATACCCCTGCGCAGAAAATGAGAGTGATCTAAATAGACTCCATAGATAAATATGATTCATCTTACTGAGACCCACCTCCCTTATCACACTTTTGCTATCCTCTCGAAGTCAAACAACAACATTAGTAGATCCTACTATTCTTGAATGGAAATTTTAAAGGTGTTTGGCTGTCACTTTCCATAAGTATTTAAACCTTACCAAACCTAAATAACTCTAGTTAGCTGAAATCTTAGAGCTGTTAAATAGATTAGGAAGTATGATGAAAACGTGAATTACAGTGGAGAATATTCTGTCGATTCTCCAGCTGCAATAATCACCTCGACACGGCGAAAATCTAATATATGTACAGATTATCTAGGCTTTCTTCCTTTGAAACCAGCAACTGAATGAAATATGAAAATTATAGGAAGATCATCTATCAAAGTTCTCGAAGAGTATAGCTTTAAGGAAATCATTCTTACAAGTGGTGAATGCTTCACAATTGAAAGGCTGGAAGTCACACTCTCAGACATTATGGGGCATGCCAAATCCAATAACACTTTAGGAGAAATTCTTGCAGAGAGATTCTTTCTATAATCCCACCATTGACTTCAGAACTGTTTTCCTTTAAATTCGGTTATTTAATAATACACTTTAATAGGAAGATAAATAATAGAGAGATAAGAGGACATTATATTCCTTAAATGTTCAATGACATAGAAATGTTATATGCCTTCCTCTCACCAACATTCTGAAGAAGATAGCTTTCAAGTTATTTTAACAAAATAAATAGAGCAAATGTATGATAACACAGCTGAAAAATATATTTACAATCTAAATATTTACAAATAGAGAAAAATTAAAGATGGAAAATTTCTTGTAATGAAAATCATATCTTCTTCCATAGAAAGCCTAAGTATAAATGAAATCAAAGTCTATTGTATTTATTTGATCAAGATATATATGCAAATACGATGGCATAATACTCATCTGTATGAAGAGAAAGTCAGAATGATGAAATAACTTGATTCTCAAAATAGATTTACAATGGATCATCTGATGATAAATAAGAATACTCAGAAAATATATATCCTTGGAAAGGAAGAATAGGAAAGACATCAAAAATATTCAAATAGATATCCTCAGATGTATTTTCAAACTCTCAATACAAGAATACACCAAGAATCACAGCAGTATGAAAACCATACTTTGTCAAACATACGTGGAATAGATCATTAGGTATCACTAGGCTAGGAAAAACTTGTACTGGAAGATCAAATCCTAATAGTATTTTTTGGTGAAATAATGATTTGGGATTGTTAATATCATCAATTGAAAGAGACTTTAGTATCCTACTCTAGGCTCATAGTCTGTCTGCAATTCAAAGAACAAATTTGTCGATCTCATTATTCAAATTTGAAGTAGAAGTGTGTGAATTTATTTTCAGCATCATACAATTCAAAATATTCATATTGCAACTTCAAATTGATCTTCTTATAATTTATCCAAAAATTTAATACATGTCACTATATTGATAAAATAAATGATAAATGTTGCTAGGATTTAAATTGGAGGACAATGTAAATGAATTTAAACCCATGAGAGTTATATCAATTGCAATAAATCTTGAATCCCAAATAAATTCAACATATAAAAATAGGGTGTGGATAAATTCAATTATTCAAGTAGGCTAATACTCAAACATAAATGTTTCGGTCTAAATACATATGTATGTATAACAAAATAGCAATGGATAAATTGTAATATTATCTCTACAATATATTCTCTAGCAACTATAGTAAATAACCAAAAAGAGAGAACTGATGCAGAGATACTCTTGTCATACCAATATTCTAATTACTATTTAACTAAGATCCAAAGAATTCCCTCTAAATTTATTTAAGAAGCATTTGCTAACAATTTCCTTGTCATCATGAAAAATAATTCCCTCTGCTATACCCTATGATCACTACTAACATCTGGTCTAGTACTAGTTATAATTATGATGATGATGTGCCATCTAAAATCAATTAATATATGACCTCGAAGAATACAATTATTCTTCAAAATTTTGTTTTGTAATCCCACGGAGAAAGCATTCAGCAAATTAGAGATAATAAATCAAGAAAATTAGAATATGGTAATGATAATTAGAAAATTGGAATGTATGGTGAATAATAGAAATTGAGCAAAATAATGAAACCTAACACTCTAAAAAAAACAAATTTTAATAAATGTAAATTTTCTTCTAGAAACTCATAAGCATTTTTTAATTGAACTGATTAATATGATTAATTATTTAATTTATTAAACCCGCGTGAATTAACAAAGCGATTGTGATGCGGTGCCTTGTTAAGAACACTCCGTTATATAAAAATCTGAATACTTTTGATAAATAAATTTTAAAAAATCTAATTGTTATATAATTTTCTTTATCATTTAAAATATATTTTTTATTAAGAACTAAAACCACAATTATATATTTATAAATATTAAACAATAAACCCTCTGGGCAATTTTAATGATATCATTTTAATAAAAATTCTCCATTTAATAAAATATATATTTAACATTTAAGTTATAAGAATATTAATACTACAAAATCGCTGATGTGTCAATAAATGTATGTGTTGTTCTTTTTTATAATTAATTAAAAATAAATAATTATATTTAAACTAGTTTTATGAATATTTTGTATTTTGCTAGTGTATATATATTTTGAAATGGAACTGCAATTTAATTTGATTATGTATACTTATTATATAAACATTGGGGTGCAAGATTTTGAAATATTAATGGAATATTTTAATATTAGTTATAGAAAGTTGATATTTATCTAAGTAGTTATGTCTTTTTATTTTAGTTATTAAAGAATGTTGTAATATATAAGTGTCATTCAACTCTCATTACTATTGATAATTATTTACATTTTAAAATAATAATATGTTTGATGATATATTAATTCTTTATAATAATAATAATAATAATAACCAGAATCAACAGATAGAATCTGATTAGAATTGTGTCGTACTTAGCACTCATTAGTAGGATTCAAGTCTTTGTAACATTATTATTTTTTGGACATGATCATGATGTAATTTAGCGCCTTCTAGATGTTGAGTAAATTCAATTCTTTTTGCCTTATTTTGGTATTTTAACATGACAATATGTAATTCGCAAATAGAAAACTATAAAAAATTAACATTTATAGATCCGTCTTAAGCTCTGAATCTAACATGAAAATTGAAGGTAAATTTTAAATTACTGTACAGATGCTATATAAATATATAATACCAAATAAATTTTAACCAAAAAAATTATAATATACATAATTCACATTAAAAAACTATATTTCACATATAACACTTATAAAACATTTTATGAGCTCAAACATAGATCTTAAATGGTACATTTAAAGATTAAGATATTCAGAATATTTTTGAAAACTATAAGTTTAACCCTCTTGCTCATTTTAATACTTCTGAACCCACTTTACAATATATTCATTTTACGACGATGTGTCACATTGGAATTGACAGCACTAAAAATACAATTATTTTTTGTCAGTATTAGATGAGATGTTAGTATATTCGTAGTAATATAGATCAATGAGTAGTAAAAGTTATAACTCCTTATATTTAAATCGCATGTTTAAACCATAATTAAATTATTTTTTAGCGTAGATAAAATTTCTTTATTACTACAATTGTTAACCACTTATGATCATTAATGAAATGAGTGAAATGGAATATGCATTTATTTTTGAAACATACATTGTGAAATGTATACTTGTCAACTATTTGCCAATTATCAACTATTTCCAATTGTATTTATCTTCATTGAAATGTATTGTAATTTTATTTTGTACTCATTTAGTATAATATAACATTTTAACTCTCATGCCAAATGATTGGCATCCATCAATGCGATGATGCATATTTACAATGCAATAATTTTCAGCTCCCACATTAGTATAAGTAAACATGTTTATAAGATAAAGTAAGTAATACATAATTACATTTTTATTTTTAGGCATAAAGATAATATGGTAATTGTTGAGAGGTGTATTCAACCACACAATTATGTAAATTTAATGATTAAAAATAATTATTATGTTTATAATTATTTTATTATTACATTATTATTACTATGAATTATATTTAATTAATTGAAATCTGCACAAATAAATTCAAAATTTATATCTAAATATTCATATGAGCTAGAAAATTTTCTGCGTGAAACTTTAATTTTCTTTTTGCATTTTATTAATAAAGCTCTTTTTTAGCTATTTCTTAAAATAATCGACAAATATTAAATGAATTTTATAAGAACAATAGTCTAAATTTAAAATATAATTATATTTTACATACAATTTATTATGGAATTTAATAAAATTATTGATAGATTACAATTAAAATTATGGTATCTCATTTCAGTGTCTGCCTCTCATTTTCCATATTTTTAGCAATACTTCTTTAAATTAGTAGCTCTGATAGAAACTAGGTAATGAGCCTCATCTTCCATATTCTTTAATTAATATATTTATTTAAATTGGCAATCTCTTCAAACCCATAAAAGCGAATTCAATGAAAAGAATGAGTTTATTTAAAAATTAAACAAATTGGAACATGTGAATTTCATATTTCATAAATAATCTATACATTTGGATTTCATAGATGGTATATGTAGTGTCTTGAATGTGAAGCTACAGTAATATAACTAGGTTGATGCCATATTTCATAAAAACTTATTAAATTGTGCGGTGTCAATACAATTAAAATTTATGTAACTAAGGCCCTTTTTGTTTGGATAATCATGGTGTGTACTGACTGATAATTCAATGTTGTATTTCATATTTTTATCATATTCCTCTATTTCATTTGTATGTTTTGAATGTTAAATATGCATAGAATCATTCCACTCATTATCCTTCTTCTCTGAATTTTCTTTATAAACCCAATTCTAATTCTTATGGCCATTCTGCAGTATTTGAATTAATAAAATGAAAATTATTCTCTATAAAACTACCTTTATTATGTATCCTATCAGATGAGAAAATATGGTTTTTCTTTGCTTTAAGATGAGAGGCAAGTTTTGAAACATTTCCTAAAATCCTGTTCAACAAGTAGAATCTATGATGAAAGCCTCATTCCCAAATCTCCATATCATTCATGTAACTGTATATAAAATTCATAGACACCATATTTGAATTCAATTGAGAAGATAAGGAATTTTAAAAAAATTTGCCTACTGTTTTCGAAATTTTCCTTCATGCAAAGAGATCATAAGGCGGAACTACAATGACATGAAATTAACTAATCTTATGCTTTATTGAAAAAATCTGATATCACCCAATTAATAATATGCATATATATATACGAATATGATAAGCGAGATAATTTTGTTGTACAATTGAAATATTTTTAAATTCATATTTCAATTTACTTAACATAATATTCAATGTTCATGTGGATTGAATCACCTTGTTAAACATGACAATTTCATGAAATTTTCATATCAAATTAAGGATGAAATGAACCCCCCTTGATCTCAAGCCATGAAAAAGAAAGATTAATGTGCATATTACAACGCTGAATTTATTCACGGCAATGTAAAACTATCTTTGGCTCGTGAAAGAAAATTTTAGGTACGAAAACTGGAAAATGAATGCCATGCCATAATCTTTGCTTTCGGAAATCATTACAACAACGCTAATACTTCACAATGAACGAAATAGAATCTATGATAAACCTCATTCAAAAATCTCCGCTATCAGCAATTCATGAGACACTACCGGTAATTTTGTTCAAGAATTTCGTCAACGTGGAGATCTTGTGGCGAAACCTAAACTTTCTTCAACCCATTTCTGAATAATTTATTCTCTTCATATGCCTCAATGAACTCCCTGTAAGGACTGGAGTAGATTTCACAACTAGAATACACATAGAAAAAGTATTATTAACATTATTTGTAGGGAATAGTAGAACTTGATATAGTTTCAACAACCTAGAAAAAACTCCTGATTTGAACAAAACATCAACATAAAGATATACTAAGAATATTTCTGGAAAACAGATGAAGATACCCCGCAGAGTGTTTTGGAAAATTAGGAAAATCTTGTGATAAACAAGAAAGTTGAATAGGGAATTTGAGGAAAATATTCAGAAAACCTTACCTCTTCACCTCGGCGAAAAAAGACCATATTTTCAGCTTTCATAAGATACGCGATAATTTTTCATTTTGTGAATTCTAAAATCAACTGAAAACATGGCCATAAGAGTAGAATTGGGTTTATAAAGAAAGTAATGATAATATTATTTGAGTGGAATGAGTGCCTCCATGAATAATACTTCCTCTTAAATTTTTATAAGAGTAGATTAGTAAGCACTAAATATTAATTATCTAACTATTTCATAATCATAATAGAGAATAGTGAGTCTCTCGTATTCCACAACAACTTTGCATTATTATATAATATTAATACAATTCAATAATCATTTTATTTTATATTTATAAATAATAATAAAATAACAATGTATCTATAATTTTGATAATTAATATGTATAATTAATTTATTTTTATTGTTATTAGTTGATCTTGGAGTAGATTAGCTATTTTTATATTTTCTATACAATTTTATATACAAAATATCGGCCCAATTATATATTTGAGTTGCTATTTTATATTTTTAGTTTTTTTTAAGTTTAGTAAATTATCTCCATGTTATTGCTGTGAATAACAATAATATCTATCTTAACCTTGGATCTATCAAGAACCTAATGAACCTTTTTGACTATTATATTGCATTACATAGAAATTGAAATCACTCAATCACATAAATATTTTCATTATTTTTGGTTTTGAATTAGATATGCTTCTCACAGTATTTATGACCACCTAATCATTATTGTTATTTCTTTAGTGCTTAATACGCCTAAAAATCTCCCAAAATACATGTTATCAGGTAAAGATAATTATATTTTGTAAATATATATTTAATATTATTATGAAATTATCATTTAAGAGATTATTAAATAATGAAATTATACTCTTATAGAATTAATAATTGATATGAATAACATTCATCGATAATCATGTAATACAAATAATATATATTTTAGATATTAATTTTTCTTTTCATATATATAAAAATTTATTATTATTATTTATAAATATTTATTATAATTTGTTATTATTATTTATAAATATTTATTATTTAATATTATTATTAATATTATTAAATTTTAATATATGTAATTAATTTAATTAATATAATAATTATTAATATATAATACTATCAATATTTTCCTACATTAATATAATACAATTAATACAATTTATATTATTATTATAACTTTATAATAATAAAATTATATATATTTATTAATTCATATTTTTATATTTTATATTTTTATAGTTTAATTAAATTAGATCAAATTAATACATATTTATTATAATTATAATTATTTTTGGGCAACTATATAATACATTACATAAAATTTATAAAATTACTTTTAATGATTAAATAATATATTATAAAATTTATAAATTAATATCAAAGTATGAAATTAATTCATCTATATATACAAAAGGAGTATTTATATAATACACATGTGTGTGTGCTTTAGATATTACTAAATTTTCTTATTATTAACTTTAATTTCAATATTTAAGACTTATTAATATTAATAAACGGTAGTAAATATAAATATTTAAAATTAACATATAAAGTATTAATATTAATATAAAATATTATTACTATTATAAATATTTATTATTAATTCTGAAAATTAATATTAATTGATATTAATATTAATAATTTATTAATATACATTGATATTAATATTAATAATAAATATAAAAATTTCAAATTAAATAAGAAATTATTATTTATTAAATATTAAATTTCAATAATAATACTATTATCAATTAATATTAATATTAATTAATATTAATATTATTAATAAATACATTTATTAATATTAAACTTAGAAATTTATATAAATAAATTTCACATTTATACATTAATATTTTTAGTTAATATTAATATTAATTATTTAATATTAACATTAGTATTATTCAAATTAATATTGATTGATATGAACACTAATAATAAATATAAAATATTTCAAATTAAATAAGAAATTATTAATACTAAAATTAATTATCAATATCTCTTTTAATATTAATTAATATTAATAATAAATACGCATGTTAATATTAAATATAAATTTATATAAAAATAAATTTACATTTATATTAATGTGAACATTGAGTTAAACATCGAATATTTCGATAAAATAGGATTGACAACTTTAAAGTTATAGGTTCTGACGGTAAATTTAACTTAATGTTCTCATTCAATGACATTAAATTAAAAAGGTGTATTTTCATCATTTTGTCCATGTAACATTATGCAATTTTATAACCCAGAATTTATAAGATAAGGTAATATTAAAAAGATATTTTAAATTAATATTTATATTGAACATCAATACATTAATATTAAACATAGACATTAATAGAGACATAAAAATACTATGAATTAATATGGGAATTACAAGTTCTTTTTAACTATTGTAATGTATTCTTGTAATACATTATTTATATGTGCATTTTAACCAGATGGAAATTGCTTATCTATGTTACTTTTAATTCTAGTCGCAATTGAGTATTTTGTTGATATCATGTGTGATTTTCTTTATGTTAGGTGACCTCGCTGTTTTATCATGGATCAACTATTTGGAAGCTGTATTCCATTTGAAATTCTTAGTATCTTCCTTTGGCTCCCTTTGTGGTGACAAA
Source organism: Pinus albicaulis (assembly GCA_034641835.2). Classification (NCBI taxonomy): domain Eukaryota; kingdom Viridiplantae; phylum Streptophyta; class Pinopsida; order Pinales; family Pinaceae; genus Pinus; species Pinus albicaulis. The sequence goes on along the minus strand of CM076574.1, from coordinate 617,310,892 downwards.
GGGTGCTGTATTTAAGCAATGGAAGAATGTTTTTGCAAACTCTTATTGCATTGCAAGCATGACTTTGTGCAAATAATTTAGTTTTACAGTTTCTTTTCAGATAACAGAGATAATTATTTTCTTGCTGAATACACTTAATCAAAATAGGCATGTTATCTCATTTTCATTTAGTGATTCACCAGACTCAGGCCACAAATGGGGTCTACTATTGGACAACGTGGTTTGTCACCCCACCTTCTCCCATTCACCAGGCAATTTGTAATCCGGTAAAGACGCCCAAAAACATTGGGTAAGTATAATTTGGCTGAGAGATTCTTTTCGTTATTAAATATGGTAGGTTGTTCTAAAACTATATCTATGATAAGATGCGATCTAAATTTATGTTCACATTGAGCCTTGATAGAGTTTAACAAAGTTCTAATCTTCATTTGGTGGCACTTCACCCCTCGAGTGGAGTCTTTGCAAAAGTAAATTGTTTTGGCTCTGTCTCGACTCACCAGTATGAAGATTATCCTCGATATGGGTATACAATCTCTTTAGTTTGATGTAATAAAAAATAGATAGGGTTTTTTATTTGTTCCAATCAACGACATACGATGTATGTCATTAGCAATATGTAAGAATCGTTGATATGTCTTATCAATGATAGCCCCAGTGCAATATGGTCAATTGAAGAAATAGATAATTTCCCGATTCGGTCACCGGAAGTGTGTTGAACGAATAATTGACTATTTTAGACGATGATTGAGGCTTCATGTGGAATTTGGAAGAAAGGTCTCTGATATAAATATCAAATGTCTGGATTATCTTCCATTTGAACAATCAAGTTTGTGGTTCTTATGTGAAAATTTAGTGAAGTTCCTTTCCTATTATATGACATGATTCTTGGCCTCTACTTCCCCAAAAGATATTGATAATTCAGCTGGTCTTATATGCATGGATTTTTGTCTCCAAAGTTGCGGGAGTGCAACTGTTTGATCCTAGTCTGCGCGATATTTTTGCAATTTCTCCCCATGGATTTTATTGATGGTTACCATTAGATATGGACATGGAGTCTTAGGCTATTAGTCATTTTATATTCTCTTTGTCGTTGTGCTCTTCAATTTTTTTTTACGTTACATACTTTTGGGTATCTAGGAACTTTAAAATTACAATTCAATGGATATTTATATGGCTCCATTAGAGAGGGTTTCTTCTATATGTGTATGTATCGGATATTGGATATGAATTCCATTGTAGTTTTCTGAAAATATTTATTTTTGTGTCCCCTTAGTGCTCTTAATTTCATTTGATGTAATTTTGGATGTTGTCCATTTTTCTTTGTTTTTTATAATTATAATTATTGTGACTTATTTTATGCGTAGTGTTTCCATTAGTTTTTCCTCATTGATTCTCAAACAATGTTATATCTTTAGATTAATTTTATTACTTAAATTTATATTTTTATGGTATATAGTTCCAAATATTTAGACATATTTCAATTCATATAATTTTATGGTATTTTGTTCCGATTATATGGGTTTCCCATTACAATTATAGTATGAGACATGAAATTTTATCCTTTTTTGTTTTGGCCATTTGTAAAATCCGCTTTTATTTTTGGCATTTGGAAAAATAATTTTAATAAATTTTGATAAATTTATATGGTTGGAAAAATCTAGTATACGATTTTAATGTTTTTTATGTGGATTAGAGTGTTCCTTTTCATCCTTTTGTTTTTAATGTATATTGAATATATTATATGTTTATGTTCTCAGTTCCATAATATGTTATTATTAGCTATAGACATGTCATCTGAATAATATCTGAAAAGGAATCGTTATTGTCTGTAATGATCTATTTGAAAATTTGTATATAATCAGCCTTAATTTTTTTTTCGATGCTCTCTGAAAATTTTTCATGTCATTGAAACATCTGCATAGGGAAGGGCTTATCATATTGATAGCATGAATGCAAATCACCTATATACTGTCTTCCTGTTACATCTTGTGAAATACGAAAGATTTCAAAATATCCATGAAATGAAGGCAATGATGACATTGTAATAATGATGAATTGGATGTGCTGATTGTATTTGTGAATTTGGATGGCTAGTCAAAACATCATATATTCAATCCCTTCTCAAATAATGTTATCCTTGAAATAGAAATAGTCATCCTAATAGCATTTCATGCGTAATGGAAGACAATTCAATGATATTTACCTTTGATTAATCGATGAATGTACTAACATTACATTCCTCTATTTATTTATTTTTAACTAGGCTTATAAGTGATTTTATTTAATGTAGAATAGGATACCTCATTTTAATGGGAATGCAATTATCTCTAAGTCTTCCATCAATAATCTGAGTGAAGTATAGAGCACATCATAACCTTCCCTTGCGATATCACTGTGTAAATCGAACTAATGTAAATATTAAATGTATTTGACGATTTCATTTTTGAATTTTAATTGCATTGGACATGATTTATTCATAATTTATTTTCTTCAAACAAGACACAACTCATTAATAGAACATACAAATTAACCCAAATAGATGCTCACATTATAAGCTGATGTTACAAGTAATCCGCATCATAACAAAATGTAAATGTTGAATGCATTTGATATTTCCTCCTTTTTTCATTTATTGTTAGTTATACAATTTTAAATCTTTTATTTATTTGGACATTTGTAGTTATATAATGAAGATTTTATTTTGTTCGCTTGAGGAAACTTAACTCATTTGGAAATTAGCTAACTCTACCTTGATATTTATAAGTGAAAACCATCTCATACCCTTCATCCCACATGTATAAAATGTAAATATTGAATGAATTTGTTTTTTTTCATTTTTCAATTCTAATTAACATTCAATTTAAAAAAGGTAATAACAAAGTATATCCTCTCGGGTTCTACTGAAATAAACCAGACCCATAAATTTGGAAGATCTAGATACATTCACATGTTTAGAGGCTTGGAAGAATCTGAAAATCAAGTACATTTAAGAAGAGAGTGGCTCTTCCGCATCATTCTCACATAGTCAACCATGCAAATCATATTCTTGAAAAAGAATAGACTGATAGTGCTCCAGATGCCGCATCGCAGATCATATCCTAGAATCGGAGTCGTGCAATGAACTGTTTGCGGATGATAACAGAATGAGAGGTTCGCATCGTTTTTGCAGACTCACTAATAACATGACGCCTTATATTTTAGGTTCTTACAGTTGAAAGTAATAACGCGTGTGAATCTATTTTGAAGTATTTGAAAATTAACTCAATAAGTATAGTAGACTTTACCTGTCTTTCCCAGATATTCCTATAATTTAAAGTCTTACAACATGTTGAATCTGTTTTCTAATTATGAGGATATATCTTTATCAATATTATGAATATTATGTAAAACTATCTCAGTGCTGGTGCATGCTTTCAAAATTTAACATGATATATTATGAGATGTTAACAATTGACTATGATTCGATGAATGCTACGCTAAAGAATCAACGAAATTCCTCAGCTCTTAAATTTATTGATTGTGATGGCCATATCTGAATCAATGTAACTAATAATGAAGGGTTCTCTTGAGCATTTTCCCTGTCATCCTTCTTCTTTTATTTAGCAACTGGAAGAAGATATCAGAATTTTCTGGATAATGTTGATTCTTCATGTTCAGAAATGGATTGGCTTGATGGCCTGGAACATATCTATGAATGAACATAATCTTGAGGTATTAGGCTATGGAATTCCCCACATTAATTCCTCACTAGTGATGTCCTTGATTGGTGCAGCCACGCATTCTGCTTGAACTTCATGTATACATTTAAATCTTCTTATATATGATTAGAGGTTTGGAAGACATCCTGCATACATTCAACCTATTGAACATGATAACCTTTAACTAGATTTTGTGAAAATTTACATGATAACTAACTGACAACAATTGAAGACTTCTTTCGTCACCAACTCTAATTTGGAGATAATAAGTTGGCTAAATACTAACTCTCTAAGAATTGCAAAGGCATGCTAGACTAAATTCGAACGTGTGACATATTCGGTGGGATGTTCATCTATTTTCAGACGAGTGCAAGCAATTTTCATCTTGTAGCAGGAGATTTCATAGCCTCGGCTCTGCCTCATTCTGCATTCGCAAATGAGCGATGCTATGAAATTAGATGTACAAACATATATTTTAGCATTTAATACGCCTGTAATGAGCTGGAGAAGTTAATCTATATCTTAAGAAGAGACTTCTTATACTGAGTATGTTTTGTTGGGCTATTTCTATTCATTTCAATTTATTATTGTGTTATTTATGCCGCATGTGCTTGTATTCGACATAACCGGTGCAAGTATGGGGATTTTATATCCATGTTTTCTATGGATTGAAGAATGCGGTATGAAGAATTTATTGGTCAAACGATTGTGATTTACAACATGCAGAGATTCTTTGACGAATATGTAACTACATGGAATGCTGAAAGCATAAGACTGTATAACAGTTTCCAAAGAATTTCAATGATGACCCTTACTATTGAATTGTCGATTTTCTCTGCAATCCATAATGACGAACCGTGTCAAAAGCAGTGTATTCTGCTATTAGGCACTAATGCAACTGTTGGTACAATGCTTCGATGGATCACGAGGAATATAGGTGTTGATAGATTATTAAGGAAGAAAATATGACACCGACGAAAATTGTGTATAACATTGACCTTACAACTGCTAAAATGTAATGAAAATTTTGATTTCCAAACGATGCTTTCGGCGTAATTCAATCTGAAATATATTTCTAAGTATGCATGCTTTGAAAAAAGATACGAAAATTCTATCATGATATATTAACTAGAATTTAAAATTATATTTCCTCTGAATCATGCTTTATATTTCTTTAGAAATCAATTGTTAATATGACATTAGACACAAACATGCCGTATATTGCCTCTTGTTTTGTAGTAAAGAACTGTTTAAATGTTGGAAAGGTTTTTAGAAAAATATCGAGAATGGCATGAAATGTTCATCTTAAAATCTACTTTGTTCAATATTCGGAGAATTTTTCCTCGAACATCTATCTTTGATAAATCTTGGACATTTGATAACCTTAGCGTAAAAAGGTCATAGGCCAAATCTTCATGTTAATACAATTTAGCCATGATTTTATTCTATTCTAGTGATGAATTTGAAATTTGAAACCTTTTACGGACAAGTTCTCTTTATAGCCATTTCATGACATTTCTATGGATATTTAGCTTTGAGCTAAAATTATTGTTGAAATTGGAGAATTCGATATCGAGCATCAGCATGTTGAGTGAAATCTATTGAAAATGTGAATGAAGATGGCGATCAGGGAAATGAATCTTGAGATGATTTCAGATGAAACTTTCTTGCTAGTTTCTAGTATTGATGTTTGATCTTCTATGATTGTGATATCCTTTGGCTGAAGAAATACAACTATTTGATGATGGGCTGAGAATTTGTGAATTTTATGAGAATGGGCAATATCAGGGTGATGTGTTGTTGCTCAGAGTAAATTTCCTCTCGATTCGATTGGCGAAGAATAGCATTTCTTTGAATTTTAGGCATTTGTTAGTGAGATTGATAATCTCCTTCTGTGTTTAGACAGCTAGAATACATGTATCCGTGTATTTAAATCTCTAATCTATCCAGATGAATGGAAAGGCTCAGCATCTTCTTGCCCTGAATGGATTGCTTTAATGCCATGGCTTTCATCTTCTAGATACGATTAAAGATAATGGGAGCCACTCTGAATCAATGCATTCAGCGATAAATTAGACATATTCCAATATATATTTGTGATGGGAATGAGCCTTTAGGATCGGGTTATTCAATGCAGATAGATGTTTGATTGCGAGCATTTCGGAGGAAAGGATTGTCATTTTGTGGGAATCCATCATCCTTTAATGGAGTATTCTGCATCTGTGAATAAGCATTTGTATGCGAATAATACTAGGGAAATTGGAAAAATTCAACGTGTTATCATCTTGACATAATATGAGTCCTCAATGGCAGAAGCGTTGAGCTTTGCGTGGGAATTTTATGTCGGCAATGCTACGTCTAGAAGATTTGACTTGTGGAAGCGTTCACATGTTTCAATAAAATGGTGAGGGTCTCCTTCCATAACTTGAACATGATGAATCATTGAATTCTTATTTGCGATGTGTATTAGTCAGGCATTCGAGAAAATGCGATGCCGTGACGATATTTGAACATCGAAATTTGTTGTGTCATGGCCAACGTCTTAATGTTTTGACATGTAATTATGGGGTTGAATACAGTTTGTATAGTATGTGAGAATGATATGGCTACCTTCATACTGGCACAATGTTGCAACCTGTGATTTTGATAGAGTATGTTGGTGTTAGATTTAATCTGATAAATCAAAAGATGCCTTTTACTAATTGATGGAAGTCAGTAAATTCCTTTAAGATGGCGTAGGCTCTGCACTTCACATGTCGAGGTTTGACTTAGAATGACATCAATTTAACTGTCGAGATAAAAACGACAAGGAGAGATACAACCTTCAACGACCATATCCAAGAGTGAATGAATTAGTTTGCGCCTCTTATCAAACGTCTTGAGATGAAAATATAATGCATATATTACAATTAGAAGAGAAAGAAGAGAAGTGATTAAAAGTCCATATCATTATGACATGCAATATTGATACTTTGCTCTTTATAGAATGTTTTGAATTTCTTTATTGCCCTCTTTATTTACTTTTGATATAATAATGATTTTGATATATTAATGAGATGATGACATTATTTCATGTATTTCATTTTCTTTTTTAAAGTGATTTTTGTTATTTTCTTATAAATGAGCCATTTAAATTAAAACGATTACTCCTAGTAATTGAATAAAATCAAGATAGAGTATATCACTATGACATGCGAGTAATAATGACAATGACCTCTTTCATTTTTTAATTGTTTTATTGTCCTCTCTATTTGCATTTAATTATAATGTCTTTCATGTATTAATAGTGAATACATTCATTGAATCCAATATAGTAATATCTTTGAAGTTCTTACATGCGTTTTCATGTTGTTCAACCTCCTTTGGTAAACTCTTATTTTTTATTTACATGTGTTGGTGAAGTCCGTATCTATGACATGGAGCTAACAATGTTATCAATGTGAACAACAATATAATCTGAATTTAGTTCAATGATAACATATTTATATTTATTAGCAATATCAAACTAAAATTAATATACATTAACATTAATTTAAATACAAATATAGAATTACTAACATTATTAATATTTGATTTTAAACATTAAGTTAAAATTTGTATTCTTATTGATATGCATACCACTCGACGAACACATCGCTCATTTCATGTATATGTATTAGATTTATATTTGGAATTTTATATCATTTAGTTCATGTAACAATAGGTATTTTATAATGACATTTAGATTATAGCAATTACAAATGAAAATTAATTATATATATATATATATATATATATATATATATATATATATATATATATATATATATATATTTTCTATCTCTTTGTATTAATTTTATTTTATAAACTTTCACTCAAATGCAGATATGAATAATAATGATGAAAATCTATTATAATCAAGCGATAGCGTATTTCTGGGCCTAATGATTTTTCTTTAAATGCCGGAATTTCTTCCATCTTGCTGTGTGAGCGAAATGTTCGTGTGCTAGATGAAGATGAAAATGAATGTAAATACTATTTACGCTGAAGAACTGGAAAAAACAATGAAATGACAATTTGAAAGCATTAAGTATTATGATCATTATCTATTGATTTAATTGGTGTTCTTTTATGTCGATGTTAATGTTCACCGAAGAACAACGATAAATGACCTTTGATGGAGAGTTTGCATTCATTTTGTAGTGGATTTCTTTATGTAAGATAACAAAACATATGTTAATTTCAATTATTATTTTTAGTTTCCTTGATAATGCTGAATATCACTTTAGTTTATTAATTCATTCACGATTTATAATATTAACAATAAATCGAGGGATTGATGATATAATAATCCATTGAACACAAGAATTCCTCATGTTTAAAATATTAGGTCGTAAACGCTGTATTACAATATTGTTCCTTGACGCTGTGTCCCTTAGATTATTAATGTGCCACCATATTCGCCAATTCCTTTGGTTTCAATATTAGGCCGCTTGTGATGACCAGTTCTTTGGTTATAATGTGGATATTACCTTGGAATGATACTGAAACTGATGAATTTTTGGTTTTATATTTTTTATTGATCCTTTGACATTAATCGCTGTGTTTATTAATAATTTTTATTTCTAATCAAAATTTATTAGATATGTATATTCATAATTCCTTTTGGTTTATATTAACCCTTAGGTTATAGTTCTTTGATTTATAATATGAATAATCCATTGGAATTGATTATTAGTGTTGTATTTCTTCAGCTTATTAATTTTATATTAATTTTATTGATCCTTTGACTTTATTAATCCTTGGGATTTATTAATAATTTTTGTTTCTAATACTGAATTTGTTAGGTCTCACATGCGATTTATTGATGTTTTTGTTTATAGATTGTTAATCCTTTATTGTCATTTTTATGTTTATAATATTAACATTTCAACAGCAATTCATTGATCCATTAGATTTATAACAAAGTCCTTCAATTCTCGAATTCTTGATTTATATATTATTCCTTCCCGATTTAAATATTAATTAGTATTAGTCCTAAGGATTTAATACTAATGCGTAATGATCTAATATCACATTATGAAAACATTGACAATATGAAAATCAATGGAAAACCATTGTTATTAAGCGTTAATACACAATGTCATCCATGGTGAATTTCACATTCTGACAATGTGACTCAATATGAAATCATATGTAACCATGATATAATTTAGTCAACATACGCATTTAATCAAAATCGTCATATCCCAAATCAAGCATGGTAAACCATGTTTATTCCCTTCGATTTATAATATTAATGTCATGTGATTTTATCGATCATTTTAATTTTAAAGTGATTCCACAAGATTTATTAAAACATTATCGTAATGATTTCTCATTCATTTGTATTTAAATACATTTTAGCCTTTATAATCTTTTGTTTATATGGATCCTTGAGCTTGTTGTCTCTTCATTTTGTCTTTTCCTTGTTCTGTTCATGGAAGCCCTTTAGTTTATTAGTTCTTTTGGTTTATATTAATGTCCTTTATTGTTTGTTAATTGGTTTGTGCAAGTATTTGATTTCTTATAGTTTATTGGCTTCTTGGAGTTTTGAATTTAAGATACTTATTCTTAGAGTTTGTTACTCTTTGTGTTTTTAATTATATTATTCCATAGGGTACAATAATTTCCCTTTGTTCACCAGTTTATAATATTAAAACCTTTAGATTCTTGTACAGGATTTATATTAATAATCCCTTAGATCTATTAATGTGAATATAAAATATTAAGATACTATGATTTATTAAAATTCTTAGGTTTTAGTTTAAACTATTAATTATTAAGGTATATTACTCTCTTGAGTTTAAGTAATTAATTCTTGGGGTTATTAATTTCTTGGTTTATAATGCGAATATTTTATCGCTTAGACATTTTTTCGTTAGGTTGCGTAAATGCTTGTGTTTATTTGTTCTTACGCTATGATTTTAATGTGAATTTCTTTAGTTAATGTATTACTTATTTTTAGTTTACAACATTAATATTGATTGTTATTAATCTCCTGGACTACAAAATCAATTCTTAGGGTGATTAATTTCTTAGATTTTGAGGATTTCAAATATAAAATTATTAGATTTTATTAATCTCTTGTGTTACAATGTGTCAGATTAATATATTCATCCCTTTAGATTTTAATGGCCCCATCGCCAAACCCCAATTCCTTTTAGTTTATAATATTAAGCCCTTGGAACTACTAGGTAATTTGTTATATTAATGGCAAGGTTTATTAATCTATTGAGTTTAAAATATTATTTCATAGACTTTAATTTCTTAGGTTTGGATTTAAAATATTAATTATTAGATTTTATTAATCTCTATTGTACTTCGGTGGTCCCTTAGATTTTAATATTTATCCTTGGAATTCGTATTCAGCACAGTTTATAATATTAAACCTTTGGGTTTATTAGTTCTTTGAGTTTATCTTGCTTGGAACATTAATCTCTTGAGTTTAAAATATTAATTCTTAGACTGTCTTCTTAAGTTTTTTAGTTTAAATTCCTAGAGTTATTAATCTATATTATTTTAATATTGATCTCTTATCACTGTGTCGCTTGGAACTATAATATTTATCCCCTTGATTATTTAATTCCTTTTGGTTTAATATTAAACCCTTGGGTATTAGTTTAGTATATCCAGTTCTTAGACATTAATCTCTTTGCATTTTTAATATTGATCCCCTTTGTTTTAATATTTATCCCTTGGGTTCACAAATTTCGCTGGTTTATGTGTTGGAATCTTGAGTTTATTAGTTCTTTTGGTTTGTAATTATTAATGAGTATAACGGAACTATTAATATTTTTGAATTTAAAATATTAATTATTAGAGATTTATAAATTTCTTGGGACATTTGAACTTTTTAAATATTATTTCTATCTTTATTAATCTCTTGGATTTAACATATTAATTCTTAAGGATTTATTACTTTCTTAGATTTTGGGTGCAAGTATTGGTACATTGGGTTTCTTTAGATTATTATTTATTCTTAGCTTCTTTGTTTATAATATTAATATTTATCTAGCTTCTGTGCACTAGATTTACAAACCGCTAGATTTATTAATTCTGAATATAAATATTAATAATCAACAGAATATTTATATATATATAAACTTATTATAATATTAATAAAATATTATTATTATATTATTTTTAATTATATTATAGTTTGATTAAATTAATATAAATAATTTAATAATATTTTATTATATATTTACTATTGAATAATATAATATTTTATATTATATTAATGATGATGATAGTGCATCCACTGTTTCAATCTTTGGTCTATGTTTTACAAAAGAGTGACTGGGTGGATTTAAGATTTTATTCTGCTCAAAGCTTGGAGGCGAGGATTCCTTCTGAAATTTGACATCTTAAAGAGAACCGATATTTCTTTAGATTATGAAATTAATATGGTGCCACCAGTCATATAGAGGAGTGATTTTCATCTCATCTTCATATTCTCATAGGAGGAAATCCTTTCCATCAGTGGAATTTCCCAACGTGCCTAGACTCTGTATGAAACTCATGGTCCGTTCTAATCTTGGCTATATTAATTTTCTTCTTTAATACTAATTAAAGCAGTCCTTTGATCTTCTAAGTGGGGATTATTATTTCTTTAAAATATCTTAATTTCTTTTGACTGTATTCTCACAACATTTTTCTTTGAACAGAAGTAACAGTTTTTTAATGTTATAATGTTTTTATATCTGTATTCTTAATCAATCCCGATGGTGAACTCTATTATTTATACCAGCCTCGTTGATATTTTAACAATAATTTAAAGCTATCTTAGAAGATATGGTATCCTATGCTATTGAGCTTATGTAAACTTGAAGCCTAGGCTCTCGATAAATTTGCAGTAGGATGATGAATTCTTAATTTAAGGTTATAAATTATAAATATTTTGGATTTGCTCAATATTTCCATGATTCACTACAAGTCTTTACAACCTATGGAAGTCTAGGGTTAGCATATCAAGATCATATGGGCACTTGTGGAAAACAATATGTCGGCAGAAGAAGATGATGACTATCCTAGCTAAAGATGCGTCTTGCTAGCCCTCTTCTCCTCTATTTAACCCACAACTGTCGATATAAATATAGGAAATAAGTAGAGGAAACTATTTAACTCTGATATTACATGTTTACAGAACACCCTCATTCTCCCTTTAACTGGCATTCTCATTATGGCTATGATGGTCGATCTGCTGAAGACATTTAGCTTTCTTCTGTTTCTAGAGGACATTATCAAAGCCTTTTATAAGTCCACAAGCAACATGGAAATTAGATTTATCATTCTTGACATTCCTCCCACGATCAGCCAGTGGCACCTTCTAAAATTTCCTTGACCTTTAACATACTCAGAAAGCCAAATGCTCAACTCACCAAGATAATGCCATGTCTTTGGGCTGATCATGGTGTCAGATGATAGGAGGGTGTGTATCCCCACTTAGGATAATGAGTGCCGATCCAAGGTAGGAACCTTGCTGACCGCTTGGTTGAGAAACTGGATATGGGGACAGAGCACAAGACCTCCCAATTTTAAGTTTCTGCAATGAGCTGCTGAGTGGCAACATTTCAAGCATTCTTTAAAATCAATGTCTTCTAATGAAGGAATTCTTTCCAAGATTATGAAATGGGGACTCAGATCACTTTACTTCATTTGGAAGTCCTTAAAGCTAAGATAAAGATTAGTAAATATGAAAATTTTGGTAGTTTATTAGTTAAGTCTACCTCCGAAATTTCTTAGAACCACTTATGAGTGTAAATTCTCTTTATCTTTTATGACTCCTTTTAGTGGGAGCTTGTATGTTACCTCTTGTCAATTTTGAGACCAAATCGAATAACTGTCCTACTTGCCTACAATGCTGTCACTTCATCTTTGCGTTTGTTTTCTTCTTTATTACTTGAGACTTCAATTGAGAACTATTAATAGGATATCAGGAGAGGTATAATGGAAGTATGAATGATCATCTGTATTTAATCTATATTAGATAAAAGTAAATTAGCTTTAATTCATTTAGAAAAGTCCAATTTATTTCTATCAAGACAAATTATTTTGACTACAAGAGATTGTATTAATAGGATATCTATGCATGAAAAAATTGAGGATACTCAGCAAGGCCCCTATAATCCCGAGTCGAGCCTTTAAACAATGCTAAGATAATCAAAATTCAATTTAGTTAATAAAGAGGAGGTCAGAATATAGTCTACCAGCGCTTACCAAACCCATGGATGCGAGTCATCGGCTTCGAGCTGGAGCCACCTCTTTAGGCCGTTTCAACCCATGGTCTTGAGCTATACGAAGATTGTGCTCGACAGAAACTGAAAATTATCACAGATGCTAGGAAATGCTTGGCCCCAGATGTAGCCAACAACACTGCTCCAATTCAGAGTTTTGTACCTATTTGAACTTTTGTTTAAGTAAAACAGATCTAATAAGACATTGAAAGGATATAAATTGAAATTTCAGCTTGCTTAATTAAACTATATGCAGAAGAATACCTGAAATTCAGCACAAACTTACGAATCTTGAACCTGAAGCGGCTGAAGATTTGCTGGTGATGTTGTGAACAGATCAGATTACTGGGGCAATCGAATCCTCCCAGCCAAATCCGGGACTAATCCCAGACCCAGAGGGTGTCCCCTCTGTCCCCCGTGCCCAGATTTCCAAGAACAAGAGACTCCTTCCCAAACACTGCAAGCCGGCATTTCCTTCCTTCTCCTTTCAGCAGAACCATTTCTCCTCCTCCCAGAAAAACATTCCCCCCTTCTCCTCCATGCCACCTCCTTTAAATAATCTCCTTCCACCGCCTCTAACTTCCCGAAGTCTTATCCTCATTAATGATGATATTTTATGTATTTATGGTGGTATCCTTTTCATTATGTTTGGATATGAATATAATGTAAACAATCTTTCTCCACCGCCTCAAACTTCCCGAGGCTTTACCCAACCTTAAGTTTATATTAAATGTTGTTATGGTGGTGATCCCATTAATGTGCTTACGTATACATATTTATAAAGGTGGGATTTTATTTAAGTACCTTTAATATAAATCTTTAATATCGCATACTCATTTTAACTTAAAGATTCTTTAACTTTATTACTTCATTTCCTTTATTACCTTGTTTCATAAAATTTTATACTTGGTTGAATTTCACATAAAGTCTGAAATCTTAATATTAAGTCCCCAATCTTTGTAATCTTGATATTAGGTGGGCGTACTAGTGCGATGTGGACGGTATAGGCAGGTGTAGCTATCAAATGCCTATATCGTTCACACGCTAATATTGTTTTGGGTATAACAGGGGAAAGGGTCGTTACATACTTCCTCCCTTCAGAAAACTTCGTCCCGAAGTTTATGGTTTTATATACTCAGATTAATATTGTGTTTTTAGAGATTAGGGTGATTGTAGGATGCCTGTGTTTTAAGATTGAATTTTCGTTTTAAATAAGTATGTATTGGAAATTTAATTGTTACTTCCCATCTTCACTGAGTCTCCAAACTATGCTAAAATCATCCTATCCTTCCTAATCTCTTCCACTTCCATCCTATCCGTCCTCTACAGGAATATGCCATGGCATCAGTTTTACTGATCCATTCATAGACCTCAATGATGTCAGAGTCGATTACGTCGACTTGACATGCTTGTAGGCATCCGGCAGTCATCATCACACGTCTAGGGGAGCGTGACTCGCACAGTCCTCCCATGACTCCAGGTATTGGAGGGTAAACAGTGGGCAACACTCCCACTCCTCCCAGCAGGACCAGGGTCAACACCCTATCTTGGGGTCTCATGGAGTCTCAATTGTTCTTAGAAATCTGTCATCACGTAGATTGTTCCAGTAATCTAATTTTTCTGCATGATACTCACTGGTACATAATCTGCAATGTAAACACTCGAACACATATTACAGCATATGCATTTTATATTGCTCATAACCAATTGTTACCCATATAACAACTTCTACACATTCGAAGTACTTTGATACGTATGATATCAATCCTAGAATTTATAAAAAGAAAATTTGCTCACACAGATATTAATATGTTCAATAAAATTTCTCATCTCAGATGCTGCTTCGGTTTAGTTTATTCGTTCTAATTATGACGCACTGCTTTAATCATTTTCATTCTATATACCCCTATTTTCACTTTTCATATTCATAATGTAGTTACACTTTTATTCCCTTTCTTTGAATCATTTTTTTATTTTATTTTTTATTTTTTTTTATTTTATTTTTTTTTTTTGAAATGCAATGAAATAATTCGATAGATATTTTCATCTATAATGTCTAATCTAAAATTTCACATTCTTGAAATGTTAATTTAAATGCCATATTGCATACTGGTGTCCATGCCCTAGTAAATTTAAATAACAGCATATATATCCTGTATCACTAAATTGAAGTAGCATCCTATCTCTATGGGTATTCATGTATCAGGGGTAAAATTCATCCTTACGAGATCACTCAAAATAAATTTTATAAATTCATGGATAAACTATGACCACTCTTTATACATGATCAGAAAGCTGTGTGATTATGATTACAAAGCGGTAAGTTGGGCTAGTGTGTGATTATGTCATACTCTTCATAGCTAATAAAATCAATGGGAATCAGTGAAGATAGTGATATGTTAATGAAGAACATTGAACCTTTACCCTTGACTCTATATTAGTACAATACTACCTTGTTTATTATGTAACATGGTGAGAGATGAACCTCTATACTAAAAGAGCTTTTATTGCCATTACAACAGTTAACCAGTGTGAATCCATTGAATAGTATAGCTTATATAACACTGACCTTACGAACATGTAGACTACTAGAATCTTATAGCAAGGCCGAGTATCACTATGTGAAATAGGTGAAGCAAGAAGGTCTCTTTTATATACGAGTAGATGCTATATCAGATAGGATTCAACCTTTATCAAGCCTATGAATGCCATTACTTCTATCCTTATTCCTACTTAACTGGTGAATGGTACCGGTATATTACGGAATCACTTAGAGCACTTGAACCCTGCTTTTATACGTGAGCTCTAGCCCAAATAGCTATGGTATTACACTCAGTAAGCTACGAAGATCATATGGTTCACTGTCACTCATATATTGTACTTACTCTAATTATGGTTATACACTCCTTGTTATTACCAAATATACGTGTTACTTTAAGCTTATTGATCACTATTTATTATGAATTCTTTTTAATTATAACTATTGTTATAATCACAACTGTAATCATTGCATAGAATAGTTCATTTTCATCAAGTAGAGTTGATATCAACACCTCTTAGGCCTGATCTCTGAACCATTCATCCTTGCACCTGAAACAGATAACTTTTGTACAAAATTGATAGACTTTCTGTTAATGTTTGGATTTTTGAGTAGTTCTACAATACCAAGCACGACTATCATAAAATTTCTCTCTAAATGATAATGCCTAAAAGAGATAGCCACTACAAACAGTTACTCAAAAGCTGATCGATGTCCAGGTTCAAGATAAAGCTACAAAACTGCTGAACATTTCTTCTTTTGTTCTCCTCTTGTCTCAGCTAGATCATTGAGTGCTTTATCATGATAAGTGCACTCATAGATTTTCTTTCCTGTGTCCTAGTATGTTTCTCTGCAACATTCGACATGGGAAATAGTTTTGCTAATTCTCTTAATTGATGAACCCCATTGTCAACTTAAAATTAGCTTTATATCGCTCCTTATCGAGTTTCATAACCTTATTGATTATTAATTTTGAGTTTCCTTCCTAAATTCGCTGCTATATGATGATTTAATGCTATCTTAAGCTCTTCCTTTGCTGCAATTGCCTTGCCAAAGTAGAAGCGTCTCATATACGTAGTGTATAAAGAGAAATCGTATCTCTTTCTCTTCTTGAGAAATAAGAACCTGTAATAAGCCTACATTTTAATATCTTAATATTAATTATACGGCCTTCTTAATCTTTTCTCCTAGGTGATTAAGGTATCCAGGGATCCGTATTACTTGCAGGTCTTTACTCTTAACTTTAGTTTCCTTCAATTTTTATATTTTAACCTTGCATTTGAGACAACTGCGATTTCTGGATGGTTTGATTAGCTTTACTGTCAGCCTAAACACACCTTCCCTCCCGAGGCATTAAAGGAAATTTGTCCCTGTTATATTACAAGTTAGTGTGGCTGCTTCGAAGTGACTTCCAATGGCAGATATCATAGTGAGTATATCGACTCCAATAGATTACCCACTTCAAATAGAGCATACCATAGCTTCAATCTGCTAAATATATTTGTTAATTTAAAGGAAGCACCTTTAGTGAGGAAATCTTTGAAAATCCTGGCTGCCTCCAATCCCAACTCCTGGGCACTTAGATCATCTTTAGTCACGAGACTCTTTGCTTTGCTTGTAAATGAACAATTGGAAGCGGTTTTATAGCGTCTTTTGGAGGCACTATTTCCTTCACTCTGCTAACAACAGGCCCGCAATTAAACTACCCACAACTAATACATAGTATGTACAATGAGTGACAGCTGGAAACTTAAACATGAAGCTCGGAACGTTTTTCATATCCAAACGAAATAGATTTATTACCGGCTGGAAGTACAGATTAATATGTAATAATTACATGGAGATAATATATTGGCAAATAATAATAAGAGCGATCATCCATCTCCTCTTCCAAGATTACACGCTGACAGGATTACATGGCCCGGGACCCACCCTGTTAGTGCCAATTCTCAAATACATCACCCATCAGTTGACAGTCCCCTTCATCTCATTCCCTAAAATGTCATCACCATGTCAACAATATCAAAAAAAATATGAACAACTCTTTTTCTTTTATTTCCTATCCTACAATCTGTTATTGGGCCAACAACTCATTTGTTGTGTTATTTCTTCATACTCCTTGCCTATTTATAGGTATCAACTCATATATTTCAGATATACGACTCTCTCACCTTTTGTCAGTCTACATTTTCTGCTAATTCATGCACAACTTCTGCTAGGAGTTAATGAGTGAACCTTCGGACAAATTAAGGATCCTTAGGGAGATGAGGAAACATAGAGGAGTTTTGTAATGAAAAAAATTAATTTTATTGGACGAAGATGAGCGCCAATGCCTACACAGAAGGACATATCTCCAAGTTAACATACCTAAAGGGAACAGATAGTTCTTACAGGAGGAACACTTACAAAATAAATGGTGCATCTGAACTTAAACAATCATCCTATGAGCTACATGAACTTTCCAAGCCTGTAATAAAACTGCTTACAAAATTAAGTATCCATCAATTGTCTACTCTTGCAGTAATTTACACGTACTGTTATCCAAGACTAAGTTCACAAAAATATTACATCAATTCAAACCGGCAATCATGTTATGTATTTATTATTATGTAGAAGTAGCTTGGTCTGGACTCTGAAGTGTAAAAGTAGCATTAGCATTCTAGCATCAAGATTCTGTGACAACACCAACTTTCTCCATAATTTTAAAACACATTGCCTCACATCAGTTGTGGAGTCTTGGTCTATTGAGAATGGTCTATTGTATATCAGTGAGGTGTTATTTCCCTCTTGGTATACCCAAGAAATGTTTTCCTGAAGACATCCATAATAAAGGTCCAGAAATTCTTTGAAAGCTAAACATAGTCACAAGGCATTTACAGAGTACATAGTTTTGTTCAAAAGAGCCCTCAAAGTGATGCCCTGTTTTTCCTGTCACGCTCAGTGAAAGCAACATTTTATCTACACTCTATACATGAAATAAATCCCCATAGGTTACAAACCTAATGCGTATGCCTTAAATAGTAAACACCTAGGGAACCAAAACTGTTCACTCTGTGGATTCTGAGATTAATGAATCAGCTAATAAAGCAAGCATGGACTCGGTCTTCTTTCTGTCTTCAAGGATCAACTACTGTTATTTCAATTATGCATAGTGTTTCAACGGTTTTATCACCACCCGCATGCAAATATAAAATTTGAGCATGGCTATTTTGATCAAGTACAAACACAAAAGAATCGCCTCTGCCTGCCGGGAGACATAATAAAACAAAAGCTTAATTCAAAAGCATGAACAGAAATGTGAACTTGAAACTAGAATTTCTTTGAAAGTTTCAGAATGATCGAGTATGTTTAGCTGGGCAGGGCATCTTACCGATAATTATGGCGCAGACCTTTCAGTGTTTTTAACGAAGCAAAAATGATGAAATTCCATATAGAGGAGCCCAATCCTTTATCATCGAAAATGTTACAAATTAATTCTGGAAAATATCCGAACTTGTTATATCACTGAAACTGTCTCTGTTGTTTGCACTTATATGCTGATAATCTTTCTACAATTTTATAGTGAAATCACTTCTTTGATGCACTGTGTATCCATTGAAATTTTACAGGCTTATTCTCTGAAATGATCCCACTGTCATAACCCGAAATTTCATCACTGTAGCTCAAAGTTCCTTCTGAAATCTACACCAAATCAGTACCCCTGACTAATCTCTGATATTCTGCGAGTTCATGAGACTGAATTGGATGCTGCCTGCTTGCTACGATGGTACCGAACCTATTTCACTGTAATATGGAATCTTTTCAGAGATCTAGCATCAAAACTTTATACTCATCTTTTAGTGTGGTTGATCGAAAAATTTTAATCTCTTCTTGTACGTGATTTCTGAAATGATCTTGTCCTTAGATATACTGAAATCCACCTGCTTCTTCAAGGTGCCTTGGTATGATGAATAGAGACTGAACTAGCTCTTTGTGATATTCCAACTGCCTTTTATCCTGACCTTAGCTCCGATACCCAAGCCGAATTTAATAATGGTTGTTAATTTTGGTTTCGAAAGTCCTTTTGAGCTCTCGCGCTACAAGGTTAAAGAAGTTTTGGTTTAGACATCTTCAAATCGTCCACATATGCCATCGAAGTCCATCAAGCACCAAGTCACATGCAAATACAAATAACAAGCCGAAGGGAGGAGCCCACGACGGAAACTATTGAATTTGGGAAATAAAAGGAATATGTTTAAAGCTATCTTAATAAGAGTATGAATTGATGCGAACCTCGCTTTAATTCTGCAGATCTGTCGACACTGTGTTTGAGAACACCTGAAAGGTAATATTTGAAACTAGCCGACTTGCAATAATGTAGTGTGTTCCATATGTTTATTTAATATATTTTTATATACAAAACTAGCAGACTCCAGATCAGAAGATTGCGTGTTCGATTTACGTCGGGTTCAGTTAAGCGCTTGCCAATTTTATATATATGGACACATGCCGTCCCACCGTTTAACTCTACCATATATATATATATTTTTTTTAACGAAATGGTATTCGGTTATGGAACCCGCGACTGAAGAAAACTTAGTTTTAATGCGGTCTTCCATATGACACACACCCCCCCCCGGCGGCTGACCACGACACCTCAGCGACTGATAGCCTCGGTGCCGAGAGTTCCTTTACGCACGGGTCCCGCTATGCGGAGTGGATGAAGTCGGTTAACAGTCTTTGTTTTTGATGATTTCAACATCTGTATCCACATTGGTATCGTGTCATATTTTATAAGCTCCAGTCGGTTCCCTTTTAAATAGTCGTGATACCAAAAATAGCTGAATGGAATGACTGTTGCATTGCGTGGAACGCTATGGACTTCAAGCCGAAATCATGTTCCTGAATAATTGCACAAGGGTCGAGCTGTGGGTAACGCTAATCGACCCACAAACTGTAAAGGAGATCCGGCCTGTTCTTGATCTGGTAAGCTTTTCTGCTCTTCCTATTTTTCTGATTAATCTGCGCGGATCAAACACTGGTTTTGAAAATACACGATTGAAGTAAAGCAATTCCCCAATCATCATTTCTACTATTTCATTTGAAATGGAGATAAATTGTGAAATACACAGTCTTTAATTAAGTGGCAGAGAGCACAAAAGCTTTCTGAAGAGCTTTCTCTTCTAATTGATCAGAAGGGCAAAACAAGCACGAGTTCCAATAATAACACGGACTGCTATTAAACATAAACAAATAAGCTCAACTCAGGGATTTAACATTTGAAGGTGAAACCTTGCTATTGCTGGAGTTGTCGGATTCTTGAGACTCCTTCTATTCAGAATGATGCAATAGATGGAGCACCAGCAGCCCTCATCTCTCAAATACGAGTTTGAACAATGAATAAGAAAATTAAAAGCAAAGTACTCTACCGCGCTCTATGGTTAGGAAGCCTCATTTGCCGTCTATACAAAGCCTTGAATAGATAGCAAGACATGAACAAGTGCATCAGTAGTTATCCATCTGTCACCCATTCCAGAAAGTTCTCAAACAGTTGCCTTACTTGACATTAAACATGACATTTATAAATGAAAACTCATCAACGATGGCTGACCCTCTGCTTACTTTATGTTAATAAGTTTGTTGACCATCATCACCCCTTTTTTCTTTGGCCTGATCTATAAATACTGTGCAAAATTGTCTGGAGATGAGTAAGTGACTAGAGCTGTTATTAATTCAACTTCTGTTTAATATTTCAGGAAATTTTTGTACCTTGGTGGCTTCATTATTAACCTGAACGTTTATTGTGTGCCAATTTTACCTCGATTTCTTCTCACAATTTAGGTAGGATATCTAAATAATTCTCTATTTCAAAGTCACAGACTTAGAATTGGCATAAAATTGTGAGAAAAGAGTGCAGAGTTTGAATCGTACAGTATAAACAAGGATATACACATTTTGAATTATAAAAAGCATTTTTTCATTGGTATTTAATAGAGTCATGTCCCTGTAATTCAAAAGATTTAGACGCAAAGTCTCATGGATGAATAGGTAATATGGTATCTTGATTCTTAACCCTAATGATTCGAGACTTTAGGCTCTAAAGGACCGAGGAAGAGATAACAAAATGGTTAGCTATGTTTGTATGCAGGACATGAGCGGATAATGTGTTGCAGGGCTATCTATATGATGGTAATAATGAATAACTAAGAGTTGGTGACAGAGGAATATGGACAGGATCTTGATACAACCTGAAGCAAGTGTGCAGACCAATTGAAGTCATGCATGCTTTGCAGGACTGACAGTATATTGATGCAGATTTTGAGCAAGAGAGAGATTTGATTTTGTAGGTGTAAGTAATTTGTGAATTGAATTGGTGCTGAGCAGGCTGAACAGAAATGTGTGATTGTAAATTCAGGGTTGTTTGCGGTAGTGCTTTTACTCTTTCAATGAATATAAACCAGAATGACAGTGTCCTTTAAAATGAATGTTGAAGCATATTGCTCTTTCTAAATGGTTTATAACACAGTTCGCTAATACAGTTGCTAAATTTAAGCTCACAATCTGTTTACCTTCCATAACACCATCTCACTAATAAGCCTGAGAGTTTGAACAGGCTCTGATCTGCATTAACGTTCTTAAATTTTGGGAACAGCCAGAGACTGATTTACACAAGCAGCAGTTTTATAAATGAATTCTTAATGGGCCTATAAGGTCGTAAGAGGGTTTGAAACTGCCCTCTGATACCAAATGTAATAACCCTGCTCCCAGAGTTCTAGAATTTGTACCTATTTGAACTTTTGTTTAAGTAAAACCGATCTAATAAGACATTGAAATGGTATAAATTGAAATTTCAGCTTGCATAATTAACCTATATGTAGAAGAATACCTGAAAATCATCACAAACTTACGAATCCTGAAGCGACTGAAGATTTGCTGGTGATGTCGTGAACAAAACAGATTACTGGGGCAATCGAATCCTCCCAGCCAAATCCGGGACTAATCCCAGACCCAGAGGGTGTCCCCTCTGTCCCCCGTGCCCAGATTTCCAAGAACAAGAGACTCCTCCCCAAAAACTGTAAGCCAGCATTTCCTTCCTTCTCCTTTCAGCAGAAACCATTTCCCCCTCCTCCAAGAAAACCCTCCCTTTTTTCTTCTCCTCCATACCACCTCCTTTAAATAATTTCCTTCCACCGCCTCTAACTTCCCGAAGTCTTATCCTCATTAATGATGATATTTTTATGTATTTATGGTGGTATCCTTTTCATTATGTTTGGATATGAATATAATGTAAACAATCTTTCTCCACCGCCTCAAACTTCCCGAGGCTTTCCCCAACCTTAAGTTTATATTAAATGTTGTTATGGTGGTGATCCCATTAATGTGCTTACGTATACATATTTATAAAGGTGGGATTTTATTTAAGTACGCTAATATAAATCTTTAATATCGCATACTCATTTAAACTTAAGATTCTTTAACTTTATTACTTCATTTCCTTTATTACCTTGTTTCATAAAATTTTATACTTGGTTGAATTTCACATAAAGTCCAATCTTAATATTAAGTCCCCAATCTTGGTAATCTTGATATTAGGTGGGCGTACTAGTGCGATGTAGACGGTATAGGCAGGTGTAGCTATCAAATGCCTATATCGTTCACACGCTAATACTGTTTTGGGTATAACAGGGGAATGGTGGTTTTCGTCGATTTATTAGATTCATATCTTAAATACTTATTAGATCGAAGACCGGTTATCATCCGGAGGCCAATAAGATGTGACTCGGAGATCTCCTGGAGAGATATGTAGACTCTGACGGAAGTCTGGTAAAGAAGAAGACCCTTGGCAAACATATCATTAGGAGATGTGTCAATCTGTATGAAGGATGTCGATGCTTACAGGAAAATTTCATGGTGAAAGATCATCACTGAGGTAACTTTTGTTTTAAAAGGTTCATATGTAAATGTTTATCTGGATGAATTTGTGCAGGGCTGCTAATCATGAGAAAGCATGTATGATCCTAGAAGATGATTCGAAGGAAAGCAGCATGGCACAATACTGGACCAAATAAGGAAGTCTGGTGAATCACTCTGATAGTTGACAAGACTCAGGATGGAAGTAATGAATGATTTGTGCCCTATGAAGCTAAAAGATGGAGATTCCTCAATACCGAAATCCATGACATCGAGGACAGGAATTCTTCATGAGCAGCTGGGTGTCTCACCATTGCTGCTGGAGGTCCCTGATTAAGAGGGAGCCTGATGGTAAGTTTCTTACTTGGAAGAAACTTGGTAATTCCTAAGGATGAACTTAGGTACATTCTTTGTATAAGAATGAGTACATTCCCTTGTGGAATAGGTCCTCCCTGGGAGGGAGAGATAGACACATCATTCTGGTCTTGGGAAGACAGAATGGAGGATTGAGTAATCATCTGGCATTCGATACTCTTTGAGAATGTGATCGGGCATTCAAGATAACAGTAGTCGGGGACCGATATTCTTTGAGGGCTAGCTACCCAAGAGAAGAATAGTCCAGGAAGGTCATACTGTGGGAACACCCGGGTGGAGTATGTACCTTGGAGAGACAATGACGAAGGTGTCTATAAGTCATGTGTCTCGCCAGCATTGAAGCCCATTGTCTCGTTGAAGAGATGGGGTTGTTAGTCAAGGCCTTGCACTAGTACAATGCTGGTTGAAATGATGTTATACAGATGCGATTACCAATTCGATTTTTTTTATGAGATTCTTCAGTTGAAAGTAACCATGTACCTATATGATTACCTCCCTAGTTAAGAGGGAGTGTTGAAAATGTGTAACTAGGTCGATTGACTATGTAAATATGAAATGAAGGAATCAAAGATATAAAATAATTAAGTATCATATATGCTCCAAGACCTTGCTGGTAGTCTAATCAACGATAAAATTCAAGTTGTAGTTACAAAGGTTGCCACATTAAATAATGAAGGAATCGCAATTCATGTCGGCCTATTCACTGTGGACAAGTCGGTCTATCACTCAGCCAGTTGGTCGGCCTAATAACAAGCTTAGTTACGTATATATATACAACTAGAATTGCAGATCATTTGTACAAAAGTTTCCGGTGAAGACAGAAAGTAAAACAAGGAACAAATCTGAAGAGTATTGCGGACAATGCAGAATAAAGACCGGCAATAATAACGCAGATAAAGAATAAGCAGAGGTACAGGATTACGCGGTAACATTCTGGCAAGGATTGCGGATATACTCTGAGATTGAAGTCTGAATATAACCAAGATCTCAGTGTGAAAGATTTGCGAATTCGGTTGGGCTAAGAACTACCATGACATATGAAACTACGGCAGATATATATCAGAAAGAATGCAGATGTATATCAGTGGACAATACAGTGTTGAAGTGTGAACAAATGAGGGTCACAGTACAGAACATAAGGTAAAGAGACAACCATAGTAAGGAAGGTAAATCTTTGATTTACCTTCCTACTATTCAAGCAATTATATAAGCATATGAAATGTAAGATCTCCAGTGTTGAAGCAGATCTAAGCTATTTAATAAAGAGATGATTCAAGGTCAAAAAAGCTGAACCAAGGTCCTGGAAGCATTTCTAAGTGAAGGGTCTAAGTTTGGGCCTTAGTATTTGTTATTGGAAGATCAATATGAAGAATTCTTTGCAAGTTTTTGTCCTAGCTCTAGGAGCCTAATCTTTGTGTCTCGCGTTTTGATAATTGACTTGATGAAAGATTAACTTAACCTAAAGAAGTCAAGACATAAGTACATTCACAAGTAACTATCAAGAAGAGAATTGTATTAACCTACAAGCCCTACAATTTCTCAACAAAAGTAATCTCGACCGTCGTAAAATATTTAATTATCTTTTAATCTAGACCGTCGAAATTATAAATTTTTGAGGAAATTCGAATTTATCATTTAATTCCCTTTTAATTAACTCAAAAATAATATTTTTGAGTTAATTACCATAAAATTTTGACTTTGACTTAACCATCAAGGCCCAAGAGTCCAAAATTTCTCGAAATTCTCATTATTTCTTCGGCGTGGGACCTTTAAAAAATTATTTTTTAGGGACCCACGAATTTTTCCTTTGAAGAATTTTAAATCACCTAGGACTTAAAATTAATTAAATTTCTGGCTTAGGATTTTTAATTTAATTTGGTAAGAAAATTTAATTAATTGACTGAGAGAAGATTTAATTATTTTTACAACCCTCTTTACATAAGATAAATACATTTAGACACATAAAAGGGGAATACCCATTCATGATAGACCCTCAAATAGCTACCCAACTCTGCGACTCAAAACATGATCTAGTAGACCAAATAGCTTGTAATAAAATAATCTAGCCAATTAGCTAGGATTATTCCAAAACTACTTTTATAAAAACTCGATAGAAAACACTAGGACTCACTTAGCATCTTGATGACAAAATCCACCCTAGCTTTGGGGTGAGGCTGGAGGGGAAAACTTTGCCAATTACTTGTGTCGAGAAACACAAATGAATCAGTGAAACAAAAAACCTCCTAGGATAGAAATCGTCACCAAAATACTAGGCTTACCTAGGTTGTTACATACACGGTGGTCTTGCTTAGATCATTTACATCATAAACATGCAAAATGGGTTTAAATCATTTATAAAATTGTTGACAGTCAATGAAATCTTAATGGCATGAACACCTCGAGCATGATAAATCCCATTTGCAAATATTGGGGTGTACTGCTATGGGGTCGTTGACACGGAGTGGTCAGCATCTGGCTCTACTTGGGGACACGTTGCTTCATTGAAGGAATGTGAGAATCCAGAATCTGCAACCAAGCAACACACAAAATTACATAAGTAGTGTCCATCCAAATATCATCATATAACATTAAGCACATGAAAAATAGAAGCTCTTCTATCATTTATTATATAACTTAACATGAAAAGTAAATCTAATCTAACTACAAAATGAAATGCTAAAAGGATGAGTAAGGTTAGAAATACAATACAAAGGATGCCCAATGCCATCAAATGTCATCTCTAAAGAACAACTTTAGCATTTGGCAATTCATGGGTAAGTGAAGTGGTTCGCCTTCCAACATGCTCAAGTGGAATGAGTTTGGTCCAGCAATGCCTAGGATAGTGTAAGGTCCCAGCCACAAACTGTAAATTTCTTATGTTTTCCGGGCTTTTCATTCTTTCGATCCCAAAGTAATACCATGTCTCCAACCTCCAAAGCTCTAGATCGAGATGATTTATTAATGCTTTTCTTAATGTTAGATTGATTTTCACACATATTATCTAAAGCTTTCCTACGAGTTTCATCCAAGTCCACAATCTGATCAATTCTATTTTGAACAACATCTTTATCAGTGGAAAAATGTTGAAGGAGTTGGTAAGCTGGTAATTTAAGGTGCACAGGCAAAGTTACATCCAAGCCATAAACTAATTCAAAAGGACTTTTACCGGTAGCTTTCTTTTTAGTAATTCTATCTGCCGACAAAGCATACTTGATTTTGTTGTCCCAAGATCGCTTATTATCTCCTACTATCTTTTATTACTTGACTCAGCCAGGCCATTACCCTGAGGATAGTAGTTAGATGAATGAGATAACGCAATGCCATACTTAAAACAAAAAGATGAAAATTCAAATGAACTAAAAGCCTTGGCATTGTCGGTAGTGATCTTGGCAGGGACACCAAATCTAGTAATGATTTGATTTTCAATAAAGTCCATAATGACAATTTCATTGGCATTCCTAGTAGGAATGGCTTCAACCCATTTCGTAAAATAATCAATTGCAGTTAAGATCCAGGAGTAGCCATTGCTAGAATTTTCATGGAATTTCCCGATGAAATCCAGACCTCAATGTTGAAATGGTTCCTCAACAACCACATGTTGCAGGGGCAGGGCAGATAGCTTCTGCTTCCCAGTGAATAGTTGACAGGCTTGGCAACTTCTTACAAATTTATGCACATCTGAAAAAAACCGAAGGCCAATAATAACCAGCTCTCAGAATTTTGTGGGTCGTAGTTCTGCAGCATAATGACCACCACAAAATCCTGAATGAAACTAAGAAATCAACTTCCTGGACTCAACCTCATCAACACACCTAAGTATTATGCCCTCGGGATTTCTCCATCCAAGGCCATCCTTCATGAGGGAATACTTAGTGGCTTTTAATCTAAGAGCGCTTCTTCTATGAGCAACTAAATGGTTAGGACATGTAAGATTTAACAAATAATAAATAATGTCCTTATACCATTCATGTTCTCCTAACCCTTGCAGCTCAGGCGAAGATGCATTATTAAGACAAATCAAACCAAGTGCTTTCTCATTACCTTCAATCATCATTTTAGCCAAACCTTGACCCTTAACTAACTTGGTGGACCTAATCTTTAAATCATACTCTTGAATCTTAGTAACCCACCTGGCACGAATCCCTAAGCAATCAGTTTGAGTTAAGATATCTTTAATCGCAAAATGCGAGACGAAAGCAATGATTTTCGAATAGCCCACATAAGTCCTAAAATACTTAAGAGACTTAACCAGGCATAGGCTTGCTTTTCCATAGCAGTATGATTTAATTCAGAATTTTGAAGCACTCTACTCATTAAAGCAATAGGTTGTTTGTGACCTTCCTTATTCTTTTGTAATAAGACACCAGCAATTTTAGAAGCGAAAGAGAAAATCATGAAATCCTTTGAATAATCAGGACTTGCCAAGACAGAAGCCTTGGCAATAGCACCCTTAATTCCCTGAAAAGCCTTTTTGCCATCTTCTTTCCATAAAAATTTTATATCCCTTTTTAGAAGACTTTGAATAGGCTTAGCTATTTCCGCGTAATTTGGAATAAATCTTCTAAGAAAGTTAGTTTTTCCTAGAAAGGACTGAAGGGATTTAAGATTATGAGGAAGAGGAATATTTTGGATTGCCTTAACTCTTTCAGGGTCAATCTTAATCCCATCTTTGGAAATGATGTGACCAAGTAATTTCCCTTCAGTTACTCCAAAAACAGACTTAGTTGGATTAAAGGAAATCCCAAATTCTCTACAGTTATCAAAGACTTTGCTTAAGATGACCTATGTGACTAATACCATCTTTAGAAAAAACAGTAAGATCATCCTGATAAATCTCAATAATTTTACCAATTAATCCTTTAAAAGCATAATCCATAGCCCTTTGAAAAGTAGCCCCAGCATCAGTCAACACAAAAGGCATTCTAATGTATTTGAAAGTACCCCATGGTGTGGTGAATGTAGTTTTGTGACGATCTTCTTTTTTAACCCAAACTTTATTGTATCCAAAAAAACCATCTAGCAATGACATCATTCCTGAACCCGTTACTCTTTGCAACATAGTCTCCATGTTGGGCAAAGGGTAATTATCCTTTTTACATGCTAGATTAAGGTTTCTAAAATCGACACAAAGTCTAATGGTACCATTCTTCTTCCTAATAATCACCAGGTTGGAACACCATGTTGAATGTCTAGTTTGAGCAATGATTCCAACTGCGAGCACTTTTTAACGCTCTTTTTGAACCAAAGGGGCTAACTTAGGATTTATTTCCCTAAGCTTTTGACAAAAAGGTTTAGCATTCTCATCTTTTAAAGGCATAGTGTGTTGCATGACATCTTCCCTATATCCTTTTAACTCATCATACGAAAAAGCTAAAACATCCCTATATTCATGAAGTAAATTGGTCAACTTTTTCCTTTCTTCCTCGTTAGTACATTTACCAATTTTGACAATCTTAGGGTCCTCAACGGTACCAATATTTACTTCAATGAATTCACCCAGATCCATTTTATTTTCCTCTTTCATCTTTGTGGCATCATGCCAATCAAAGTGCTGCTCTAAAGCAACAATATTCCTAGGAGTAGGATTTATAATATCATCATGATCATCAAATCCATCCTCCCTAGAACTTATCTGAAAATTTTCAAACTCATCCAAATTATTAAGAAAACGAATGACCTACTTTTCATCATTATAAACTTGCCAATGCTCTGAATTCTCCGGGATTGAAGGTCTGAAAATAATTTCCATTTTTATCTTATCCTCAATTAATTCATCAGATAATTGTAAAGTAGAAGCAGCCACAGCGAGCTCATCCGCCAGGCTATTCTTTTCTCTTGGGATAGCTTCAAGGTTAATGGCATCAAAGTATTCCATAACATCCCATACAGCATTTCGATAATTCCTTAACCTTTGATTTTTACATGTAAACTTATTCTTAACTTGCATGATAACCAAATCAGAGTCTCCCTTGATACTAAGCAACTTAATTCTTAAAGCTTTTGCCAACTCAAGACCCAACAACAAGGCTTCATACTCAGCCACATTATTGGTTGCATCGAACTCAAGTCTATAGGCAAACTTAAAAATATGACCAAGGGGAGACTTTAACACAATTCCAGCACCTCTACCATACCTAGATGATGCACCATCAAAATGCATGTACCAAAATTTATCCCTTAGGTCCTCAAACTTCTCATCAACCTTATCATCTAAAGGAACTATGAAATTAGACATAAAAGCATAATTCCCCATGTCAGGTTGTTCCTTAATTATTTCATTATGAGGTCTCTTAGGGTCTTCCACATGGAATATTCTTTTAGGCTCTCTATTGAGTTTCACAAACCCTTCACCTCTAGGGGAAGGAATCATAGCATAAGACCAATTCATCCGAATACTTCCTCCTAGATCAGAGGCCCACTTTCTAGATAACAACATACCCCAAGCATCCGGAACATCAACTACAACTATGTCCACAACAATCATTATGTCGGGGTAAACCGATAAATGAACTCGCAAATCCTTGATTAACCCATGAACTTCAATTTTCTTAGAGTCCATGGCACATATGTTGTAGTATGGTCTAAAAACTCTTAAATTAAGCTACTTCGTGACCCTCTTGGTCATGACACAAGCTGAAGCACCAGAATCTAGCATACAATTATTCAATTTATAACCATTAATCATCAAAGCAACAAAAAATGGTTGATGCTCCTTGTTATCTGACTCCATTTTTTGCAGATATATAGGGGCATCTTGATAAGAAACTTCAAGAGTCTTATCTTGAGCAACATTAACATGCGAAACTCCTAGGACATCTAAAACCTTAGTCCTCTAAGCGAGAAGCTTTAACACCTCAGTGAAAGGCACCAGGATCTTAACTTTATTCAACCATGCTCCCAAATCAATATTAAGACTAGGACTAGGATTAAAAATTCGAGGGGGAGTTTGATTATTACCTTGCTCTTTATACCTTCTCTAATAAGTTAATCCTTTGTCCTTAGCAATTTCCAAAACTTGATCAGGAGAAGGCTTTTCACCAAATAATTCAATCATCAAATCCTTCTCATGATCAAGATTATTGATACTATGCGAAGATGTAAAAGGTCTAACAACTTGACTATTTTCCTTGACCTCCATCCAATCTTCCATAGACAAAGAAAACTCCTTACCAACAACATTAATTTGATTACTTGCCCCAAACATTCCACTATTCATGATTCTTTTAACAGTGGGACAAGTAACCTCCTCATGAAGAGCATCACAAGCTCTACAATAAGGTGGAGCTTCATCAACCAGATTAGTAGATTCAAGTGGATTAGGAGGTCTCTGCTCACTAGGCTGACCTTTTTTCTGCCAAGTATTATTACCTCACTTATTATTATTATGATTCTTAGGTTGGGAATTTTGCGCTTGAGCCCTTTCCATTTGGACCAACCTAGACTGCAAAGTGCTTATTTCCTTAGCATGGTCAGAGACAAATTTCGTTTGGTTAAGCTCCATGCTTTCAAGCTTTTGCATTAACTTTTTCATAGGATCGTCATCATTTTCTAGAGGCTCTTTACCTTTAGGCCTTTTCAATTTGGTCGCAGCCCTATCAAAACCTGGAATTTCAGACTTCCTTGATGCCCTTTTGTCCCTTTCAAGTTCTTCAGCTAAAGATTGGCAAGCCTTATAATCAACGGTCTTAGCACGTCTTAGCTCATATGAAGTATCAGAATTAAAAGCATCAATGTAAAAACTCAGAAGAGATCCATCAGGAGACCTATGAGTTCAAGATATTTCCTTAAGGATACCATTAAATCTCTCGTTAAATTCTTCAATCGTTTCATTCTCTTTCTTTTTTATGGTACTGATATCTTTTACCAAATGCCTATCTTCCCTTTTATCACCAAACTTATCCTTAAAGGCAACTAGAATTGATTCAAAAGTATCCAATGAATTATTAGGCTTTTCAGTAAACCATTCCATAGCATCTTGCTCAAAAGTAAGGATAAAAAGTTTCATCTTTACATACTCGAAATCGTTATTTAAAACCTCCCATTTATTCCACCAACCAGCGAAAGCAAACAAGTGAGCTTTGACACTAACCGCATTATTTTCCTGAAAAGTAGGTAACCTATCCATACCATGTTCAGGGTAATCATTGGGATAACCTCGAATGTTAGTAAAGTTACATGGGGCAAAGATATCCATGATATCTTGCTAAACAGGATCACAAAAAAGAGAATGGATATCAGATAGAGCTTCATGGCCGAGATTAACAAGAAGTGTACGAGAAGAGAGCTTGTGTAATCGGACTCTAAGAACCTTTTCAGGATCTGGAGTAGGATTAACCATGTTGGAACACCTAATCCTACATGGGTAGGTGTGGAATGCGAAAAGTCACAATGGAGTCCAAGTGACCTTGGAATGTGAAACCAAGAGTCACACCATTGTACTATAAATGTACATCATGTATAATGGAAAAATAAGAAAAGCCTCACGCTTATCCTTCATTGTGTGTTGAGTCTCTTGTGTGTGTGTGTGTTTATTCTTCTCATACACCATGTGTGTGTTTAACATGGTATCAGAGGTGACAAGTTCATAACCAGCTCAACCTTAAGTGAGCCATTTGTGTTTATGGCCTATGCATATCTGCAAAAATTCTGATAATTTTTGCAGCACTCAGAGATTGTTGCAGCAGACATTTTGCCGCATTCAGAGATTGGCAGGATTCAGAAAGTAGTTTTGAAGAAGAGCAGCACTGCACATCTAAAGGTTTTCATTCTGATTTCTTCCTGCAATTTCTGCATTTTAATCTTTGCATTGAAGAGTTGCTCGAAAAGTGTTTAAAGTGAGTTTCTGAAGAAATCTATGGGTTTTTCGGTGAAAATTCTGCATTTTTAAAATCTTTGCTGCTGGAAAAATTAATTTTTGCCCCAGTCTACAAGTTTCTGCAAATTATTCTGCTGTGTATTTAGAAAAAATTTGTTGTTGTTTTAAAGTCTCGAGTCTCGGTTTTACTCCTCTGCTGCTGGAAGAAAATCTACATTTTCTGCTCTGCTGTAATTTCCTAATTTAAAAAAATAAAAAATAAAAAAAAATTCTGCAACTCGGCGTTTCGGCCCCCCTACTCTCACACCTCACAGCCCAACTCCCATTCAACCCAACGCCCATAACTATCGCTCCCACTCTACCACTCACAAACCCTTCATACGCTTAGTCCCTGACCTGCTCAAACCATACTCTGCACACTCCCGAACCCTCATACCCAGCCCCTTTGCAATACACAGCCCCGTCCCCCCTTTCCAACGACCAACTCACACACTCGGCCTTATGGCCCTCACTCACCCCCCACGATACCCTCACCCTGCTAACCACGCGGCCTTGCACCCAGCACTCTGCGTTATTCCTTACCCACGCTCTTTGCACGCCGCTCCAAACAACGGTCTTATCCACCTTCTCCTACGATCCTACCCCTCTCAACTCTACGCGGCCTCTACCTACGGCTCTCCCTAAGCTACCCCGCCCATTTACGCCTCATTCCCCACGCTCATACTCCGCAGCCTCTACCTCACAGAGCCGCCCCATCTCAACCACCTGTGACCCCTTATCTCTCCACCCAAGCCCTCATCCAACACTCACACACCTCTCGACCTCACCTGTTTCGTTCCTCGGCCTTTCGGCCCCCTTGCCGCCCCTCCCATCGCTCAACCCTCCCCCTTCCTTAGAGCATTAGGCCCCTCCCCCTTCCCTACAACTCCTATCCCCTCACTCCATTCTACCATACGCCCTACACTACGCCTCCCTCTGCACCATACCCGCAGGCTCCTTCCCACGGCAGCCCTCTCCCTCCCCTTTAACGCACTTTCAAAAAAAAAAATTTCGATTATTTTTTTTTACATTAAAAGGCCCCACACCCCCTCCCCCCCTCCATTTTAATTATTAATCCCCAATTTAATTAATTCCAAATTTTTCCCAATCTTTTTTTTAATTAATCTTCTTTTTTAAATTTGCAAATAATTAATTTTAAAAAAAAAAAAAAAAAATTCAGATACATT
This sequence comes from Pinus albicaulis, assembly GCA_034641835.2. Taxonomy (NCBI): domain Eukaryota; kingdom Viridiplantae; phylum Streptophyta; class Pinopsida; order Pinales; family Pinaceae; genus Pinus; species Pinus albicaulis. Next base: position 617,277,092 of record CM076574.1, on the reverse strand, counting down.
TTTCCCCATATAAACTCTCCCTCAGTAGTCAACTCTTCCTGTAAAAACCTTCTCCTGTTATTACCTGCCCCAGTAAGCACCTCCCCAGTTTTACTTTTGTTTTCCCTAATTTTTTTTTATTATAAAAAAAAAAAACAGCAGAGAGAGAGGAAGAGAGGAAGAGCAGAGAGAGAAAATGAACAGCGGCAAAGAGAAAATGACATATCAATAAATGGACAGTACACATAAAGAAAATTGCAGTTTTGCATTGTGATTTGTGGCATTGACATAAGGGTGACTTTTTCTAAAAAAAATATTGACATGTGAAGACGAGTTGTTCTTAATGAAAAACAGCTTTTTGAAGAAGAAAATCAGTTGCCTTAAAGGCTTCTTGCACAAGTATTTTTGCTGCGCATTCATACAAATATTTTGCAAAAATATTGTATTAAGTTGACATTGTATTGTGAGTGGATATTGCTTCTTCATAGTTGCAATCAAGATTTGAAGTGTTGAATTAAGTCATTGTTGATTGTCCTCCATCATTTGAGGAGCAGATTTTGTACTTTGAGAATTCCATAGTTGGAAGTTCTCTTGAGTCATTTGTATTTCTTGAAATTTAGTTGAATCACATTGTAAACGGGTGCATTTTCGGTTGAAGCCGACACCCTTTTCATTTTTAAGCCTAAGTTGTTGAAAAAAGGCTAAAATCAATGAGGCATTAGAGTTGTTGAATAACCTCATTCATTCAAATGTTGATGACATGATAAAAATGAGCAATGATGCTCTTTGTAACATTCAAAGTTGTTTGCTAGATGTACAAGAAAAAACTGAGTTTTTGCAGTTGGAATCTCAGCTTCAGCAAGATGAACTTCAGCAAAAGAGTCACCATTCTGAACCTGTTTCTATTCAGAAGATTGTGAAGGACTCTCATCAGAAGAAAGAAGATAAAGTTGCAGATGATTCACATTCAGTTCCTTGCAAAGAAGCAAACATCGCGATTTTATCACGATTTTTTGAAAAAATCGCGATTTTTTCGGGCTGCCGATTCTTTCAACGATTTTTTGAAAAAATCGTTATCGCCAAAAAATCGCGATTTTTTCGAAAAAATCGCGAGTCGAACTGAAAAAATTGTGGCCTCTTCAAACAGCGAGTTTATAATGCAAGAAAAGGAGATTTTAATGAATCACGTGTGGCAAAAAAAGCAAAGGAACCTCAACCACCATTATATGGAATGATTGGAAAGGGACACTTTGGAAGATTTGCTGACATGAAAGATCCATTAGAAGACGGTGATGATCAAAATGAAGAAGAAAATGATGCGGAAGAAGCCATCAATGTTGTTCTAGATGATGTTGAAGATGTATTAGTTGATATTGTTGATGATGTTTAAGTTATGCTTGCAAACAAAACTTATTTTTTAGAACTATTAATCAGTTTTACTTATAATGTTTAGACTTTGATATTTTATGAGAACAACCCTTTTTTTTTGCAAAAAACATGTGATTGCTATTATTTTTTGACATAAAATTCAATAAAAATGTTATTTTCTTAAGTTTTTTTGTTAAGATTCTCCCAAAAAATTAGTTTATTTAACATGTTTTTTCCAACAAAAACTCTGTAAAAGTGTATTTTTTGCATTGTATTTATATTGAAAAATTGTATTTTTTTGTCATATGGTTCAAAATATTGGTTTTTTAGCCACAATTTTTTGATGTGCATTGAAAAATTATTTAACAATACATAAACATGTAGAAAATATAAACTTTAGAATATTGACCCTTTTTCCATCTTTTATGTATGTGAAAGAGTGAAGATATCATTATAAGTTTTTATTTAAAAAAAAAATTATCTTTTTTTATTTTTAAAACACAAGTACATAAATGCACTTAAAAATAAACATCTCACAGAAGAAGAAGACATTATAAAATCTATAGTGTCAAAATCAATCCTATAAAAAAACGTTGGTGATGATACACCACCACTATTAAAAATCGACATAAGAAACATCACATAAAAAAATAATAATAATAATAATTAAAAAAAAAACAAAATGAAAAAAACTTAAAGTGCCAAAAACATGGTCAAATTTTTTTTCTTGATTCTACATTGCGACTTTTTCAAAATCACGTGTTTTTCTTGATACTTCAAAAAGTAGGTAACAGTGAGGTTACCTATTTCATCGGTAACAATGTTTAGAGCAGATTTACATACAGATGCAGCAGTTCAGCCTACACTTCTCAAGCCCATCATCATACCTTGGGAAGAGCTTGTCCACAACAAGTACAGAACTGGTCTTGGATATGACAAGGATGTGTCCTTTCATATTTTAGACTACACCAAGCCCATCATATTTCAGAGTGTCGGATTCCTGTATGACATTTCACCTGCAGCTATTTCAGATCCTGCTCCGCTTCCTCAACAACAACAGATTGTAAAATTCCAACACTGTGATTGAGTTGGCCATATGAAAGATCATTGTTTTAATCTTCATCCATGCAAGCACTGTGGTCAGCACACCCATTCTTTAGACAGATGCTTCAGAAACAAGCCTCCTGCAAGAACAAAGATTCATCTTGGATGGATCGCTTCTTGGCAATGGGCATCAACACCCAAGAAGATGTTTACAACACATGTTAGAACTTGTTCATGGATATTGAGCAAACTTGTAGTTGATTTTTCGCCATCATCTCACCTTGTCCCTGACAGGGGGGAAAATGGTGGTCATGTACAAGCTTCGACGTCAGATCAAGCGAGCCTAAGCCACAATCTCTCATTCCATGTTCAGAGTTGTAGCCAGAGACACAGCAGTTCAAGCGAGCCTGAGCCACAATTCGTCATTCTAGATTCAGAGATGTAGCCAGAGACACGGATGCCCATGAGCATGCCTTTGGTTGGTAGACAGCCTTAAACCATCATCTTTGGTTGGTGGATAGCCTTAAAGCATCACAGGTTTTTGACCTCCCTTATTTTAGGTTGAAGGTCTCCCTTTCATATACGAGGGATACTTCCTCAAGCAGAAGCCTTCAGCTTCTTGCCAGCTTTGGTTGAGTTCCAGGAAATGCTTCAAGCATTCCAGTGTTGTTGGTAATCCTTAAACCATCACAGGTTGTAGACCTCCCTTGTTTTAGGTTGAAGGTCTCCCTTTTTTATGAGGGACAATTCCTCTAGCAGAAGCTTTCAGCTTCTTGCCAGTTTTGGAAGAGTTTCAGGAACTGCAACAAGTATTGAATTCCAGTGTTGATGGTCGTCCTTAAACCACCTCTTTTTGCCAACATTTCAGAGAGTTGATTCAGCCCAAGTGCTGCCATGTATACTTTGCAGATTTGTATTGCAACTCTTTTCTTGGACTCACACATACCCCTTCGGATTAAGGGGGGGAATGTTGGAACACCTAATCCTCTATGGGTAGGTGTGGAATGCGAAAAGTCACAATGGAGTCCAAGTGACCTTGGAATGTGAAACCAAGAGTCACACCATTATACTATAAATGTACATCATGTATAATGGAAAAATAAGAGAGCTACACACTTATCCTTCATCGTGTTGACTTTTCTTGTTGTGTGTGTGTTTATCTTTCTCTCACACCATGTGTGTGTTTAACATGGTGTTTAACAAGTAGTGGTCCAACGAGGGCTTTCATTCCGCTGAGATTTATAACAGAAAGGACAATGTTTCTTTATTCGAGAATTCGAATTTAAACCAAACAGTGAAATTTAACTAAATAGATACTCACTTTAAAAAACCGACACCACAGACCCGGTCTCTGTTGAGTGAGTAACTCCTTCAATTTTTTGTCGTTCAATCAGATTGGTGTGTAATAGGGGATGACATGTTCCGTCGATTACAGGAGATAGATAGTGGAAGCTTGATTGATCATGGAACTATGGCTCTGCCGTCTTCCCATCGACTGGTTTGCAGGTCCCTGTTCAGAGTGGGTTGATCCGGCACGAGGAATATGGGAATATATTTGCATTTGCATTTGCATTCATGGTTGTCCCCGTGCGTAGGTGAGGGGAAACGGAAACGGTGACTTGATACTAAATGGGCTCCTTCAAACCATAACATTGTGAGACATAGACGAGGAGGGGCGTGGGGCCCACGTTCACCAAAGGGATTCACTGGTCACCAGGGGTGCAAAACCCAAAGGGCATTCTGTGGAATGGTTAGCTTAATCCAATTATTATTAGTAAGATAATGATATACATTTGTTTTAATTGTATATTGATTAAGTAATATATAAATATTGAGTTAACTAATAGTAGTCATTTGAAAACTTAGAAAATGAGTGATATGTTACTACACTTGGAATATTTTAATTAATAATTAAAAAACAATAATAATTTATTTTTTAATTAATAAATTAATTTTACTTATTTATTAATCTATTTCCCGAAACAAATTATGACCATTTATATAAGGAATAATTATTATTATTATTATTAATGATGATGACACACATTTATTTTATTTTCATATTTATTAAGTAACTATCTAAATAGAAAAAGATCAATAGTCACTCATTAAAAATTAGATGGATAAAATAATATATAACTCCTTCAACAAGTCAATCTGAATTGACATATTATGTTCTTTAATTTAATACTTAATACATTAATTAAGTTTTAGTTATAATTATAATTATGATATAGATATAAGGATAGGATAAGGATATAAGAATATTTTTCCTAGATAGAAGGATAGGAAGACAATAATCCCTTAAAAAACTTGACTCCAAAGAATTATCCATAAGAAAATCCAGAGCTTGACTCCAAAGAATTATATCCACGAGAAAATATAGGGATATACATCATATCCATGAGAAAATCCAGGTATTTACCCATTGGCCAAACTAGTATGGCCTAATCCAAAGGGTGTCTAGGAGATTAATTCGCAAGGTAGTTAGTAACAGGAACTTGACCAACTAAAATATTCCTTGAAACTTATAAATAATTAATATTAATAATGATAATAAAATACGTTTTAGAAATTAAAAATGAAAATTAAAACACAAAATAATATTAAATACTATTATACTTATATTCAGAATTATTCTAAATTCAAATTTAATTAATTTTAAATTGGTTTGTCTACGGTGTAGCACGGATAGATTTAGGCCTCTTACATTAATGAATTGTGGGTCGTCCCTCAGGTCCATGATGATAATTGTGCATCCACCAATTCAAGTCATCCAAAAATGGTATAGAAGATTCCACCCATTATAAGTAGGACAAAAAAGAGATAGGAAGTTAGATGGGGTGTCTAAGACTTGTAATGTTGACTATCGTGTAACAACACAAAGATATTTCTATGATAATGCCTTAAATTCTCCCTTGTTGGGCACTATAGGAGTGAAATTATTAGATGAGTCCCTTTTTTCTAATGAAATGAGAAGTTAGAAGTTAGGGTCAAGGTTATAAGCACTATGTTTATAGATTTTTGGGTGTTATTTAGAGCTTATCGTGTAATAACATAAATATAGTTCTATGAAAATTCCTTAAAGTCTCTCTTGTTGGGCGTGGGCACTATAGGAGTGAAAGTAGTAGTTAAATCCCTAGCATAGCCTAGCATAACCTAGCCTCGCCTTGGCTAGCCTAGCCTAGCCTAACCTAACCTAGCCTAACCTGACCTAGCCTTTCCATAGCATAGCCTAGCCTAACCTAGTGTAACTTATCCTAGCATAGCGTAACCTAGCATAGCCTAACATAACTTAGCTTAACTTAGCCTAGTCTTACATAGCCTAAGCTAGCATACTCTAGCCCACTATAGCCTTTCCTAGCATAGCATAGGCTGGCCTACACTAACCTAGCATAACTTAGCATAGCCTATCCTAGCAAATCCTAGCTTAGCCTATCATAGCCTAACCTAGCCTAGCCTAACCAAGCCCAACCTAGCCTAGCCTAGCCTAACCTTCCATGGCCTATCCTAGGCTAACCTAGCCAATCGTAGCCTGTTGTAGCCTAGCCTAACCTAAAATAAACTAACCTAGCCTAACCTAGCCTATCGTAGCATGTCGTAGCCTAGCCTAGCCTAGCCTAGCCTAACCTAGCCTAACCTATCCTAGCCTAGCCTAACCTAGCATAGCATAACTTGGTTTAGCTCAACCTAGTATAATATTACCTAGCCTAAGCTAGCCTACTCTAGCCTACCATAGCCTTACCTAGCATAGCATTGGCTTGCATACTCTAACCTAGCCTAGCTTAGCATAGCCTATCATATCCTAATCTAGCTTAGCCTATCCTAGCCTAGCATAGTTTAAATCCTAACCTTGCCTAAACGAACCTAGTCTATCTTAATCTAGCCTAACCTAGCCTAGCCTACTCTACCTTAGCCTAGCCTAGCCTAGCTTACTCTAGCTTAGCCTAGCATAGCATAGCCTAGCCTAACCTAACGTAACCTAACCTAACTTGAACTAACCTAGCCTAACCTAGCCTAACCTAGCCTAACCTAAAGTAGCCTAGCCTAACCTTGTCTAACCTACACTAGCATAGCCTAGCCCAACTTAACCTACTCTAGCCTAGCTTACCCTATCCTACCCTAGCCTAGCTTAGCCAACCCTAGCATAGCCTAGCCTAACCTAACCCTTAGCCTAGCCTAGCCTGGCCTAGCCTAGCCTAGCTTAGCTCAACGTAGCCTAATATAACCTAGCTTAAGCTAGCCTACTCTAGCCTATCGGAGCTTAACCAGCATAGCATTGGCTAGCCTACTCTAACCTAGCCTAGCTTAGCATAGCCTAATCTAGCTTAGCTTATCGTAGCCTAGCATAGTTTATCCGAACCTCGCCTAACCTAACCTAGTCTATCCTAACCTAGCTTAACCTAGCCTAGCCCTCACCTACTCTAGCTTAGCCTAGCCTAGCCTAATGTAACCTAACGTAACCTAGCCTAACCTAGCCTAGTCTACTCTAGCGTAGCCTAGCCTACCCCTAGCCTAGCATAGCCTAACATAAACTAGCCTAGCCTAACCTACCCCTAGCCTAGCCTAGCCTAGCCTAGCCTAACATAAACTAGCCTAGCCTAACCTAACCTTGTCTATCCTAGACTAGCATAGCATAACCTAACCTAACCTACTCTAGCCTAGCTTACTCTAGCATAGCTTACCATAACCTAGCCTAGACTAACCTAGCCTAGCCTAGCCTAGCCTAGCCTAACCTAAGATAACCCCTAGCGTAGCCTAGCCTAGCCTAACTTAGCCTAACCTAACCTTAGCTTGTCTAACCTAACCTAGCCTAGCCTAGCCTAAACTAACCCTTAGCCTAGCCTAACCTAACCTAACCTAGCCTAGCCTAACCCCTAGCCTAGCTTAAGATAACCCCCAGCCTAGCTTAGCCTACCCTAGACTGGCCTAGCCTTGGCTAGCCTAACCTAGCCTAGCTTAGCCTAACCTAACCTTGTCTAACCTAAACTAGCCTAGCCTAGCCTAACCTAACCTACTCTAGCCTAGGCTAGCCCAACCTAGCCTAGCCTAGCATAGCCTAGACTAGCCTGGCCTAGCCTAGCCTAGCCTAGCATAGCATAGCCTAACTGATCTGGATCTTGGGGGGAGGCCCCCAAGATCTAAAAAGTTGAAATAGATTTGACAAGATCTGCAAAATTATAATGCCAGAAAAAAAAAAGAGAACACAAAGCAAATAAAACCACAAATAAACTTGTTTTATTAAAAGAGATAATGACTTTAGAAGCTACATTATGGTGGACAATCTGTCCTTTTACAAAGTGAGGCTTGTTATTTATAGCCTTTTTTATGAGATAGAATACCATAGGTGGATATCATGGGCCAATACCATGGGTAGATACCACTTACAATACCATGGGTAAATCCCATGTGTGGATGAATAACATGGGTGGATACATACCATGGGTCACTTACAATACCATGGGCGAATAAATATCATGGGTGGATGAATACCATGGGTCGATGCCATTTGCAATACCATTGGTAAATTCCATGGGTGGATGGATAACATGGGTAGATGAATACCATGGGTTGATGCCATTTTCCATTTGGATCATTCCTCCCTACTTAAGAAACAATGGTCCCCATTGCGTGAAGTTCCCTCCTGAGAAGCCTTTGTTGAATATGAAGAGCCACTGAAGAGAAGGGTTTTGTGTAGTTAACCGATAACCGTGATAAACGAAGATCCGAGGATAGAGATACCCTGTAATGCTTGTGACCAACTGTGATATTGACAGTGTGTGGCCTAGCAAATGGAGTTTGATGCAGTGCGGGTTTTTTGGATGAAACAAAACCATGAAAAATGAAGATCCAAGGATAGAGATACCCTGTAATTCTTGTGACCAACTGTGTGATTAACAGTGTGTGGCCTAGCAAATGGACTTCGATGAAAATGATTTTGTGTGGTTGACCCATAGCCGTGATGCTGATTGTTGATGAAGTAGCAGGTGCCTACATAGCTTGGGGTGGGATGGAATGTCTCCAAATAACCCACGCCGAAAACTGCTATGTTGAAACTGATGAATGTGAAGCAGGTGCCTACTAAAGCGGGGTGGGAGGGCACGTCTCCAAAGGGAACCCACTCCGAATGCTGCTCCAGATTTAAAATGAGTATAACTCGGTCAATATAACTCAAAATATTTATTATAACCTGTTTTTGGAAATGGAATAATCATTCTGCATCTTCTCATGTGTTTGAAACCACTATCTGGAGTCTCTAGACTCTCAGATTCACGCTGGAACTGTCTCACCGTCACAAAATTTCTGAAAACAATAGTTGATTTTAAATCAACGATAACTCCCACATCCGGACTCCGATTGGACCGATTTTTTTTTTGAAATTGGGTGATTTTTCAATAGGATCTCAGATCTATAACCATTCTTCTGAAATTTTTCACTAAAGTTGCGAAAAATGACAAGAGAGCCGCCGTCCATGAATTGTCGTCAGAAAAATTGTTTCAACATTATTGATTTTGAATCAGCGATATCTCCCTCATCCGAACTCCAATTTGGCCGAATTTTTTTTTGAATTTGAGTATTTTTTTGCAAGAAATCCAGATCTGGTCTTTTTTTTTTGTAAATTTTTCACCAAAAGTTTCAGATCTGATCTGAAAACTCGCCGCCCAAAAAAAATCATGGATTTTGCTGAAGATTGTTGCAAAACATTAAAACTGAAATATGTTTCAAACCCTCATTCCCATGGAGGCATAACCTGAATTTGATACCACTGATCGGGATCTTGGGGGGAGGCCCCCAAGATCTAAAAAGTTGAAATAAATTTGACAACATCTGCAAAATTATAATGCCAGAAAAAAAAGAGAGAACACAAAGCAAATAAAACCACAAAGAAACTTGTTTTATTAAAACAGAGAATGACTTTAGAAGCTACATTGTGGTGGAAAATATGTCCTTTTACAAAGTGAGGCTTGTTATTTATAGCCTTTTTTATGAGATAGAATACCATAGGTGGATACCATGGGTAGATACCACTTACAATACCATGGGTAAATCCCACGTGTGGATGAATACCATGGGTGGATACATACCATGGGTCACTTACAATACCATGGGCGAATAAATATCATGGGTGGATGAATACCATGGGTAAATTCCATGGGTGGATGGATAACATGGGTAGATGAATACCATGGGTTAATGCCATTTTCCATTTGGATCACTAACCTAGACTAGCCTAACCTACCCTAACCTACCCTAACCTAACCTAAGCTAACCTAACCTTATCTAACCTAACCTAAACTTGTACAACGTATACTAACCTAGCCTAATATAGCCTAGCCTAACCTAGCCTAAGCTAACGTAGCCTTACCTAGCCTAGCCTAGCCAAGCCTAGCCTAGCCTAGCCTAGCCTATCCTAGATTGGCCTAGCCTTGCCTAGCCTAGCCTACCCTGGATTGACCTAGCCTTGCCTAACCTAGCCTAACCTAGCCTAGCCTTGCCTAACCTAACCTAACGTTTTCTAACCTAAACTAGCCTAGCCTAGCCTAGCCTAACCTAGCCTACTCTAGCCTAGCCTACTCTAGCCTAGCCTCGCTTAGCTTCGCCTAGACTCGCCTAGCCTAGCCTAGCCTCGCCTAACCTAACCCAACCTCGCCTAACCTAGCCTAACCTAACGTGACCTTGCCTAACCTAACATTTTCTAACCTAACCTAACCTTGTCTAACCTGGACTAAACTAACCTCACCTAGCATAGCCTAGCCTAGCCTACCCTAGCCTAGCCTTGCCTAGCTTAGCCTAACCTAGCCTAGCCTAGCCTACGCTAGCGTCACCTAGTGTAGTCTTACCTAGCCTAGCGTAAACTAACCTAACCTAACCTAGCCTAACCTAGCCTAGACTAACCTAACCTTGTCTAACTTAACCTAGCCTAGCCTTGCCTAACCTAATCCCTAGCCTAGCCTAACCTAATCTAACCTATCCTATCCTAGCCTAAGATAATCACTCACCTAGCCTAGCCTACCCCGGACTAGCCTAGCCTTACCTAGCCTAGCCTACCCTCAAGTGGCCTAGCCTTGCCTTAACTAGCATAGCCTAGCCTAACCTAACCTACTCTAGCATGGCCTAGCTTAGCCTACTCTAACCTAACCTAACCTAGCCTAACCTAACCAAACCTAACCTAGCCTAACCTAACCCAGCCTAATCTAGCCTAGCCTAACCTAACCTAACCTAACCTAACCTAACCTTGTCTAACCTAACATAACCTTGTCTAACCTAGACTAACCTAGCCTAGCCTAGCCTAGCCTAGCCTAACCTAGCGTATGTTAGCCTAACCTAGTGTAGTCTTACATAGCCTAGCATAAACTAACCTAACCTAACCTATCCTAACCTAGCCTAGACTAACCTAGCCTAGCCTAGCATAGCTTAGCCTAGCCTAGCGTAGCTTAGCCTAGCCTAACCTAACCTGGCCTCCCCTAGCCTGGCCTAGCCTAGCCTAGACTAACCTAAGCTAACCTAGCCTAACCTATCCTAAGCTAACCTCACCTGACCTGACCTAACCTTGTCTAACCTAGACTAACCTAACCTAACCTAGCCTAGCGTAGCCGAGCCTACACTAACCTAGCCTAGCCTAGCCTAGCCTATGCTAGCCTAACATAGTGTAGTCTACCTAGCCTAGCGTAAACTAATCTAACCTAACCTAGCCTAGACTAACCTAACCTTGTCTAACCTAACCTAGCCTAACCTTTGGTCTAGCCTAACCTAACCTAACCTAGCATGGCCTAGCATAAGATAACCCCTAGCCTAGCCTAGTCTACCTTGGACTGGCATAGCCTTGTCTAACCTAAACTAGCCTAGCATAGCTTAGCCTAACCTGCTATAGCCTAGCCTACTCTAGCGTAGCATAGCCTAACCTAACCTAACCTAACCTTGTCTAACCTAGCCTAACCTTGTCTAACCTAGACTAACCTAATCTAATCTAACCTAGCCTAGCCTACACTAACCTAGCCTAGCTTATCCGAGCCTAGCCTATGCTAGCCTAACCTAGTGTAGTCTTACCTAGCGTAGAATAAACTAACCTAACCTAACCTAGTGTAAACTAGCTTAGACTAACCTAGCCTAACCTAGCCTAGCCTAACCTAGCCTAATGTATCCTAGACTAGACTATCTTAACCTACCCTAGCCTAGCCTAACCTAGCCTACCCTAGCCTACCCTAGGCTAGCCTAATTTAGCCTAGGCTAGCCTTGCCTAACCTAGACTAGCCTAACCTAATCTAACCTACGCTAGCCTAGCCTAGCCTAGCCCAGCCTAGCCTAGCCTAACCTAGCCTAACCTTACCCCTAGCCTAGCCTATCCTAGCATGGACGGGCCTATCGTAGCCTAACCTAGCCTAATGTAGCCTATCTTAGCCTAACCTAACCTTGTCTAACCGGACCTAACCTAGCCTAACCTAACCTAACGCTTAGCCTAGCCTAGCCTAGCCTAACCTAGCCTAGCATAGCCTAACCTAACCTAACCTAACCTAACCTAGCCTAGCCTAACCTAACCTAACCCCACCCCTAGCCTAGCCTAAGATAACCCCTACCCTAGCCTAGCCTACCCTAGACTCACCTAGCCTTGCCTAACCTAGCCTAGCCTAGCCTAGCCTAACCTAACCTTGTCTAACCTAAACTAGCCTAGCCTAGCCTTACCTAACCTACTCTAGCCTAGCCTACTCTAGCCTAGCATAGCCTAGCTAGCCTAGCCTAGCCAAGCCAAGCCTAGCCTAACCTAACCTTGCCTAACCTAACATAACCTAACTTAGACTAACCTAAACTAACCTAGCCTAACCTAACCTAACCTAGACTAACATAGCCTAACCTAGACTAACCTAACCTAACCTAACCTAACCTTGTTTAACCTAACCTAGCCTAGCCTAACCTAGCCTAGCCTAGCCTAGCCTACGCTAACCTAACCTAACCTAGCCTAACCTAGCCTAGACTAACCTAACCTTTTCTAACCTAACCTAGCCTAGCTTAGCCTCACCTAACCCCTAGCCTAGCCTAACCTAACCTAACGTAGCCTAGTCTAGCCTAACCTAACACCTAGCCTAGCCTAAGATAACCCCTAGCTTAGCCTAGCCTATCGTGGACTGGCCTAGCCTTGCTTAACCTAGCCTAGCCTAACCTAACCTTGTCTAACCTAAACTATCCTAGCCTAGCCTAATCTAAACTACTCTAGCCTAGCCTAGCCTAGCCTAACCTAACCTAACCTAGCCTAGCCTAGCCTAGTCTAGCCTAGCCTAACCTAGCCTAGCCTAACCTAGCCTAACCTAACCTAACATAACCTAACCAAACCTTGTCTAACCTAGACTAACCTAACCTAACCTAGCCGAGCATAGCCTAGCCTACAGTAGCCTATCCTAGCCTATCCTACGCTAGCCTAACCTAGTGTAGTCTTACCTAGCCTAGCGTAAACTAACCTAACCTAACCTAGCCTAACCTAGCCTAGCCTAACATAGCCTAACGTAGCCTAACGTATCCTAGACTAGACTAGCTTAGACTACCCTAGCCTAGCGTAACGTAGCCTAGCTTAGCATAGCCTAGCTCATCCTAGCCTAACCTAGCCTAGCTTAGCCTAGCCTAACCTAACCTAACCTAACCTAACCTACACTAGCCTAGCCTGGCCTAGCCTAGCCTAGCCTAGCCTACCCTACCCTAACTTAGCCTAACCTAACCTTGTGTAACCTAGACTAGCCTAGCCTAACCTAGTGTAGACTTACCTATCCTAGCCTAACTTAGTTTAGCCTAGCCTAACGTATCCTAGACTAGACTAGCTTAATCTACCCTAGCTTAACCTACCATGGCATAGCCTAGTCTAAAGTATCCTAGACTACACTAGCTTAACCTACCCTAGTTTAACCTACCCTAGCTTAACCTACCTTAGCCTAACCTAACCTACTCTAGCCTAGCCTAGCCTAGCCTAGCCTAACCTAGCCTAGCCTAACATAGCCTAACATAGCCTAATCTAACCTAACCTAGCCTAACGTAGCCTAACCTAACCTAACCTAGCCTAACGTAGCCTAGCCTAACCTAGCCTAACCTAGCTTAGTCTTACCTAGCCTAGCCTAGCCTAGCCTAGCCTAGCCAAGCCAAGCCTAGCCTAGCCTATCCTATCCTATCCTATCCTAGTTTAACATATCCTAGCCTACACTAGTTTACCCTAGCTTAACCTAGTCTAGCCTAACCTACTCTAGTCTAGGCTATCCTAGCCTAACCTAACCTTCCCCTAGCCTAGCCTACATTAACCTCCCCTAGCCTAGCCTAGCCTACTCTATCCTATTCTATTCTTTAGTAGCCTAGTCTAGGCTACTCTAACTTATGGTACTTTACTCTAAGATTAAAATATTAATGAAGAAATAATTGAGAAACAAAATAAATTAAAAGCTACTAATAAAAATTTAAATATAATAAAACTCTTTAAAATAAATTGAATGTATGAAAATACAATTTAAAATATGTTGAATTTAACCACACTAAGAATGTAAAAACAAAATCTAACATAAGTTGAGAAAGAAAATAAATTAAAAGGTATTAATAAAAATTTAAATATAACAAAAACTCTTTAAAATAAATTGAATGTATAAAAAAACAATTTAAAATATGTTGAATTTACCCACACTAGGAATGTAAAAACAAAATCTAACATAAGTTATAACATATAGGTGCTATTACAAACACACTATTAATCCAAAAATTATAAATTTTTATAAGCACTATAGTGTCAGGTTATAAGCATTATAATTATAGGTTGTTGGATCTTAGTTAGAGCTTATTTATTTCTAGCTTGAGGTTGTGTTCTTCTTCAACTTCTGCGATCTATCAAACACATGTTCACCTAAAGTGTGATTGGATTCCTAAGCCCGTCTAGTCAACCATCTCATAGAATCATTTGCTAGTCCACTCTTTCTGTTGCTAAACCACAGTTTAGTTCCACTACATTATAAATGATTATTTGATAATAATACATATTTCTAAAAGTTCAAATTTAAATTTAAAAATATATATAAGTTTAATATATGGAAAATTAATCTAATTTTAAAACTACATTAAAAATTGTATTAACATTAAAAAATTTCTTATTAAAAAATTATAACGAAAATACAATAAAAAAAAAACACAACAGGAAGGATATCAAAAATACATTTAATTTTAAATTTAAAAATAACAAAATGAAATATATTTAATAAATTAAAAATCAAAATATATTTTTAATTTTAATCTTAATTAAAAATTATATATAATTTTTAAACTGAATTAGTTAAACTCTAATTTAACCTAAATCATATTACAATTTAAACCTATATTTATCAACCAGGTTCATAGTTACAGAGATAGTTAAGCAACCAGATTCAGAGTTACATAGATAGTTAAGTGTAGACCTCAAAATACTAATTCAGGCTAGACTTGTATTTAAGGCAACCAGATTCAGAGTTACAGAGTTAGTTAAGTGTAATAAAAATTTATTTTGGAGATGGAGAACTCACCAGTGTTGTTTTCCAACGATTCTCTTGTCTTGAGATTTTGGATATTAGCACAGGTTGTATTACTAGCAATTTTGGATAAGAGTAGATGTTTTATATCACAATTGCGATGAGAACTGAGAAATAAATATGTTAATATAATAAACGGTTCGAAGAATGGATTTGTTAAAACCGGTTGCCTCTTCGATATTTTCTGAACTATAAACATTATACACAGTATATACCACAATGAGTTTTAATTTCAAACTGGGGAGTACCAGAGAAACAAGAAAAATTAAAAAACCCAAAAACACATTATAATAAGTAGCCCATTTAAGATCGAAATGAGAAGTTACTCTTACGGAGAGGAAGAATTGGGGCATAAATTGACAACCACCGAATATTTAAAAAAAATTCCTAGGTTGCCTTCTCGCCTCCTCTCTGAGTCACGAATCAAAAATAAAAACCGTTTCAGTTTCACAAAACAATTTAAGCGATGCGATAAGAAGAATAAACTCTGGTCTACCTCCTCCTATGGAATAAAACCACATTAAATGCCAGTGCAATTAAGAAATCCCTAAAATAGATATCAGATATACTCAAAAATTAATCGTATGAGAGGATGTCATGTAAGAATGCACAACTCCTCCACCAAAATTAATTAAAATAAAATTAGCCAAACGGAAAAATGGACAGATTTAAAAATAAGCTTATAAAGGATGGATAGAAAAAGAAATACAGCTTAAATTAACCACATCACCAAGCGGGCCACCATATCAAGTGAGCACATTGAACGTACCCTTAGAAATAGTTAAGATCAATATAGCTCCTCTGCCACCCGCTTAGAGAAATTAATCAAACTCTAATTTAACGCTAATCATATTATTTAACCCTAATCATATTACAATTTTAACCTAAATTTAAAATAATATAAGTTATTTTCTAAATTAATCCTAATCTATTTTAACCTTTGTGAAAAATAACATTAAGAAATTAATACACAACATTAGAATACTAATTTAATGCAATTTTTTGAGACTAGAGAACTCACCAGTTTTGTTCTCCAACGATTCTCTTGTCTTGAGATTTTAGTGTCGGAATATTGAAAATTCCAAATGGAGAGAGTAAGCTCCTCTCCTCTAATCATAGAGAAATTTAAAATTTGACAGGAGACAGAGTTTTCACACTGAAACAAACTTCTATTTCCTTAAAAAAAACTGTTACGGATCTTCCTCTTAACGCAGAGGGATAACATAAAGTAGTGACTGCTTCAAAACGCAGTGCACAGAACAACTCTATTCTTTCAAAACAATCTTCTCTGTCTCATAAAATCCACACTGATGTGTATTTCTTTTTCCGCACTGCTGTGCGAAAAACAAAACCAAAACAATACAACACATTCTAACAGGCTCACGGACCTTTTTCTTTTTATATGCCGCGGATATATATTAAAACATTACAAAAGAAAACTATATGAAACTTTAACCAAAGTCTACATAAAACAAATATAATGCGGGCTATACACGTAGGGAGCACATCGCAATCGCAATCGGAAAAACAAATATGTGCTAACAAACGAAACTTCCAATTGCGATTCAAAGATGGATGCGATTCAATTAACAAACTCCGGCCTATACCTAGATCGAGTCCGCCACTTCAAAAAGTGCAATCGGGCCCAACACATAAGACCTTCCGATTGCGATCAGGATCCCGGACGCGATGAACAAATAAACTCCATCGTATAACACCATCGGGTCCGGCCCTTTGGTAAAGTGATCGGGGAACACAATAAAGATTCGCCGATTGAACCCTTGCGATTGGAAACTTACGATTGCAATAAAACATCGCCACGTGGTCAAGTGGACCCACGGGCCTCGGCTGTTGTGGAGGGCGATTCATAACATATGTTTTGGTTGTATTGTGTACAACCGTTCCTCTTGCGGAACTCTGCCACATCCACAAGACATTTGGACCATGAAATATTTGTATTGCGATTTGCGATTGTGATTGGATCGCATCGGAAATCTTCATATCAACAAGACACTGCTTCAAAAAAGAAAAAAAAACTTTGCGATTGCGATTTGGGCATAAGTGGTGGGAACCACTTGTCCCGCCAATTCAAAAATAAAAGGACTTCGGCTGTGTTTAAACAATTTGCTCCATTTGGGTTGTTGAGGGCTTTAAACACCCGAAATGACTGGTTTAATTAGTTCTAGTCCTCCGTAGACAAAGACGGCTCTACCCATCACAAATTTAATTTCTCCTCTGCTATTGTGGCTGCGGCCCATCACAATTTAATTCTCCTTACGGTTCTCCATCATTCTTCAATACAGAGTGCTGTGCACTCCACGCTCTGCTGCGCTGCCTTTGTACTCTTTTCTCCCTGCTCAAAGGCTTAGTAGGTGACTTTAACATTTCAACACTCCCCCTTAAAGTCAGCTGCTAGGTTATCCATCATACCCAAGCATTTTCTTAAAAATTCAAAGGTCTTCTGCCCCAATGGCTTTGTTAAAATATCTGCATATTGCTCCTCTGTTTTACAATGCTGTAAAACGATTTCTCCATTGTTTACCAATTCTCTGATATAATGAAATTTTGTATCTATGTGTTTTGTTCTTTTATGAAATACTGAATTCTTTGACAATGCAATAGCTGAGCTATTGTCACAATAAATCACTGTCCCTTTTACCTATTCTTGGCTTAAACTTCTCAACATTTTTCTCATCCAAATTGCTTGACACACTGCTGCTGTAGCTGCCACATACTCTGCTTCTGCTATAGATAATGCTACAATCGGTTGTTTCTTAGAAGCCCATGAAATGGCTCCTGAACCCATATGAAAAACATAACCAGAAGTGCTCTTCCGATCATCTACACTTCCAGCCCAATCACTGTCAGTGTATCCAACTAATTCTGAATTTTCTAAAGTTGTATACAAAATACCAAATATTTTTGTTCCTTTCACATACCTCAAAATTCTCTTTGCTGCTTGCCAATGTGCTTCTTTTGGCTTCTCCATAAATCTGGAAATTAAACTAACAGCATGCATAATATCCGGCCTAGTTGCAGTCAAGTACATGAGGCTGCCAACTATGCTTTTATACAAACTTGGATCAAAATCCTTGCTGTTGTCATCTTTACTCAACTTCAATCCCATTACTGTGGGAGTAATTGCAGCTTTGCACTCCTGCATATTAAATCTTTCTAAAACTTGATTCACATACTTTGCTTGAGAAATAAAAATTCCTTTTTCATTTTGTTCTACTTCTATTCCTAAGAAGTATCTTAATAAACCCATGTCAGTCATTTCAAATTCATCTTTCATGATTGTTTTAAAATTCTCAATAAGGTAATCATCATTACCTATAAAAATTAGATCATCAACATATAAAACAACAATGAGTATTTTACCATCCTTTTCTTTGATGTAGAGGGTGGGTTCTCCCTCACACTTTTCAAATCCATTTTCCAGTAGATAGGAGTCTATCCTACTGTACCATGCTCTTGGTGCTTGCTACAGCCCATAAAGAGCTTTCTTCAATTTGCAGACCTTATGCTCTTGGCCTTTCTTCTCATATCCTAGAGGTTGTTCCACATATACCTCTTCCATTAAAACTCCATTTAAAAATGCAGATTTTACATCTATCTGGTATACTTTCCATTTGTTTTGTGCTGCTATGGACATTACTGCTCTCACTGTCTCCATTCTTGCAACTGGTGCAAAAGTTTCTTCATAATCAATCCCATGCTTCTGCTTATATCCTTTGACAACAAGTCTAGCCTTGTGTCTTTCTATTTTTCCTTCAACATTGCTTTTGGTCTTATAGACCCATTTTACACCAATGACTTCTTTACCTTCTAGGAGATCAACTAACTCCCATGTTTTTTTCTTCTCTATGGCATTAATTTCATCATCCATAGCTTCTATCCATTTTCTATCTTTAATTGCATCTTCAAAATGAATAGGATCATCAACTTGACAATACAAAGAAAATAAGGAATTCATACCTTCATTTTCCGCTCCTTGCTCATAGATTTCTCTAATGCTTCTGAACCTTGCTCCACTTTCACTTGGTGTAGTCGTGCTTGAAGAAGCACTCGAGTCTGCTCCATGTGGTGTGCTTGGAGATGCACTCCCACTTCTTCTCAAGGGTGTTCTCGCTGCTGCTTGAGGTGTCCCTTGCTATCCTTGTGTTGGTGGAGGTTGCGCTACGGATGGGTTGCCAATTTCAACCACATCTCCCTCATCTTCATCATGAGATAAACATCTTTTAACATTGACTATTTTCTCAATGCTTCCATCCCATGCTTCCTCTTCAATAAATTTCACATCTTTGTTTATCAAAAACTTCTTTGTGGATGGGTTATACAATCTGTATCCTTTGGAATCTTCACTATATCCAAGGAAAATGCACTTCTCCCCCTTACTATCCAATTTCTTCCTCAACTTGTCTGGAATGTGTGCATATGCCACACATCCAAAAACTCTCATGTGGGTGACTCCCTGTTTTCTGCCACTCCACGCTTCTTCTGGAACTTTGTTCATCACAGCTTTTTTGGGGCATCTATTTAGAATATACACAACACAGTTTGCTGCTTCTGCCCAATACTCATTTGGCAAGTGCTTTGCCTTTAACATGCTTCTCACCATTTCCATTATGGTTCGATTCTTCCTTTCAACAACTCCATTTTGTTGTGGTGTGTACCTTGTGGTAAATTGCTTGTGTATGCCATTCTCTCTGCAAAAACACAGAAATTCTTTTGATATATATTCTCCTCCTCTATCAGTTCTGAGAACTTTAATGTGCAGTCCATTCTGTTTCTATACAAGAGCTTTAAAATGGCGAAATTTCTGAAAGAATTCACTCTTATATTTTAGGAAATAAACCCACACTTTTCTTGTGAAATCATCTATGAAGGCCAGCATGTAATTACTGCCTAAAACTGATGTTGTTTGCATCGGCCCACACAAATCTGAGTGAATGATTTCTAAGGGTACTTTCGCCCTTATGCTTTTCCCTGATGGAAAGTTTTCTCTGTGTTGCTTTCCCAAGATGCAGCCTTCACATAGGCTGTCAGGCTTCTCAATCAATGGTAAACCTCTTACCATTCCTTTTCTGTGCAGCAAATTTAATCCTCCGAAATTGAAATGTCCAAATCTCAGGTGGCATAACCAATTTTCATCTTTCTCTTCCTTCTGAAAGGCTTCTTGTGTTACAGCTGCTATACTCTTTCCTTTTCCCTTCAAGTCAATATTGAGCTTGAGCGGAAACATTCTATTGCTGGTCATTTGAATTTCAGCAATGATTTTATTTCTTGGAGGTATATCTTTTATTGTGCACACATCATCTTTGAAAATTACATTGTAACCTTTATTTATGAGCTGCCCAACGCTCAAAAGATTACACTTCAAACCTGGAACATAATACGCATCAGGAACAAATTTATGCTCACCATTTCTTGCTCGAATACTAACTCTGCCTTTTCCTTTTACAGAGATCTTAGTATCAGTCCCTGTGGTCACTTCAGATTTAATCTCTTCATCTAAATTTGCAAACATTGCTCTATTTCCAGTCATGTGATTACTACATCCTGAATCTAAGAAACAAACTCTCTATTTTTTGCTACATTACATGCTAACAGCACATTACTTGTGTTCTTTTCTTCTTTTTCTACATTAGCATTTTGCTTATTTTTCATGTCATTTTGCTTCTTTCTACATTCATTGACATAGTGCCCATATTTCTTGCAATAATGACATTGGACATTGGATTTGTCATACCTTTGTCCATGAGCATGTTGGTGTTGATGTCCACCTTGCTGGCTGTTGCATTGGCCGTGGCTCTGATTTTGACTGTTGCTCCTTCCATGTGAATGTGAAGAATTGTTCCTTCCACCTCTGTGCTGGCTTCTACCTCTTCCTCTTCCTTTTCCTTGACCTATTCCTCTTCTTGAAGGCATCTGAGTCTTGAAGGCGTGCTCAAGAGATGAATGTTCATCTCTGCTCAATCTCTGTTCATGAGTTATGAGTGAGGCATGAAGTTCATCTACAGTGAACCTTGAGAGATCTTTGGTCTCTTCTATAGTGGTAACAATAACATCAAACTTTGAGGGTAAGCTCCTCAAAAGTTTCTCCACAATTCTTCTTTCTTCAAGAGTTTCTCCATGGGACCTTATCTGATTTACAATCCCAATCACGTGTGTAAAAAATGTGTCTACATTATCTGACTCTTTCATGCAAAGAGTTTCAAAATCTCTTCTCAGCAACTGAAGTTTTGCTGTCTTAACTTTCTCCATGCCTTGATAGGCTACTTTCAGAGTTTCCCATGCTTCCTTGGATCTCTGGGTTGCTGCTATCCTTGGAAACACACTCTCATTTACTGCTTGATACAAAAGGAAGAGAGATTTAGCATCTTTCTTCCTATTGCTCTTCAATAGGTCCTTCTCTGCTTGAGTTAAGGCATTAAAAGCCTGCTCATCAGTTGGTTCAACAAAACCATCTTCTACAAATTCCCATAAGTCTTGTGAGACAAACAGGGCTCTCATGGTAATGGCCCAATAATCATAGTTCTTTCCATTAAATTGTGGAAGCTGAACATTTCCAATGTTCATACCAGTGCTTGGTCCAGCCATTGCTTTTAAACTGAGCACTGAACTTAAACCAACTGTCTTTCCTTTGCTGAAATAAAAAACTCTTTTAAAACAAAAACAACAACTCTGTTATCTTTGAGAAATACCTGAACTTTTGACTTATGTTGGGTTTTCACACTGCTAGAGAAAACGCTTCAACAAGTCTTCTTCTTCTTCAGCTTCTTTGAAACATTCAAAGAGCCTAAACTAGCTCTGATACCATGTCGGAATATTGAAAATTCCAAATGGAGAGAGTAAGCTCCTCTCCTCTAAACACAAAGAAATTTAAAATTTGACAGGAGACAAAGTTTTCACACTGAAACAAAATTCTATTTCCTTAAAAAAAACTGTTACGGATCTTCCTCTTAACACAGAGGGATAACATAAAGTAGTGACTGCTTCAAAACGCAGTGCACAGAACAACTCTATTCTTTCAAAACAATCTTCTATGTCTCATAAAATCCACACTGCTGTGTATTTCTTTTTCCGCGCTGCTGTGCGAAAAACAAAACCAAAACAATACAACACATTCTAACAGGCTCGCGGACCTTTTTCTTTTTATATGCCGCGCATATATATTAAAACATTACAAAAGAAAACTATATGAAACTTTAACCAAAGTCTACATAAAACAAATATAATGCGGGCTATACAGGTAGGGACCACATCGCAATCGCAATCGGTAAAACAAATATGTGCTAACAATCGAAACTTCCGATCGCGATTCAAAGACGGATGCGATTCAATTAACAAACTCCGGCCTATACCTGGATCGGGTCTGCCACTTCAAAAAGTGCAATCGGGCCCAACACATAAGACCTTATAATTGCGATCAGGATCCCGGACGCGATGAACAAATAAGCTCCATCGTATAACGCCATCGAGTCCGGCCCTTTGGTAAAGTGATCGAGGAATACAATAAAGATTCGTCGATTGAATCCTTGCGATTGGAAACTTACGGTTGCAATAAAACATCCCCACGTGGTCAGGTGGACCCACGGGCCTCGGCTATTGTGGAGGGCGATTCATAACATATGTTTTGGTTGTATTGTGTACAACCGTTCCTCTTGCGGAACTCTGCTACATCCACAAGACATTTGTACCATGAAATATTTGTATTGAGATTTGCGATTGCGATTGGATCACATCGCAAATATTCATATCAACAAGACACTGCTTCAAAAAAAAAAAAAAAAACCTTTGCGATTGCGATTTGGGCATAAGTGGTGGGAACCACTTGTCCCGCCAATTCAAAAATAAAAGGACTTCGGCTGTGTTTAAACAATTTGCTCCATTTTGGTTGTTGAGGGCTTTAAACGCCCGAAATGACTGGTTTAATTAGTTCTGTTACTCCGTAGACAAAGACGGCTCTGCCCATCACAAATTTAATTTCTCCTCTACTATTGTGGCTGCGGCCCATCACAATTTAATTCTCCTTACGATTCTCCATCTTTCTTCAATACAGAGTGCTGTGCACTCCACACTCTGCTGCGCTGCCTTTGTACTCTTTTCTCCCTGCTCAAAGGCTTAGCAGATGACTTTAATATTTCAACATTTAGTTACTAGCAATTAAATGAATTCCTATTACCCGCAATTTTGAATACGAACAGACGTTGTATAGCTACTTTACCACGATTGCAATGAGAATAGCAAAGAAGAAGAAGGGATCTCGTAAAACACATACATATAATAAAATTGTAAGAAGAATGGATCTCGTAAAACCGGTTGCCTCTTCAACATTTTCTTAACTGTAAACATTGCACAGAGTATACCAAAAAACTCATATACTCGTTTTCACAGGAGACTTTAATATACCAAAAAACTTTCTGTTAAGCAGCCAATTGAAGATAAAAAGGAGAAGTGAATATTTTTTAAAGGAAGATTTGGCGCATAAATTAACAATCATCAAATATTTGAAGGCGGCTTCTTGGGTTGACTCCTCAACTCCACACTGAAAAATTCTGATTACGAATCAACCATAAAAACCGTCAAAACCCTCTCAATTACTGTGAAAAATTCTGATTACGAATCAACCATAAAAACCCTCAAAACCCTCTCAATATTACTGTGAAAAATTCTGATTACGAATCAACCGTAAAAACCCTCAAAACCCTCTCAATATTACTGTGAAAAATTCTGATTACGAATCAATCGTAAAAACCCTCAAAACCCTCTCAGTATTATCAGGAATTATTAATTTTTTTGTTCATTTAAAAATAAATTAACAGAGTCATAAATTGAAAAGATAAAAACAAGAAAAAAAAAATACCGACCCAAAACTGACGGATCCGACGATGCTTGAGAAACTGCCACTGATTGGAGATTAGGAGGCAAAACAAAGTGTGTCTCCGTTTTGGATGCCAAGGTTAAAATATTGCACAAAACAATTTCTGCAATGGATAAGAAGAATGTTGATTAATCCTCCTACAGAACAAAACCACCTCGGATTAATCACATAACTGCATCATTTAGTAAAAGATTCAACTACCTGATTAAATCCCAGCAAAAGTAAGAAATCCCTAAATTAGAAAATATTGTCCTTAGAATTAGAATTATCATAGATACCCAAAAATTAATTGTACACCTCCACATTGGGTATATTATATAATGAATAAGATGTAGTGAAAGAATGTAATAGACCATCTGAAATAATTGACTGCAAACCAGACAAATCAAAAAATGGACTCGGATTGAAAAACAAAAAACCCTTATCAAAGATGGATAGAGAAAGAAACACTGCTTAAATTAAGCACATCACCCACTGGAGTTATGGCAAACTACGTACCTACAAACCAGCCACTGCCTCAACTCAAGCGAACGTACCATTCTGCTTATCTTTACAAGAGAGAACCAACTCAAATCATAATCGCTGCTCTGCCACCGGCTTAGATTTCATCTCTGCTTTATTTATCTTCTTTGCATTCTACAACAAAATAAAATCGGTTTGAAAAACAATTCAAAATAAATAAAAAATAAAAGAGAAGGTGAAATCAACCGAAAGCACCCCATGCAATCAAAAACCCATAAAGAAAAAGTAATCAACATGGCCGTGCTGCTAAATGAAGAACAACAAACAAACCAAGGCAAGCCAACACCGCATGCTAAAGATGCTGAGATGAAAACGTTCCAGTGTTTGTTTGCATCCGGGAACGGCTTTAAATAAGCTCAATATCCAACGGTCACTAACTCGGTGCATATTTAAATTAATTTAAAACTTTTTCTGGGTTTTCATTTTTCCATCTGAAATCCAGATTCAAATTTAAAATAAATTATGTTGTGCGGCCGTTAGTTTGATTAGGTAATAAAGAAATATCTAGCGGAGAAAACACAGATGTCTTAAATTTTTTGTTCAAATTAAATTTAAATTGTTGCACTAGGAGAATCTAAAGTTTTTACAGGTATTATAATATTCCACACCATAAAATTTATAATTCTCCAACACTTTTAAGAATCCGCGTGAAGTTGCAAAGCTATCATTTTCTAATAACTGTTTAATAATTATTATAATTTTCTAACCATTATAAGAATCGGCCTTGGCGCGCCAGACCCTAGGAAGAATTGAGTAGTGGCCCCTTGGTATATCTGTTTGTTTCCTAGGCCCAGCCAAGCCAAGTTGGTTCGTAACAAGGTATGAAAATTCAGCCTCGAAATCTCGAAAGATTGGATTTGGAAACCGTATATATGAAGGACACTGTTTAATATATTGGATTTGGAAACCGTATATATGAAGGACACTCTTCAATCTATGCTGGGGGCCCTTTTAACTCAGCCGTAAAGTAACGCAGTAATCCCTGAATAAACCTTTATGTTTTCACTTCATTTCACAGAAGGTGTTTATAAGGGGAAGGTGCTCTCGGCACTTTCGTCGTCTATCCAGAGTTTATCCAGGCAAGACACGTGTTAGCTCAAGTTGTGCGGCAGGAGTGCGAGGGCGGCGCTGGCTTGGTGGAGCAGAGAGGAACGGGTACCCTTACTGTGATTCGATCTTTGACCACGCCGGCATTGAAATTTATGGTTTCCATCATTCATCATCTCCTCAGAAACCTTCTCATGTGACCGAGGACTGCTTGTATCAGCGCTAAAATTATTAGTCTTCAGTAACCCTTACAGAAACCTGTGCACCGTCCTCAACTCAACCAGAAGAAAATAAACACGAAAAAAAAAACAGAATTGAAGAACCACAATAACAAAGCTATGGCCATCATCGCCAGGATCTTCAGGCTCCTCGTGTCAAATGAATCGAGAAATAAAATTTAGTGCAGTGGAAATCAAAACCAGGACCTTAGGGCCTAAATATTTCTGCATACTGGTGGTCCTTTCCTTGATCTGGATCGGACGATAACTAATAGACAGCCAAGCTCAAAAATTAGTCGACCTGGTACTGCTTTTATATTGGACTTTAATGGAGTGACTTGATAATGCATAAATTTAGGAATCTTCAGCCTTGGGTGTCTCTTCTAATTATGAAGGTGACGCCCTTCACACATTCACGAGAAGCTTGTTAGATCCTGACAATGTATTGCAAAGCTGGGATCCTACTCCTGTGAACCCTTGTACCTGGTTCCATGTCATGTCACCTATCACCGGAATAACAGTGTTAAAAAGTGGACCTGGGTAACTCAAAAATTTCTGGTCGTTTGGTGCCTGAGCTTGGAATGTTTGAACATTTACAGTATTTGGAGCTTTACAAAAATACCATCACCGGAAACAAAGAATCTTATTAGCCTGGATTTGTATAACAATAATTTAACTGGAGAAATTACTCGGTCACTGGGGAATTTGAAGTCACTTGTGTTCCTTAGTATCAACGACAATAAGCTGAGTGGACAAATTCCACGAGAGCTAAGATCACTTCCAAACCTTAAAGTTTTGGATATTTCAAGCAATGACTTTTCTGTGGGACTATTCCAATTCCAACTTTTGGTGTATTCCAATTCCTCTAAACAATTTTGAGAACAATCGAAGGTTGCAGGGTCCTGAGTTGCAAGTTTTGGTATGATCATATGATAAGGGATGTTGAATAAAGGCGATAAATCGATTGGTAGCAATGCTGGAGCTTGTCGACAAGGAAACTGTATGGTTAAATTGGAAGCAAATTACTGTCACCATATGTATGTCCAGTGCATTATTAAAACAAGATCATGTTGTTATCAGAAAAGTACATCTTATCGCTCAGCATTATAATGGGAATACCTAGTCTTCCTTAACACGTTGAGGAAATGTACTGTTGCAAACATGCAGTTCCCAACTCAACGTTAGTTTTAAATTTCAATAGGATAATCTATACATTTATTTATTTTTGTGTCTTTTTAGGTTGTTTTTTTAAGATTTATTTTCCATAAATATTTTAATTTTCTTTTACTATTTATTTTTGATAAATGTTGATTAAAAAATATTGAATAATATGTATTACTTGAGGTTGCTTAATTTGAGGCTGGTTGATATTGTTTCTCCATAAGTTAATTAGGATTTGATTTAAATTAATTTAGAAAAAAAGTATTGGAATAAATTTATTTGAAATAAATATAAATATAAATTTATTAAACTATAACTTTTATAAATAAAATAATATTTCTAATATATTGATAGTTAAATAATAAATAAATTTTATATTTTAATTATATTATAAATTTAAAATATTAAAATAAATTAAACGTTAAAAATATTATATCATGGAAATTTTGCAAAATCATGATCCAAACACCGTTAGTGTAATATTTTTTAAATAAAATAATATTTCTAAATATATTAATATTTAAATAATAAATAAATTTTATATTTTAATTAATTAATTTTTAATTATATTATAAATTTAAAATATTAAAATAAATGAAACGTCAAAAATATTATATCATGGAAATTTTGCAAATTGCAAAATCATGATTCAAACACCGTTACTGTAAGATTTCTTAAAATTTTTTGGCCCGGACTTCGGCCAATTTTCATCGTCTATCACATGTTTTGAATCTTGACCTTACAAGTTTTGATATTATACTTTGGTTTTGGAACATGTTACTATTTTACATAAACAATTATTTTGCAGCATGACATGTGAAATGATTGAATGATTGTCGAGAATACGATACTTTGTTTATATTACCTACAGACTACACTTGTAATAGCTTCCATATTACACTTGTCATAGCTTCAATAGAGCCTTCTTCTGAGCTTTAAGAGTTTCTGAGTATTTGGCTATGTGTTTGCAAAAGGAGATGGATTTGCACTGAACTTCTATGAAAGGTCTTCCCCAAAGTGGTGGACTTGCACTAGAATTCTATGATAAGGACTGCCATAAAGTTTATAGTGAAATAAAAAACATGGTTGGATAATGTTGTATCCCTTATGTTAATTTTTGAAACTAGCCTCAAATTCCACTTCGGACAACTTAGATGTTTGAGATTATAATTTCATGAGACTCCTCTTTTTGAGATGACACTAGCCTCAAATTCCACTTCGGACAACTTAGATGTTTGAGATTATAATTTCATGAGACTCCTCTTTTTGCCCCAATTAGTTAAGCAGAGGCTAAATTATGAATTATTTTATTATTTTATGGGTCGGCCTCAACTCTTGTGGATTCGGGCAAAGCCCCAAATGACCACTCATAAAGTTATAAATATAGGCGACTCTAAGATAATTTGCACACATTCTCTCATGAGATTTTCTTCATGCTCTTTTGGTATTGGTTTGTATTTTCTGTCTTGGATAGCATAGGTTCGTGAGAAGAAGATCACACAAGGGTTCAAGATTGCAGAAGAGATGCTCACATAGATCTCAGTCTTCTGAGCTTGAGCCTGAGTACTACGGATCTTGGGCCAGAGCCGCGGGTAGACCTTCTTTAGGGTGCATCTAGGTTTTATGAGTCATATCGAGCTGAACTTGACCTCAACCGTGGGCACATAGTGCTTAGGTCACGGTGAGGGCTGTTATAACCGCGAGCTCAAAATGTTAATGTCACGGTGGAGGGATTTTCTAGGCAGATCTAATTTGGATCACAATCAGTTCTTTGCGCAACGTCTTCATTCATCCGTCACTCTGTCATAGTTGCTTTAGAATAGTCTTAGACAACATCCTTGTAGGTTTTAAGCCTGTACAGAAATTACCTGCAAACGAATCTTAAAGACAGAAAATAAATAGTAGCGAGAGCATAAAACATAAAACAGATAAACACAGAGAGTTTCCCTTGGATCCCAAATCGAGGCGACCAGCTTGATTCTTCATTATATTCCTTTTAGTGTTACAACACATATATATGCATGCCGAAGCATACATAAACCCCAATCCACTAACCTTGGATTAGAACATAACCGTAGTTCCCTTGACCGGATCTAGAAAATACCAGGGGCTGAAAACTATCATGCCCCAAAACCATGTGCAAACCCATGCACAAAACCATGGGCGGGTCCGCCCACCGGAAAATAAGGACCAACATTTTTTTTGGGGTGCTGCCTTGGACTCCGACAGGGGGGCTACCGCCCCCCCTGTGACCCCCTCGATGTTGCGCCCAACACAACGTACAGGGCCCCCACGCGTGATTAGTCATGGAAAGAATATAACACAAACCCAACATTCTCCCACTTGTTGTTTTCTTTCCGCAGGGGGCCACAGGAGAGGTGAGTCATTAGCCCAGCTTTGCAACACCCATTGTTTCTCTACACTAAGAGAAATTTTGAGTGCTCACAGTCTTTGTCAATGCATCTGGAAAGTCCACCTTTACCAGCAACACCCTTTTAGCTTCAACCATATATCTCACAAAGTGATATTGAACATCAATGTGCTTTGTCTTTGAATGATAAGCAGAGTTCTTAGCCAAGAAAATTGCACTTTGGTTATCACAGTCTATCCTTATAGCTTGCTACACCAACCCCATATTTGAACACAATATCTGCAACCAAACTGCTTCCTTGCTTGCATGAGTGGCTGCCATTTATTCTACCTCTGTAGTTGAAAGAGACACTACAGACTATATTTTACTCATCAAACTGACTACACCTCCAAATAGGTTAAACACATACCCACTTGTAGATCTTCTTTGGTCCAGATCTCTAGCCCAGTCAGCATCAACAAAACCACAAATGTCCAACACTCTTTCCAATCCCAGTCTTCCCTGGTAGCACAAGCCATAATCACCAATGCCACACAAATATCTGAAAACCCACTTCATTGTTGTCCAATGCTCCTTCCCTGGGTTTGACATAAACCTGTTCAATACTCCCACTACATGTGCAATGTCTGGTCCAGTACAAACCATTGCATACATCAGGCTACCCATGCACTTGCATATGGAACAAGGGACATATCCTCCTCTTCTTCTTGTGTCTTGGGACACTATTCAGCAGACAACTTTGTACGTACAGGAATCGGAACATTCACCGGTTTACTATCCTGCATATTGAACCTTTGCAATATAGTCTCGACATACTTCCTCTGGTTTAACCAGAGCTTCCTCTTTTCCTGATCTCTCTTAATTTCCATGCCCAGAATATAGTTTGCAGCACCAAGATCCTTCATGTCGAATTTGGAGAACAGTTGGGTCTTCAAATCTTGGATAATTTCTTTGTCATTTCCAATCAACAACATATCATCCACATGCAAGACAAAATAAATAACATGGTCACCAATTAATTTAAAATAAACACAGTGATCCTCCTTTCTTCTAGTGAAGCCAAGTCCCCGTATATAGGTATCAAATTTCTGATACCACATCCTTGGTGACTATTTTAACCCATGCAGAGACTTCTTCAACCTGCATACCAGTTCTTTCTTACCCTTCACCATAAAGCTCTTCTGGTGTTTCTATGGCAGATTCTCTTCTGATCCCCGGTGAATGTTGTCTTCACATCCATCCTCTGCTCTACCTCAAAATAAAATGTAGTAGCAATGTAGATAAAAGTAATTTAATATAAGTAACTTTCATAGTCAGAGAAAAAAAAAATATCACAAATCAATTCTCGCACTTGGGAATAACCTTTGCTACAAACCGAGCTGTATTTCTCCACCTTGCCTTCTACATTCATCTTCTTCT
The DNA here is from genome assembly GCA_034641835.2 of Pinus albicaulis. Taxonomy (NCBI): domain Eukaryota; kingdom Viridiplantae; phylum Streptophyta; class Pinopsida; order Pinales; family Pinaceae; genus Pinus; species Pinus albicaulis. Next base: position 617,246,555 of record CM076574.1, on the reverse strand, counting down.
TAAACACCCATTTTCTCCCGATGGGCTTCCTTCCAGCCGGCAACTCCACCAGATCCCATGCCTCATTTTTATGTAAGGATGCCATTTCATCAACCATGGCCTCCTTCCAGAGTTTTCCATCCTCTGAATCTACTGCCTCCTTGATGGTTCTAGGATCATCATCAATTATAGTTAAAGCAAAATTTGAATAGAAAGCATATGGACTATACCTTTCTGGTTATCTTCTTTCCCGAGTCGATCTTCTCACAGCTGGAGTTTGTGGCTCTTCCTCTTCCGAGTCTTCTTCTGTTGTAGAGTCTGATTCATCCTCCTTTAGCTCAAACTATATCTTCTCAGGTTCCTTTGGTAGGACTTCATGTTTAACAATATCTTTCACCTCTCTAAACACCACATCTCGGTTGTACACAACCTTCCTTGTTTCCGGGTTCCAAAGCTTGTAACCCTTTAAACCATCCTTATACCAAATAAAGATACACCGTTCAGATTTATTATCCAACTTGCTCCTTTTCTCCTTTGGAACATGTACATATGCATCACATCCAAATACCCTCATATGTGAAAGAGAGTGTTTCTTACCAGTCCATACCTCATGTGGAGTCTTATCCCCCAACGCTGATGAAGGTGATCTATTAACCAAGTAACATGCAATCTCCACTGCCTCTGCCCAGAATTATTGTCCTAACCCAGTACCACTAAGCATGCTTCATGCCTTTTCCATTAGCGTTCTGTTCATTCTTTCTGCAACTCCGTTTTGCTAAGGTGTGTACGGAGTAGTCTACTGCCGTGCTATACCACACTTCTTACAGAAATCTTCAAATTCCTTCTTGCAGAACTCCCCACCATTATCTATCCTCAGCACCTTTATATTCTTCTCTGTCTGGTTTTTTCCACCAAAGCCTTAAATTCTTTAAATCTATCAAAGAATTCAAATTTCTTCCTTAAGAAATATATCCATGTATTCATTGAGAAGTCATCTATGAATGAAACATAGTACACAGACTTACCGAGTGATGGAACTGACATAGGTCCAAACACATCACTGTGCACAAGCTCTAATATCTTGTTTGCCCTCTTCGCACCATAAGGAAAACTCACCCAATTCTACTTCCCATATACACAATGTTCACAGAAATTGAAATCCAGAGAGCTATTAGACATACCTTCTACCATACCATTTCCATGCAGGATCCAAAGGCTCTTCTCTCCAATATGTCCAAGCCTTTGATGCCATAGCATGGTCTTTTCTCCAGAGACTGCTAGGCTTTCTGCTCCACTTCCGGGAACCACAAAACTGTTGCACCCATCAATAACAGTGATGCCCTGAAGCTTGTACAGAGTTTCAATCTGAACTCCCTGCATTAATACCAATGCTCCTCGAACCATATTACAATAATCTTTCTCGGACACTGTTTTTACACCTGCATCATCCATCTTGCTTATAGAAATAAGATTTCTGGCCAATGCAGGAATGTACAGAACACCGGGAAGTGTTCTAATCCCTCCACCTTGCAGCTTCAATTTGACTTTTCCACGTCCGAAAATTCTGACCTTCCTATCATCCCCTAGGAAGACATCACTGCCATCATATTTCTCATACTCGCAGAACCACTCCCTATGGGGAGTGAAGTGAAAAGATGCACCCGAGTCAATCAACCATGACTCATGATATACATGTGTATTTGAAGAAGAAGCCAAATACACATCCCCACCTTCATCTGAGGTGGTTTTTTCCTCTACAGAAGGAGCATCATCAGATCCCTTTCCTTTCCCAAGAGCCTTAGATATACAGTCCTTTTTGTAGTGCCCTTCCTTTCCGCATTTCCAGCACACCTTTACAAAATTTCTAGGAGAATTAGATCTCCCACTCGAAACCTTATTCATGTTTATGTTCTGGGACCTTCCTTGTATAGATAAGGCATCTCCATTCTGACCCTCCATATTTCTCTATCTGATTTCCTTTGAAAGCAAGGCTGAGACGATGTCATCAAAATTCAAGGTAGTTGTATTGCTACCTATTGTAATAACCAGACTGTCCCACGAATTTGGTAGAGAACACAACAAAATTATGCACTTATCTTCATTTGAGATTTTAATATCAACAGATGAAAACTGACTTACCACAGTATTGAAGGTGTGCAGATGTTCTGTCACCGAGTCTACATCCTCCATCCTCAGGTTATATAGCTTTTTCCGCAGGAAAAATTTATTCACTAGAGATTTAGATTGGTACAAAGTCCCTAGCTTGTCCCACAAGGTCTTTGTCGTAGCTTCCCCAGATATATTCAATAATACTGAATCTAAGACACACAACTATATTGTGCTCTTTAGCTTCCGATCCAGCTTCTTCAAGTCTTCATCTGACATTGCCGTTGGTTTAGTACCTGGATCTACCGCGATCCATTGATCTTTATCCACCAGCAGATCCTCCATCTTGAGCTTCCACAACTCAAAACTCTGACCATTAAATTTCTCGATCTCTATCTTCCCACCGCTCGCCATCTTCTTTCACCGCAAGAATCGATCCCGCAGATCCCCCACTGAACAGGGTCTACCTCAGGCCCGAGCAAAAAACCCCTCAGCAGCAAAGGCGTCCCCTTTAAGCCAAAACTGCTCTAATACCAAATGTAGGTTTTAACCCTATACAAAAATTATCTGCAAACGAATCTTAAAGACAAAAAATAAACAATATCGAGAGCATAAAACATAAAATAGATAAACACAGAGATTTTCCCCTGGATCCCAAATCGGGACAGCCAACTTGTTTTTTCATTATATTCCTTTTAGTGTTACAACACATATATATACATGCCGAAGCATACATAAACCCCAATCCATTAACCCTGGAGTAGAACATAACCATAGTTCCCTTGAACAGATATACAAAATACGAGGGGCCAAAAACTATCATGCCCCAAAACCATGTGCAAACCCATGCATAAAACCATGGGCGAGTTCGCCCACCAGAAAAAAGGACCAAATTTTTTTTTTCCGGGGCACTGCCACAGACCCTGATAGGGGGGGCTATCACCCCCCACACGTGATTAGTCATGGAAAGATTATAACACAAACCCAACAATCCTCGATTTAGATCTAGGACTTAGTAGCTAAGATAGCTTGGATTTGGTGATACATCGGATCTGTTTTTTTGATATTGTAAATATACAAATCTTAAAATATGATATACCTTTTTCCGCTACATATAGGTATTAGGCTCATTGTAGTCTCTGCTGAAATATTTTTATGACGATATATTGAAGAAGAAAATTTGAAAGGGTTTCCCCCATAGTGGGTTTTTTCCTTGGTCTTGGACCAATATGCTATCTCTAATGGTTGTGCTGTTGTCTTCTGTGTCACTACATGCATTGTTTTATCTTCATTTACTATTTATGGTTATTTACAGTGATAATACTTGGATCCATTGTTAATGAAAAGTAATTTAGGCTAAAGTAATTGATTCGGCGTAGAACAATATGAAAAATTAACATGGTATCATAGCTGAGGTGAAGGAAAATCCCAAGAGAAGACAAACAGTGAAGCCCTCATTATCGGAAAGTAGATCTACAAGTCAAGTTCAAGATGTCTTCCTCTACCTTCAAGGAGCATGAGAAACTGGGTGATGCATCTAACTTTGCTGCTTGGAAAGTTAGATTGGAGATAATAGCCGACAAAAATGATGTCTTGGAATACATTCAAGGAAGGATGCCCCGGCCTCCAGAAGATGCCTCCATCGCTGTCAAGAACATATATAAGAAAGGTGAGTCCAAAGAAAATAAAATCATAGCTGATGGTTTACAAGATCATTTACTTGCATATGTTGGGAATTTAAGAAATTCTAAAGACATGTATGAAAAGATATCTGGCATGTATGAAGCCAACAATCTAAATGAGATCATCACCTTGAAATATAAACTCAAGGGTGTGAAGATGAACAAAGGTGATATTGTTCAGTCTTACCTTATGAGGATCTATCATCTTAGAGATTAACTATAGAGGATTGAATAGAATGTGCCTAACAAAGAGATAATTTTCATGACTCTTAGAGGTCTCCCTTATGTTTGGGAAATATTCATCACTACTATCAATAAAAACAACATTCTCCCATCATTTGATGAAATTTATGGAAATCTTACTCAAGTCAAGGATGATCACAAGAGGAAGAATTTAGAAGCATGTAGAAGGAGAGACTGCTGCATATGTCGCTCATAAAAAAGTAAGAGATCAAAAGGACGCCCTTCAAGAAGACCTCCTCCTCAAATATCAAAAGGAATGAATGAAAAATCACTATCTCATATCGAATGCTACAAATACCACAAGAAAGGTCACTATGCATGTGATTTTCCCGAAAAGAGAAAGAGGCCATGATACAACAACAGAACAAACCACAATGATAAAAAAAGAAGAGACAATCAAAGATACAACCATGAAAAAAAATATGAGAGGAGAAGAGATTATTCAAGAGATCGCGAAGAATACATCACTCTAAAAATAAGTCAACGGCTCTGAGGTATGAAAGTAATTTTGTGAATAAAACTGAATATATTCTCATTTTTTCGCTTACTAGTTCTTCTCCACAATATTCGTGGGATAGTTTATTGGTTGGCAATGGGGCCACTCATCACTTCTCTTGATACAAAGAGGTCCTCTCTAATCTGGTAGAGAGGGAGACAAAGATGAAAATTATTCTTAGAGATAACTCCACTCATCTTGTAAAAGGATTTGGATCTGTTAAGTTTCAGTTGAAATCTGGGGAATCAACATTGTTGCATGATGTTATGTATGTATCAGATGTAATGAATAACTTGATTTTTGAATCTGCATTAATAGATAAAGGGATGAGGGTATCCTTCATCAATGGAAAGGTCTTATCTTGACTTGTTGGTTCACATATGAAAGATGCATTCACATTAGGACTGAGATCTGAGGGACTCTACAAAGTCATAAGAAGGCCACTTTTAGCATTGGTTCATAACAAAAATAGTCTCAGTGAATTATGGCACCACAGGCTCACTCATATACACTATGATTCTCTTCTGAAATTGAAGGGATTGGTCTCACATATTCCCAATGTTCAAGCTTAGCATGATGGAGTTTTTCCAGGTTGCACAAGTGGAAAGAAAACAAGGGGACCATTCCCCTCAAGTAAGAACAAAACAAATGACATCCTCCATCTCATTCATTCAGATATATGTGGTCTGATGCCTATGCAATCAATTGGTGGACATCTCTATTACATCATCATCATTGACGATTTATCAAGAAGGACATGGTTACACTACCTCAAGAACAAGGATGAATCCTTCGAAAGATTCCAGGAATTCAAAGCATTGGTCAGAAATCAGTCAAGGAAAAGAATCAAAGTATTTAGGTTTGAAAACAGAGGAGAATTAATGTCAAAATAATTCATAATATTCTTCAAGAAAGAAGGGATCAAGAAAGAAACCATTGTGCCTTATACACCTAAACATAATGGCTTAGCTGAAAGGAAGAACTTGTTGATAATGGAAGGTGCCTTGTGCCATGCTTCATGATCAGAAGGTACCAAAGTTTCTATGAGTTGAAGCCACACATGCAGTGTATTTTCAAAACGGTGTTCCTCATTAAGCATTGAGAAATAGGACTCTAGAATAAATATTTACAGGTAACAACCCCGACATCTGTCAACTTCACATATTTGGATGTATATTATTATTTCATGTTCTGAAATACAAAATAAACAAGGTAGAAGCTACAAGCAAAAAAGGCATGTTTATGGGTTACTCTGAAAACTCTAAGGCATACAGAATATACATTCCTAGTCAAAGGAAGGTTGAAATTGGTAGGGATATAAAATTTAATGAAAATGTTGCACTTAGTAAAGCAATAGACATTCCTCTTCCTCCCAAGGAAGATGATGATGACAAGGATATTCTAGATGGTCCTTCTACGCCAGAGTCAGATGATATTTATACTCCCATGGAGCCTATGGATCCTCTATATCCATCTCCCAGTGATCATCCTACAAGGAAAAGACATCTTTGGCTTTGCGGCACTCTACAAGACAGTGAAATAAGTATTCCCATTCATTAATCATTCAAGGAAAGGAAGGAACCTTGTAGATATGAAGGATATGTTGTTGTTGTGAGCACCATGATTCAGTTTGAACCATCCTCATTTGAATAAATAGTTAAAGAACAATTTTGAAAGGATGCTATGGTCGAGGAATACGAATCTATTGCGAAAAATGATGTATGGGATGTTGTGTTGAGATGGCATGGGAAGTCTATTATGAACTCAAAATGGTTATTTAAGATCAAGCATGGAATCTATGGCAGCATTGAGAAATACAAATCAAGGTTCATATCTTGAGGCTTCTCTCAGAAAGAGGGAGAATATTACGATGACATATTTGCTCCCGTGACTCGATATACAATTATTTGTTCGTAGTTTCCCTTGTCGCTAGTCAATGATGGACCCTTCATTAGATTGATGTAAAGACTACTTTCCTCCATGCTATGTTACAGGAAGAAGTTTATGTTGAAAAAACACAAGGATTTTAAGTGGAAGATCATAGAACACATTTTTTTTGTTGAATAAATCATTGTACAAATTGAAGCAAGCTCCCCAAGATTGGTATGCTCGCATTGGCAGTTATCTAATGAAACTGGGTTTCACAAGAAAGAATTATGATCCCAACCTCTATTTTAAGGTTGTCCAAGGTTTACCACTAATTATGGTTCTATATTTTGAATACCTATTCTTAACAGGAATTGAACTATTGATGATCGAATGTAAGAGGAAGTTGGCCTCTGAATTCGAGATGAAATACCTCGGTCTCATACACTAATTTTTGGGGCTTGATTTGTAGCAAAGACCTCGCGAGATATTTCTCTCAAAGGGAAAGTATGTAGTGAAGCTTCTAGAAAGGTTTGGTATGACCGAGTGCAAATCCATGACTACTCCGATGGAGATGAATTTCAAGAAGTTGTGGGGAAAAACAACTAGACCTGATATGGAAAATCCATTCCAGTATAGAAAACTGATTGAGGCCTTGATGTTCCTCATGAACATCTGGCTAGATATATGTTATGCAATTAACACATTGAGCTAGTTCATTACTGAGCCCCTTCATGCGCATTGGATTGTGGCCAACCTTGTATTGAGATACTTACATGGATCGATCACACTTGGTGTTGGTGTCCAGATGTGAACAATATTCAAACCCTTTTTCCACAAAAATTATAAACCCGGGGCGTTAGTTATTTCAAGACTAACACACACAGTATATGCAAGAGAAGTCACATAACCTACTATTAGATCACAGGCATAAATCAATGAACACACAGACTACTGTAACATCAATTAAAATGGATCGCAGAATTAAAAAGGCATTCACAGCAACTAAAGGATTATACTGGAACATCAGTAACTAAACCAGATAAAACATGAAATCAACATAAAATAAAGGTAACGCAACACCTGATCAAAAGAGTGGACCCAACTCTCTGATCAAGGCTCTGGAAACTCACCAATTATAGGTAAAACAACAGAGCGTTGTGCATTCAATTAATTGCAAAATATTTATGTTGCAAAATCTGTATATTTTTTCGTTAACCCCGATTCACAACCCGTAGGCCCTCTTTATACAATTGTTTAGGAATTTGTAGATTTCCTCTAACAACTACATTTCTACAATTATACAATTTGTTACAACAAAAACCTAGTTGCCAAAAGAAAACCATGAAAAAACTTTAAATATTGCTGGGGTGAAAAGGAGTCTGTTGCGTTGTAGCAGCAAGTGAAGATAGCTCTGGAAAATAGGAGCTGCTCCATGAATCACAACTGTAATCTTCCTGCTTTTGCCAAATTTGTAAAAATATCGGTGTTAATGTTTGAAAAAGGTACCTCCTTGATTATTAATTCATTAATGAAATATCCCATGTAATATAAAAGGAATGGGTTTACCTCGTGTGTTTAAGAACAATAATGATACAAAGAGATAGAAAGGTGGGCAAAAATGGTAGAGAAAAGTATACAAATTCAATACCCAACATCTCCCCCCAACTGGTCTATCTCCATGTCCTCATGCAACTCATCGTCTCCTCATATTTGGGTTGGACTGATTGTGATTGGGATGAAGCTATTTGAGATCATATTCTTCATCCATTTCTATCCCAAGGGGTTTGTAACCTTCTGTCAGAACAACATCCTTCCACTAGTCTGGGTCAACGTTGTATGCAGGAGTATATTGCTCGGCTGGAAACAAAATAAGGGGATACTGAAACCTCATCCCCGTCCATCTAACCCCACAGGTCTAAATACATTCTACAAAATGTGGCATCCTCTCTAGAGCCCGTGTAAAGTTAGGTGCTCCAAATACTTCTCGTCCTCTGAGAGCTGAGGATGAGAACATCCACCTCCTCTGACAACTTTCTAGTGCTTCCTTACAGAACATTGTAATCTTTCTAACACAGAGGACAGTGCACCATTTCTGCGTTGTCAACATGTGTTATCTATGCCCCTTAGTCTGTAGGAAGGTAAAATGCTTGTTATAAATATTTACTAACTGGCCATGCTCCTTCCTCATCATTAGCGGCCTTATGACTTGGTTCTCCTCAAATTTATCATAGGCCTTCCTCCATTTAATCTGATTGATGGTGTAGGAGGAAAAATATCTTAAATGAATTTCCCCCATGAATGGAATGGGGTTAAAAGATTGATCATGCCTCAAGAAGTAACCATGGATGTAGATCTCACACATTAAGTGTTGTCCTATGATATCATGAATTTTCAAGATATGGAGAAATTGAATGGGGTCCTCAATCTTGTGCCAAATTTCCTTATATATACTCTCAAGACAAAAGAAAATAAATTGTTCATGAAGGAATAAGGCATAGCTATGTACAAGAGGTCTGCAGGCCATTAACTGGTATACCAGGGAGAACATCTTCTCCTTATATGATTGCAGCAACTGCACTTGTTCTTCCAATTCTTCTATTCCAGCCTTTTGTTTAGCTTTCTTCAGCTACAACTTATCTAACTAATTTATGTATCCTATAACGATCCCGACAACCTGTTCTCGAACCCACATTATCTCTTTCTTATGTCCGTTCGCAGCAGACTGCCACCTCTGGATCTCGGCGGCCAAGAAAAATTCTCGGCCTTCAAACAACTATTCAATCAGACCAATATGTGTAGCTGTGGAGGAGACTTCAATTTTTTTCTTTACTGCCCTCCATTTATAGACTTTTACCTTCTTTTCAATTGGGAAACTTGTCTCTTCAACTCCCAAACCTCCCTCTTCAATCTCATGGTTTCATTGATGTTAGGTCCCTATATTACTAGTATAGTCCCTTATTGTTGTTAATGTAACCCCCTTATTGTTATTATTGTACCCCTGTAACCCCCATATTGTTATTATTGTGACCTTAAATTATTATTGTTATGTCAGCTAGGATTACATTGTGGTCCCACTAGGATTACATTATGGCCCCATGGACTCCTATATATAGAAAGGAGGTTTTGTAATTTGTATCATCCAAGAATTGTTCATTCATGTAATGTAATGGAGGTTTCCCCCTCGAATTGGCTTATTTATAAGGCGTTGATATCTATTTTCTTCTATTTTTGGAGCTAGTTTCACAACATTTGGTATCAGAGCTTTGGATTCTAGGGTTTCGCTGCTCCAAATAGGTCATCGTGGAATTTTCGCTATAACTTGTTTTCTAAAAAGTTTCAGAAGCTGAAATTTTTAGGGTACGAAGCCGAAATCCTGAGGAACATTGTCACAAAATTTTGAAGCTTGGTTCGCAACATTTTTGGAGATATGATCTGTCAAAGTTAGGTCTTTTTGCAGGCTCCTCAATTTAATCTAAACAGGTCATTGTGGCATTTGCGCTATAACTATTTTTCTACGAAGGTTAAAAATATGAAATTTTAGGGTGTGAAGCTGAAATCTTGAGGAAACTCGTTGCAAAATTTCAGAGCTTGGTTCACAATATTTTCGGAGATATGATCTATGGAAGGTAGTGCTTTTTCAGGCTCCTGAATTTCATCTCAAAGAGGTGATCATGGGAAAATCTTCATAACTCTCTCTCTGAGAATCGTATTGAAGTGCTGTAAAAAGTGGTCGCAATCGCATGGATTGTAGTTTATTTTCTATCAATTTCATAGCTAAAAGATGCAACAGTGACACGTGGCAAGTTTTACATGTTCGTTGTAATGAACTAGTCCATAATTAGGTCATTGTGGGAGATTGGACATAAATTTTCCTTGGAGAATCCAAATCAAGTAAAACCTATGGCATTAGAAAGATAATTCAGAAGGATACCTCAGTGCCCAATTTCAGATATTTAAGAGCCTCAATCGCAAAGATAATCCAATTTCAATATCGAGCTCCTCAAAAGCAAGAAAAAGGTGCGCATTTTTTTTTTTTCGAATTGCATAAGTCTTGTTTGAAGAATCAATTTGAATTTATTCCAAGGGAATATTGTAGAATATATATCAGTATTGTGTTCTAAAAAAATGCCTCATAAAAATAATTCAACACCCATTAAGCCTTTAGAAGGCTCTACTATGACTCATGAAGATGAAGAATTGCAACATGATCTATCAAAATTACAAGAGCAAGTGCACCAAATTTTGCTCTCGCAAAGAGCAACAAAAAATGAAATGGATGTTTTTAAGAAAGGCATGGAAGTGAAGATGGATGGTTTGAAGAAAGGTGTGGAATCTAAGATAGATGGCCTGGAATCTAAGATGGATGACATGGAAGCTAAGATCGATGAAAAAATGAAAGACAACATGGAAAACATGAAGAATGATCTAAAAGAAGACATGGACAGTTTGACAAAGTTGACACAAGAAATGCTTTCTAATGGTGAAAATATAGTAGAGGAAACTCATGATGAGAACAAAATAAATGTTAATCGTGACTTCATAAACTCTAATTTTGGCGGGAAGAACCACCATATTCCAAAAATGGATATGAGGAAGTTTGATGGAAAGGATCCTGTATCATGGATACTACATATGGAGCAATACTTTGATCTCCATAATGTGAAAAACACACAAAAGGTACGCATTGCAACTTTACATTTAGAACAAAATACATTTGTATGGTATCGATGGCTTTGCTTCCGTAAAAAATTTTTCACTTGGTCAATTTTTATGGAGGAAATGATAGCACATTATGAGGATACAAAGAGCAACACCTTCTTTAGCCAATTGATAAATCTCAAACAAAGGGGTTTAATGGAGGAGCACATTGAGGACTTCCAAAAATTTAATATAAGGGTAACTGATATTCTAGAGGAACACATGATTGATCTGTTCATAGGTACTTTAAAGGGTAACATCCAACATGAAGTTCGCGTTTTGGAACCCGATTCATTGGAGAAGGCATTTAGGTTGGCAAGAAAAATTGAATGTAAAATTATGGCGACAAGGAAGCCTACCACTCACTTCTATAAAGAAGGAACTGTTGCTACACCTAGATTTCCACAACCTACAAGGTTGACACCACAACAATTGGAAGAAAAAAGAGCAAAAGGGATTTGCTACAGTTGTGATAGCAAATACACTAAAGGTCATAAGTGTGCTGAGAAGAAATTATTTTACATAGATTGCAAAGAGGAAGAAGAAAATGAACAAGAAGAGGATATACACCAGGAACCAGCCCTAGAAGAGGAAGAAATGAGTCTGACCATATCGTGTAATGCATTGGCAGGAATTACCACTCCTAAAACTCTCAATATAGAAGGACATATCAAGAAGAAAAAAGTAATAGTGTTGATTGATTTATGTAGCACCCATAATTTTATTCATTGTAAGGTAGCCAAGGAATTGAATTGTCTCCTATACCCAGCACCAGAATGTCAAGTGATGGTTGAAAATGGAGGAACTATAAATTGCTCTGGAAAATGCCATAATATCAAGCTAACCATGGGGGAATATGTATTGAATAGTCCAATGCTTTCCATTCCTATCGGAGGTGTTGATGTTGTACTAGGAGTATAATGGTTACAATCTTTGGGGACAATAGCTTTTAATTTTTAAGAACTTTTCTTGAATTTTGTTTCAGAAGGAAAGGAAGTCAAATTACGGGGTATTGCAGGGAATCCAGGAAAGATAATAAGCTCTCATGTCATGAAAAAGCTTCTAAAGAAAGAACAATGAGGCATAATTGCACAATTATGCTCACTAGAAGCTCCAACATCAAGATCATCTATTTTTGTAGATCTCCAAAAAGTCTTGGACAATCATTCCAAGGTGTTTGAAACTCCCAAAGGACTCCCACCTATTCGTGATCATGATCATGCTATTCATTTGATTCCAGGAAGCGTTCCTCCAAACATCAGGCCTTATATATATCCTTATGTCCAAAAGAGCGAAATTGAACGTATGATTGAAGAAATGATAGAGGCGGGTATAATTCAACCTAGTCAAAGTTCTTTCTATGCTCCTATAGTATTGGTACACAAGAAGGATGGATCATGGTGCACGTGTCTGAATTATAGGGAGCTCAATAAGCTCACCATTAAAGATAAATTTCCCATTCCTGTGATTGATGAATTATTTGATGAATTACATGGAGAAATTTATTTTACCAAGTTGGATCTTCGTTCAGGATATCATCAAATTAGAATGAAGACTGAAGATATTCCAAAAAAAACATTTCGAACTCATGAGGGTCATTATGAATTTTTGGTCATGCCTTTTGTCCTTACCAATTCACCTTCTACATTTCAAGGGTTGATGAATTCCATTTTCAAACCCTTCCTTAGAAAATTTGTGCTAGTATTTTTTGATGATATACTAATCTACAACAGGTCTTGGGAGGATCATGTTGAACATGATGACAGGGTGCTCAAACTATTGCAAGAGAAACAATTATATGCAAAAACATTGAAATGTTTCTTTGGAGTACAAGAGGTGGAATATCTTGGTCATATTGTATCTCACGAGGGTGTTAAGGTAGACCCTAACAAAATTAAAGCCATTAAGGAATGGAAAGTCCCCACAACCATAAAGAAGTTGCAAGGATTTCTCAGGTTAACAGGGTATTATCACAAGTTTGTTAAGAATTATGGGAGAATAGCAGCACCTCTAACAACATTAATGAAGAAAGATGCATTTTCATGGACTCCTGAAGCAACCAAGGCCTTTGAACATCTTAAAGAGGCAATGTGCCTAGCATCGGTCTTAGCTATGCCAGACTTCATAGAAACCTTTATTGTGGAATGTGACACCTCAGGAAATGGAATTGGTGCTATTTTAATGCAGGAAGGAAGACCCATTTCTTTTGAAAGTTTTCCAATCAAAGGAAAGTATTTACAGAAACTTATTTATGAGAAGGAAATGTTAGCAATACTGCATGCACTAAAGAAATGGAAAACTTACCTAATGGGAAGACACTTCAAGGTAAAAACTGAACATGATAGTGTTAAACACTTTTTGGAAAAAAGACTATCTTCAGAAGAGAAGCAAAAATGGGTCACAAAGATGTTGGGTTATGACTTTGGAATAATCTACAAAAAAGGGAAGCTTAATGTTGTTGCAGATGCACTCTTAAGAAAGAATGAAGAGGTGGAAGCATTTCTTTGTGCCATTTCTATTATCCAACCAGCTTGGATAACTGAAGCAAGAGATGAATGGAAGAAGGAAAAATAAGTATGTTCACTCATTCAAAAGTTGCAGCAATATCCTAGTACATCTGATACATTTAGTTGGAAAAATGATTCTTTATGGTACAAAGATCGTTTATATCTTTATAAGAATTCCCAACTAAAACAAAAAATTCTTTTGGAATTGCACACTTATCCTTTAGGAGGACACTCAGGATTTTTAAAAACTTACCACGGGTGAAGAAATAATTTTTTTGGGATGGCCTTAAATCTGATATTCAAAATTTTGTGGCGGAATGTTTGGTTTTCCAGCAGAATAAGTTGAGATAATTAAGACCCTAGGACTTCTACAACCTTTATCCATTCCAAGTCAACATTGGGAGGAGATTTTCATGGATTTTATCACAGGTTTACCTATGTCCAAAGGAAAGAGTGTCATCATGGTGGTAGTTGATAGACTTACCAAGTACACAAAATTTTGTGCTTTATCTCATCCATTTAAAGAAATTATAGTTGCTACTACATTTATGGACACAATTCAAAAGCTACATGGAAACCCAAGGGTTATTGTGAGCAAGAGAGATCCCATTTTTACTGGAAATTTTTGGACAGAGTTATTTTCTTGTTTGGGTACTCAATTAGCTCATATCTCATCTTATCATCCTCAATATGATGGTCAAAATGAGATAGTAAATAAATGTTTGGAAGGATATCTTCGTTGTTTTGTATCTGATAAAAAAACACAATGGGTCAAGTGGTTACCTCTCGTTGAATGGTGGTATAACACTTCCTTCCATACTGCAGCAAAAATGACCCCATTTATGGCACTCTATGGATATCATCCACCATCCATCACATCATATTTAAGGGAAAATTCGAAGGTTCAAGCAGTGGAAGATCACATCGAGCATCAGCAAGAAGTTCTCCAACTCTTAAAGGATAACCTGAATTTGGCACAAAATCGAATGAAACAACAGGCAGATCAACATCGCAATGAGAGAAGTTTTGATGTAGGAGATTGGGTATTTTTACGGCTACAACCATACAAACAAATGTCCCTCAAGCAAGCTAAGAAGGATAATAAATTATCGCCAAAGTACTATGGTCCTTACAAGGTGTTGCAAAAGATTGGTACTATGACATACAAATTGGAGCTTCCTGCTTCTTCGCGAGTACATCCAGTGTTCCATGTTTCATGCTTAAAGAAGGTTATAGGTGAAAATCGTCCAGTTCAAACAGTATTGCCAGAACTTGATGGGGAAGGGAAGATCATATTGGAACCTGAAGCAGTCATAGAAAAAAGAACTCGACAACTACGGAATCGATCAATTTCAGAGTATCTCATCAAGTGGAAGAACTTACCCACCGAAGATTCTACATGGGAGGATGAGAATTTTATACAGAAGCACCCAGAGCTACTCAAGCATTGAGGACAACACTTTTTTGAAGGAGAGGGGCATGTTAGGTCCCTATATTACTAGTATAGTCCCTTATTGTTGTTAGTGTAACCCCCTTATTTTTATTATTATACCCCTGTAACCCCCATATTGTTATTATTGTGCCCTTAAATTATTATTGTTAGGTCGGCTAGGATTACATTATGGCCCCACTAGGATTACATTATGGTCCCATGGAATCCTATTTATAGAAAGGAGGTTTTGAAATTTGTATCATCCAACAATTTTTCATTCATGTAATGTATTGGAGGTTGCCCCCTCGAAGTGGATTATTTATAAGGCGTTGATATCTCTTTTCTTCTATTTTTGGAGCTAGCTTCACAAAAATTGAACTGCAACTGATACCTTTTCTTGAGAGGAAAAATTCTCTTCTCACACTATTCAATCCATTCCTGTTTGACAAGAAATTCATTTTTTGAGCCTATAACAGGCTCAAGAGGTGGTGGAATGTTGGCGGTATTATCAATTGGTTCTTCTGTTAGGTATTTCTGGCTCATCTCCCTATATTTAGGGGCATATTCCTCTACATTTACTTCAAGGAATCCTTTCGTCTGGTTAGCATTTGCATTGACCACTCTGTGTTTCGGTATTTACACAAGAATCCCATCTCCTTTGTGAGCCTCTGAGTGCTCCAACTAATATTCAGCAATTACTAGGCTGATATTGGCTATGTCCTTTCCTAGGTTGAAAAACTTAAGCATTGGTGGGACAGTTATTTCCTCCATTAATCATTGGGGTGAGTGGAATCCCCTCGCCCCTCTAGGAATCATGGACAGGAACGGAGAGCGGGGAATAACTTCATCATCCTTGTTTCTAGCTTGGGCCGGGCTTTCATGCACTATTACTTTAGTCGGGGTTGACGTTGGTTCTTGTGGCACAACGTCGATTTCGAAGGTTGTTTCCCTTCTGTCTTCCTTCCCTTTGTGCATTATTTCTTCCTCTGAGGTCAATACTGGTTCTTGTGGGATAGTATCTACCTCACAGGTTATTTATCTTTTATCTTTCTGTTCTTCATGGATTTCTTCCCTGTTTCCCTATTCTAGATGAATCAGGGATGGTTCTTGTGTAACACCCCCACTTGTTTTAATATCCATATCTTCTTGGGTAGGTGATGTTGTTTCTTGCAAAACAACATCACTTGCCATCCATCTGTTTGATATTCCACTTCCCTATTCTTCATTGACAAAATTTGATGACTTTATGACAGTCTTGACTTCATGCACTATATCCATAACTCCTTCATCTGTGGGCTCTTTAGGCGAGGCTGGTTCTTGTGTGGCAGCCTCGACGGTGTCACCAATTATCTCCTCTACTCTCATTTCTTTAGGTTCTTCCTGATCAACCTCAATTTCCATTTGTTCAGGTTCCTCCTAATCAACCCCCATTTCCATTTCTTTGGGTTCTTCCTGATAAATTTTCTCTGAATTTTCTTCCCCTGCAAAACCAGTTGGAGAGGCTGGTTATTCTTCTCTAGTAGCAATAACGGCTGCTATATATTCTTCTTAGGATCCATAGAGTTCTGCCCACGAGACTCAAAATATAGCTATCGCATGTATGACCAGTAAACGCACCAATCCATGATTCGAGAGCACTGCCGGCATCTGGCGTGAACGCTGAGCGGACTGTGCCATGTGCTGCAACTGTTTTAACAAAAATAAGGGCATGTTTAAGGAGTGCACCTAAGCTTGTGGAAATCAAAGGTGAGTTAAAATTTTAAAATGATATTTAAACAGAGTTGTAGCTCGACCCTCGCAAGTTATGTATTTCATTACAAAACCTATGACTTATTTGCATGGATACTGTACAGTCTTGCGCTCATATCCTCTGCCCAATTGGAAGACAATTTCTCCTGCCTGCAAGAACAATTCGGGAAACTCTGGGAGAGGAACTCTCTGAGCAAACCATTGCTGCCTTTGTTGTCTTAGCCCAATAACCTTTGCAATTATTTCTTCTATGAAAGGAATTTCCAATCCTCTGACCCGCAAGCAATTCTCATCCAAATTAAGCTGAAACTTCATTGTCATTCCTCTGTCAAACCCTTGCAATCTATCGAAGTAGGTATCCATCCTGCATTGACAAATATTTTCCATACCTCTATATTACTACAGACGGAAACTGTATTTTTAGGTTCATATCGCACAGCTAGTCCGCCCATACTTTGGGGACTATAATAGCACTCTAGAGTAGCAGACCGTTGGACAGAATGGTGGATACCAAATTTTGGAAAAACAACATGGTGAAATTGAATGGTGGTAACGATAAATATGGATGATAATTCTCGGAAATCGAGGAAAATCATGAAAAATATATGGTAAGTGCAACAAACAGAATGGTAATTATTTCATATGAAATGGAAAGGACGTGTTAAGGATCCCAATGTGTATTTAATGATTATACATAGTATTGAGAAGGATCGTAGGGTGTACCACACAAGTAATTGTAATAATTATTTACAAAGTCATCATTATGGCGTCATTAAATTATGATTCTATGCCCCCCCCCCCCCCAACTTAAAAGTTGTCGTTCGTGACATTAATGTCTTTACATGGGATATTTAATTAAATCGGTAAAATTCACGTGGAGGTGTACCTAGTGGCCTTCTTGGACGAAGTGATGGTTGGTAGGATGATGACACAGTAATGATGCGGTTGGAGTAACAAGAGTACGAGTAGCAACATCTGGAGTAATAATAGTGCAAGTAACAACATCCAGAGTAACAACATATGGAGTAACAACAGTGCGAGTAACAACATCTGGAGTAACAATAGTTCGAGTAGCAGCATCCAGAGTAATAACATTTGGAGTAACAACAGTGTCAGTAGCAGCATTCGGAGTAACATCAGTGCGAGTAACAAAATCCAAAGTAACAACATCTGGAGTATCAACAATGTGAGTAACAACATCCAGAGTGACAACAGTTCGAGTAACAACATTTGGAGTAGCAACATCTGGAGTAACAATAGTGTGAGTATCAACCAATGAGTAACAACATCGAGTAGCAGCAACCGAGTAAAAACATCATGAGTAGCAGCAACCGAGTAAGAGCATCATGAGTAGCAGCAACTGAGTAACAACATCATGAGTAGCAGCAACTGAGTAACAACATCACGAGTAGCAGCAACCAAGTAACATTATCATGAGTAGCAGTATCTGAGTAACAACATCATGAGTAGTAGCAACTGAGTAACAACATCATGATTAGCAACAACTGAGTAACAACATCATGAGTAGAAGCAACCGAGTAACATCATCACGAGTAGGAGAAACCAAGTAACAACATCATGAGTAGCACCAAACAAGTAACATCATCATGAGTAGCAGCAACCAAGTAACAACATCATCAGTAGCAACAATCGATACTTAGAAAAATTCTTGATCTTTAAAATATTACTCCTTAGTAGTAACTCCTGCAAAAATACAACAAGATATATAGTAACAGTGTAATTCTTTACTCTTTTTTTTAGAGACAGGATGCAGAGGAAGAGTTCTCTGCGTTGATAACCTTCAAACCAGATTTCTCATAGAGGTGTTTGATGAAAACATCCTTGGAGGTTGGGCAGTGGTATAATCTCAGGCAATGTCCATTTGCTATGAATGAAGCAAGTGTATCATCAATTGTGACTAGGCTGATTGTTCCATTATCAAATACAATGTCCACCTCGTAAAGTCCCATCTAGTGAGTGCAAAGCTTTCCCTTAAAATCCTTAAAATGAGAGTCATAAAGTAATGCCCAGTCTCCCCTATGAAACACCTTGTTTTTGATAAGCTTATCGTTCCATTTCACTCTTTGTTGCTGAATAGAAGTAGTCATATGGAAATCCATTGAATGGATTTCATCTAGTTTATTAAGCTGAGCCAGTCGGTTTTTCTGGGCATTTGACAGATCTAAACCAAATTCAAGAGCTGTTATGAGCGTACTGTTTTCAAATTCTATTGGAAATAACAGGGATTTCCCATAAACCAACTCAAATGGTGAAAACGCAGTTGTGTTCCACCATGTTGTTTTGTATGCCCAGAGAACTTCTGGCAACTTCTAAGCCCAATCCCGACGATGGTATGCCACAGTTTTTGTCAAGATATTTTCCAATGTCTTGTTTGTGCTTTCCACTTCTCCATTCGCCTGGGGGTGGTATGGATATGTCACCTTGTGCTTGACCCCATATTTCTGCATAAGCTTTGTTATCATGTGTGATGTAAATTTCACCCCATAATCTGAAACAATCTCTCTTGGAGTACCATAATGAGAAAAATTTTCCTCAAATATAAAATCTGAGACCACCTGCTCTGTTGCTTTTGCAACAAATTTGGCTTCTACCCACTTAGTCACGTAATTAGTACAGAATAGAATGTGAACCTTTTGCTGGGAGGGTGGGTTGAAGGGTCCAACGAAGTTGATAGCCCATTTCTCAAAAGGTTCGAGGACTCCCTGTGCATGTAAAGGCATTTCATCAGCTTGACCGGGCTGCCCCATATGCTGGCAACTGTCACACCTCCTGACATAATTATGTGCATCCTGAAATATATAAGGCCAGTAATATCGCATTTGTAGCACCTTATGGCATGTTATTTTATTTGCAAAATTCCCTCCACAAGGGCCATCATGGGAAGCCTTCAATACTTCATAAATATCATCCTCAGATACACAACGCTGAATCTGCTTATCAGCTCATGTATGAAAAAGGTACCCTACCATCCAAGAATGTCGGGCACTGTGATGAATAATTTTTCGCTGTTCCCTGTATGACAAATGATGAGGCACTTTCCCTATAGCAATAAAGTTAGCAATATATGCATGCCATAGAGGTTTAGTAGAAACTGCAAAAAGATGCTCGTTGGGAAAACTATCTTCTATAGGTGTGCATTCATCATTGTTATCCATTCTAGATAGGAAATCAACAAATACATTATATTTTCCTGGTTTGTCTACTATTGTGATATCAAATTCTTGAAGCAATAACAACCATCTTGTAATACGGCCAGGAGTGATAGGTTTATTCATCAAATACCTTATTGTTGCATGATTAGTATGTACAAAAGTAGGATACCCGGTGATGTAGTGCCGGAACTTGTTGATAACATAGATGAGAGCCAGGAATTCTTTTTCCGTCACCGTGTAATTCATTTCAGCAGGAATTAAATTCTTGCTGACATAATAAATTGCATATAGTGTTTTGTCTACCTACTGTCCTAAAACAGATCCTACTGTTGTTTGAGAAGCATCAGCATGTATGTGAAATGGTAATGCCCAATCAGGTCCTCAAAGGATTGGAGCTTTGCAAATCAGTCCCTTAATTTTCGTGAAAGTTTCTTGACAATATTCAGTCCACAAGAATTCTGCATCTTTCGTTAGCAATTGAAAAAGTGGATGTGCTATTTTAGCAAAAATTTCTATAAAGCGTCTATAATAACCAGCACAACCAATAAAGCTACATACTTGTGTGGGTGTCTTTGGTACCGGGAAGTGTAATATTACCTCTACTTTGGCTGGATCAACTCGAATTCCGACAGCTGAGAGAAAATGTCCCAATACTATCCCTTCTTCCCTCATCATATGGAATTTGAATGTACTCAGAGATACATGGGTCAGCTTACATCTTTTAAGTAATTTCTCGAGATTTTCCAATCCCTCTTCAAATGAGTTTCCATATGGAGTAAAATCATCCATATAGATTTCAACACTATCATTGACCAAATCAGAAAAGATTCTCAGAATTTCCCTCTAGAGTGTAGCAGGAGCATTACACAGGCCAAATGGGAGGAACTTGTATGCAAAGGCCCCCCATGGGAATGTGAAAGTTGTTTTATCTTGGTCTTCTAGGGCTATATGGATCTGGTTATATCCACTGAATTCGTCTAGGAAGGAAAATAACTTCTTCCCAACCAAGGTGTCAAGGACTTGGTCAATGAATGGCAAAGGGAAATGGTATTTTTGAGTTTCCCTTTTTAGCTCCCTGTAATCTATGCAGATCTGCCACTTACCATTCTTTTTAGGAACAATAACTAGTGGGGATATCCATTGGCTATCTGAGATGGGGTAAATGAAACCTACCTCCAATAATTTTTGTAATTCTTCTTTGAAAATTTTCTTTAGAGCATGATTCATTCTTCATTGGGGCTATCTTACAGGGCAAAAATCTTCCTTAATGTAATTCTGATGAGTACATAAGTTAGCAGGGATCCCCTTCATGTCGGTATAATCCCAGCCAAAAGCTTCCTGATGATCTTGAAGGAATTTTAAGAGCTATTTTGTCTGAGATTCAAACACATTAGGGTTGATATTGAGTGTTTTCCCTGGTTCAATCTCAATTGGAATACTATCATGGGATGAATTTATAGGAATGTCTTCAATTTCATCTTCTGGTTCAATGTTTTCCTGTGTTTCACAGCTCATAGCAGACTCTAAAATTTGGCGAGTTGAATTGGACACAGAACTGGGATCATTAATAAAAGTGTTGATGGCATCGTCCTCAGTTTTTGTTTTGAATTGAAGGGCCTACCCAATAGTGAGGATTGGTCTAACTTCTTCATTTTCAAGTTCAGGCTCTTCTATTGGTAGAGGTTTATGACTAGTTAATAATTTTTTCGATGGGCTAGGTTCCACAGGAGGGTAGAGGGTAAGATTCTTTGTAACCATCCCATTTGATATGATCATATGCCCAGATCGACACCCTATGTAGGCGTCTGCAGTTGTGAGCCAAGGTCTTCCCAGGATCAATCGATGACCACCAATTGAAGATCGAGTCTATAATTCAAGGTGGTCCACAGGGTAATTCCACGAATCCACCGAAATGGTCATATCTTCTAATTTACCTACCAGTTTAATTGTAGACCTGTCTACTAGTTCCAGGATAGTAGGGGTTGAATTAATGTTTCTGAGACCTAATGTATTAATTGTTTCGGAGGTAATAATGTTGATGGAAGCTCCCAAATATACTAGTACATTTGGGATTTCAACCCCATTGATTTGTACTATTAGAATTTGGTTTCCTGGGTCTCCATATTTCATAGGCATGATTCTTCCTAACATGATGTCGAACAATCTACTCATCACATGAATGGTTAATGGATCCCTAGGTTTGTTCCCTGGATTCTTAGAGAAGTAATCTTTAAGAGTTTTTGCATATATAGGTACATCCCTCATGGCTTTTAACAAGGGTATTTTGACAAAAATATTTTTCAATTCCCCCAGGAAGTCAAACTCTACCTGAGGGATTTGTTTGTTCAAGGTCATTCTTTCAGGATATGGAGGAGAATTTGAATGACCCTGATTAAGAACAGATTGGGGAGGTGTCTGATTTTTTATGTTTTGGTCCGGTTTATCCCCAACTATCCTCTGTTATGGTTCTGTAAGTTCACTGTCAATCTGTTCTATGATAATAGGTGAAGTAGGAGAATTTACTACCCACCCAGATCGTAAGTTTATCTCATTGAGCCCTGT
The DNA here is from genome assembly GCA_034641835.2 of Pinus albicaulis. NCBI lineage: Eukaryota > Viridiplantae > Streptophyta > Pinopsida > Pinales > Pinaceae > Pinus > Pinus albicaulis. The sequence continues at coordinate 617,224,059 of CM076574.1, read as the reverse complement.
GGTAGAAATGATATAAGATGGAAGGTTAAGAGTATCTGTTTGTTGGACCCCTTTATTATTAGGATTCAGATTGGGCTATATAGGAAGCTGGGGTCGAAGGGCTAGGTTACCAAGAGGTGCATTATAGGGAAATTGAAGCTGCTATTGAGGCATAGATTGAAGAAATTTACCAGTAGGAGAGGGTCCACGCCAGCTCTAACTCCATGAAGGATCTGAACTAGCCTAGGGAACCCATTGTTTCCATGGAGGATATTGATATTGAGACCACATAGATGAAAAAGGTGCAGACTGGGGACCCATATAAAAATTATTAAAATATTGGGATGGGTCCTGAAACATACCTGGATTCATAGCTGGTGGTCGAGGTGGCCATGGCTTTTTCGGCCCCATGAAGTACAATTGGTCTACCACATTTTCTTCACTTGCCCCTTGAAAAACTGCCTTTAGTCCAGGCAAGGAAGGTCATGAGCTACTCGCATGAGTCTGTTCACATATCACGTAGGCTTCCACCATGTTTAATGGGAATTCTTTCAAGGGATGCTTCTTTCTGCACTCTGGGCAGAATATAGCCATAGTATTTTCCAACTCCATCTATTTCTATTTCTCTTGCAGAGTTTCCATCTGGGTAGATAATGTGCACAGGATATCAGTCCTTAGATTATCCAGTAGGTTTCCAATTTCTGCCTTTGTAACCCCTCCACCAAAAGTCTTCAATGACCGAATTCATTGTCCTCTCCTTGCATCCCATCATGAAAAATGAATGCAATAGTCATAGATGGTGTCAAAGTATTCTTTTGAAATATCCCCCTTTCCTACTATGTTCAGAAGTTGCAAAGAATCTTCCCTAAGTGCCCGGAGAAGAATGATCTTCAGAATATCCTTATCAAGGTCACTATGGCCTGATCTCTACAATATATATTTTAATCGTTCCACACAGTCTTCCTTGTTCTCATCCTCTTTCTGTACAAACTTAAATATTTCCTCCTTAATGTCATGGGATTTGCAGTAATCTTGGTATTTCTCCAAAAAGGCTTCTTTCATCCCCTCCCATGAGGTAATAGTTCTCCCTCCTATACCCTTGAACCATCTCAGGGCTATCCCTTTTAGGGTAGCAGGAAATATTTTTAGTTTCTGGGCATCGAAGATATAATCATACCCTCGACAGACAATTTCAAATTCGAAGAGGAATGTATCAGGGTCTTCCGAAGAAAGCCCATGAAAATTAGGTAAAGTTGTTAAAGGGATGGGCTTCATCGGTGCATCACCTATAATATTTCCAATTGGAAAATCAATAGAAGAACTTGCAGGTGCCATAAATATCCTCTAATACTCACCTGGGATTTCAACTGGTTCTGCGACTGGTACTTGGGGTGATTCAACTATAGGAGGTTTCACCGCACTCCGCTGGTCTCTTGGTGACACAAAATCCTTCAGGAACTCTCTTTTTGAATCAGAATTGCTTAATTAAACTACAAGAGGCTTCACAACACTCACTTGGTCTCATGGTGATGAAAACCCTTTCGAAGGTTCTTCTTCCCATTTAGAATTGCTCAGTTCTTCTGACCCTTTGCTTGCTATTTCTTCCCCTTTTACTGACAGTAGGGATTGCTCCTCCACCAATACCTTATTTATTGCTTCTTCTGTCGTCGAAATAATTTCCTCGAGTACTGTGGATGGCACTGACTGCTCCACTGACTACCCTTCGGACTTTGTGTAAACCCTTACCCTGACAGCAGCATGAGAGGATGCTTCAGATTTAGCCTTTTCGATGATCTCCTGAATATATGTCTTCCATCCCAGATCCTTTCCTTTCTTTGGGGGTGTTCCTCTGCCCCTCTTCTTTAGATTTTTGTTCATACAATTGGTGAGAAGAATTCATCAAAATAGCAAAAGCGCTCAAGACCCGGAGCAGGAAAGATAGCATCCTCCCTGGGATGAGAGAATAGGTTCAAACAGACAACCAAATTAAAATTTTTAAAAGAATAAAATCAAAAGTTCAGGACCTGAATTAGGGTAATCAAATACCCTCCCCAAGATGAGAAGTTGGCCCTTTCAAAAAATAATCAAAATGCAGAAAAAATTTGAAAACTATGCCCAGGACTTAGAGCGGGGTAACAAATACCCTCCCTAAGATGAGATATCGGTCTTAACAAAAGGAAAAAAAGGAAGCAAAAAAAACACACTATGCTCAAGACTTGGAGCAAGGTAATAGATGCCCTCCCAAAGATGAGAGACCAATTCTAAAGAAAAAAATAAAAAGCAGAAAAATATAGAAAACTACGCTAAGGACTTGAAGTAGGGAAATAAATTCCCTCCCCAAGACGAGAGCTCGACCCTTAGATCAATTTCAGATCGTGTTCTTGCACCTTGTTAGCCTTCCCCAGCAATGGCACCAAAATTTTGGCGTCAATATGTGAAAAAATATTCAACCCTTTTCCCATATAAATTATCAACACGAGGGCATTAGTTATTTCAAGACTAACGCACACAATATATGCAAGAGAAATCACACAACTTGCTATTGGATCACAGGCTTTAATTAATGAACAAGAAAACTATTGTAACAATAATTAAAATGGATTGCATAATTAAAAAGGTATTCACAACAATTAAAAGTTAACCAAGAACCATGATAACAAAACCAATTGAAATATAAAAATAAACCAAAAAGAAAGATAACACAACACACGATCGAAGAGTAGGCCCAACTCTACGATGATACGATAAACTCACAATTTCTGAGATAAAATAACAAAGAGTTGTGCATTCAATTAATTGGAAAAATACTTATGTTACAAAATCTGTATATGCTTATTTAACCCTAATTCACAGCCCATAGGCCGTCTTTATACAATTGTTCAGGAAATCATAGATTTCCTTCAACAACTAAATATTTACAATTATACAATTCGTTACAACAACAACCTAGCTTCCAAAAGGAAATCATGAACAAGCCTAAAATATCACTTGGGTGAAACGGAGTCTATTCCGCTGTAGCAGCAAGTAATGATAGCGCTGGAAATTATGAGCTGCTCTATGACTCATAGCTGTAATCTTCCTGCTTTTTCCAAATCTGTAAAAATATCGGAGTTAATTGATTGCAAAATGTAAAACCTCCTTGACTATTACTTGTTAATCAAATATCCCACGTAAGATAAAAGAAAGAAGTTTACCTAGTGTGTTTAAGAATAATATTATTTACAAAGAGATAGAAGGTGAGGCGAAAATGGGAGTTAAAAGTATACAAATCCGGTACAACATCTCCCCCCAGCTTTGTTCTATCTGCATGTCTTGGTCAAGCTTGTGCATCTCCTAAGATATAGGTTGGACTAACTTTGAATGACATCAAAATTTGTGTGAGATCATATTCTTCGGCCATTTACGTCCTAGGGGGGTTTTTTCAAAACAACATCCTTCCACTAATTAAGGTCAAAAACTTTTTTGGAGGGGCTTCGTTGTATTTTCCGGCTGTCGGGGAAAAAAACAGTTCGACCAAACTTTTTTTAAAAGTTCGGCTGAACCAACATGTTTGCAATTATGCATAGCTGAGCTTTGAATACATTTCTTCAACTTTGGACTGATTAAACTCCATGAAACTTTCTGAATTAACTGTCGGAACCAAGACAAACATTTGCAGAATTCAATTTACTTTCAGGAAATATAACTTTTATGGAATTTCATAAATATTTACTAATTTTAATTAAGGGTGTAAACAATTCTGAAGGTCATTATGATTCAGTGAAATCAATATTCTGTATCTTCCAAAATACACTGTAAAAAAATTATAAAAATTATGGTGCATTACATTTTTCCATCGTTTGTAATGGGTAGTTTTTAGATTTTTAGTTTATAACTTATATGTTGAGAAATTTCATGCGTCTCGAAATATATTCAAAATATGCAGTTTTTTCATATTGAATTAGTTCAAAAAATTCTAGTAATTATGATATGCATCAGTTGATTTTGTAAATATAACGAAAATGAAGTAGACTCTGTTTAGATTGTTGTAACACATTTTGTTTCTCAAAAACACAAAGTTTTCAAAGAATACACTAGCGCGTATTAACATGGCTTTTTATGAATCCTTTGATTGTTAAAAAACACACACTCAAAGAAATGCTAAGTTGACATATCAAATGTGTATAAAAAAATTCCAAAAAATAAGTAATAGAAAGCTAATAAAATTTCTGACAACTTTTATTTTTATCGCAAAATGAAATTCTAAACAAAAAAATTGTTTTGGCTTGCAGAAAGTTGAAGAACAGAAAAAAAAAATGATCTTTTTTTTCAAAAAAGGGCAAAAAATGTAACCCAAATTCACATTTTCACCCCGTGGCTTCAATAAATGATAACCACAAGAGCTTGAAAACCATTATGATGATGTATGGCTCTATCCATGTTTTTACTTGTAAATGAATGCACAATGTTTTTATGGTAAAATAAATTGTATTGCATCTTATGATGTAAAAGAGCAATGCTTCTTAAAGATTCTCAGATAAGTATGAGACCACCATGTTTAAATATGATGTTTATACTTGTAGATGCAATGTTTGTGACATGTTTGATGAAATACCTGTCATGGCTGGGATGGCTCTGAATGAGTTGTTGATGATGTGATTGCTTCTGTACCTTTATTTTAATGTTATTCATCATCTCCTAAAGTTTCATGAAGTTTTGGGCAATGACCTGTGATTTGGGGCTGAGAATGTGGCACAAATACCAGAGTTGCAGGCACAAAACTGACCTTTTGGGGCCCTATCCCTGACCTTGCCTTGGCATATCCATGTCTATAGGCTTCTAGCCACTCCCTTTCCCTTACATGCCTGCGGCCAAGGCTAAAAATGGTAAAAAATTAGTTACCCCCTCCTGGAGATGTTGTTGATGTTGTGTAAGGTGTGTTTGCTAGGTTTTTGTTGGTTCCGATTCCTTAATGTTATCTAGGAGGTTGAATCTCATATTAGTAGCCTCTTGTCGCATGTTTACCCCAGTTGGTCGATTACTTGGGTAGATGTGAGAAGAGGGTGTTACACATTTTGTCATCATTGAAAAATGACCACCAATCTGGATCTCTATCTATCCGATGAAGAGTTCCTAAGAACCCCCCTACATTGTTCAAAGCAAAAAAATCCCAAATACAATAATAATCGTAGAATATTGTTGTTATGTAGGTTCCTTCATGCAAAGTGTTGGTGTCCAGATGTGAACAATATTCAAACCCTTTTTCCACATAAATTATCAACCCGAGGCGTTAGTTATTTCAAGACTAATGTGCACAGTATATGCAAGAGCAATCACATAACCTATTGTTAGATCATAGGCTTAAATCAATGAACACACAAACTACTGTAACAACAATTAAAACGGATTGTAGAATTAAAAAGGCATTCACAAAAATTAAAGGATGGACTGGAACAACAGTAACAAAACCAACTGAAATAAAAATCAACCAAAAGAAAGATAATGCAACGCTTTATTAGAAGAGTGGGCCCAATTCTCTGATCAGGGCTGCGGCAAACTCACAATTTACAGGTGAAACAAAAGAGTGTTGTGCATTCAATTAATTGGAAAATACTCCTGTTACAAAATTTGTATATTCTTTGCTTCCCTTGATTCACAGCCCGTAGACCCTCTTTATACAACTGTCCAGGAAATCGTAGATTTCCTTTAACAACTAAATATTTACATTTATACAATTCGTTACAACAACAACCTAGTTGCCAAAACGAAACCATGAAAAACCTTGAAATATCGCTTGGGTGAAACATAGTCTATTACGCTGTAGCAACAAGTGAAGATAGCGTTGGAAATTAGGAGCTGCTCCATGACTCGCAGCTGTAATCTCCATTCTTTTTCCAAATATGTAAAAATATCAGAGTTAATTTTTGCAAAAGGCAAAACCTCCTTGACTATTACTTCATTAATCAAATATCCCATGTAAGATAAAAGAAAGGGGTTTACCTCATGTGTTTAAGAACAATAACGATACAAAGAGATAGAAAGGTGGGCGAAAATGGGAGAGAAAAGTATACAAATATGGTACCCAGTATCTCCCCCCAACTGGTCTATCTGCATGTCCTCATGCAGCTCGTCGTCTCCTTAGATCTAGGTTGGACTAACTGTGACTGGCATGAAGCTGTGTGAGATCAAATTCTTTTTCCATTTCTGTCCCAGGGGGTTTTTAACCTTTCGTCAGAACAACATCCTTCCACTAGTCTGGGTCAACGTTTTATGTAGAAGTATATTTCTTGACTAGAAACCAAATAAGGGGAAACTTAAACCTCAGCCCCATCCATCTAACCCCACAGGTTTGAATGCATGCTACAAAATGTGGCATCCTCTCTAGAGCCCATGCAAAGTTAGGTGCTTCAAATGGTTCTCGTCCTTTGACGACTGAGGATGACAACATCCACTTCCTCTAACAACTGTCTAGCGCTTCATTACATAACATTGTAATTTTTCTGACACAGAGGTCAACACACCATTTCTCGGTTGTCAACATGTGTTCTCTATGCCCCTCAATCTGTAGAAAGGTAAAATTCTTGTTATATATATTTTTTGACTGGCCATGCTCCTTCCTCATCATTAGTGGCCTTATGACTTGGTTCTCCTCAATCGTATCATAGGCCTTTCTCCATTTAATCTGATTGATGGTGTAGTAGGCAAAAGCTCTTAAATGAATGTCCCCCATGAATGGAACAGGGTTAAAAGACTGATCATTCCTTAAGACGTAACCATGCATGTAGAGCTCGCACATTAAGTGTCGTCCTATGATATCATGAATTTTTAAGATATTGAGAAATTGAATGGGTTCCTCAATCTCGTGCCAAATCTCCTTATATATACTTTCAAGAAAAAACAAAAGAAAATTTTCATGAAGGAATAAGGCATAGCTATGTGCAGGCGGTCTACAGGCCATTACCTGCTGTACCAGGGAGAACTTATTCTCCTTATTTGATTGCAACAACTGCACTTGTTCTTCCAAATCTTCTTTTCTGGTCTTTTGCTTAGCTTGCTTCAGTCGTGCCTTATCTAACTGGTCTATGTATTCTGTAACGATCCAGGTAGCCTGTTCTCACACCCGCATTGTCTCTTTCTTATGTCCATTCATAGCAGACTGCCACCTCTGGATTTCTGCAGCTAAGAAAAATTCTCGTCCTTCAAACAACTGTTCTATCGGACTAGTCTGTGTAGTTGCAGAAGAGAGCTCAATTTTTTGCCTTACTACCTTCCACTTGTAAACTTTTACCTTCTTTTTCAACCAGGAAACTTGCCTCTTCAACTCTCGAACCTCATTCTTCAATCTCATGGTTTCATTGAACTGCAGCTGATACCTTTTCTTGAGAGGTAATCTTATTTTCTCACACTGTTCAATCCATTCCTGTTTAACGATAAATTCATCTCCTAGGCCTGTAACAGGATCAGGAGGCAGTGGAATACTGTCAATGTTATCAGCTGGTTCCTCTGCTAAGTCTTTCTCACTGGGCTCCCTGTCCTCAGGGACATTTTCCTTTGCATTTACCTCAGGGAATTCTATTGTTTGTTCAGCACTTTCATCGACCATCCTATGTTCTGGTGTTTCCATAGGAATTTCATCTTCCTTACGAGCCTCTAGGTGATCCAACTGAGATTCAACAATTACTGGGCCGATATTGGCCATGTTCTTTCCTGTGTTAACAAACTTAAGCACTAATGGGACAGTTATTTCCTCTATTAATCATTGGGATGAGCAGAATCCCCTCGCCCCTCTAGGCATCATAGACTGGAACGGAGAGCGGGGAATAGATTCATCATCCTTATTTCCGGATTGGTCTATACTTTCATGCACTATTACTTAAGTTGACACTGGTTCTTGTGCCACAGCGTCGATTCTGAGGATTGTTTCCGTTGAAAATGCGCAATTTGATGGAGCTTAGTGAAATGAAGTCGCCTTCACTAAGTGGGCCCGCAGGCAAATTCTGGCGCAAAGTCTATTTTTAGACTATGTCTATTTTTAGACACATGGAGCATGGTCCAGGGGTTGCAGTATGTTATTCTTGGAGTATTGGTCATGTTGGTAAAAATAGATGGACCTCTATTTTTTGACCTATAGGTCGATGTCTATTTTTAGACTGCCTATCCTAAAAATAGGGAAGTCAAATATTATTTACCCTTAATAATATTTGGACTATAAACTTCAGTTTACTCTCTTGGAGCACTTTAGTTCGAGCCTTGGAAGTGGCTCATGCATCTGACAGAGGAATTACACTATTCCTAGGGTTTGATGGCATCATGCATGGTTGACTTCAGTTAGGACTTCAGTGGCAGAAGTTTGGTGGAGTTAATGAGACAGTTAGTGGAGTTGTGTTCTGTTTATTTTAGTTGAACCGGTTGAGATTAGTTTAACTAGATAATCAATTAGTTATGAGTGGAGTGAATTAAATATTATTTAATTCATTAATTAGTAACTCATTATTCAACTCAAGAACACATCAGCTCACTACAGTGCATGATCAGTTCAGTGGAGACCAGTGAAAGAGGTAGATGAAAGGGTGGAGTTAGCTATCAGTGGCGACATCAGTTGTGCATGAGATTTGCACCACACTTGGAGGAATTGCCCATGATGATTGCGCCGTCAAGCCAAGGAGATTCGAACCTTGGATCTCTATATAGACAGGCCTGGATTGCGCAATAGAGGCAAGGCAATTGGCGGTGAGTTTTGAACCAGTAACCTGTTCAAAACTGAGCTAGATTATGTGTAACTTCATGAGAAAGTACCGAGTACTTGTGAGGAGTATTGTACTGAGTTTGTTACATGATTTCTCCATTATAATATACACAATAGCTGCGGGGTTTTCAGCTATAAGCTTTCCCCATACATACCGTGTTAATGTGTATGATGATTTGATGTGTTATCGCTTGATTTTATTTCCGCATGTTTGATGATCTGAGTGGAAGAGATTATGTGTTGCATATAAATTCGAATTGTATGTGATCAGGATAGTCTCGGTGGATAATTAATCATTATTCAGCAAATTTCTACATTTTCCTTCCGTCCCTCCCCCCCTCTCGCCCTTTGTGAATTATTTCCTCCTCTACGGTCGATACTGGTTCTTGTGGGACAGTATCGACCTCAAGAGTTATTTCTCTTTTATATTTCTGTTCTTCATGGATTGCTTCCTCTTCTATGGTCGACACTGGTTCTTGTGGAACAGTGCCGACTTCGCAGGTCGACTCTTCCCTGTTTCCCTGTTATAGATGAATCGGGGTTGGTTCTTATGTAGCACCCCCACTTGTTTCAATATCCATATCTGCTTGGGTAGGTGATGCTGTTCTTTGCAGAACAACATCACTTGCCATCCATCTGTCTGATATTCCACTTCCCTGTTCTTCATTGACAAAATTTGATGACTGTATGACAGTCTCGACTTCATGCACTATATCCATAAATTCTTCATCTGTGGGTTCCTCAGGCAAGGTGGTTCTTGTGTGGCAGCCTCGACTGTGTCGCCAATTGTCTCCTCTACTCTCATTTCTTCATGATCTTCCTGATCAACCTCCATTTCCACTTCTTCGGGTTCCTCCTGATCAACCTCCATTTCAATTTCTTCGGGTTCCTCTTGATCAATTTCCTCCGAATGTTCTTCTTCTGCTAAACCAGCCGAAGAGACTGGTTCTTCTTCTCTAGCAGCAATGACGGCTGCTATCTCTTCTTATGATGATCCACAGAGTTCTGCCCAAGAACCTCAAAATCTGACTATTGCATATGCATGACCAGTAAACGCACCAATCCATGATTGGAGAGCACTGCAGGCATCCGGCGCGAACGGCAAGAAGACTGTGCCATGTGCTACAAATGTTTTAATAGAAAGAAGGGCATGTTTAAGGAATGCACCTGAGCCTATGGAAATCAAAGGTGAGTTAAAATTTTAAAATGATATTTAAAAGAGTTGTGGCCCGACCCTCGAAAATTATTTATTTCATTACAAAACCTGCGACTTCGTTCCATGGATATGGCACAGACTTGCGCTCATATCCTTTGCCCAATGGAACGACGCTTTCTTCTGCCTGCAAGAATAGTTTGGGAAACTCCGGGAGAGGAAATCTTCGAGAAAAACATAGTTGTCCTTGTTTTCTCAGCTTGCTAACTTCTACAATTATTTATTCTGTGACAGGAATTTCCAATCCTCTGACCCGCGAGCAATTCTCATCCAAATTATGCGCAAAATCCATTGTGATTTCCCTATCGAACCCCTGCAATCTGTCGAAATAGGTATCCCATCCTGCATTGACAAAGATTTTCCATACCTATGGATTATTGCGGACCGAAGCTGTATTTTCAGGTTCATGACGCACAACTAGTCCGCCCATAGTGTGGGGAATGTAACACCACTTTGGAACAACAGAACGTTGGACGGAGTGGTGGATACCAAATTTGGAAAAGAAACATGGGGAAAATGAAGAGTAGTAATGGTAAATACGGATGGTAATTATCAGAAACTGAGAAAAATCATGAAAAAGTATGGTAAGTGCAATGAATAGAATGGTAATTATTTCATATGAAATGGAAAGGGCATGTTACGGATCCCAATGCGTATTTAAAGATTATACAGAGTATTGATAAGGATCATAGGGTGTACCACACACGAAATTGTAATAATGACTTACAAAATCATCATTACGCCGTCATTAAATTATGACCCCCCCCCCCCCCCCAACTTAAAAGTTGTCGTCCGCGGCATTAATTTCTTCACATGGGATATTTAATTAAATAGATAAAACTCATGTGGAGGCGTACTTGGCAGCCTACCTGGACGAAGTGACGGTTGGTAGGATGATGATGCAGTAATGATGCGGTTGGAGTAATAGTAATACGAGTAGCAGCATCTGGAGTAACAACAGTGCAAGTAGAAACATTCATAGTAACAACATCTGGAGTAACAGTAGTGCGAGTAGCAACATCAAGAGTAACAACAACGAGTAGCAACATCCAGAGTAACAACATCTGGAGTAACAATAGTGCGAGTATCGGCATCCGGAGTAACAACAATGCGAGTAGCAACATCCAGAGTAACAGTATTTGGAGTAACAACAATGAGAGTAACATCATCTGGAGTAACAATAGTGCGAGTAACAACATCCAAAGTAACAACATCTGTCTAGCACTGACCAAGGAGTAACAACATCGAGTAGAAGCAACTGAGTAATAACAACATGAGTAGCAGCAACTGAGAAACAATACCCTAAGTAGCAGCAACCGAATAGCAGCATCATGAGTAGCAGCAACCGAGTAACAACATCATGAGTAGCAGCAAGCGAGTAATAGCATCATGAGTAGAAATAATCGAGTAACAACATCATGAGTAGCAGCATCCGAGTAATAACATCATGAGTACCAGCAACTGAGTAACAACATCATGAGTAGCAGCATCTGAGTAACAACATCATGAGTAGCAGTAATCGAGTAACAACATCATGAGGAGCAGCAACCAAGTAACAACATCATGAGTAGCAGCAATCAAGTAACAACATCATGAGTAGCAGCAACGAAGTAACAACATCATGAGTAGCAACAATCGATACTTAGAATTTTTTTTGATTTTTAAAACATTACTCCTTAGTAGTAACTCCTGCAAAAATACAACAAAATAAATAGTAACAGTATAATTCTTTATTCTTTTTTTTAGAGACAGGATGCAGAGGAAGAGTTCTCTGCGTTGATAACCTTCAAACCAGATTTCTCATAGAGGTGTTTGATGAAAACATCCTTGGAGGTTGGGCAGTGGTATAATCTCAGGCAATGTCCATTTGCTATGAATGAAGCAAGTGTATCATCAATTGTGACTAGGCTGATTGTTCCATTATCAAATACAATGTCCACCTCGTAAAGTCCCATCTAGTGAGTGCAAAGCTTTCCCTTAAAATCCTTAAAATGAGAGTCATAAAGTAATGCCCAGTCTCCCCTATGAAACACCTTGTTTTTGATAAGCTTATCGTTCCATTTCACTCTTTGTTGCTGAATAGAAGTAGTCATATGGAAATCCATTGAATGGATTTCATCTAGTTTATTAAGCTGAGCCAGTCGGTTTTTCTGGGCATTTGACAGATCTAAACCAAATTCAAGAGCTGTTATGAGCGTACTGTTTTCAAATTCTATTGGAAATAACAGGGATTTCCCATAAACCAACTCAAATGGTGAAAACGCAGTTGTGTTCCACCATGTTGTTTTGTATGCCCAGAGAACTTCTGGCAACTTCTAAGCCCAATCCCGACGATGGTATGCCACAGTTTTTGTCAAGATATTTTCCAATGTCTTGTTTGTGCTTTCCACTTCTCCATTCGCCTGGGGGTGGTATGGATATGTCACCTTGTGCTTGACCCCATATTTCTGCATAAGCTTTGTTATCATGTGTGATGTAAATTTCACCCCATAATCTGAAACAATCTCTCTTGGAGTACCATAATGAGAAAAATTTTCCTCAAATATAAAATCTGAGACCACCTGCTCTGTTGCTTTTGCAACAAATTTGGCTTCTACCCACTTAGTCACGTAATTAGTACAGAATAGAATGTGAACCTTTTGCTGGGAGGGTGGGTTGAAGGGTCCAACGAAGTTGATAGCCCATTTCTCAAAAGGTTCGAGGACTCCCTGTGCATGTAAAGGCATTTCATCAGCTTGACCGGGCTGCCCCATATGCTGGCAACTGTCACACCTCCTGACATAATTATGTGCATCCTGAAATATATAAGGCCAGTAATATCGCATTTGTAGCACCTTATGGCATGTTATTTTATTTGCAAAATTCCCTCCACAAGGGCCATCATGGGAAGCCTTCAATACTTCATAAATATCATCCTCAGATACACAACGCTGAATCTGCTTATCAGCTCATGTATGAAAAAGGTACCCTACCATCCAAGAATGTCGGGCACTGTGATGAATAATTTTTCGCTGTTCCCTGTATGACAAATGATGAGGCACTTTCCCTATAGCAATAAAGTTAGCAATATATGCATGCCATAGAGGTTTAGTAGAAACTGCAAAAAGATGCTCGTTGGGAAAACTATCTTCTATAGGTGTGCATTCATCATTGTTATCCATTCTAGATAGGAAATCAACAAATACATTATATTTTCCTGGTTTGTCTACTATTGTGATATCAAATTCTTGAAGCAATAACAACCATCTTGTAATACGGCCAGGAGTGATAGGTTTATTCATCAAATACCTTATTGTTGCATGATTAGTATGTACAAAAGTAGGATACCCGGTGATGTAGTGCCGGAACTTGTTGATAACATAGATGAGAGCCAGGAATTCTTTTTCCGTCACCGTGTAATTCATTTCAGCAGGAATTAAATTCTTGCTGACATAATAAATTGCATATAGTGTTTTGTCTACCTACTGTCCTAAAACAGATCCTACTGTTGTTTGAGAAGCATCAGCATGTATGTGAAATGGTAATGCCCAATCAGGTCCTCAAAGGATTGGAGCTTTGCAAATCAGTCCCTTAATTTTCGTGAAAGTTTCTTGACAATATTCAGTCCACAAGAATTCTGCATCTTTCGTTAGCAATTGAAAAAGTGGATGTGCTATTTTAGCAAAAATTTCTATAAAGCGTCTATAATAACCAGCACAACCAATAAAGCTACATACTTGTGTGGGTGTCTTTGGTACCGGGAAGTGTAATATTACCTCTACTTTGGCTGGATCAACTCGAATTCCGACAGCTGAGAGAAAATGTCCCAATACTATCCCTTCTTCCCTCATCATATGGAATTTGAATGTACTCAGAGATACATGGGTCAGCTTACATCTTTTAAGTAATTTCTCGAGATTTTCCAATCCCTCTTCAAATGAGTTTCCATATGGAGTAAAATCATCCATATAGATTTCAACACTATCATTGACCAAATCAGAAAAGATTCTCAGAATTTCCCTCTAGAGTGTAGCAGGAGCATTACACAGGCCAAATGGGAGGAACTTGTATGCAAAGGCCCCCCATGGGAATGTGAAAGTTGTTTTATCTTGGTCTTCTAGGGCTATATGGATCTGGTTATATCCACTGAATTCGTCTAGGAAGGAAAATAACTTCTTCCCAACCAAGGTGTCAAGGACTTGGTCAATGAATGGCAAAGGGAAATGGTATTTTTGAGTTTCCCTTTTTAGCTCCCTGTAATCTATGCAGATCTGCCACTTACCATTCTTTTTAGGAACAATAACTAGTGGGGATATCCATTGGCTATCTGAGATGGGGTAAATGAAACCTACCTCCAATAATTTTTGTAATTCTTCTTTGAAAATTTTCTTTAGAGCATGATTCATTCTTCATTGGGGCTATCTTACAGGGCAAAAATCTTCCTTAATGTAATTCTGATGAGTACATAAGTTAGCAGGGATCCCCTTCATGTCGGTATAATCCCAGCCAAAAGCTTCCTGATGATCTTGAAGGAATTTTAAGAGCTATTTTGTCTGAGATTCAAACACATTAGGGTTGATATTGAGTGTTTTCCCTGGTTCAATCTCAATTGGAATACTATCATGGGATGAATTTATAGGAATGTCTTCAATTTCATCTTCTGGTTCAATGTTTTCCTGTGTTTCACAGCTCATAGCAGACTCTAAAATTTGGCGAGTTGAATTGGACACAGAACTGGGATCATTAATAAAAGTGTTGATGGCATCGTCCTCAGTTTTTGTTTTGAATTGAAGGGCCTACCCAATAGTGAGGATTGGTCTAACTTCTTCATTTTCAAGTTCAGGCTCTTCTATTGGTAGAGGTTTATGACTAGTTAATAATTTTTTCGATGGGCTAGGTTCCACAGGAGGGTAGAGGGTAAGATTCTTTGTAACCATCCCATTTGATATGATCATATGCCCAGATCGACACCCTATGTAGGCGTCTGCAGTTGTGAGCCAAGGTCTTCCCAGGATCAATCGATGACCACCAATTGAAGATCGAGTCTATAATTCAAGGTGGTCCACAGGGTAATTCCACGAATCCACCGAAATGGTCATATCTTCTAATTTACCTACCAGTTTAATTGTAGACCTGTCTACTAGTTCCAGGATAGTAGGGGTTGAATTAATGTTTCTGAGACCTAATGTATTAATTGTTTCGGAGGTAATAATGTTGATGGAAGCTCCCAAATATACTAGTACATTTGGGATTTCAACCCCATTGATTTGTACTATTAGAATTTGGTTTCCTGGGTCTCCATATTTCATAGGCATGATTCTTCCTAACATGATGTCGAACAATCTACTCATCACATGAATGGTTAATGGATCCCTAGGTTTGTTCCCTGGATTCTTAGAGAAGTAATCTTTAAGAGTTTTTGCATATATAGGTACATCCCTCATGGCTTTTAACAAGGGTATTTTGACAAAAATATTTTTCAATTCCCCCAGGAAGTCAAACTCTACCTGAGGGATTTGTTTGTTCAAGGTCATTCTTTCAGGATATGGAGGAGAATTTGAATGACCCTGATTAAGAACAGATTGGGGAGGTGTCTGATTTTTTATGTTTTGGTCCGGTTTATCCCCAACTATCCTCTGTTATGGTTCTGTAAGTTCACTGTCAATCTGTTCTATGATAATAGGTGAAGTAGGAGAATTTACTACCCACCCAGATCGTAAGTTTATCTCATTGAGCCCTGTGGTAGAAATGATATAAGATGGAAGGTTAAGAGTATCTGTTTGTTGGACCCCTTTATTATTAGGATTCAGATTGGGCTATATAGGAAGCTGGGGTCGAAGGGCTAGGTTACCAAGAGGTGCATTATAGGGAAATTGAAGCTGCTATTGAGGCATAGATTGAAGAAATTTACCAGTAGGAGAGGGTCCACGCCAGCTCTAACTCCATGAAGGATCTGAACTAGCCTAGGGAACCCATTGTTTCCATGGAGGATATTGATATTGAGACCACATAGATGAAAAAGGTGCAGACTGGGGACCCATATAAAAATTATTAAAATATTGGGATGGGTCCTGAAACATACCTGGATTCATAGCTGGTGGTCGAGGTGGCCATGGCTTTTTCGGCCCCATGAAGTACAATTGGTCTACCACATTTTCTTCACTTGCCCCTTGAAAAACTGCCTTTAGTCCAGGCAAGGAAGGTCATGAGCTACTCGCATGAGTCTGTTCACATATCACGTAGGCTTCCACCATGTTTAATGGGAATTCTTTCAAGGGATGCTTCTTTCTGCACTCTGGGCAGAATATAGCCATAGTATTTTCCAACTCCATCTATTTCTATTTCTCTTGCAGAGTTTCCATCTGGGTAGATAATGTGCACAGGATATCAGTCCTTAGATTATCCAGTAGGTTTCCAATTTCTGCCTTTGTAACCCCTCCACCAAAAGTCTTCAATGACCGAATTCATTGTCCTCTCCTTGCATCCCATCATGAAAAATGAATGCAATAGTCATAGATGGTGTCAAAGTATTCTTTTGAAATATCCCCCTTTCCTACTATGTTCAGAAGTTGCAAAGAATCTTCCCTAAGTGCCCGGAGAAGAATGATCTTCAGAATATCCTTATCAAGGTCACTATGGCCTGATCTCTACAATATATATTTTAATCGTTCCACACAGTCTTCCTTGTTCTCATCCTCTTTCTGTACAAACTTAAATATTTCCTCCTTAATGTCATGGGATTTGCAGTAATCTTGGTATTTCTCCAAAAAGGCTTCTTTCATCCCCTCCCATGAGGTAATAGTTCTCCCTCCTATACCCTTGAACCATCTCAGGGCTATCCCTTTTAGGGTAGCAGGAAATATTTTTAGTTTCTGGGCATCGAAGATATAATCATACCCTCGACAGACAATTTCAAATTCGAAGAGGAATGTATCAGGGTCTTCCGAAGAAAGCCCATGAAAATTAGGTAAAGTTGTTAAAGGGATGGGCTTCATCGGTGCATCACCTATAATATTTCCAATTGGAAAATCAATAGAAGAACTTGCAGGTGCCATAAATATCCTCTAATACTCACCTGGGATTTCAACTGGTTCTGCGACTGGTACTTGGGGTGATTCAACTATAGGAGGTTTCACCGCACTCCGCTGGTCTCTTGGTGACACAAAATCCTTCAGGAACTCTCTTTTTGAATCAGAATTGCTTAATTAAACTACAAGAGGCTTCACAACACTCACTTGGTCTCATGGTGATGAAAACCCTTTCGAAGGTTCTTCTTCCCATTTAGAATTGCTCAGTTCTTCTGACCCTTTGCTTGCTATTTCTTCCCCTTTTACTGACAGTAGGGATTGCTCCTCCACCAATACCTTATTTATTGCTTCTTCTGTCGTCGAAATAATTTCCTCGAGTACTGTGGATGGCACTGACTGCTCCACTGACTACCCTTCGGACTTTGTGTAAACCCTTACCCTGACAGCAGCATGAGAGGATGCTTCAGATTTAGCCTTTTCGATGATCTCCTGAATATATGTCTTCCATCCCAGATCCTTTCCTTTCTTTGGGGGTGTTCCTCTGCCCCTCTTCTTTAGATTTTTGTTCATACAATTGGTGAGAAGAATTCATCAAAATAGCAAAAGCGCTCAAGACCCGGAGCAGGAAAGATAGCATCCTCCCTGGGATGAGAGAATAGGTTCAAACAGAAAACCAAAATAAACTTTTAAAAGAAGAAAATCAAAGTTTAGGACCTGAAGTAATGTAATCAAATACCCTCCCCAGGATGATAAGTTGGCCCTTTCAAAAATTAATCAAAAAGCAGAAAAAATTGAAAACTATGCCCAGGACTTAGAGCAGGGTAACAAATACCCTCCCTAAGATGAGAGATTGGTCTTAACAAAAGAAAAAAAATCAAGGAAAAACAACACACTATGCTCAGGATTTGGAGCAGGGTAATAGATGCCCTCCCCAAGACGAGAGACCAATTCTATAGAAAACAATAAAAAGCAGAGAAACACAGAACACTACGCTCAGGACTTGAAGTAGGGCAATAAATTCCCTCCCCAAGACGAGAGATCTACCTTTAGATGAATTGCAGATCGTGTTCTTGCACCTTGTTACCCTTCCCCGACAACGATGCTAAAATGTTGGTGTCTAGATGTGAACAATATTCAAACCCTTTTTCCACATATATTATCAACCCGGGGCATTAGTTATTTCAAGACTAACGCGAACAATATATGCGAGAGCAATCACATAACCTGCTGTTAGATCACAAGCTTAAATCATTGAACACACAGACTACTGTAACATCAATTAAAATGGATAGTAGAATTAAAAAGGAATTCAAAACAATTAAAGGATTAACTGGAACAACAGTAACAAAACCAACTGAAATATAAAAATAAACCAAAAGAAAGATAACATAGCACCTGATCAGAAGAGTGGGCCCAAATCTCTGATCAGGGCTGCGACAAACTCAAAATTTACAGATAAAATAACAAAGAGTTGTGCATTCAATTAATTGGAAAATACTTCTGTTACAAAATCTGTATATTATTTGCTTCCCCCGATTCATAGCCTGCAGGCCCTCTTTATACAACTGTCCAGAAAATCGTAGATTTCCTTCAACAACTGAATATTTAAATTTATACAACTCATTACAACAACAACCTAGTTGACAAAAGGAAACCATGAAAAAGCCTGAAATATCGCTATGGTGAAATAGAGTTTGTTGCGCTGTAGCAACAAGTGAAGATAGTGCTGGAAATTAGGAGCTGCTCCATGACTCACAACTGTAATCTCCCTGCTTTTTCCAAATATGTAAAAATATCAGAGTTAATGTTTGAAAAATGTAAAACCTCCTTGACTATTACTTCATTAATCAAATATCCCATGTAAGATAAAAGAAAGCGGTTTACCTCGTGTGTTTAAGAACAATAATGATACAAAGAGATAGAAAGGTGGGCGAAAATGGGAGTTAAAAGTATACAAATCCGGTACCCAACATCTCCCCCCAACTGGTCTATCTGCATGTCCTCATGCAAATTTTCATCTCCTAAGATTTGGGTTGGACTAACTTTGAATGGCATGAAGCTGTGTGAGATCATATTCTTCAGCCATTTCTGTCCTAGGGGGTTTTTCAAAACAAAATCCTTCCACTAGTCTGGGTCAAAGTTGTATGCAGGAGTATATTGCTCAGATGGCAACCAAATAAGGGGAAAATGAAACCTCAGCCCCATCCATCTAACCCCACAGATCTGAATGCATGCTACAAAACGTGGCATCCTCTCTAGAGTCCATGCAAAGTTAGGTGCTCCAAATGGTTCTCGTCCTCTGACGGCTGAGGATGACAACATCCACCTCCTCTGACAACTATCCAACGCTTCCTTACAGAACATTTTAGTTTGTCTGACACAGAGGTCAGCACACCATTTATGGGTTATCAACATGTTTTCTCTATGCCCCTCAATATGTAGAAAGGTAAAATGCTTGTTATAAATATTCGTTGACTGGCCATGCTCCTTCCTCATCATTAGCGGCCTTATTACTTGGTTCTCGTCAAACGTATCATAGTCCTTTATCTATTTAATCTGATTGAGGGTGTAGGAGGAAAAAACTCTTAAATGAATGTCCCCCACGAATGGAACGGGGTTAAAAGACTGATCATGCCTCAAGAAGTAAGCATGCATGTAGAGCTCGCACATTAAGTGATGTCCTATGATATCATGAATTTTTAAGATACAAAGAAATTCAATGGGGTCCTCAATATCGTGCCAAATCTCCTTATATATACTTTCAAGACAAAATAAAAGAAATTGTTCATGAAGGAATAAGGCATAGCTATGTGTAGGAGGTCTGTAGGCCATTACCTACTATACCAGGGAGAACATCTTCTCTTTATCTGATTGCAGCAGCTGCACTTGTTCTTCCAATTCTTCTATTATGGCCTTTTGTTTAGCTTTCTTGAGCCGTGCCTCATCTAACTGGTCTATGTATCCTGGAATGATCTCGACAACCTGTTCTTGCACCTACATTATCTCTTTCTTATGTCCATTCGTAGCAGACTGCCACCTCTAGATTTCTGCGGCCAAGAAAAATTCTCGTCCTTCAAACAACTGTTCAATTGGACCAGTCTATGTAGCTGCAGAAGAGAGCTCAATTTTTGGCTTTACCCCCTTCCACTTGTAAACTTTGACCTTCTTTTTGAACGGGGAAACTTGCCTCTTCAACTCTCGAATCTCCTTCTTCAATCTCATGGTTTCAATGAACTACAACTAATACCTTTTCTTGAGAGGTAATCTTCTTTGCTCACACTGTTCAATCCATTCCTGTTTAATGATAAATTCATCTCCTAGGCCTGTAACAGGCTCAGGAGGTGGTGGAATACTGTCAATGTTATCAACTGGTTCATTTGCTAAGTCTTTATGGCTAGGCTCCCTGTCCTCAGGGGCATTTTCCTCTACATTTACCTCAAGGAATTCTGTTTTTTATTCAACGCTTTCATTGACCATCCTATGTTCTGGTGTTTCAACCGGAATTTCATATTCCTTGCGAGCCTTTGGGTGCTCCAACTGAGATTTAGCAATTACTGGGCCGATATTGGCCATTTCCTTTCCTGGGTTGAAAAACTTAAGCACTGGTGGGGCAACTATTTCCTCCATTAATCATTGGGATGAGCGGAATCCCCTCACCCCTCCAGGCATAATAGACTGGAACGAAGAGCGGGGAATAGCTTCATAATCCTTATTTCCGGTTTGGTCTGGACTTTCATGCATTATTACTTTAGTCGATGCTGGTTCTTGTGGCACATCGTCGATTCTGAGGATTGTTTCCCTTCTGTACTCCTACCCTTTAAGCATTATTTCCTCCTCTGTGTTCGATAATGGTTATTGTGGGATAGTATCAACCTCGCGAGTTATTTCTCTTTTATATTTTTGTTCTTCATGGATTGCTTCCTCTTTTGTGGTTCTTGTGGAATAGTGCCGACTTCGCAGGTTAACTATTCCTTGTTTCCCTATTCTAGCTGAATCGGGGGTGGTTCTTGTGTAGCACCCCCTCTTGTTTCAATATCCTTATCTGCTTCGGCAGGTGATGCTGTTCTTTGCAGAACAACATCACTTTCCATCCCTTTGTCTAATATTCCACTTCCTCGTTCTTCATTGACAAAAGTTGACGACTGTATGATAGTCTCAACTTCATGCACTATATCCATAACTCCTTCATTTGTGGGTTCCTCAGGCGAGGCTGGTTCTTGTGTGGCAACCTCGATTGTGTCGCCAATTGTCTCCTCTACTTTCATTTCTTTAGGTTCTTCCTGATCAACCTCCATTTCCACTTCTTTGGTTTCCTCTTGATCAACCTCCATTTCCATTTCTTCGGGTTCCTCTTGATCAATTTCCTCCAAATGTTCTTCTTCTGCTAAACTAGCCAGAGAGACTGGTTCTTCTTCTCTAGCAGAAATGACTGCTGCTATCTCTTCTTATGATGATCCACAGAGTTCTGCCCAAGAAACTTGAAATCTGACTATTGCATGCATGACCAGTAAATGCACCAATCCATGATTGGAGAGCACTGCTGGCATCCGGCGTGAATGCCGAGCAGACTGTTTCATGTGCTGCATCTATTTTAATAGAAAGAAGGGCATGTTTAAGGAATGCACGTGAGCCTGTGGAAATCGAAGGTGAGTTAAAATTTTAAAATGATACTTAAACAAATTTGTGGCCCGACCCTCGCAAGTTGTGTATTTCATTAAAAAACCTGAGACTTAGTTCCATGGATACGGCGCAGAATTGAGCTCATATCCTCTGCCCAATTGAACGATGCTTTCTCCTTCCTGTAAGAATAGTTTGGGAAAATCTAGGAGAGGAAACATCAGAGCAAACCATTGCTGTCCTTTCTGTCTCAACCTGTTAACTTCTGCAATTATTTCTTCCGTGACAGGAATTTCCAATCCTCTGACCCACGAGAAATTCTCATCCAAATTAAGCACAAACTCCATTGTGATTTCCCTGTTAAACCCCTGCAATTTGCTGAAATAGGTATCCCATCCTGCATTGACAAAGATTTTCCATACCTATGGATTACTGCGGATTGAAGCTGTATTTTCAGGTTCATTCCACACAGCCAGTCCACCCATAGTGTGGGGACTATAACAACACTATGGAACAACAGACCGTTGGACGGAGTGGTGGATACCAAATTTGGAAAAATAACATGGTGAAGTTCCTCAAAAATTATAATCCTGTAATATTATCTGAGAGACTATTCCCCAAAGGAATTCAAAGGCATACTGGGATTTTTGGTTGGGAGAGATGAGCCGAGAGTATTATCCAGGATAGATGATGCCGAGAGTATTATTTGGAAGAGCCAATGTTGAGAGTATTAACTGGAAAAGTTGATTCGAGGAGTATTATCTAGGAGAGTTGATGTCGATATTTTTAGTTAGGAGAGTTGAGCCAATAGTTTTAGCCGGGAAATTTGAGCTAGGAGTTTAGCTGGGAGAGATAATGATGTGAGTTTTAGCCGGGAGAGTTGAGTTGGGCGTTTTAGCCGAGAAAGTTGAGCCATGAGTTTTGGCCGAGATAGCTGAGCCGAGATTTTTAGCTAGGAGAGTTGAGTCAAGAGTTGAGTCATAAGAGTTGAGTTGAGAGTTTAGCCAAGATAACTGAGCTGAAGTTTTAGCCAAGATAATGGAGGTTTTATCACAAAGGTTCACCTCGAAAAAGAAAAGGAACACCGGGAGTTCTAGCTCTTATAATGGAGTCATAAGGTTTAGCTAGGATATTGGAGTTGGGAGTTTTAGCCGAGCTTCAGATCTAGTAGACGGAAAAGTTTCCATCAGTAAGGTTTCCGACATTTGACAGTTGCCCCAAAGTTAGTCCTGGATGCATGAAATGGGGCACACGTTAATGAGGATTTGGGGTAACAGGCCAAAGTAATGAATGGGTTGCCGACGGTTGACAATTATTCAATTTCCTTATATATAAATATATGTATATACCTATGTATAAATATACATAGCCCGAGGGTATAGGCTGAGTGCATAAATATAAATATAAGTGAGGTTTTCAATAACCAATGATATGGACAACTCAACAACCGTTATACCATCGCCAAGTTGCATTGGAAATACAAGCTGACTAAGTTGCCATGTGGGGGCTATGTGGCAAGGGAAAGGATTATGTGGTGATTAACTTGAATGACCATAATTTTTTATCAGGGGGTCGGATCAGGACGAAATTTATATCACCGAGTCATCTCGAAGAGATGAAAGCAATGAAATCATTTATGTGATTTTTTATCTATCTGTGATTAGATACTCCATAAAATTCTTTATTACTTGTTCCAGGAATGGTAGATCAATTGGAATGACCTTTACCTAGTACGAGAGGACCAGGAAGGATGCACCTCTGGTGTACCAGTTATCGTGCCCACGATAGTATAGAAGTCGAAAAAGATTGAAATTTTTAGACCCCATTTCCATAACGACACTTCGGATTTTGGGTCAACATAGTAACCACCTGCTATTAACATGTGTTGTGATGAGGATTAGGAGGGAGCATGTTACAAAATGGTATAAGAGCATCTAGGTTCAACACTTGGACTAGATGGGCTCTACCACAAGTGAAATGAAGGTCCTATGATGCATTTTGGAAATGTGAAAATTAAAGGGATGATATATGCTAATGTGACATATGTTATTTTATTCGATTCCCTTTAGATTGGATATGCAATGGTTTTTGGCCTAGGAAAAGAAGGTTGATTGCGAAAAAATTCTAAAAGTTAAGCTTTAAAATTTCATATTAATAGTATCGATAAAGAGTGTGGTATTCGATTGATATTGTTGGCCTTGGTAAGGAGGCTGCTTGTAATTAATGTTGATGGTTGGTAAGAGATTTATTTCAAAACCTGTGTGGGTGTGATTATAAATGGACTGATTTTCCCATGTGCATGAAAAAAATTAAATTTTGGACAGATTTTGTTGAGATATAAGTATTTTGAATTATGTCTTGGATTTTGAATCATGTGACTAATGAACAACTGAGATATGTGTGCAATTGCACGACAACATGATTGGATTAGAATGGAAATATAGCAACATGTATAATTACTATATTCATTAAAAAATTGAAAACCGATTGTATGTGGCAGCATAGCAAGACGCAGTGAGAGTACAAGAAGCCTGTAATGTGGCATGGTGCACCTACCATGAATGGTTAGAAATTTCCTGAGATTTTATTCATGAAACATTGGGAACATCGAAACTCATGGGGATTGAGATGTTATATTGTTGAATATTTTGTGTTTTGTGTTCCTCTATTGATTCACACTTTACTTTTCCTTTCTACTGTTTGATTGTGCATGTCCATGCTATTTTTTTGTGTGATTTTATGATTTTTGTCATGAATTTATTCATTTTTATTACTGCACTCTCTTTCTTTAGACTTTTCATTTCTTTCTTCATGCTTTGGGGGCCTTAGGGACATTGATTGGGCATGGCATGAAAGTCACGAGGCTCTGGAAGAGAGCCAAGGAGGCCCTACGCCTAAATAAAGAACATGAACAAATAAGAAAGGCTGAAAATGGGTAGATGAGACAGAAAATGCCATCATTGGAATACATTGGAGCATTGCTCCAAAATATGAAAACAAGTAGAAAATAAATTATGTGTATGATGGAAACCATTGTGTGGAGTAACAACCACAATACAGGGAGTTTTCTAAAACTCTGGTTTTATCTGGCATATGTTAACATATGTGTTATATGGGATTTACGATTGCGGACAAAAGTATCTCCCCTAGGTTTGGTGGTCAACCTAGAACAATAGAGATACAAGGAGCCCAATGCTTTTCCTTAAATTAAATATATGACAGAGTGAGGCCTACCTGGAACCTGTCGCATGCTTCACTCCTTCTTCATCTTGGAATCTCCAACTCCAACTCCGATTGCCAAAATTAGAACTTGCACAATCAGATAACACAAGATAAGAAACCACGAGATCTATGCAGTATCATATAAATACTCTATTCAATATATCAACATGGTATTGAAATATATGAATCAACATCAAATATAGGAAAATAGAGAATTATTGCATTAATATAAATAGAAGGATATTACAACCATAAGTAGTAGTTGATCTTGCAGAAGAGCTCCTCCGAGTTGTTAACTTGTCCTTTCGTTGCCACAATATGCACCTCCAATCACCCTGATGCATGGGATAATAACCACTCACTACATCAGCATAAGGGAAAAGTTTCTTCAAAGCCAACTATTCATTCATTCTCGATCCTCACCTTTACATAGGCAAGATGGTAAATATATAGGAGAGTAGGGTAAGTTGGGAATTCTTATCCAATTACCATTCTAAGTTTTTAGATCCACCCCTGATGGAAGGATAGGATCAAAGGAAAAGTGGTGAAAACTCCAAAGTAGTGTAGGATAGGATCTGAATGTTTAATTCAAGGTAAGCGGTTGGAACAACTTCTGGAAACTCCTACAAAGTGAAGCTTCTAGAATCCTTACCATTCTCCCGGATTTCTAGAACCAACACAGGTGAAAAGGGGAACAACCTGCTGGTGACCAACACTGACCACAATGGAGCAACTTGTAGGTGGTCGCACCCCAGTAGGCTTACAAGGATCATTGGTCCTAAAACTGGCTCAAATGATGTAGTTTAGGGTTGAAATTCTGGGGGATGAAAGGTACATGCTTAGGGCTTTGTGCAAGATGATGACAAGGGGTAATAGGATATTGATTGATCCCATTATGAGGCTCACTGATCAGATGTGAAAAAATGACCTATAACAGAATTCCACCTAAAGTGAAAAGTCAAAGGTGATGACTGATGACTGCAGTGATTTACCTTGTGACAAGTAGGGATCACAGACAACCAATGAGATTTATCTGTTATAATAATTTATCATGACATCCTTTCACTGAGGGAGGCATACCCATACTCAACTCATAAGCTTACATAATATGTACAATGATCAAAAGACGCATCCACATATGCAACTGGTGGACCCATGAATGAATGATCATGAACATCATATATTGTGATCTTTGTATAACTCTTGAAATCACGGCCCGAATGGATGAAACTAGATCCGGGGTCTTCTATCTCATTCACATGACCAACTAATGTACTAGTATAACCATGCGAATAAATGAGCTAGAGTCGAACATGGTAGAAACCATCTGATTACTGACCAATGATGTAATTCGTTAACAGACGTGAGAGAAACCATTTTTGATGATAATGGATCTCAAGGTACTATGGTACAATCGATATGGTGCGAGTAAATGAGCTCATGTCAAACAACAAATAGAATCTTTCGATAGAAGGCCATTGATGTAAACCTGTCGGCGAGAGTGAGGATACTTTCCATTGATGTATGCAAGCACCAAGGTACCAAAGGGGTGTTCCTAAGTCAACTGCCTGGATGATGTGCTGATGTCAAAAGGAAGTGACCAGTCGTAGGAGGGCCTTGATGTATCCCTCGACAATGACACGAAACATGTATCATGATTGAGATGAAACAATCAGAATGATTCTGATATGGAACTATATTAGGAGAGGAAGACATGAAATGAAAGATTAATATTATTGTAGCGGAGATCAACTGAATGACTTCTCTTGAACACCGAAGTCACTGAATGGAGTTGGAAACATTCACCCAAAACCGAAATTGAGGCTTTGAGAAATCGTATGATAACCAAGAGACAAGAATATTACCCAACCCAATGGCCAAAAAGATGAAGTGGAAAAGTTTTCGTGTTCAAGAGCAACTCACTGCCATTAGCAAAATGGAATCCCCTGTTTTCCCAATTTCCCCAACCATACGGGTTAGTACCTCTTTATTTTTTAACAAGCTTGAGGAGGATAACAAATGCTTGATATGTAAGTTCATCCTTCAGATGAATCCCTCCGAGTATATTTAATGAAACCTAAGAAGGAGTGGTTCGACCTTGTCATGTTCAACAAGTCCATCATTGTTTGATGTTTTAACGAGTCCAACAAAGGTAAAACTCAACATATTTTTCATGTTTAGAGAGTTTGAAAAAGAGGCAGAAAAGAAAAATCCACATGTCCCTTTTCGTAGATAGTATCTTAAGTCCGAAAAGGTAGAAAAAAATACTCAAGAGAACCTATTAGCCATGTTCAACTAAGGTATTCCTTTTTTGTAGCTAGTCTATCTCAATCCAAAAAAAGGGTTAAACTTATATTGAAGAGACGTATTTTCATTTATTTTTACGAGTTAAAAAACAAGTGCTTTGAAATATTTTCATATTTTGGAGTCTAAAAAGAGCTGAAAGTGTTGGGAAAATACCGAGAAGGGGGTGAATCATTATTTGGGGTAAAACTAAAACTTTTCACTTTTTCATGCTCTAAAACTCATACGCTACTTTTCTGAAGCCAACTAGCGTATACACGCGGATATCCTTCATAAAACTCGCGTATACACATAGATCTAATTATGCCATTAAATCTTCACTTATATCATTCCATCATTCATTCATTAGATGATCTATAAACAGTAAACATGTGCAGTAAGAACAGAATAAACCATCACACATAAGCATCACACATGAACACCAGGATTTTAGGTGGAAACCCAAGCTCGGAGAAACCACCGCCAGCTTGCTCACCTCTTCATTATTTTATTATAGAGAAAACATATTACAACATATGTGCTTCGGTGCGTACTCCTACCAAAGACGTTGTGCAATTCCACCGCGCTCGTTACTGCAAATGCCTCTCCGGAAGGGAGCACAACCCCTCGACTCGTTTATCACCCTCTCCCCGGGAAGGGAGCTACGACCCCCAAGCCTGCTTACCGGGCCTCACCGAAGGGAGCTACAACCCCCCGATCGAAGGCTACAACCCTCGCACCCCATGGACCACGTTTCATCAATTTTCACACCTGATCCAAAGCCTTTTTAGGACACCACGTTGCAGTGCCACGTTTCATCATATTTTCGTACCGGACTCCCTTCCATACTTTTAAGCACACAAATAACCATGAAACAACATACATAACTCACCGACAGATATTAGTAAACCGAGTTAATAGACTCGATTTCTTACCACGTTACTTCAGCAAACCCTAGTTTGCATACGCGCTTTCCTTTTACTGATGTCGCGTATATACGCGCTTCCATTCACATAAACCAGCGTATACTTCTGTACATATTACAGATCCAATTTCATTGCACATACGCGCTTTCTCTTCAGCGAAGCTGCATATATACGTGCTTCCTCTGTGATGAACTAGCGTATGGATCTTCAACCATTACAGAGCTGCATACTTCTTCAGATCAGATATTCAGTTCAGATTCAACCCTTTACTTCAGACAGATGTTCGCCTCATCACAGATCTAATCATTCCATCAACAGATCTAGCAAGTACAAATACATTTCAGATCTAGATACCCTTCTTCATCATTTTCTTCATTGGTGCATCATAGATTCAGATCTATCATCAAGCCTTTACCCTTTCCATACAGATATACTTCACAGAGAAGTATTCATTCAAGCTCAGACATCTTGCACCCACAATCATGATTTGCACAATGAATTTCTTCTCTTTATATAGGTTTACCCTTTTTCAATACCATGAGCCAAAACCACATTACTTCCGATGGTATTCCTGGACGGGGTCATGTAGACGAATCATTACCCAATACAATGGGTCAATACCATGGTGGTTACCCCTGGTTTTGCACTTTAAGAGCGCTTTTGCCCATACGCGACTTGGAACGTTGATTCCCGCGTGCATACGCGACTTCCCCTAGGAAAATCCGCGTATGCCTAGAGACATACTCTTTTCATCAAGATTTAGCACATGCTGAATTCCTTTCTTCATTGCCTTCTGTACACACTGTAGATACATCAGATTTACTTCATCAAGAACATATTCTATCAAGCACAACTTCATCAAGTAAGTTGCCATCATCTTTATCAAGTGGATTGCCATTCAAGAATAACACTCAGCATCATATGGCTAGCAAACATCATTTCATATCAGATTTACATCATTTACTAAGTCCAACAGGTCAAGAATAACTTCATCAGGTGATTCGCCATCAAGGACAACACATGTCAATAGTCGCATGTCTTCATCTTTCATTCAAAGGTTGCCATCAAGGACAACACTCGCATCATATTTCCAACGTGAAGACTCCAGGGGGTTTCCTTTTTCGTTTGTTTATAGAGTCTGAAAAAGAGATAAAAGTGTACTCCTTGGTCAAAGTAACCTTTAAAAACATAATAAAAACTTGCTAACAGTTGTTGACCTATTCAAAACACCACATGAAGGATTAAACATACATGTTTCATAGTAAAAATGAAGCATATCTATGTAAAAACACTAAAAATGAATAAAATAATGAGATAATGACCATAAATATTCAAAATGACTTTCCAATTTCACCATTTCACATTTTACCTTCAACAGTGAGTATTTGGAGCCCTTTTCCCCTCGATCTTCTGCAGTTGATTGCAACTAATCGAGGGAACCATTTTGAGTTTTTTATGATCCAGGTAGGAGCGAGGACCCTTTTTCATCTTTCCATGGTTCATTTTTGTGATTTCGTGCAATTTTTTCGAGGTTTTGCGGCCCCTGGGGTTCACAAAAAATGCCCTAGGAACAAAACACCCCCTCTGTGTCGTAAAGGGCATTGCACCTAGGCAGGGAAAGACTACAACCAAAGGTGAAATGCTCTGTCATACTCTTATGGGGAGCATTGGGCGCAAATCTCCAACTTTTTTTAAAGTTTTGCCTCAAATTTTGTCATATTTTTTGTATGGGAAAGACTCTAATGAATCCATTGTTGATGTTCTAGGTACCCATTATAAAAAAATTTCATTCATTTGGAGAGAAAGAGAACACGAAGCACAAGATTTAAATGCGGAAAATGACCCTGCTGCCATCTAGGCACTTAAAAATATCGGGTTGTTAAAATTTTTATGACTTCTTGGTATGGGGCAACAAATAGAGTTTTCAAAATACCTTGTGCATTCATGGGATGTTTAGGCACAAGCATTCAGGTTTGGGGAAAATATAATCAAGATACAGGTAGATGATATTTTATTTCTAACAGGTTTGTCAAAGCAAGGTGACCCCATCTCTCTTCTAGATGGAAGAACTTGCGGTGAGATGGTGAAAGACTACATTGCTACCTATTTCAGACCTCAAGCCCTTCCTACTAGGGATGGAAATATTAACATAAAGGATGTGACCCAATTAACTTTAAGAACGATCTTTTTCATCATCACAAAATTGGAAGGCAACTCGACACTACATGTATCGAGCAGATCATACATGTAGTATGGAGTAGAGTGTCTAGAACCGACAGTATTCAACTGGAGTGAAGGTGTCTTGGTCAACTTGAAGGAACAACTTATTGAAGAAAAGGATGGGAAGTTAAAGAACTACGATTATGGTGCCATCTTGGTTTATTTTGATTTAGAGCTGGTACCATTACTATAGCCTCAACATATTGTACTT
This sequence comes from Pinus albicaulis, assembly GCA_034641835.2. Classification (NCBI taxonomy): domain Eukaryota; kingdom Viridiplantae; phylum Streptophyta; class Pinopsida; order Pinales; family Pinaceae; genus Pinus; species Pinus albicaulis. The sequence continues at coordinate 617,193,656 of CM076574.1, read as the reverse complement.
GAGCTCATCGATCTGAGGGTTTCACGGATGAGGAGGTGGATTGATGACATGGCCATACATGTAGTTCCATCAACGATCATATTTTCTCTAGCATTCTTTGGATGGTTGCGCAGGCAGTTCATCGTGATCGATGAATATCCTTACGCAGGGATGGATTTCCGTGATGATCCCAAGATCGCGTTGCCTAAGGGTGAACAATGGGATGCTACATGTAAGATACTTTAACCATTAATTTTTTGAAAAGTTTTACAATATTTTTGTGTTTTTTCATGTTTTCGAGACTAAACTATTTGATGTTTTCAAGCATATATTGGACATGTTCGACCAATGGGTGCTTATATATTTGTCACACAGAGAGACAGTCACAAGAGGAGGAAGTGGGACCAATACAGGTTGTTGCAGTGGGATGGGATGTGCTATGGGATCTTGACATAGTTGAGATCCTATCATAGGTATAGTGGCATATGGAGGGATTGAGACATGGGATTAATGAGACCGTGGTCGATCAACTTCCATTGCGACTTCAACGACACACTATTGGTGATCCAAATGTGATCGAATAAAGTGCTTAAGAAATTTGATTATTTTGTCCTTTAGATTGATTGTTAATTGATTCAGTATGCTTTAATGAAAGACGACATAAAACAACAACAATAAATGAGTAAATAACAGCAATAATCAGAGAGAAGAAGAAGCAAACAATTTGATGACGGAGTTTGTCCCTCCTAGACTACATCTCCGGGTCCGCTTTTAAGTGGGCGTCCGTTTTTATTAGGATTTATCTTGAAGAATATTTACACTAAAATGGAACATAATGACTGTGCTCGCAGGCACTTCTGAACCCTGTAAACAAAATTACTCTTCCTCGCATTTCCCACGCCTGTCTCCGTGCTCAATTCACACCCGACGGCTGACAAATGCTGCAAAAAAAACTGCCTATGTCCTTCTGAAACTGAACTCCAAATACACTCTATCCCCCTTGAATGAATTTGACATGGATTTATAATACTGCATTCGAACCTTTGAAAGCCCAAAATAGCAATTGGTTGAAGAAATTATATGATTGGGTATCGAATCCTATCTTCTCATTTATGAACCTAGGGATAAGTTCTACACCTTAGCGCTGAATTAATTTTAAAAACCCAAGAATCAACCATATAATAAAAATATCAGCCCGATGGTTAGGCTAACCGGGCGGAGGTGATAACTGTTGTGTGTGATCAGGCACTGCAGTCAGGATTAGCATCGACATTTACGGTCTAACCCGATGGCTAGGGTCCGGTGGTCATGGCTACAGGTGTCACATGACATATCTTCCCGACGCGGCTTAACAACTGGCGGTTTAATACGTGACTTATCACATTACAATATCCGACGATTATAGTTAACGGCTGCAGTCTTTAAACCTGTTCCTTTTCCACTGCGGTTCCTTTTCCTCTACTCACATGGTGGCAGTTAAGCTTTTCCGACATGGTCCGGTTAACCAAGCACCGTGGGTTTATAACTTTAATATATAGTTTTAATACAACATTTCAACACCCGAATCTTATCCATAGCCCGAACCTTATGAATAAGGTTTTTCGTATGTTTTTATAACATAGTTTTTAATATGATTTATTTTTGTGCTTAAGGTTTAAGTTTAGGTTTAATAAATAGAAACATTTTACCATAGTTCTTTAGGTTTTAGGTCCTTAAGACTTAGTTTTAATGTTTTTCCAACATAAATTGATGTTTAGGACCTAGGTTTTACACCATAGAATTTTAGGTGTAGGTTTTAGAGATAGTGATAGGATTAGACCTTAGTAATATGATTAGGTCTTAGCACTAAGTTAACCATTTTTACATCCAAACTTCGAAACATGTCGACCATGATATTGAAGAGCCTTTCACTGGCGAAACTGAACCATGATCAACTTGAGGACTTTTTCTGTGGATGACACTGACGAAACTAGCGGATTGGAGACTGAATTGGACATCGATGTACTTGGAGCTTTGTCAATCTGTACTGATCAAGATCCTCCTGGATCAATCCTCTCCACTTAAAAAGCTTTTGGACCACAAAATATTGATTTTAAACTAACAATAAGTGAGAATACAGGTCTCTCACTTTCATCTTGATTTTGATGACATACAACCATACTTGATCGTCGACCTGAAATTGATGCTTATCATGGTGCAATTTGAACCCGACTTAACTCAATGATTGTCATGGCGCAGAAGAATGTAAGGCTTGATTGTAAGCTTGATGCACATAAGTTACAAATTCATCCCACATCTTAGGAATTTTACTGCAGTTACCTCAAAGAATATGTATCCCGGTTCTCTTCTCCATTTCTGTCTGTCCTTGAACCAAATCCATGCTGCCCCATGGTTGCAAAGGAACTAGAAGTGGCATGTGAAAACCAATCTTTCGATTGCATGGCCTGCTTGTCGAACACATTACACATCCCTTTATGTACTTCACAATTGTTTCATACATATGAGGCCAGTAACAATACCTTGACTTTGTGTCGTAGTCTTTCTTACGCTGAAATATCCTACAATTCAAGAAAGATAAACTTCTTGAATAACCTTCACTCTTTCGATTTGAGCATCATGAGTTAGCAATTCATAATTTTCTTCGAAATCATCATCAGTATTATACTGTTCTACATAACTTTCATAAACCAATGAATTTTTATGCAGTACTACTGAAGCATTCAAAGACAACATATCAACCACTTTACTTGTTACACCTTCCCTGTCCTTAATTACTAAGTGAAATTGCTGAAGAAATCCCATCCAACTGTAGTGAGATTGTTGCAACTTAGTATATGAATGAAAGTATTGAAGCAGCTGATAATCTATGTGAATCACTATTTCCATTGCATAACCTTTAACATCTGTTTTAACTTCATATGGTTGTTGATGATTTATCAATACTGTGAAAATTTTCTGCTTAATTGAATCAACTTTAACATCGACACTTATTCCCCATGCCCTATTTTTCTTATGAGCCAAAATTATGGGTGAAATGTATGGAGATGATCTGAGTCGCATTAATTCTTTTCCAACCTTCCCTGGAATTTGTTGCTTTCTTTTTTTACGCTCTATAACTGACTTGTGATACATTTCATTATTAGAGGCATCAAACATCAACTGCATCTCATGTGATATTTCCATTTTATGAAGTAGATGTTTTGGTTCTTTAACTAGATCCTAAAATGAATCTACCTTTTTAACCAAATTACCTTCATACTAAATTTCACAACCTGAAAAAGTATCAATAAGATCCTTATGTTTTTCTTTTATCGACATGAGTATGTATCTCTTACTTGAACTTATTAAGCGCTTCATCTGATTAGCATTAATTAAATTCAAGTGATATTTGTTTTTATGTGCCCGAACGATGTACTTAATCCCATATTTTCTGAGATGATACACATGCTCTATTCTATAAAATACTGCATCATGGTCATAGAGATAAGGGCTACCTAAGACAATTCCAAAAATGTCTAATGGTATCACATCTAGCTCCACTTCATTGATATAGTTAGCTGTGATTGAAAATTTTAACCGACACTGTTTGGTAACCTGAATTTTACTTTGTTCCTTTAACCACCCTAAAGGATATGGCTTTGGATGATTATGTGTTTTCAAACCCAATTGTTTAACCAATGACTCAGAAATCAAATTTTCCTGTGATCCCGCATCGAACAATGTATCTATCTTAGTATGATTTGAAGTTACCCTTATATGAAATAACTCGATTATTTTATCTTCATTCTGTTGTTTGATGTTTGAAGAAGTAGAAGTACTAGCATCAGAAATTTTACCTGTTGTAACCATAGCAGTGATTTTACCTTCATCACCTGAATCAGATCCCAAGTCTAAGCCTTGCTGGATTGCTGTTTCTGCCTTCTTTTCACAATTCTTTGATTGAAACTTCTTCGGATTTAGTTTCGGATGAAGTTTCCAACACCTAGCTTCATCATGGACGATCCTTTGGCAATGTGTACACGTAGGTCTTTCATCTTACTTCTGAGCTGTGGAAGTCTTCTTTCCCTTGGAATTGCCCTTATTTTTGTTGTCTTCAGTTTCCATCTGCTTGAATGTCTTTGGTGTAAACTTGAATGGTATAACAGCTGATTCGACATGAATAACTTGAACAAAAACTTCATCAAAACCATTAGGATTGAACATTAACAATGTATGATGCAAATATGAATGAAAACTGCCAATATACTTCAAAAAAGTTTCTTTTGTGTCCAAAGAAATACAGAGTGCTAATGAATTCTTTTTGAATTCCTGTGTGAACTCTTGGAAACTCTGTCCCTTACCTTGTCACAAGCGCTTCCAGTCTATTACAACTTGTTGTGTGTGACCCAAAAAATAGAATTGTTTCTTTAGATCTTTAATAAACTTATTCCATGAGGTGATAAATTTTCCTTTACACTTTAAATCTATTTGTGTCTCACTTTCCCACCAGATCAAAGAAGTACCCCCCATTCTAAGAGTAGCTAATTGGATCTTTGTCTTATCATCAATAATATATTGAATATGACAATATAATTCTAACTATTTTACCTAATTATCTAATTTCTCAGGGTTTATTTCTCCGTCATACATAGGTAATTCGAACTTAACATCAAGTTTCAATAATGGACTCTTCGATTTTTTTTTTTTTTTTTTTTGGATTCAGAACTATAAGTAGAAGAGGAAGAAGATGGAGATGACAGAGGAGAAGGATATTTATCTGCCTTGCCTTTACCCTTATCCTTCTTTGATGCCTTCAATGATGAGGCTGCATCTCTCGTCTTCTTGTCTTCGTATAATTCTTCCAACATTTGCTGCATGTTTAGAAACATTTGTTGGATTTGATTCTCATCCATGGGTTTATTTTCAGTAGCTTCAGGAGTCTCAATGGTCTCAGTCCCTGTCATCATTGATTGATGATCGAATTTCCGCCTTCCGATCTCTGGATCGAATTCCTCAAGCTCGCCTTTTCCATGTTGCGATCCTAACCAGGTTAACATCCACTAACAAACAAAATACAAAGAACAACTTGCTCTGATACCAAAAATGATCCCAATTTGATCGAATAAAGTGCTTAAGCAGTTTGATTAGTTTGTCCTTTAGATTTATTGTTAAATGAAGTATGCTTTAATGAAGGATGACACAAAACAACAACAATAAATGAGTAAATAACAACAATAATCAGAGAGAAGAAGAAGCAAACAGTTTGATGACGAAGTTCGTCCCTCCTAGACTACATCTCCGGGTCCACTTTTAAGCGGGAGTCCATTTTTATTAGGATTGATCTTGAAGAATATTTACAATAAAATGGAACAGAATGACTGTTCTCACAGGCACTTCTAAACCCTAAAAATAGAAAGTAATCTTCCTCGCCTTTTAGATGCCTGTCTCCGTGCTCAATTCCGACACCCGACGGCTGAGCAATGCTGCAAAAAAAAATGCCTATTTCCTTTTGAAACTAAACTCCAAATAAACTTTATCCCCCTTGAATGAATTTGACATGGATTTATAATACTGCATTCGAACCTATGAAAGCCCAAAATAGCAATTGGTTGAAGAAATTATGTGATTGGGTATCGAATCTTATCTTCTCATTTATGAACCTAGGGATAAGTCCTACACCTTAGTGTTGAATTAATTTTAAAAACACAAAAATCAACCATATAATAAAAATATTATCCCAACAGTTAGGCTAACCGGGCGGAGGTAATAACTGTTGCGTGTGATCAGGCGCTACGGTCAGGATTAGCACCGACATTTACGGTCTAACCCGACGGCTAGGGTCTAGCGGTCACAGCTACAAGTGTCACATGAAATATCTTCTCGACACGGCTTAACAACTGGCAGTTTAATACGTGACTTATCACATTAGAATATCCGACAACTATAGTTAACAGTTGCAGTCTTTAACGCTGTTCCTTTTCCGCTGCAGTTCCTTTTCCTTTGCTCACATGGTGGCAGTTAAGCTTTTTCGACACGGTCTGGTTAACCAAGCGCTATGGGTTTATAACTTTAATATATAGTTGTAATACAATATTTCAACACCCGAATCTTATCCATAGCCCAAACCTTATGAATAAGGTTTTTGGTATGTTTTTATAACATAGTTTTTAATATGATTTATTTTTGCGCTTAAGGTTTAAGTTTAGGTTTAATAAATAGAAACCTTTTACGATAGTGCTTTAGGTTTTAGGTCCTTAAGACTTAGTTTTAATGTTTTTCCAACATAAATTGATGTTTAGGATCTAGGTTTTACACCATTGAATTTTAGGTGTAGGTTTTAGAGATAGTGCTAGGATTAGGCCTTAGTAATATGATTAGGTCTTAGCACTAAGTTAACCATTTTTACATCCAAACTTCGAAACATGTCGAACATGATATTGAAGAGCCTTTCACTGGCGAAATTGAACCATGATCAACTTGAGGACGTTTTCTTCGGATGACACTGACGAAACTAGCGGATTGGAGACTGAAATGGACGTCGATTGTACTTGGATCTCTGCGATCTGTACTGATCAAGATCCTCCTGGATCAATTGGAGTGCCTAGCCGTATTGGTCAATTACTGTGAAAGATAGCCCGTGGAGTGTCATTTTATCATGAGCACCATTGATTTTCTACTTAGATATTTGCATGTATTTCTTTGTATGGACAATGTAGCCATATTCATTGTTTCCTAGTTCCTATTCTACTTTCAATATGATATGTTGTGAATCAAAAGTTACTTACATTCATTGCAAATGTCTATCTAAAACTAAATTAGCTAGGGCATATGATAATGTGTTTAGGTTTCTATAAATGTGTTCATATTGTATGAAATAAAAATATCTTTCCAGAAGATGCACCCTCAAAACCATGGGAAGGATGGCGGGATTTCTCACCGACTAGATATTAGCGAGTTGTAGTACTACAAGTTGTGAGTCAAGCATGATGACTATCCAACAGCTACCATGTGAAAAAAAATCAGATAGTAGCTCAACGATTGTGCTATACTCATTGATGTTGTTAGTAGAGAAACCAATGCAAATCCCTTGCATGTTCACTAGCTCTCCATTTGGAGAAAATATAGCCCATGCTGCAGAGGATAGGTTATGAGTACTACGACTATCACCATTGAAATAACTAATATACGGTTCGAGAGAGGTTGACATCTGCAAACCAAAAGTAAAAAGAATCAACAGAAACCATGGGAAACTATGAAAAACACACTGCAAACACACTCAACACACATATAGATAGTGTCTACAAAATTTACTATGCATGGGATCAAGCATAGTATTTTTTGAGATACAACTTATTTCTAGGTTCTGATAGAGGAATTCCATCTAGATCTACTAACTCATAAGCCACTTTTGCAAGGACATAGTTAACACTGTATGAACCCAACCACATAGGCTGGAACTTTCCCGGGCCTAAATTATCGGCCTCCTAGTCATATAAGAGTATCATATCTCCTTAAGAGAAGACTCTAGACTTGACACATTTGTCATATTGCGCTTTGATGTGTATTTTATGAGCTTCGTTGGCTAAAGCATGTGTCAGGTCTCATCCAAACGAGTCAGATGCAAAAGACGCTCCTCTTCTGCAGAAGTAGCGGGAATAATTTTGATAGCTAGTTTCAATGATGGAATTTCTCATTCAATGGGAAGGATCACTTCCAGACCATAAACCAACTAGAAAGGTGTGAACCTGGTAGTATTCCTTACTGAGGTTCAATATGCCCACAAGGTAGCATAGAGAAATAAATTCCAATCTGATTTGTGGACCCCTAACTTGCGTTGAAGCATAGTATTAAGAACTTTTTTGATAACTTCAACTTGTCTGTTAGCCTGAGGATAATAAGGAGTGGCATTTTCATGTGAAAGTCCCAATTTGGAAGTTAATTCGGTCATCATATGATTCCGAAAATGATTCCCGTGATTTGTAACTATTGCTTGTAGAACACCAAACCTGGAAACCACGTGGTTAAAGAAAAAATATGCAGTCGTTTCGCCATTGTTGTTGAATGTAGGAATTTCTTCAGCCCACTTAGTAAAGTAGTCAACAAGGACAATGATATAAGTATGCCTCCCGACCAAGTGAGGGTTACATGTCATAAAGTCGATACCCCATTTCACAAAGGGACTACCAACAATAACAAGATGCAATGGAGCAAGCGAAGCATGGAATTTACGATCGTAGATCTAGCATGCATGACACTTTTGTACTATGAGAATAAAATCATGGAAAATGGTGGGAAAAAGTAACCGACCTGTATGATATATTGCACGGTAGTGTAACTAGATAAATTTCTGCCACATGCCCCTAAATGGTAGTCATTAAGAACTTTTTCGGCCTCATCGAGAGTGAGGCACCTCCGTAAAATTGTATTTATACCACGACGATAAAGGGTGTTGCTGATAATTACATAATTTCAGGACTGGTACTGCATATGTCGTTGCTCAGAGCGGGAGGTGTTAGGTTGGAAAGTTTGGGTTTGGAGACAAATCAGAAAATATCCATAACATAGGTCAGATAATGAAATCAGAAACAATGACTCGTATGGGATAGAATCTCTAGATGTAGATTTAACATCAAGGGAAGGAATATTGCACATTAGTTCGACAAAAACTAGGGATTTATTTGACCTGGATTTGATGAATTCTAGGTCAAACTCTTGGAGAATAACGATCCATTTAGAGTACGTTCCCCCCAATAATTGACGTGGCAATATGCATATCATAGGGTTGCAATATGAAATGACTCTAGTTTTCCAAAGCAAGATGTAATGGTGAAATGTCTGGATGGCTTGAACGGCTGCCAAAGCTAACTTTTCTACATGAGTATACCAAATATCGGTATCGTTGAGGTTCTAAATATGATAATAAATGGGATTTTCAGTCTCGATATCATCTTCCTGGACCAACACCATGGCTATAGTAGAGGTGGTGCAACGAAATACAAGAAATAATCACGCTGATAGTCAAGGGGATATAAGAGAGATGCCCGAACCAGTACATCTTTCAAGACATCAAATTATTTCTATGTAACGTCATCACAATGGAAGGGAATCCATTATTTCAGTAAGCGAGTAAATCCTTTGGTCAACTCAGTGTAATTGGGGACGAACCCCCTCAAGAAGTTAACTTTCCTTGGAGTCTTTGTAGCTAAACAAGGGTAGAAGGCGCAGGAAAATCAATGATAGCTTGGAATTTCAGAGGATCGATACGAATTCTGATGTAGCATGAAACTGAAATTTAACTTAATATCGTGGAACTATGGGTTATGGCCCACATAAACTCCTTTTACTCGCAGCGGATTACAATATCAGAGTTTTAAAACTTTAACATACCATAATTTAGGCTTTCCAACAATATACATACATCGTAGATCAGAGAGTTTACGACATTGCATGTATTAACATATAACAAAAACCTTTCACTGTAAACAATAAAGGTGCCGATGTGAAGTTGCAATGACGATGTCACACCGCAACATCGCAACATCTACGGTTTATCGCATTTCGGCGTTGTGAAAATTTTATAACTTAACATAATAATTTCACCCTATCCTATGCGATCTGTGATCACATCGCATCCCATCAGAAGAAAATTACCCCGCAATGTCTTAACGCTAAACATAAAACTTGCTGATGTGCAAAATTGCACTGTTTGCGATTTAATATTCACTGTCCTCACTGCTCACTCTTCTCCAGATCTCTCACTCTGCTGGTCAATCCACTCTGAAACCTTAACAAAAATTATAATCAAACAATATGGCACACCATATTTCTGCTTAGCTTGTCATCATCTCATAAAATGATTGCGATTCTCACAAATGCACACAGAACGCTGGAATCAAAACATTCATGAAACACACAAATTATAAAAAATCCAAATTAATCCTAGATATACAACAACACACACATTTTCATTATTTCTCAAGCTCGAGTACAGGCTAAGACCACTACGGCCTGAATCACACTTTCACCCTCAAGCTACATTGTGTTCGCCCCTCTTCTAAACATACAATACAGACTCACATTTATAAAGAAAACAAAGGAGTGGATCATCTAAGATCCACGATTTTTTCTCCCATAATTGATCAACTAACCCCTGAAATCTCTCTGTTTGATTACATGGAAGATAGTCACAATAAATCAAATTTTCTAGAGACTTAGTGCTTCCATCATTTTAGCTCTGTTTCATCAAATTTAACCCATTTACAAATGGTTGTCCATGTTATCACCTTCCGCAGTGTTGAATTTCAATTTAATTAAGGGTGGTCCTATGCTCCTGCATCTGACTCCCAAGGTAAAAAAATTTTATGATTTCCTGGTCATATGAATTCTTCGTCTCTGTAACAAGTCAGCTGCTTGCTATCAGTACCAAGTCCTCTTCTTCAGCAATTCTACCCACATCCTCTATGGAATTTCCTTTGTGATCTTTCTGTAACAACATTCATGAGCTGCAACAAAACCT